>VHKM01000395.1:0-600000 GCA_007210695.1 Neogobius melanostomus
TCAAGACCCGCTGCTTTCTCCTTAACACTACGAACAAGGACCGCACGACCAGAGCTGCTTACCAAGAAGCCTATGATGACCCTGGATGAACTGCAGAGAGCTACAGCTCAGGTGGGGAAACTGTACACAGGACAACTATTAGTCGTACACTGCACAAATCTGGCCTTATGGCAGAGTGGCATTTTTGAAAAAACCCATAAGAAATACCGTTTTCTGTTTGCTAGAAGCCACATGGAGGCCACATGGTGGCTTCTAGCAAACAGAAAACGGGACTTCTTATGGTTTTCTTTCAAAAATCGCTTGATCTTGCCACTCTGCCATAAGGCCAGATTTGTGCAGTGTACGACTAATAGTTGTCCTGTGTACAGTTTCCCCCACCTGAGCTGTAGCTCTCTGCAGTTCATTCAGGGTCATCATAGGCTTCTTGGTAACAGCTCTGGTCAGTGCGGTCCTTGTTCGGTCAGTAAGTTTAGGAGAACAGCCGGTCTTGGTAGGTTTGCAGTGATGCCACACTCTTTCTATTCCTGGATGATGTATTTAACTGTACTTTGAGAGATGTTCAAAGCTTTGGAAATGTTTTATAACCTAACCCAGCTTTATACTTCTCAATAACTTTTATCTCGGACCCGTCTGGTGTGTTATTGGACTTCATGATGTTGTTTAGTGACCAATACACTCTGACCATAGCTCTGAGGCCCTCACAGAACAGCTTAATTATACTGGGAGTAGATTATGCACAGGTGGCCTCTATTTAATGGTTAGGCAAGGTGTGAACATTCTGCAGTCATTAGGAATGTTATAAAGGCAATTTAATGCACTCCGGAAATGCGTTATGAATACTTATGCACGCCCCACTTTTCACTTTTCTATTTTTTGAAAAATAACAGAATCATGTATCATTTTGCTTTCACTTCACAGTTGTCTGTTACTTGTGTGTGAACTTTCGGTAAAAAATTCAAAATAAAATCTTTACGTTTAGGGTTGTAAATATAACAAAATGTGAAAAAGTGAAGCGCTGTGAATACTTTCCGGATGCACTGTATATATATTAGAGCAAAATCTGGCATCAAAATCGTGTAGTGTATGCTGAGTTTAATATGTCACAAAATAAAATCATACATTTAAACCTGGGTCAATCCATTATTTAGATTTGTCATTGAAAATATCTGCCATTTTTCCCATGTTTATGAGTAAATGACAGAACACTTGCATATTATTTTCTCATATTAGTAATGTACAGCAAAGCGTCAAATTGACAGAATGAATCAAAGGACGAGATGTTTTAATCCCTGATGATTCAGCTCAGCACTGGATTCAAATGGACACAACAAATATATGTTTCCCATGTTCACCTGCAGGGTCTCGCCTTAATCTCCTGTTCCCAGGTGTTGGCGGTGGCGGGTCTGGATGTCTCCCGTCTGCAGAGGTACCCCGGCTCGGGCAGGTCTCACCGCTCCTGGGCCACGCCCCCAGCGTCGCCTCCTGGGTCACCTATGCCCTGCTACACCCCACTCATACAGGTCCGACACTGGCCCACTCCACTCATACAGGTCAGACACTGGCCATTCATACAGGTCCGACATTGGCCCACTCCACTCATATGGGTCAGACACTGGCCCACTCATTACAGGTCAGACACTGGCCCACTCATACAGGTCAGACACTGGCCCACTCATACAGGTCAGACACAGGCCCACTCATACAGGTCAGACACAGGCCCACTCATACAGGTCAGACACAGGTCCATTCATACAGGTCCGACATTGGCCCACTCCACTCATATGGTCAGACACTGGCCACTCATACAGGTCAGACACTGGCCCACTCATACAGGTCAGACACTGGCCCACTCATACAGGTCGACCAGGCCACTCATACAGGTCAGACATTGGCCCACTCCACTCATACAGGTCAGACACAAGCCCACTCATACAGGTCAGACATTGGCCCACTCCACTCATACAGGTCAGACACAAGCCCACTCATACAGGTCAGACACTGGCCCACTCATACAGGTCGGACACTGGTCTACTCATACAGGTCAGACACTGGCCCACTCATACAGGTCGGACACTGGCATACTCATACAGGTCAGACACTAGCCCACTCATACAGGTCGGACACTGGTCTACTCATACAGGTCAGACACTGGCCCACTCATACAGGTCAGACACTGGCCCACTCATACAGGTCAGACACTGGCCCACTCATACAGGTCAGACACAAGCCCACTCATACAGGTCGGACACTCGTCCACTCATACAGGTCGGACACAGGCCCATTCATACATGTCAGACACTGGCCCACTCATACAGGTCAGACACAGGCCCATACGGGTCAGACACAGGCTCACTCACACGCATATAAATAGACAGGTGGAGACGAGCAAATTATAATGTTGAAACAGGCGGCTGTTTTTAGGAGACGTTTTGTTGACAGAGCGAGATTTCCAGAGACCAACCCAAACACAAAATCCAAGTAATCAAAAGATACTAAACTTACAGTTCGGTGCTATGTGGGATGCCTTTTGGCAATTCATGAAACTTTCAAAAGCTGGCACAATCGGGCCAAAACACCAGCAACTACATTTTATACACATTTACTAAAGCTTGCTCTTTAATCTGTAACCTGTACTTACATGTGTAATGACTTTCTTGTTACCTGTACCCACACATGGAACACGTGGGCTGTAATCATGTTGATCTGACCTCGCCCTGCTGCAGGTGGACTGGCGCAGCTCGGGCAGCGTGGGCAGCCTCCCCGGAGCCGTGAAGAGGAGCTCCTGGTTCACTGCAGGACAGCCCCCCTCGCCCGGACAGAGCCAGCCCCCAGCCCACCTCCGTCCCGCGCCTGCACGCACGTCCTGTCCAAGAGGGGAAGCGCGCACAGTCTGGTGGAGGCGGTCAGTAGCTTTAAAATGAGTTCTGGCTCGTTGAGTAGTGAATAGTTTCTTCAAATACATAACATTTTCTCCTTTGACTTGGACAGCCTGCTACATTCATACACAGTAAATTAATCTCTGAGATTGACCAAAAGGAAACAGCAAAAAAGTCTTTAAAGCCTAAGGACATTTTTCCACTATTGATTATTTTCGCTGAAGCCGCAGACCAGAGTCCTGCACCGGGTCGGGTACCCGATGGGTGCCCGCAAAAGTTGCTGAAACGGCCGGATTTTACATCCTGGAAGTTTACCGCGGGTTTGCAGGTGGGTAGTGATAACACACGGACGGGTTGGCGGGTAGCTGCTACCCGCACAATATATAATCAAAATCATTATGGTGCCTACAGACCTAACCACACAGCTCGTGCTGTTGCTTCTAAGATATGAATGAAAACGGTTTCCTGATTCTTTGTACTTTGGTGACAGTGGAATAGTTTTACGAGCTACATTTCTCTGACACTTGAGGCAAATGTCGCCTCTTTCCTCTCTCCCTCTCCTGGATATTATTAGTTTTTTTTATATGTGTGGGTTTGGAGTGTGTAGTAGCCTACCTGTCTGTCCAGCGATCATGTCATGATAAAATCCCCTTAAAAACATGTTCCTTTATTTTGATCGCGCCCATATGATTCCTCTGATCCGAATGCCTGGGTTCGGGAAAGGCATTTCAAACCGCTGCTGCCTGACATGAAGATTCCCTCTTTCCAGACGGTGTCTCCGTTTCACTTGTGTCTATATGATGTTGTAGGCAGGGGCGTGCTGGGACCTAATTTCAGCCCTGGAATTTGGAGAAGACCGCCCCGGAATTATAGCTCCGTAATAGAACGCTGGTCTCAAGTACAAGAGGTCGCTGGATCAAATACCACATTGACAATTTTCTAACAATTTCTCTTTTCACATGGGCCGCTGCACACACAGTCTGAGCCTGATACAAACCACAATCAGCACAAGTTATGTAGATTAAAACATTTATTTGGCCACTTTTCTACCTTTCACTGCCTTTTCTCTGGATTGGACTGCACCAACTTGAACTAAAGCGGAGGGGTGTTCCACTTCGGCCCTGTCCCAATTCCAACACTTGCCTCTGAGAACACTCGCTGAGTTCCCTCCACATTAGAGTCCCCTCAGTGAGGGAAGTGCAAGTGAAGATTCTCCCCTAAGGAATGGGACAACACTAGTATGCAAATTGCGGCGAAGAACGTGTACCTTACGTCACGCGCAACATCGACGTGTCTGATTTCACCCCCGTCTAGTAGATAGCGGTAATACACAGTTTATACACAAAAACTACAATGACAAGAAATACGTAGCTCCTGCCTCTTGTGGGTGCCATGTTGATTTATCTACGTTTGATAAATCAACGGAGAGGAAATATACGAAACAGCAGACGCGTTCGCCGTATGTTTGTGATGGTCGGGATGTTTCAGGTATGTTGTTTCGTTTAATTTTGGCACTTGGCTCAACTTAGCTGCCAACTACCATTGTGTCTAAAAACAAGACGACCTACACATTCAGATCGTATAGTTTACATCCAGTCTATTGTTAAACGACATTAAACGTGATGCATTACTGTTTTCGATAATCAATAATCATCTGTGTCACAGAAGTAGAACGTAAACAAGCAACAGTCCTCACAGGAGAAAGAGTTCAGCTTGAGACCATTTTTGTTTACTGAAAGCTTGAATCAGAGTCAGTAGATTGAGAACCTGGATAATCACGAAACATCCACATGTTCACCGGGACACACCGGGGCACACACCCGGCCGTCAGTGTATACTGACGGGCAGACTCTGGCAAAGCACTTGGCATTTTTACGAACGTCGTCAAATAGCGACTTTCAAACTATAACTTAGAGGCCCATTGCATATACATCTAACTAAGATATTCCAACACATTTCAGAATTTTTACAGGCTTATTTGCGTATATATTCTTACATTAGTAATTGTCGCTTCCACCGGTAGCCGCCATGTTTATACTCCCTCGGCCCCAAGTCTGCTCCTGACCTGACTCGCTGCGGAGGGGCCTTTTCATTTCATTTATTTTCATTTCATTTTTTTATTTATTTCATTCATTCATTTTCAAGGGGAGATAGCCACTTCCTCTTGCTCCCTAAGTATTGGGACACCCTACCCCTCCGCGGGAACGCGCAAAATCAAGGGGAAGGGCTCAAAGCGAGGGCAAAGGTTTGAATTGGGACAGGGCAACACCCCTCTGTTAGTTTGGTATCTCCCCGCCACAAGAATGAAAAGTTCGATGCGAATATTTTTCAGATTTTTATTCATCAGTCATTATATTGATAGATTTCCATGACAATTACACTTGTGTTACTTCATTTGTATCTGGAACAGCAGCTCATGGTCCTGCTGCAGCCCAGTTAAAGCCTTTAGGCCTGGAATAGCACAACTGTTATTATTTCATTATTTTATTCTGATGGCCCGGCCCAGAAGCACCGAACCGAGCGGCCCACCGGGAAATGACCCGACTCTCCCTATGGCCAGCACGCCTCTGATAGTAGGGGTGGTTATGATGTTCCAAATTCAGATGATCAATACATTTTTCACGAATCTGTGTTTTTACTCCTCCGGCCTCCTCACGCTGCTCTGAATTCCCACCGCTCTAAAACACCTGCCGTCACGCACACTCATCACCCGCACATGTGCGCGCAACAATAATGTCACAAAAGAGTTACAGAAAAAGGGACAAAAAGTGATGAAAATATGTGACGTAAACGCAACAAAAGCGCGATGAATTTTTATTTTTATTTTTTAAAGTGACGACAACACAGCAACAATGCAAGAAAAAAGATTTGTCTAGTTGAGTTTTGTATGTCAGCGTTACCCTGGCCTATGGGCTGTAAGCTTTTAGATCTGGGTAAAGCTGAACTGGAGAAAATGCACTGGGTTAAGGCGGGGGTTAAGAGGTGAAAGGCTGCTGATACAGTGTTATTCACTGGATTCCTGCTGGATGGAACTGTAGTGTTGCAAGCTACAGTCACGTTACGACTGATTTGTCAGGTCACACCCAAAACCTCGAATCGTAAGTGACACAATCACATGAGGAGCGCCTTGGCAGAGGCTCAAACCTCACTAGTGGAAAGTCTTTCAGAGCAGCCACTTTCTGAAAAAACAACAGTGTAATAACAGACGATTTAATTCCAGTCTCCACTGTCTTACTGTGTGACAACCCGGCTAAGCTAGGTGTTAGAAGTTGTAATTTGACCAAAGGAATGTAGTGGGCAAGTGGTGAAAAATTCCACTGTGTTTAGATCCTTTCCTAGTGTAAACCAGTGCATAATTAGTGAAATCCAGTTAGAAATCTAAATAAGCAATTTAAAGTGACAGTTTGTGAGTTGAAATGTTTTATAAATTTAGTAGATTGCATAATTGACCTCCTGGACCTGCTATTTGACACAAGTAATATACTTTTTTTAAATTCTGAAGTCCTTTCCTTTGCCAAGTTTGGCGACTAATCAGAATCCCCGGTGGCATGGCTTTGACCAATGAGACGAGCTTTCCCAATCAGGAGAGGAGGGGGCGGGACTAGATCGTTTACTGAACTATCACTTTAAGTACATATTTTGGACTCGATTTCACATGTTTTTCTGCCCTTAAGTAGTGCAGGAGGTAATAACCTTTTCACCGCGTGGGTTGCGAGTTCTTTTTCTGAAAATTTTAGGCGTATGGCTGAAAAGGTTTGTGAACCTGTGTATTCTAGAGCAACTTTTTCATTAACCTCTTGAACCCCCACATGAACCGAGCACATTTTCTCCAGTTTGGCTTTACCCAAATCTGAAAGTTCTTGAACAACAGGCATCTAAATAGCGACGAAGCCGAGACTTAATTTATGAAACAAAAAATGCGACGAAAAAGCGACAAAATGCAACAATAAAGTGACCAAAAATGCGTCAAAAATGGGATGAAAAAGTGACAAAAAGTGACAAATGCAGAGCCATGGGAAGACATTTTAGTTAGGGGGTGCTGGGGGGGAAAAAATTACCCCATTAACGCTTTTTCTGTACATATTTCCTATTTATTAATATTGCCTGCAGTTCGCAAACTATCCACCAGGGGCTGCTGCAGTGCCCTCAGCACCCTGGGCTCCCACGGCCTTGCAAAAAACGCGTTGTTACCTTTTAAAAAGTGATGGTAACAACGAGGAAAAAGATCCATTGAGATCAGTTTTGTAGGTCTTAGCTTTCAAATGAGGCACTGGCCTATAGGTTGCAGTCCAGAAGCTTTTAGATTTGGGACAAAAAGCTACACTGGACAAAATGCGCTCCGTTGAAGTTGGGGTTAAGAGTTAAATCCTACGGCGGAGCCAATAACCGCCTCCTTTCTCCTGCAGGTGCTGATCTCTGAAGGTTTAGGAAAGTACGCGCAGGACCCTAACTTTGTGACGGTGGCCCAGCAGGAGATCGCCGACGTGTGCGAGATGACCATAGACGAGATGGAGAGCGCCGCCAGCGTCCTGCTCAACGGCGCCGCGGCTAACGGGAGCACGGGGCCCCGGCAGGTGGTGGCGGTGGTAGTCTCGGCGTCTCCGGGGCGGTGGCGGTGGCTGCGGTGGGGAGCTCCCCGCCGTCCTCAGCCCTCACCAGAGACCGCAGCATACGGGACTACAGCGACGAGGAGCCCTACGTGACTGTGCGCTGTGAGGAGGACCTGCGCGATGAAATGATCTGCATCACCTCGCTATAGCACAGGCTCCCCATGCGGACTTCTCTAGGCGTTTTTTCCAATTTTCATTTCTTTACTTACGACAGACAGCCTCCTGCGACAGACTATGGACAGGTTACTAAAGCAAAGTGCCTTGTTTTTGTCTCCGTTTTTTTTTAAATAGGGGAATCTGAGAGAACCAGCCACAGCACTGCCCAATGATGTTTTACGCTCCTCTGAGATTCAGTCTGTTTCCCTTTAAAAGAATAGTTAGCTGAACAGACGGATGTGCCGCCTCACAAAGCCAGTGCTCCCAGACACTTAAAGAGGGGTATTATGCTTTTTTCAATCACATAGCACCAGTCTATAGCATACTACAATGATGACGTAACCTTCTGTTGGTCTGTATATGCAGTAAATTAAAATAACTGCCTTGAATAAAATTGCTCTCTCAAATGGCTGTACTGAACGTCTTGAAATAGGCCTCTGTCTCTTTAAGAAGCTTTCCGACACGCCCCCTTCAGCACACTGCTGTGGCATCTAAACAACACTACTGTGCGGGGAGGGGGCTCTGCTGAGCTGAGGAGCAGTGGTTGGTGGCTTGGCTGGTGACGAAAGGTCCAGAGGCGTCTCCAGGAGGTGGGGGCGTTCCTAGGAGGACTGAGGCATAGCTACACCTAAAATGGCTGCCGTCTAAGTTTTTACTGATTACTCAAAAATATGTGAATGAGCCAAGGCAACACTCCAGGCATGTGTTTAATGAGGGAATGACATAATAACATGATATAAAGCTTGAAAAAGTCGATTTTACATAATACCCCCCTTTAAAGGTGTACGCGCCAGGATCAATTGGTTTTTTTGGGGGGGGGGGATTCGCTACATTTTAGAGACAGGTTTTCTCAGAATTGGTTTTCATTCCACTCTTGGAACAACAACATGTCCACTTTAGCAGCTCCTACCTTTTTATTTTATTTTTACCGATTAACAAAAGTTACCTATTGGTATCTGTAAATGATACGTTCCCAGAGTAAGGGCCCGGGGACACTGCAGAAAGGGCACTGGCGTTGTGGTGCTCCATGTCCTCTGTTTTTGTACATAAAGTAGTTTTGTTGATTGTATGGTTTCATGTTGGTGCGAGTGCGACCCAAAGCCTTTCAGGTGTTCAGGAGACTCCACATATCTCTCTGACCTCAGGCATATCCCTCACTGACCAAATGGACTGCCCCCCCCCCCCCCCTCCCCCCCTAGACCTCTACTGCTTTGTCCTAACCCCCCCCGCTTAAAGCCACACTGCGGAACATTCCGGGTCAGATGTTGCTACGTCACAAGAGCAGCTAAAGTGACTAGAAACTCAAAGCGTTAGCGATACCAAGTCAATAATGTCACGTTATCAAAATGCAGCGTTTGTGGAAGAGGACCTAATATTTAAATCTCATGTCTGGCTACCTGCCGTCAAAGCAAAGCAGTAGCATCTCCATGGAGACGAGCAGGTGGTGTCCCGCTCCCAGCAGAGTTACGAGTCTGAGGACAGTATAGACACGTTCAAGAAAACCGCCCGTAATGACAGAAATCCTTGTATTTGATTTTGTTTCATGGTAAAATGTTACACTTTCAGTTGCCCTCTGCCTCAATTTTAGACTATAGATACAGACGGCATCTCTGGAATCGTCATGTTTGAAGCAGTTGAGGGGGAAAACAAAGAGAAAAATCTAAACTTTCTATAATGACTTCAAAACTACTTTAACAACTGCTGAATTATTAATATGGTTTTCTACCCAATAAAGATACAAAGACATGGAGAGGAGCAAAGTTCAACAGCCCATAGTTAGGTAAATAACAGAGAATGCTAGCATCATGCTACATGCTAACGCTAGCTATTACCGACGTTTTTACGCTTCTACTGAACAATCTGCTGTGAATAAACATCCATATGAACCTGATTTACACTTGGCTTTATTTGTGTGTTATAAATAAGTTTATATTCCGCAGAAAACAGCTAAAAAGCGTGAAAAATGGTGTTTCCCAAAACATACTGTACTTCCTCCTTCCCCCTCGGCGAGGCCACGCCCCTTTCTGTGACGCGATGCCGCCTGTGTCTATACTCTCTTTACAATATTGTGATGTCACGTGAAGTTGTGACATCACAATATTCTCTGTATTCGTGTGTCTGATCAGTAGGACTACAGAGCAGATCTGAGTATATTATAATCAATGAGAGAGACTGAAATATGAATCTCTGGCGGGTGTAGCACTTTTGGGGCCGATAAGGAGGCTTCTGAGACCTCCCTATCCGCGCACACTTCCTCCAGATGTTCTGAGAGATCCTGAGGCGACACCAGGACCGCTAAGGGACTCCTCACAATGGGACATGTCCAGAACACCTCCACAGTGAGGCCACCAAGAGGTATCCAGAACAGATGTCCAGGCCACCTCAGCTGGCTCTTCTCCACGTGAAGGAGCTCTACTCCGAACTCCTCAACATGTCTCTAACATCCCCCCCACCTGCACTACACAGCAATATTTTAATGATTGGGAAACACTCCACATCCTCTCTTCCTGAGGGTCTCCGTCGCTGGCTCGCCACTCTGTTCCTCCCCGACAAAAATACGGTTTAGCTACATTTTCAGCTCCGCCAGAGTCCGTCTGGGTTAAGGAACACCAACAACATCCAGGTTTTCAAAGTAAATACCTTCTGCTCTGACTTTATTTTAAAAAGAATGTTGCTATTTTACACAATATAACGTCGATATTTACACTCCGTAGGGGTTTGTTATCGCTTTAGTCCACAAAAAGAATCAGGCAACCCAATGAAGCCTTTATTGCTCTCATTCATTACCTTTCTTTGCCTTTGCCCCTTGCACGGGAGGGAAACACGTTAACTCCTCTGTGATAGGAGTTTACAGCGTGTCGGCTCCTCAATAGTTATTTATTATTTTATTAGGAGTTTTATTTCACACACTCGTGTGACACACACTCGGTGTGGACTCTGTCAAGGACTCTCCACCGACCTGGAGAGGGCGCCACCTGTTCCCCATAGAGAACCATTGGCCTCGGGTTTGGAGGCGCTGATTTTCACCCCAGCCGCTTCACATTAATTATGCTGCTAATTAGCTTGTTTAGTGGCCGATTTGTTTTGTGGGAACATTTTAAGTCTTAACTCAATGACTCAGATTTTGTACATCATGTCATATTTGGACAGGACTGACGATATTTCCTTTAATTTGCCAAAAAAAATCTCATAGTTTTAGAGTCTGTTTTCTTGGACTCTCCCCTTCTAGGGAAGTGCTTCTGCTCGGGGGCCCCCTTTGTTTGTTGGGGCCTTCAGCAGTTGCCTACATTTGCCAATTGGTAAAACCGCCCCTGATAAACAAGGAAGATAGCGTTTTTTGATTTGTAAATACTGCAGCCCTACTGATCAGTGAAGGTGGATTCATTTGCACGTATCTAAAATCAGGAAGATAAAGGGCTTTTTAAAAACTTATAAGTCTCTATTATTACTACAGAGAATGAACCCAATTCTAAACCCGTAGAGATGAATGAAATGTATTTTCATCGATGAAGGAATTGAAAGATTTGAAGCTGTCAAATATAACGCGTGTGTTTTGGTCCAGTGTGATGTTTTTTGTAACTGTTCCAAAAAAGTGTCAGGGATCCCGTTTCCTGTTGGCTGCCTTTCCACAATAAAAGTTTAAATATTTCCAAACGAACTACAGAGATTGTGTTTGATCGTTACATTGTCTCTTCTCTTACTGCATCACACAGAACTATCCTCACAGCCAGAATGACGTTGAAGTGACGGGAAGGGGAAAACACACAGAGAAACTGAGACAAATGTGAACCATCTATAATGTTTTTGCCACTAATTTAAAGGTGCATTATGCAACTTTTTATGCGGAAAACAAACTTGATACTGATGTATACAGTGGCTGTATAAGTGGTTTTCTTTTGATCACAGCGGCCTCTTCAACGCTATAGGATCAACCGTTTTGTAGGTTTTCTGGTGAGAGGCTCCGTCAGCAGTGAAAACCTACCAGAAACTCGAAAACAATTGAGCCTGGAGCCACTGTGGTGGAAAGTAAAGGCGCCATGCTAATCACTCATACTGTACAGTCCCTGGGTTACTGAAAGGTCAAATACGCAACAATAAAGTTTTCACATAAAAAGTTCCATAATGCTCCTTTAAGGAACAAGGAGTCATTAGTAACTGTTCAGATTTTAAACGTAGGAGAAATCAACATGAATGTGGCTGTTTCAATCAGTGTACTACATTTGGACCAGGACAAAAATACTTCTAATAGATGCCGACAAGAAGAAAATCATCTAAGAGAAGATGAAGCATCAACAATACGCAGGTACGTTATTTTACTATTACTAATATTCTACTGGTGAGTAATTCCTGCGGTCTGTGATTGGATAGATAAAACCTTTTGAGATTTGATTGGCTGTTAGCTAGGAGTGGATGCCAGGCAACTGAGGTGGATGTTTAGAATTGGCAATCTGCTTAGCTATATATGTGAGAGTAAACTATTTAAAGTTACCTTTGAGACACCATCCATCCATTTTCTTCCGCTTTATCCGGGGCCGGGTCGTGGAGGCAGCAGTCTCAGCAGAGACGCCCAGACTTCCCGATCCACGCATACCTCCTCCAGCTGTTCTGGGGGACCCCGAGGCGACACCAGGCCAGCTCGGAGACATAGTCCCACCAGCGTGTCCTGGGCCTTCCACGAGGCCTCCTCCCAATAGGACATGCCTGGAGCACCTCCCGAGGGAGGCGGCCAGGAGGCATCCGGAGCAGAACACCTCAGGGGGCTCCTTTCGACGTGAAGGAGCAACGACTCTACCCCGAGCTCCTCCCGGGTAACTGAGCTCCTCACCCGATCTCGGAGGGTGCACCCAGCCACCCTGCGAAGGAAACTCATTTCGGTCATTTGTATCCGCGATCTTGTCCTTTCGGTCATTACCCAGATCTCTTGACCATAGGTGAGGGTGGGAACGTAGATCGATCGGTAAATCGAGAGCTTTGCCCCCTGACTCAGCTCCCTCTTCACCACAACAGTCCGATACAGCGACCGCATCACTGCTGACGCCGCACCGATCCGTCTATCGATCTCACGCTCCATCCGTCCCTCACTCGTGAACAAGACCCCGAGATACTTGAACTCCTCCACTTGAGGCCTTTGAGACACATTCTGTCAAAATATAGTGGTTAGCCCGACAATAGGCGCATGTTTCTTCCTGTTGTGGCTTTGTTGCTGCCGATTGTGACGTCACGTAATGTAACTGAGATTTTAGTTTTTCAGTGTCTACAGCAGTGGCGCATGTGCTTTCATCCTCACGGTTGGACATCCGGCAATTCCATCAGCAACAAGCAACGAAGGGGCAAACGAACTACGTCACGAGTTGAATTGATGAATGTATTAGGTCGATCATGTCGTTTACCCCTTTGAGTGCTGTTTCTAAAGGTATGTACACATAGTAACCGGACGAATCGCGTTAGCGCGAAACGGTTCAAATCAGTCGCTCGTGTGGCAATACCAGTTTTATTAACTGTATTTTATACCTTTTATTAAATATAAGCACTGTAAATATGAAAACGGGCAGCAGAGGGCGCTAGCGTTTAAATAGTATAAAAGCGACCCTGGTTCACACGCACTTCCTCTGTCTCCCTCACTGGCGTCTTCCGGCCTGGTTGGGCTGAGCCCAGGGTTGTGTGTGCTGTTCCATGGGTCCAGCGTCACGGGTGGTTGAGAGCCTCAACGCGCACCACTCCATGGCGTCCATTGCTTGTTCTCGGTGCATGGTGGCTCGGGGTCTGCTGGGGCCCTCCTGTGACGGAACTCGGGGGCTATCGAAGCACCGAGCCGGCCGAGAAGGGCTAGATGTGGGCGTGCGACGGTGGACCTAACCACGCTGCTGTCTTGTTTCTCCTTGTCTTGTTTCCTTACTCGTTTTGTACGAACTGAAAACTAACTGTGAACCAAATGTTGTTAACGCTGTGACATGGAAAAACGTTTGTCAAATGAAGTACAAACGGAAAGATAAAACTTAAAAGAGAAACCTAGAAATAAACTAAACTGATGTACAAGGAACATGCTGCCTCTGTCCTTATGGGTCGAACCTGTGTGCCTTAAAGCACATCTTTTTCCAGTTTACACTGGATGGCGTTGTCAGGCTTTTATTTACTTTATTTTATATACCACTCGTCATGTCACACTCGCATGTGTTCACTTCAGGAGGATTTGTGGATGAAGATTGTTTCCTCTTTGCTTGTGCTTTTGAGCCCCGCTGGCATCAGTCAGTCCGACCGTGAGGATATGAGCTTCCATCTACCATTATTATACTGTTTATGTCTATTTAACATTTTGGACTTGGGCAAAACTAGCTGACTGCTTTCAATTAACCCAAACAATAAAGTTTCAAAAAAAGACGCCAAACTCACGCAAGTCCATCCAACAGCTTTATTTTCATAATTCATCAGCTTATATGTTTGATTCTTTGTATAAATTCGGTCAAATGCAAAAACAAGCTTTGTAAACGTTACTGTCTGAAAAAGAGGTCCACGTTTGCAGCCAGTCCCCCTGAGATTTCACAACATTTCAGACCACGATTTACATTTTGAAAAGTGAATCAACATTTCTCTATAAGTCAGTCAAGACAGACGGAATTTATTCCCACATTCGAAGGTCTTTAACATTTCCGTTCCTTCAAAAACAAAACTAAACAAACTAAGTAAACAATTAAGACATTTGATCAGTTACAATTGTGTCATTGTATCTACTTCATAAACAATATAGTGTACTCAAGTCAAATCAAACATCTTTCACATGTAAAACCAATGCCAGAGATAATAACTTCACTGTCTATTTAAGGCACCTTTGCTGTGATATAAAGATTTCTGAGGTTTGTAGTAATGGACATGACATAAACATGACTAAAGTGAAAATGAAAATCTGCACAGGTGTTTTATATCAGTCTGGGAAAGCTCCCGCTTAGCAGAGAATCGACGGCTTAACATGTAGATCAATGTAAAATGAGCAAACTTTAAGGCGATAAAATATTGAAAGATATTTTCAACCAGTTACTGTATGAGGTTATTGCGGACCACAAAACACACCACTTTCACAACACAAAATTACACATTCCTATTGAAGCAATCGGTAAATGAGCCTGTGTGACTAAAACATCCTTCCAGTATAAAACAGTTGGGATATCCAGAGAGCATAAAGGCAAAATGTGCTTTAGAAGTCACTCTAAAGATAAATATAGCAAAAAACTGTAAACTATGAAATGTAAGTGTAGATTCAAGTCACATATTAAGGGGCACTTCACATATCGCTAGTTATTTTCACTGGCACCATTTTGAGAATTATTTCTACAAACAAAAACCTTGGCACTCCTGCACAATTTTTTTTAAATATATAAGACATGTACAATTAATGCACACATAATCTCTGTAATACTGAAAAAAAACTTCATTGTCACAATATTAAAATCATTTAAAAAAAAACAGAAAGTCAAACGAACATTCATATAAATCTGTGTAAAATCACATATGTGTTGATAATGGCATGTGCAATTCACTATTGAAATGTGCGGCAAAAAAACAACATACGGCGTGTTTTGAGTAGGTCTGACTAGTGTAGGTTTATTTACTTATAACTTGTATTATTTGACTTGATTTCAGCCGTTTGTCCTGGTTTGAAGCTGATAATTCTAGTTTCCAATTAAATCACCAATATTTAAGCAGGGGTAACGTTTATTATCTTCATTGTAAACGCAGCATTTGAGGACGAAAACTTTGCTCTACGCGCTGTTTGCATCTACTGTAAATATAGTGCATTTTGAAAGAGTTTTACTGTGTTTTATTGTCTTTTGTTAAAAATACCCATGCTATGGTCAGGGGTTTGCAGCACGTAGCTGATGGGCTTCTGTCATAACATTTGAACTCCTGCTGGTGAAGATTAACAGGGAATTTTCATGCCATTGCTTGTCAAACGTACTGTATATCATTTTCAGCATGAAAATAACCAATCGGATCATTATAAATGTTTTTACACAGAAGATTGTCCACTAGGACTGCTGTAGCATGAAGCTAATGTTAGCATTATGGTTAGCATTCTACCGGGCTGCTGCACCATTTCATATCTTTGTATCTTTATTTAGCATTTGTTAAAGTAGTTTTGGAGAGGTAGGTGAAATCAGTTACCAGTATGCTGAAACAAGTCAAAAAATTATAGTGAACATAATCTTACAAAATCGACTTTCTTGAGCTTCAAACCATGTTTGTCCCCTTGTCAAAAACACAAGGTTTCTTTTTTTAAATTCACGCAGTTATGAGTTTTACTTTGGTTGTTTCTTCTTCTGCTACCTATACCATTCTGCATTTCCCAGTAAACGTTTTAACAGTTTACCAACAAATCTTAATTTAGTTTTTTTAGTCAGTAAAAAGTATGACTTTAGTATGACTAAAATCTAATATATTTTAGATGACGAAATGAACAATGTAGATAAGTTTGTTACCTAAAGTTCAGGAGAGGGACCACACCTCATGTGCTATTTTATATACAGTATACAGTATATATATATACTGTATATATATATATATTCAATTAAATGGTAAAGCGTGAAATACTGTATCAACACTGAGATGCACAAATAACTCTCATTTTCTAAAATCAAACCACTTTATCCTTCTCTCGCACTAACTGTCCTATCGCTGGGTTTGGAATGTTGGCGGCTGGTAGACGGGCACTCCGCTGTCGACCAGAGCCGGGCGCCCCTTGATGATGTCAGCTGCTTTCTCCGCCATCATAATGGTGGGGGCATTCAGGTTCCCGCTCACGATGCTGGGCATTATGGAGGCGTCGACCACGCGCAGCCCGTCGACGCCCAGCACACGGGTGCTGGGGTCCACCACGGCCATGGGGTCAGACGGAGAGCCCATCTTGCATGTGCAGGACGGGTGGTAGGCGCTGTCGGCTTTGCGGCGCACAAAGGCATCGATCTCCGCGTCGGACTGGACAGAGGGGCCCGGCAGGACCTCGGCGCCTCGGAATGGGTCGAACGCCTTCTGAGCGAAGATCTCTCTGGAGAGTTTAACACTTTCCCGGAACTCCCACACGTCCATGTCTAACGGAAGACAAGAGAGTCAAACCAGTGCAGAGAAATTCTTTTTGTTTTGGCCCCTTAACACCTCACTTTGCTCTTTTAATGAGAAATTAGTGTTATTTTTTTAATTGGCCTGAAATACAAGCAGATAAGAGCAGTGGTCAAGATATGCTGTCCCAGACTGACCTAGAAAAGACTATTTACGCATTCATCAGCTCGAGGACAGACTATTGCAATGCCTTTTACACTGGAGAGACTTCAAATGGTACAGAACACACGAGCACTCGTCTTTTCGCTCTCTCCACAATACTTACAGGAACGGAAAGGCAGCGGAGGTTGTTTTGTCAGGGAGTGTGGGGAAGGATACCCTTGTTTTAAAACTTAGCACATCTGAACTGAATGGTTTATGTAACCACGGTTTAAATCCCCAAGTTTGACCCAGTATTGTTTTTTTCCCACACTCCCTCCAGTCCCTAAATGCACCAGGTCACATGGCACTCCATCTCACTCCTATTATCCAGTCACATCCCAGCCAAGCGCTAAATAAGCTGCCTTGACTTTTCTCTCCTCAGTTGTGTGGGACAGAAGCAAAGGGACAGCAGTTGCAGGTCAGTCTCCAACATGCGATCATGGTCTCGAATGACCTGAACTACATTGTAATTGTATTTTGTGACCATCTTTATGTGATTTGTTATATGCTAATGTTAGCTTAGCATTAGCGCTACCCTTTTAAAACTGAGTGTTTTCCTAAAAGACAGTATTGTTGGTCCATACAGGCCAGGTGCCCTGTCTTGGGTTCAAACTCTGTGGATGACGAGCACAAAGTGAGGTCGTGGTCTGGTAGGACCCCACCTGTCCCTTTTTCCTCTCCCACCTTCTCGAACCGACCGATCCAAAACTAAACCTCAAACATTATGGACACTTAATGCGTTTGGACATTTTTCTTTCCTCCAGCATCTATAAAACAATACGGACAATTCGCGCCCACACGCAAACTGTCGGTTGAGACGGACCATTGTTTTTTTTTTTTGGGGGGGGGAGCTGACTTCTGTTAAATCTTATTGACTTGGTTGAATTGTGCACTTATTTCAATACCTGTACTTCTGCAGTTTTGTAAATATTGTTTATTCCTATTTTCACTTTATTCAATGTATTATCACTTTAAAATCTACATCACTGTTCCATTGGCTTTATTTACCCTCTAGTAGCTGTTCCTATTTACTCACTAGTCTATACCTTTTTTTTTGTAATAACTTTGTAACTCCTTCATTAACTTGTGTTAACTTAATACTTGTTCAATGATCAGCGTGTTTAAATGTAATCATTTAACTGTGTGGAGTGGGCCGTTACCAGTGGAGAGGTAGTTGGGCTGCAGGACGGGATGGTCCAGGGGGTTAGCACTCTTCAGTTTGAGATAGCCCACGCTGGTGCTTCTCATGGGGCCCACGTGAACCTAAAACAGGAGCACAGGGTCACAGACAATCAGGCGTCAAAGAAAACCCATGAAAGGATACATTATTAATGGCAACCAAACTGAAAATGCAACTTCATTTAGTTTATCAATAAAATAAGCAATACAATCTGAATAATGGACAGAGCCAGGTTTAAATGGTTTAAACGTTTTTTTTTCCGTTCTCTGGGGGACTATAAACATATTTATCACACACACAAGGCAAGGCAACTTTATTTATACCGCACATTTCGTACACAAGGCAACTCAATGCGCCTCAAAAGTTAAATGTTCAGTGAAAAGTGGGTCCATGTGGATGTTTTGAGGCAACAAATTGTCCAGTAGAAGTGGAGAACTGACAGTCCTAGCGTTAGCATGGAGCTAACCTTAGAATTATGGTTAACATTCTCTGGTATTTATAGTTGTGCCAATAAGTTTACACACCCAGGTGGATTTCCCCCCCCGCCATATCTCAAAGAATATGACTGAAAACACAACAAGGTTTTTTTCACTCATGGTCAGTGATTTTGTGAAGTCATTTATTGTGAAAACTCATTTCAAATCACCATATCAAAAATAAAATACCCAAATGACCCTGTTGACCCCAGCTCCTAATACTATAACCTTCTTGGATTTTCCTCAAACTTGGCACAGTGTTGATGTATAAAATATTATGCAAGTCAATTTTGAGGCATGTATCTCTTTGAACATACTGTAGGAGATTTTGGAGGTCAAAATGTGTTTGGAATGAGGCCTAACAGAAAATGACTAAGTGTGGCACATGTGAGGCACTTTAGACTGTTTGTGGCCCATGGTATACTCTAAAGAAAAATAATACTTACAAAAAGTTAGCGAAAATAATGGTGACTATTCTATTTGATGGGTGGAACGTTACACAGAATGGCTTTAAAAAAAATGGATCAGACTAAAATCCTGGTAATTTGTTTCCTAAACAACCTTCACTGTCAACCCTGGTGACATTTGATCACATAAGGGTTGTAATGACTTCTCTGGAGCTGGCTTTAGCAGGAAGTGTCCCGATCAAACAACAAGGACTTTCCAGTGAATTTGTTCACCCTGTTCACCCTGTGTCTGAAGAAACTGCCAAGTCATTCCATTGCTAAGTGATGATGGTGACTAAGCCATCGCCATGAGGTCTTTATGGCTGTATGACAGCATGAGTAACAGGTGATGAATCACATAGCATTTGTTTCGATTACTAATTACACTAACACAGGCTTTAGTGAGGAAGTATTTCCAGTGAATAAGCACTGCACCAAGAGGCGGAAGCTGTCCCTTCACTCTTCCAAAGCATTAAGATAGCGGCGCAGTGACTGATGCGTTGTTTTATTCTGCTCATTAGTCTGTTTTCAATCATTTTGGAAAATATAAAATCCTCAAACCAGAGCAAGAAACGGCGTTGGAAGCGTTCCTCATGAAAGAGGATGTTTTTGATGAAAAGGCTTTCTGCCGCTTGGTCCTGTGTCATATCCAGTGTTTCTCTACTTGGTTGATCCGGTCTGTCAGTCACGCGCATCGGAAAATGACTGAGATCGCGCTTGCTAACCTTTGAAAAAGCATGTAGTTTGGCAGGACAGGCAAAGGGGGTCGAGTTCTTCCCCAAAGCTGAAAACACAACTGGAGCGCTGCCTGATCCAATAATGTCGGCCTACGCCCAGCTAAATGTCTCAAAAAATAAACAAGCGTATATCTGCTTTAAGGTAAGGCTAGGCTAATGTCTAGCTACTGATATAACGTTGCACAAACTGGAGCTGTTTGCGGCGGTGAACTTTTATGAGCCTCAGTCTACAGTCTCACAATGGTGCTACAGTACGTAACTGTCCTAAGTCATACATCTGGCTCTACAGTACGTAACTGTCCTAAGTCATACATCTGGCTCTACATTCTACTTTGTTGTTGTTGTTGCTTTAAACAAGAAATTGTTAATCAAATGTTTAGCTGTCTCCCTTTACGATGAATAATACTGTGCAGTTTCAAACGATAACTGACTGCCTGCAGCTGATTATCATTGGCGCACCTGTAGGTTTAGCTAGCGTTAGCTAACCTTAGCCAGGGTGCGTACCTATGTTCCCAGGGTGCGATTTTTTTTTTCTTCCGTAGGTGAGTTGGTACATCAACCAATAGTAATTTTTTTCGTAGGTGAGTTGGTAGCAGTACCGTCGCAAGGGCTGTGCAAACTGTGCAACCGCACAGGGCCTCGCGCTACTAGAGGGCCTCGCAATCCTGCTGTTTTTTGTTTTGTTTTTTTCTACCCGACTCATTGTGCAGAAAGCATTGGTTAAAATAATTCACGAGCTAAATCACCCCACTCATTTCGCCTGTATTTACTGTATATAGAGCCTACAAAAACATTCACAAGAGCTTACCTTTGATACTAGCCCGAGCCCCGCCGTCAGACACCGCTCCAAGCCCTGCGCGGTGTGTGTGTGTGTATGTGTATGTATTTGTGTGTGTGTGTGTGTGTGTGTGTGTGTGTGTGCGCGCGCTCCGATGCTGCACTGGAGACCGACGCGAAGACATGGGGCAGAGCAACATCGATTTAAAACGTCCTTTTACCAATATATTTATGTCCACATTTAAGCTATAGTAATTGTTAGAGCCAGATTTTGGGTCGCAATTTATGTACCTTTTATTTGTCCTTGCTGCTTTCGACCACCAGAGGGTGTCTGTTTATCACCTGTAGGAGGTTTAAATGGGCCTTCGTACTTCCTTTCGGGACGCTACCGGAAGGAAGCAAATGTCTTTGACCGTTGTGCGGGAAGGTTTGTTTGTGTTTTTATGGATTTTTAACTTTGCATTCACTGCATTTTTTATCGATTAAATGAATTGTTAAATAAAGCTCAAGTACATTTTCGCACGGACATATGGCTGGAAGATCCATTTTTTTAACATATTGACACATGCCTTCAAACATACAACGCGTCGGAGAACTTTTCTGGTAGCAAGTAGTTGTTCATGTTGACGCTGCGGAACATGACACTACACTATAGTCAAAGACATTTGCTTCCTTCCGGTAGCGTCCCGAAAGGAAGTAAGGCCCATTTAAACCTCCTACAAGTGATAAACAGACACCCTCTGGTGGTCGAAAGCAGCAAGGACAAATAAAAGGTACATAAATTGCGACCCAAAATCTGGCTCTAACAGTAATAATATCGTGCTATCAAAGCATTACTCCGACCTCTGTTTTTTTTAATACATTTAAAAAGTGTAAAAGAGAAAAACTACGAAGTTACAGAGGTGAACCGGAAGTACAGCGTTGTCATGGCAACGTTAGACAGGTCAACATGGAGACTCTGGGGAAAGTTTGATTCATTCTTTTGGTGCAAAGTTTAGACGGAGGAGGTTGTTGCAGAGCAAACTCATTAAAGGAGAAAGGAAACTGCTGTTTTATGAGAACAGCTGAATCCCACAGACCTGACGCTGATGTCGTTCGTCGTAGCATGCGCCGTGCGGTAAGAAATATAAAAGGGGGATAAAAGTCTTGTGGAACCTCTGGTAATGAATGACAAGTGTCAGAGCAGGGCCTCGCATTTCAAGTTCGCACAGGGCCTCGCACACCCCTTGCGACGGTCCTGGTTGGTAGTACATCAATTGAGTGAAATGTCATACATATATATCAATCAGCTTAACCCTGACCCTGCCCTAGCTACTAACCTTAAGGATAGTGGGCTGGTGCCTAAACTTAATACCCCCCACATCTATTGACAGGGGAACATAGGTACCGGGGAACATAGGGCTGACCCCCCTTTAGTGAACCGAAGCATATTTTGAACAATACTACACAATTTAGAGTGCTTACCCGGCAGTGCAAGAGCATGACTGGTCCACAAGCCTGTGCTGGTTGCATTTCAGAAAGAGATCATGAGGTTTCTCTGATTTCGTCTCAATAGTTGTACTGTCCTCTTTGTTAGTTTAATATCTTATTGCAACATTTTTTGCCATGATCTGGGAGATATTGCACAGGTATTGCTCTAATACAAACATGAGTCACTCCAACATCGGCATCAGAAAGTTTGACGGACCTGGCAACAGTAAGTGTGCAGGATTTTGCGAAATGTCAGTTAGGAATAATATTAGAAGGCAGATTTGGATACAATGAGCAAATAAAAGGTGTACAATTTGCATTTAAGACTCTTAATTTTTGTATTGTTGTGAAACTTGTGTGGTAAAAACAGTCGAGCAATGCATTATTGACCAAGAAATGTAGATTTAATGGCAGTTAAATAAAGATAACTGCCATTATCTTCAATCCACTGCATAACATTTGGATTATCCTGTTGGCAGCAAAATTTAAAAAAAAATGCTCATAATAACAAGCTCGACACAAAAATTTTTAGTTTTGTAGTCTGTACTCAAAGAATGGATTTGGATGAGAACCTAACTAGTTTAAATCTCATATTTGTTAGTTAGCATCTCCATGGAGACGAGCTGGAGACGTCCCAGAAAAATTAGTCAGATTAGCGCTGAGTTAAGCTCAACGCACACCTGAACGCAGCGCGTCGTGGGACGTCCTGGCACGCATCCATGTGTGATTTCAACACACACTGGAGCGCGCCGCGTCACGGCACTTCAGAGGCTTTTCTCAAACCGTGCGGGGCTTTACACACGTGATTTACACATTTATCATAAATAAAAGAAGACACGTATGCCGCGCGTCAAAGCGTTTCTGTGTGCGTTGGGCTTTAAAGTGTGTACAGACCAAACGTGCGTCCACGCCCCATCCTCCTCTAGTTGGACGCCAAACATTGCCGCTTCACACTCGCGAGAAACGCCTGTTTGCTGGCGCGTGAAGTTTTGCAAGCGTCATAATTAGGAGGCGTGTCATACAACTCAGGTCGAGCGCAAACCGCCATGATCAACTTGTCCTCCATGCTGCAGGTAACAGGTGACGCTTGTGCTCACTATTTGAGCCCAGTCCCTGATTGGTTAACAAGGCGTAAATGAACGCACGTGTAGATTGTGATTACTTGAGTGCATGAAGCAGTGGGCGCGGCATCGCTGCTCTGTACCGCGCTGTTCTCACTGGCTTTGACGCGCGTTAATCCTCATCTGCTCGCATTTGCTACGCTTCATACGCGCGGACATCTTTGCTTACATTTGGAAGCGCGTCGAAGCACATCTGCATAGGGTTAACATGGAAGTTGGAGGTGTGGTGGCGTTTGGTCTGTACGCACCTTTAGTCTCCGATAGGCGCTGAGATTCAGAGTTTGCTCATGGGGACGAGCTGCTCACCTGGTAGGCCTCGATCTTGGGGGCTACGCGGCCGTGGTCGATGACCTGAGAGGGCAGGAAGTGGAACTCGATGTCCGGGTGTGTTACGCCGGGGCGACTGCGGATGAAGCCCCCGCTCTCCATGTGAGCCGTGGCCCCGTAACCTGAGCGCAGCATGCAATCAAAGCATTAGAAAGAAAGAAAGAGTACGGGCCAGAAGATCTGCTGGCAAACATTTGGAAAATATGGACTCTTACTATTTAAAAAATGGCAGCAAATCAAACCATGTTAATCAGGGTGTCTTTATGCTGCGCAGAGCTTTTAACTTTAGCTTTTACCATGTATTAACACGGAGTGCCGTGGAAATTTCACCAGATCAGGATTAGGCTAGAGCAGTGGTTCCCAAAGTGGGGTCCTGGGCCCCTGGGGGGCCTCAGAGGCCACTGCAGGGGGCCCCCAAAGGTTGTCTACAAAACAAGTACATTGGAAAACAATATATTTTAAAAGAAAAAATACACTTGTTTGCTAAAATGTACGACTTTGTAAATGTACTACCACGAGAATTTTGGAACGCGATGTCCCGGACTTTGGGAATGGCTGGGCTAGAGATTCGAAAGTCAGGGTTGTTTTTTTATAGCCCACATTATACAAACTATTATAATATACATATTTATTATATATGTATTATTGACATGGTGGCGCAGCTGTTAGCGCTCATGCTTCACAGCTAGAAGGTCCCGGGTTCGATTCCCACCTGAACGGGGCCTTTCTGTGTGGAGTCTGAATGTTCTCCCCGTGTCTGCGTAGGTTTCCTCCGGGTACTCCAGTTTCCTCTACCACTAAAAACATGTACAATAGGCCAGGATGAATGATGTGTGTGAGTAAATGATGGAGATCAGAGGGACTGTTGGTGCAGATGTGTGCAGTAGTGACAGCGACTGTCCGTCTCCCCCAGGGGGAGACCACTGAATGTAAAACTGTCTCATCTAAAGTGCTTTGTGACCATGTCTGTGAAAGGCGCTGTACAAATACAGCTCTTCAGTAAATATCACAGGTCTCCATGAACCACCAAAGACAATTAAAACTAGCAACAAGAGTCAGCAATGAGGAGAAAAAAGGAAGAAAAGTCTTTGGTTTTAATCATTCCCAAATGAAAGGGACAGACTGGCGAGTGTCTGTGCCCTCGCTCTGACTTTCTCCTTCTGCAGAACGGACACACAGAGCAGAGCGCAAAGGTAAAGTGAGGCTGCAAAACGCTGCTTGTTTTATGAAAATCCGCCTCAGAAATAAAACCTGTTGTAAAGATGCTGCAGTTACTGTAGGCGCGGCTTGATGCACATGCTTATGGCGATGATAAGTGGAAGCAATCGGCAGTTTATGGTCCCGAAATAAGCGGGCACAGACTTCACACAAAGTGAAGCAATGTTGGCTAGATAATCGCTTTATTCTAATAAATATACTTTTTGTGACCTTTTTTGTGAGCCTTGTGATTTTTCTATTGTAAAAAGGGTCCTCAAAAAGGTTGGGAACAGGAGCATTCCTTTTTGCCATTATGGCACAGGTTTGAGTAAGTTTGTTGAATATGGTCTTCTACAGCTGAAGTGCTTTGATCTCTAATGCCTGGATTTTGTTGCAATGACTTTTGTTAGCAAAATAAATGTCTGCTCTGTCTGATCATTTCCACTGATGCCTGCAGAGGGCAGTCAACTTCACCCTAGATCAGACCTGGGCAAATTACAGTCCGCGGGCCACATGCGACCCGCGAGAGGACTCAATCCGGCCCACGACTTGTAGGGCATAAATTCCCGAGTATGTAAAAAAAAAAAAAGTAAGTCTCTAACCCATTCCTTTGGGGAGTTATGATTTTTAAAAGAAATTACCAGAATGCTCACTCCAGCCACTAGAGGGCTGCTTACATAAAAATAAAAGGAAAGAATTCCACACGTGTCCAGCAGAGGGCACTGGCATGATAAGCGATCAGAATACAAACAACACATTAGCTACAGTCCTGTCAGGCTCATTATTATTCATTTATTGAAAAAGGTTTCCTCAATAGTATTTGGAGCTTTTGTTTATGGACTCCGGAAATACACTCCCCTTTTGGCCCCTAGGGAAATTTACTTGGAGACCCCTGCTATCGCGTCACTTCCCACAATCTGGTAGAAGTTAACGAGTACAAGAAGTTGAATAACGATGCACACACATGCTTGTCCTTGGCTTGATATGGCTAAATATTTACAGAAAATAATAGTCCTACTAAATATCAGTATCAGATATTCAAAATACACAATTTAGTGTAATGTACAATAGGATAAAGTTGCAGAATAAGTTTGAGTTATTGTTGGTGCGACCCTCCGACTCAGGCTTCTTATGTGGCCCCTTATGAAAATTAATTGCCCACCCCTTCCCTAGATGAGGTTAAAGTATAAACCAGCACAGACCCAGGTGATGAGTGTTAATTTCCATACAAGTTATATATATATATATATATAAGTTATAATACGTAAAATTACAAAAGCAGGTTAATAATATTGTATGATATGTCTAGATTAACTAGAGGTCTGTACTTGCACAGATTCAGACTTGTTTCAGAACAGGAGCTGAAATTTTGAAAGAGCCCTTTTAGGTTTATTGAATGTTATTTCTCTCGTTACTATACACTCCTTAATCAGAGTCTCTCCTGGTTGAAAGAGTACTTGAGTTGTTTTACCAGTGAACATAGTGAACCACTCCAGTCCGATCTTGACCATGTGGAAGGGTTTCTGGGCCTTGTAGAGCGTGATGGGCTGAGTGCACTGCTGCTGGACGTACAGCTCCAAATGATCCTGTAAGTTACTGCCGACTCCTGGGGCAAATCACAAAACAAGAGGTTTGGCTTTGAGACGCAAACACAACTACTTACTGGAGTTCATATCAAGAGGCACACTTTAAGCAGCACTAACATTTGTGTGCTGTTTGTTCAGAACATTGAAAACAACAAAATAAGAATGTTAACCAAAAAGTCGTATTTTCAGCTATAAACCATCTGAAATCTAAAATGAAACATCTTCAATATAAAACAAGATTCTTTTTTTCATTATTGCAAGAAGTGCATATTTACAAAGGTGCAGAGGGAACATAAGACATTAAAAAAGAAAAACAAATATTCTTTCACGAAATGTGCACTGTACAGTCTGACATTGCATCACCTCAGATAAAATCTTGGTCTTATAGGCTGTAAAATAAACAAAATATTAGTTTTTCATTGAGGAAACAAGATGGCTGCCGTAGTTGACTGAACTGACTGATATTCAGTAAATTGTATTATCTTCAAAATTATATAATTTTTTTCATGACATTTACATTTATAGACATAATGCAGTGTACAAAATGTCACATTCACAGATTAAAGTATAAAGAAAATATATGAATTTTTAAATTGGTGAATTTGGCAAAAATGGCTAATTTTCAGCTTAGTAACAAAAATGACACATAAAATGATACATCTTCAATGTAAAATGTTATAATGAAATAAACTAAACAAAATGGCCGCCGTAACTAAACTGACTGATATTTGGTAACTTGTAATATATTCAAAATTCTCATGAAATGCATACAGTGTGTACTGCCATCAACCTAATACCGTGTACACAACTTCATCTTCATAGGTAAATGGAGAGAAAAAAAAAATGAAATAGATTTTGTGCCAAAATATGTGTAAATGGTAAATGGACACTTTTCCTCCTTCATCCATCAGACCCAAAGCGCTTTATAGTAAGGAACCAGTCACCCATTCACTCTCTCATTCATACACCAATGTACACAGACACTGGAGGCAAGGAGGGTGAAATGTCTTGCTCGAGGACACAACGACAGGCGGTATTCGAACCCCTGATCATAACACGATCCGCTCTACCAACTGCGCCACCGCCTGAGAAAGCAGAAGCTCCCGCTCTCCAACCTTTCTTGCTGACATTGTTTCGGTGGGACTGATGGTTTAATGTGTGAGTGTGAGGGTGTTTTTGAAGGTGGTCAAATAGGTCATCTCATAATATCGCCAACAATTGGTTTCAGTACGGAATACAGAATCAAATGATCACTCTAGTCTACAGGTTTAACACAGCGCAAAAAAAATTATCTAAACAATAAGGCCTCAAATAAAAAAAATTAAAGAATGCATACAGTGATTACTTTCGATAAATACACACAAAGTATAAAAAGTATAAATTCCATGCTTCGATCTTTGAGGGAAGATTGGGAATGGCTCTGTCCTGTCTCAACATGACATGTAATGGCAAAGTTTACAATGACATGGATGACAGAGTTTTGCGAGGATGAACTTGATTAACCAGCACAGAGTCCTGACTTCAACTCGATAGAACACCTTTGGGACTAAATAGAGCATAGACTGAGAGCGAGGCCTTCTCCAACATCTGGGTGTGATGTCACAAATGCTCACAACTCCCCATAAACACACTCCTAAACCTTGTGGGCCACCTTCTAAGAAGACTTGAAGCTGTTATAGTTGCAAAGGTTGGATCCACATCCTATTAAACCCTATGAAATAAGAATGGGACGCCATTTAAGTTCATACAAGAGTCAAGGCAACTTCTTTTGACAATATACTGAACTACACAAGCAATGCCAAACTATTCATACTGTAGGCCTCAGGGCTGAGAAACATCACGGTGAAAATCTGTTATCTGTTAAATCTGCGGATCATTTCAGAACCGTAACAGATAGAGGCCGTTTTTTGTTTTCGAATCTGCTGATCCACACGTAGCAGGGTATATCACAAAACAAAGATATTTTCCTACGATTTGGCCTGTCAACCTCAAGAGGTGCAGTGATCTAAACATCATTGAAGATCTGTGGATAAACCTCCGAAGAGCAGTGCATGCAAGACAGCTCAGAAATCTTTCTTTAAGATTACAAAAAATGGCAAATGCATTTTGTTTGTCAAGGTTTAGCTATGTTGTCTCATAATTGTTGGGCAGGTCTGTAAAGCTCCAAAGGTCCATTTGGGAGAACCGTATATACAGCTGCCAAAGCATGAATGTGCTTGTGCAGAAACTTGTGGAGAGAAAAAAAACGGGAAAAAATGTTTTGTTCTAGATGGAGGGCGGATTTATAAATGCCCTGCTGCGTATGGACAAGGCCTTAGTCTTTCAAACAAGCTTCCTCTGAAGAACCTACTAAACATGAATGTCCTGAATAAATCAGCCCTATATCTCTAATAAAGCGCCCCCTGCTGTCACAGTTCAGCACTGACGCATTTTACAGTTTAGAAGCATCATACACATCAACATCCCCAATAATTGGAATATCGGTCCACCTCTAGTTTGTAATTTTGGTTATTTAAAATAAATAAATACATAAAAAAACCTAAATCTGGGGGGGGGGGGATTTAAATTAAAAAAAAAAAAATTCTTTTCTTTTTTTCCCCAGTAATGTCTCTTATCAACTTTGTTTAATTTTGTGTGTGTCCGTCAATCAATTATCTGGATTTTTTTGTTTTTGTTTTTTGTATTGCAATATCCATTTTTGTTCCAAAGTACCAGGTAAGTGCTGGACCACGCTGATGCCGTGCTGCCCGAGCTCGTCCGCGTTGCCCACTCCCGACAGCATCAGCAGCTGCGGCGAGTTGATGGCCCCTCCGCTCAGAATCACCTCCTTCTCCGCGAACACCTGAGCACAGGACATGTCACGTTTTAGGACTTCTCTAAGATAAGATAAGATAAGCCTTCATTGATCTCACAATGGAGAAATCCACTTGTTACAATCAGCTCTCTGGGTGTGCAAAATAGACAGGAAATGTGCGAACAATTAAATAGTAAATAGAGGTATCTTCTATACAATGACTACAAAACTTTAGGGAGTAAAAAGTATAAACAATCAAAATAAAATAAACAGACTATAACAAAGATGTTAGCATTGGCAGTGCAAGGTGGAATCTAAAAATCTACCAAGTCATTATGCATCATTTGGCAGCCGAGACGAATGGGGGATATGTTGAGTCACACATCATTCATGCTCGTTAAATACTCATCAGAAATTTCTAAACTTGCAGAGCTGGCAAAAACACTGCAGTGTGTGGCGTTTACTGTAAAAGTTTAGTCAGTGTAGTTTGGCATACAAAAGATCAATGAAAATGTATTGACTAATGTCCTTGGGCTAAACAAGAAAGACTGAGTATGCAGAACTAATCCAGGGCTTCCCTTGGACAAGTCTGGAGTTGTTTTGTGTTGTGCACCACCTGAGTGTGTCAAAGTGCCATGAAACACACAGTTTCAGTATCTGCAGGAGGATTATGCAGCATTAAAGGACACTGATGATTGGGATTTTCCACACTTGACAATAAACCCATATGACCTTAAAGCTTTTCAGCTAGGGTTGCATGGGAATTTTCCATGGGAATTTATACAGGGTAGCTTTGGGCTTTTAGGATTAAACTTTTTTTTTTAATGCCATCACGGTGAAATTTAATGCCAGTATCGCGGGCCCAAGAATATGATTTATTCTCATTTTACCGACAAGGTAAATAAATTACATATTACAAAAACAAACCTAAACAGGTTTCCATCAAAATTAAAAAAATGTTCATGTCATTTTTGCTCTATTTAAGTCTGTGTGACTAGAAAAAACGATTAATCGATTACTAATTCAATAATCGGTCAGTTGTCGATTAATCGATTAGTTGTTTCAGCCCTAAACGTTAGCATCCCACGCTGCTAGTCCAACTCATACAAGTGTATTTTTGGTATAATTTCCAACACGGTCATAATTTACAGACTCTTACCAAGGAGTGTTTACATAATACGGTTCCTTTGCTGACATCCAAACTATGACATGTCACACAGTTTGGGTGCATTCAGACGGCATTCGAAAGGTACGTACACATCTAACCGCACGAATCGCACTACCGCCTCTATTTGGTCACTTGAAACGCTTGCAATCAGTCGCTTGCATGTGTTCACTTCAGGTGGCGCTTCTGCTGTGCGATTCTGAAAAAACCTCTGCGCTGCTGCTGCTGAGCACAAAGATGTGAGTGAAAAATGGGCCTCATTCACGAACGTTTACAACACGTTCTTCAGCACACATCTGTTCTTAAGGCCTTCTTAGGAAGATTTTTGGCATTCACAAAACTTGTTCTTAGCTGAAAGCGCTCCTCTGTAAGAACAACTCCTAAGAACAGTCTGGAGGACTCTTATGCACAAAAAAAATCTCCTGTTCTGTTCACGATCCTGCTCCTGATGGAACACAACATTCTGAGTCATATAAATTTGTACATATTAAATCACGTATCGATTAATTCCAGAATGTAAATTATAATAAATTACAGATGCCTTTATACAGAAATAAGTTGGTAATATCACTTGTAGCCTACTTTTATTAATTGCAAGTTAAGTACCAATGTATCACTGCAAAAACCTTTGAATGCCGCCATTCACAAATAATGAAGCATTACGCTACATTGCGCTCTATTAAAGGGATATTTCGGGATTTTTGACATAGGGCCTCATTTCCTAGTGTTGTTGATGTCTGGAGATATTTTTTTCTTAAATTCATGCAGTTCTTATACTTGAAGAGTCTAGTGGTGCTAGGCAAGACTAAAGCATTTCTATGGTATCAGTTAGCCTGCATTAAAAACAGTCTGACCCACTCCACAGTGCACCTGAGGTAAATCACTTATAACACCAGACTAACCATATAAATGTCTGTGTTAATAGAATCATTTTTGAAATATAACTGACCTTGTATCACATGATTTACCTCATTTTGAGGGACTATTTTCTCGCAGATCACTCCGCCGCTGCGTTAGCTTACAGCCACGAAGCTGATGCTGCTCAAATACAAGTTATTTTAAATGCAAAATGGTTAAAATTATTCTATCGACACAGACATTTATATGGTTAGTCTGGTGTTATACGTGATTTACCTCAGGTGCACTGTGGAGTGGGTCAGACTGTTTTTAATGCAGGCTAACTGATACCATAGAAATGCTTTAGCCTTGCCCTAGCCTAGCGCCACTAGACTCTTCAAATATAAGAACTGCATGAATTTAAGAAAAAAATATCTCCAGACATCAACAACACTCTGGATAACTAGGAAATGAGGCCCTATGTCAAAAATCCTGAAATATCCCTTTAATGTTGTTTGATAAAGACGAACGTGGCCTATGACCTCGTGTACCCAAGGCGCGCACTCTACCCGTTGCACCAAACGGGCATAGTGTTGAGCTGCTGCCACCACATCAATTTAGAGGACTGACCCATGGAAAGCGAAGGAGAAACCCTTTCGTGGTGTACAGGTTATATCTATTTAAACATTTTGTAATGAGAGCTAATTTGCATGCCCAAAGGTTTAGGTGGGTCCTTGAGCGCATGGCGCCGATGGCTGAGATTTTTGGGGTTTCGTCGGTTACTATGTTTGATTCGTATTTGGTCATTCATATCTTCTCTGGAAGGATTTATTTGTCCTTATATGGTGAATCATAGGCAGTGACATATGCCAAAGCCTTTGCAATGAATCAGGGAACCTTTTTCATTCACATCTTGGTGCTTAGCAGCAACAGCACAGAGGTCTTTTTCAGAATCACGCAGCAGTGACTCCTCCTGAAGTGAACACATGTGAGCGTCTGATTGCAAGCCGGTGTTTACGTACTTTCAGAGTTTACAAGTTTGAGCGGTGTCGGAAATTTAGTGAGTGACCAGGTTCCTAGAACGCAGCATCAGTCGTTATGTTTAAATGTCAAGTCTCGTTACGAGCATGCATAGTTGTCAATTATCACATCTTGTAAAATAAAATTACATGATGCCTAAACGTTTGCATGGCAGAAAGGGCATAGAATTTCCTGAAGAAGACATCTGTTCAACTGTTTAGCCTAGGAGTGGATTCAGGAGGAATGGATTTAATCAAATTCCAACAAATCCTGGACGCAAACTTAACACCATCTGGGAAAAAAGCTGAAGTTAAAATCCACACCTTAAAATCCACAATGGACAACCTCAAGAGGTGCAGTGATCTAAACATAATTGAAGATCTATGGATAAACCTCGGAAGAGCAGTGCATGCAAGACAGCTCAGAAATCTTTCAGTTGTGGAAGACTTTTGTGAGGAAGAAAACTCAAACTAGAATTGAAAGACCGTTGGCTGCCTAGAAAAGCGTTTAAAGCTGTGATACTTGCCAAAAGCGGGTGCTAGGTATTAACCTCTTACCACCCGCCTTAACCGAGAAAATGTACTCCCGCCTTGGAGAGCAGTGGAGCCTATAGGCCAGTGTCACGCCTACAAAACTGATCTAAACAGATCTTTTTCCTTGCGTTGTTGTCGTCACTTTTTTCCACATTTTTGTTTTCATTTTTTTTATTGCTCTTTTGTCACTTTTTGATGCTTTTTCCAAGAAGCTTTTAGGTTTAAGTAATGCCAAACTGGAGAAAATGTGGGAGGTCTGCAGGGTGCCCACACTTTTGTGTTTACTTTTGTTTTGTTTTGAAATGTTAAGTCACTTCATGCCTTTTGGAGATCATTTTAGTCCTATTGGCATTCCCAGTTGTAGTGTATTATTTTGAAAGTCTGACTCACCCTGAGCACATGGCTCTTACTTAATGTGTGTCAACAAAAGAAAGTACTTTAGCTCTCGATTACAGCTGTTTGGCAGATTCTGCCAGAGTCTGACTCTGCTCTAAAGGCGACATGGAAGCATTGCAAAGATAAATCCTCCCATACAATAATGATGTTTAAGCAGAGCTTCTTCAGTGAGAGTATTTATAAGCTGTTGTGGACGTTAGCACAGCTGCGTTATCATTAGCAAGTGTGTTGCAATTAGCCTGTTTATAGAACAAGGTTTTGGCTGTACTAGAGAGATGGCAAGGCCGTACCAGTGTTGTTTTTGTCAACAAAGACGATAACGATATAATTTCGTTAACGCACCTTTTTTAATGACGATAATGTAACAGTGGCAAGCTAAAAATAGCTCTAAAACATGACGAGACGTTTATGAGTTTACGTCAATGGGGTGCTAGGTATTAACCTCTCAATGAGACGAGACGAAACTGGGAGAAAGTGGTTCATCAGACCGCAGCAGGTTGAACCCATCTTTCCCTCTCTCCACTACAATCAGCATACATCCTCCATGGAGCGTCTGACAGCGATGTTACAGGGACATGATATTTTCTGAGGACAGAATAAAATACTGTAGCGTATGAACGCAGAAAGCATGTTGATGAATCAATGTGCAGACGGTGCTGTTAGTGAAATACATTTCAAAGCGATGATCAGAGGACGAGGAGAGCGGGCGCTTTTGGGAATAGTTATGTTGACAATGACACTTCAACCACTGCCTTTTGTGGGGTAATCTGTTTTTCAAAAGCTTTTTAAAGCCAAGACATTATTATTCATCCCAATTTCTAATACTTATTTAAATGTATTAATACTTTTTATAATGAAACTGACTAAAAGTTGACTAAATCATTTTTAGTTTTCGTCTGACTAAATGTTTATGGTTGTGAACATGACAAAATGTGCAAAAGTTCAAGGTTCGAGAGGCACTGCATATGAGTGACCAGGTGTTACAGTCACAGTGACTCACCTGCTAACCAACAAAACCAACAATTCTGGCACATTTACACCAACTTCCAGTCTCTCCTGTGTTTGTGCATGTACAGCTCGCCTCAACACTGACCGAGCATGCATTCCGGAGGTGAGGAATTCTCCTCTCCTGCTCGTTGATCCTGACTGACCCATTGCCAGACCTTGAACTAGATTCACACTGCTGCTGGCAGACTGCCCTCGCAGGTCAATCTTCCCTACGGGACAATACAGTAAGCCTTAACCTAAGCCTTTCCCCCTTCAAGTCTGTTTTTATTGCATAACTAAAAACCCAAAATATCGCATGGTCTGCTTTGAACATCCATACCCTTTTCTTCTGCCCTCTCTGGGTGTACTCCACTCCCACGGCGCGTCTCCCGTCAAAAAGGATCCTGGTGGTCAGGCAGCGCACCTCGGCCTTCAGGTTAGGCCTCCCCAGGACCGGGCGCAGGTACGCACTGGCTGAGCTCCACCTCTTCCCTGGAGAAAAAATCACCATGACAACCAACTAGAGCGCAGTCATGTTTATTTGCAGCTCTTTTTTGAGACTATTGCAAACAAAGTGTCATCCGGCTTCAGTCCCCCATCGTTATGTGAGTGGCTCATAGATAGGTATGTCCTGGGATGGTTGTACCTTTGTGAATGGTCATGTCCATCCAGCCCAGGCCCTCCTGTTGGTACCCGTTCATGTCGTCAGTGAAGGGGTATCCCGCCTGCTGACCCGCTTCTATAAAGGCCTTATGCAGGGGGTGGTCAGTCTTACCCCTGGACACCTTCAGCGGCCCACTGCCTCCTCGGTACCTGTTACATACAAGTGTTTGAGTTGGACCTTTGCTATGTTCAGAATCTGCTACAGTTGTTCTAGAAGACACTACATGCCACTGACTGCACTAAGCACCAACTGACTAAAAGCACTCGGCACACTGGGCCTCATTCATGGAACATCTTAAGAAAATCTGTACTGCGCCAGATTCACGACACGTTCATAAGTAGGGGAAATACTTTGCACCTGTGTGCCGACGTTGGAAGTGCGTGCGTGTGAGGACCAATTATGTCACCGCCTCTTTCACCATATAAGAACAAAAAAGTGCTGTGCGCAACAGGCAGCCGGAGGATATGAATGGGAAAACACGAATCCATAACTAAAAGCCAACAAAACAGCCATAGGCGCCACACACTCTCATTGCTCTCATTACACAATGTTTACATAGATATAACCTGTACATGGCAAACTGGTTTTCCTTCTCTTCCCGCAAATGAGTCCCTTAAATAGAGGTTGTAAGGCCGAGGCTCGTCTTTATTAAACAACGTTAATACAATGCGCATTTAGAGCTAATTGAAAATGCTGGCATTAAAACGTTTTTGCTGTAATACCATGGTACTTTACTTGCCATTAATACAAGTAGGCGACAAGTGATATTACCCACTTATTTCTGAGTAAATAGGGCATCTGTAATTTAATATAATTATATTAACATTCTATGTACAAATATGACTCAGAATTTTGGGTTCCACCAGGAGCATGATCGTAAACAGAACTGGAGATTTTTTTGTGTGCGTAAGAGACCCCCGACCTTTCTTAGGATTTGTTCTTACAGAGGAACGTTTTCACGAAGAGCAAGAAGGCCTTAAGGGAATAGGCCACTGTTTGTACTGAGATATGTTCTTACCTTAGCTTAGATGAGTTGATGCGTATCTGTCTGGTCTTTGTACGTGCGCTCAGTCACGCAAATGTTGTTAGCATTTAGCCTCTCCCAGCAAAGGTATAGCCCCAAACTGGGGTGAAGTTAGAAGCTACCAAGCTGTTCCACGGTTTCCCTATTTAAATACAGTTACATGAAAAGATACACGATCCAAGTCTAGTTACATCAAATTAAACATGTGGATTTTCTAAGCGGATAAAAAGGAGAACTATATTGTAAGGCGTAATAACACCTTAGGAGCACTTCGACGTAGGGGTGGGCGATATGACAAAAATAGAATATCACGATTTTTGAATTATAAACTCCCGATTTCGATTTTATCACGATTTTTTTTAATAGTAACTAAAATAACTTAAATTACACACCGAAGAAGAAAACGATTGAATGAATATACTAATTTATTCAACTTTGTAATAATCAACAAAGCAAAAACAGACTTAGAACTTAGACTAGACTTAGAACTACGGCAAACTAACTCTATACATTAAAAACACAATAAAACTCCAGACAATAAAAGTACAATAGTAACACTAAGTTTGGTAAAGGCTTGTTGTTGTGTCTGTTGCTGTTTGGCATCTTTTCTGAGACGTCTCTCTCATGACGTCAAGCTGCTGTGATACAGCGCTCTGTCACTGTCTGACCCTTTCACAATAAGAGTCTTACTAAAGCATACTGTGTCTTTTATTGTGTAAAAGGCAAACTGGAAGCAGATAGTTACTATAACTTATTACTTGACCAAGTAATTCAACAAAGTTGGACAAGTCTTATATTTTCAAAGACATGGATAAACGTTGCATTTGTGAACACAGGATTTAAAGTAAACAAATGAGAAGGATGTGGCGCCTGACAGAACTGTAAGGACGAAGGACACACTCGCTTCTTCACACATGTGTCGCCAGGTAAATAAATAAACACACGCTGAGCAGAGCAGCGGCGTTACGGGGGAAAGACACTGACATAAATCCCTCTGAAATAGAGACAGAACGCTGGGTTTAAAGCTCCAGATTGAGGAGCCTGGTCATGTATTCGCACTGTAGTAGAGGGCTCGCTGCCAAACGCTCGCATTAGCCTCTGTCATTGCGTAGCAGAAAGTTTGTGGCTTGGGTTTACTTCACTAACAGTGATAAGAGTCAACTGTGCAGAAGAGCTTAGAACCGTGATAAAACGATCCCACAAAAATGACAGATAGTCAGCTCTGGAGATCGTAAGACGGTCTAATATCATCATATCACCCAGCCCTACTTCGACGTCTGCGCAGTAATATCTCACTTTACTGCACGGACGTCTATAACTTTGCTGGGAGAGGCTAAATACTAACAACATTTGCATGACTGAGCGCACGCACAAAGACCAGACAGTTATGCATCAACTCGTCTAAGCTCAGGTAAGAACATATCTCAGATTGTAAAAACGGTGGCCTTTCTTTAAGAACAAATTTGTGCGTAGGAACGTATCATTGAGGCCCACTGTTGCTCCAATTTTTAACACATTTTTCACCTTTTCACATATTATATCTGCTCTGTACACAGGTTTTGACAACAAAGTTCAATTGAAGAACTGAAAAACTGTAGTTTTAACCTCTACAAATATTTTCTAAAATCTTTCCTATTCTTTTACTTGTTCAGCAGTTCATATTTAAAACCTACCGCTTAAAAGGACGCGGCAGGTTATCTGCAAGAATTTTAGAAGCCACGGTTTACCGCGGAAATTTTTCCAAACACGGTGATGTGTGTCATCGTCACTTACCGTAAACTGAAGGCTGTAGACCAGGGGTCACGAATTAAATTTCACCAAGGAACCTTTCACCAAGGTTCAGAAAATATGCAGAAGTTTGAAATTACATTTTGAATCTGTTTTATGGAAGTGTTTTGAAAAATCGTGATTACAATGTAAGTCAATGGACTATGTAAATGAATGTCCCACAATGGCAATACATTTTAGTGACTTGGCGACAGAAAGTTGGCAATAAAAGGGTTAAATATTTTATAAAAGTTTGATTATCTTTATATATATGACGAAACCTCCAAAATGATAAAAAAATATTCTTCCTTCATTGAGTTATAGCTCTCTAAAGTTACAGGCACATTTTTGTGTCGAAACTCCCTTAACATGAGTTTTTTACTAAAATTGCACACTTTAACTTAGAAACAAATCCTTTGGATCGTCTTACACAGACATCTGGCCACATCAGCCAGACCAGAAATTTTCCATATTGCGCTTAAATTTTAAAAATAATTCATTTTTTGTGTTTTTGGGAAATGCATAGACAGAGAGTTGGCAATTAAAGAGTTAAAAATGTTAAAGTTATATTATTTTAAAATGTATGAAAAGAGGAGAGTCAGACCTTCAAAATAAAAATAAAAGTTTGAAAAAAATTGTTCCTTCATTGAGTTATAGCTCTCTAAAGGTTCAAGCACATTTTTGTGTCGAAGCTCCCTTAACGTAAATTTTTTAAAGGTGTTATTAAGGGTTAACGGAGCCCCCAGGGGAATTCAGCGCATACGTGGGGAGACCATACAAACTCCACGAAAAGCCTCACGGATTGAACCTGGGAACTTCTCGTGTAAGGTGAGACTGTTACCCACTGTGCCTCCTCCGTGCTGCCCAGTATTTTACATTTTTAAACCTCAGTTGGTTTGTAGAGTGTGAAAGTCCAATATTACACATGATTCAGGCTCTTTAGTTCCACACTCTCATCTGGCTCATATCCTACACTACCTCTAGGCTGTTTTTTAATGGATCTGCCAAACCAGCTCTCTGGCCTTTAACCATGTTGTAATGTTCTTTTATAGACTGGTGACTGTGAGCAGTATTTTCATTCACCACAAAGCCACTCTTTCTTATTGCGATTTTGTAGTTTGTAGCTTTATTTAGCTATGCCTTTGATGCTTGCCTACCTTTTCCTCCATGTCTGCCAAGAATTCTGCATTTGCTGAGTCATAAACACACTGTTGCTGCTGAGCTGTCAAAACCTGAGCCTCCTTTTTATTTTGATTAGTCACAATCCAATCATCAGGGCGAGCTGCTAAATGAACTGCTAACTCCGTAGTAAGCAGTATTACTAACACAGTAGTCATCCGTCAGGCCGACTCCCACAAAAACAACAACATGATTCATTGCTACTTTTTCTTTGCGCACATTTAGAACAGTTATGTAATGATTTGAAAGCCTTGCTAGCTATCTGTGCTGCAACACATTGATTTTTATCTCAAGGAAGTTCAAACATCGCTGTTACAAATGTATAACTATAGTAGAGGTTTCAATCACAGAAATACAATTTGTCACTAGCGTACTATATACTTCCTCAAGCAGCACCTGAAGCTGACCATGGTCAATATGGAAAATATGTCGCCTGTGTTTATGATAGTCCCTGGTACATTGGCAACATAATGCATCATGCACCATGTTCTTTGTGCTGTGGACGTACCTATAGACCGGTTCATGTGACGTGAGCATACTAAATTAGGTGTATGCGCGCGCAGGCCCAGTGCAAAACAACTGGAAAACTAAATTTGTATTGTAGTAGCACCACCACGCTTTTGTTTTCATATAAAAACAACACAGTGCTACCGTATCGCGTTGTTGATTGCACAAATAGAAGTTCCAACAATCCAGGACTTCAATTTTTATTACAAACAGGCGGATGTGCACCCTTTTCAGAAGAATAGACGACACTTATGGATCAATCACAGGTTTTAAGCGCTGCACGGTTTGAGAAAAACCTTTGAAGTGCTGTGATGCTCCATGCTCCAGTCTGTGTTGATATGGCACATGGATATGTTGGCCTTTAGATTTATCTTGTAAACTAGTGGTGCAGGTCCTACATGACTCTGCACCCCTCCAAACGTTAATTCTAGAGTGAAGTCCATTTACATCGCTAACGTTGGCCTGCATCACTGTAGACCTAAATGTTCACCTGCACTTAAAGTGAGTTTCCTTAAATAAGTCCTCAGGTGATATAATATCAAATAGGGGAGAGTGGGGTAAGATGAGCCACTTTTTGCTTTGGTGGTTGTTGTGTAATAACAGTAAACAATAGATGCAAAATTGTACTATTTATACACATTTTGAGATGTTTTCTATTCTTTTGCATCTTCAAAAATCATCTGAAAGATATCGTTTTTAAGATGTTGGTCTTCAAAAAAAAACTTGTCTTGTGGCTCATTTTACCCCCAGATTGGAATAAATTAACCACCAGATTTAAAGGTGAAATTAATACTAAACATCATGAAGGCTCATGTGGACTTATAACAAATATTTTTCTTTTCATATGCTACTTCTGCAGATTATGACATTTTGTCTCTGAAAAAAATCCCAAATAATTTGATGTAAAATCTAATTTTAATTTGCTTGTCTCTACTAGACCCAGAACCACCAATAAACAATGCAAACACTATAGGATTGTACATTAACATTTTCTGTAATTTGTCATTCATTGTTTCTTATGGAACAGAGGCAATTTACCCACATTTTTGGGTCAATTTACCCCATTATTTCTTCTTTGAGAATACCAAGAGAGTTGTGTTTATTTAAGAAGAAATCTTCCTAAATTATTAATCTGCTTTTATACCTAACATAATGAGCAACCAACATCACCATTTTTTTTTGTGACGATCGTTTTTGGGATCAGGCCAAAAATTTACTCTGAACAGCGAAAACAAGCTTTTTCATAAAAAGTGGGGTTATTTTACAGCCACATTTTCAAATTCTTTGTCTGTCAAGTTCAAATCATGTAAAGATTAAATCTATAATCTCACATTTCAAGAACAATGTTTTATTTTACAAAATTTAAGGGTGGCTCATCTTACCCCACTCTCCCCTACTGGACTTTCCTCAAACATTGTTGTTGAATAAACAGTAAATAAGCCAAAAAAGATGAAATCTTGATCAAAACAATCCAATAACAGTGAACAGAGTCAAGTTGTGATTCTATACCTTTTCTGTGCATAAATATTAAATAAAGAAATGTCTTCTGGGAAAGGCTCACAACCCACTGAAAACAATACTACGACCCACTTTTTTGGTCTTGACCCAGTTGAGAGCTACTGATCTATAACATGCCACATCTTCCATTGTCCATTTTCCAATTGACGCTAACATCCTTCCCACGTCCCGTACCTGTTCTCGCCGAGCTCGTGCCCCTGGGCCTTCCTAAAGTAGGGCAGGCAGTGTTGGTAGTCCCAGCCCTCCGCGCCCTCGCGGTGCCAGCGGTTGTAGTCTTCGGCGTGGCCGCGGATGTACACCATGGCGTTGAGAGAGGACGAGCCGCCCCACACACGGCCCCGTGGCCAGTACAGCACCCGGTTGTCCATGTGCACCTGTGCTTCGGTGTGGTAGTACCAGTTAAACCTGAGGGAGGAAAACAGTACTTTTAGTTTGGTGGGTTTCGAAACATTCTACAGACCTGGCTTTGTTTTGATGGGACAGGGAAAAAAGTCATCATCAACCATGGAATGACTCGGACTGGGCATGAGAACATTTTGAACACACTGTGGGAGCGCTCAGCAACATCAATGAGGCAGGTCTGTCTGACGTGTGAATCAGATGATAAAGAAATAAGTGAGGGTTCTATTTTCAGCAACTTTGTACAAGTATTATTATTATTATTATTATTACTGTAGCTAGAGGTTTGCTATAGGGCATTAACAGACTAGTCGACTACTGCAGCACTAGTCGACCTCATTGTAGACTAGTCGACTAGTCGTGTGTTGATCTCTCTCTCTCTCTCTCTCTGTGCCTAGTTTTAACATTAATGTCAAGAAGCATTGCTGTTCTAAACAAAGCAAAACAGGTATTGGATCAACCAGCACTCCACATACTGTATTATTCATTAGTTTTTCCGTATTTACTGTACTGTATTGAAACGTGGGGTAACAATTATAAAACTACTCTAAATTCATTGTCTATTCTTCAAAAGCCATTAGAATTATCCAAAAGGTAGGTTACAGGGAACATACACATGTGTTATTCTTACAATCTAATATACTTATATGACCTTGTAAATGTTCAAACTGCCCAAATTATGTATAAGTAAACTTTTGCGACCATTTAACCTTCAAAAAAATGTTCCGTGACAGAGCAGGAGGCTACAATCTTAGAGGGAACTCCATTTTTAAACAACCACAGATTCATAAAACCAAAAAAAGCTTTTGTGTATTGGTATGTTGGTATGTATTGGTATATTATACATGTTTTTAGTGGTAAGGGAAACCGGAGTACTCGGAGGAAACCTATGCAGACACAGGGAGAACATGCAAACTCCACACAGAAAGGACCCGTCCATGTGGGAATCGAACCCTGGACCTTCTAGCTGTGAAGCGAGAGTGCTAACCGCTGCGCTACCGTGCCACCCAATGGTGTTATGGAATGACCTGAAGGGAGACCTCAAGGAATGTACAGACATTCATCACTTTAAAATGCTTCACAAAAAGAAGGTTCTGTATAAATATAAAGCCGAAGAAGGAGTTCTTAATATATAGGATGTGCTCAAGTAGATTTCTTTGAATAGTATACTATTTTGGTTCTGTGACATATAAATTATACAGAATGTGTCTATAATTATGTGTATATATGTGTTTTTCTCGCAAGCAAAAGCTGTTTATCTGTTATATTCACTGTTTTATGAAAGGAAGCAACCACTGGAGGAGCTGGTGGTGTGGCGGTGGGTGATGGCAGGGTGGTGACTGGTCATGTGGTGGTTGTGGCTGGTCCTAGGTGTGGTGGGAGGGTAGCGTGGTGGCATACCGGTGACGTAGTGAGGTTGTTATGTGGGGGGCGCTGTATCTCTCTCCCATTACATTGATATGTTGCCACGTGACGGAAAACCGTAGGAAAATTTAGGTGATTAGCACATTTGGTTGGAAAATGCAAATTCAAAAATTTTGTACCCATAATTGGTTGAATATTACAAGCCATTGTGCATTACTGGAATAATGTTTTAAAGAAAGAAGGAAAAACAACAACAGGAAAAAAAAGTTAAACAAAACTAAAAACAAATCGGACTTCTCAGACCAACAAATTGTATTTGTGGGCATACTGACTGAACGTGGCGTCCTGTCACTTGTTGGAGGGAGATTTGTGCTCCACTGGCTCGGTGGTTTTGGTGCGTTGCTGGTGTGTCGTTGCGTTGTCGGCCTGCTGCAGCTGGGATTGGCTGGGATCATTGTGCTGACTGTTGCCATCAGGTTGTTATACATTGCCCTGCTACTGGCTCCAACAACATTAATGAAAATATGATATTAACAGGGGTGGGAATTTATAAGTTATACTTCCTCCCACTCCTTTTCGAGTTTATGTACAGTATTATGTATGTATGAACGTATGTTAAAATGTCATGAATGCATGTTAAAATGTTGCAAAAGCTGCACAATAGTCATGTTTATATGTATTGTACACTGAACTCGGAATAAAAAATCAATCAAAGCGGAACCCTGTTTACGTGTTTCGGTGGGACAATAAACAAACAGTGTTACACCGGCAACTAGCCGCTAGAGGTTTTTACCGGTTAGCGTTCACCGCTAGTGCTCCACATAAAGATGTGCGCGTGTCTCCTCTGGACATATTCAGCTGATAAAGCCGCGACTGTTTCTCGGCAGGGACTCATTCACATGGAAACAACTGCAATCTAACACTCAGGGACCGAAAGCTTGTTTGCTTCAGACCCTTGATTTAAAATGAGGGTCATTGTCTTTTAATCCTTCCTCACAGGTGAAGAACCTGGGTGTGATTTTTGACTCTGAGCTGACTTTAATTCCACACATTAAGAATATCACAAAGATAGGTTTTTACCATCTAAAGAACATAGCCAGAGTCCGCCCCATTCTCTCTCGGGCCAACACGGAGACGCTAATGCATGCTTTTATCACCAGTCGTATCGACTACTGCAATGCCCTGCTCTCTGGTCTTCCCAAAAAGAGTATCTCAGGTTTACAACTTTTACAAAATTCAGCAGCTCGTGTCCTGACAAAGACCAGGAGGCGGGACCACATTACACCGGTTTTAGAGTCGCTGCATTGGCTCCCCGTGTGTTTCAGGATCGATTTTAAAGTTCTTTTAATGGTTTTTAAATGTCTTAATGGTCTTGGTCTTTGTTATCTTTCAGAACTGCTTTTACCTTATGAACCTTCACTCCTCTGGCAGGGGTCTCCTAGTTATTCCTAAAGTCAACAGAAAGACTCATGGCGAGGTGTCTTTCCAATATTATGGCCCTCACCTCTGGAACGACCTGCCGGAGGAGCTCAGGACCGCAGAGAACGTTCAGATTTTTAAGAGCAGGCTCAAGACCCACCTTTTTAGCTTAGCTTTTAGCTGATATCTGTTTATTTATTGTAGTCCCATTTATTTATTTATCTATTTATTAACCTTGATAACTTGATATTTAATGATATTTATTTCTAGTTTCTTACTGATTTTTACTTTGTTTTTAAACTTTATAATCAATGTTTTTACTGCTTCATATATTTTTAGAATCTCCAGTGTTTCCTCTGAAGGAGCCCTCTGCCCCGGGAGCGGTGACTGGCTGTGGCTGTGTGGGTGCTGTCCTGTGGGTGCCCAGGTGGAGGTGTGGTGTCTCTGCCGCCCCTCCTATGGGGACCCTTGTGTCGGTGCCTGGATTGGCCGCGGCTGGTCTGCTGCTCCCGGGGAGGACGGCCCCTCTAATGGGGTTTCCTCACCTTGGTCATCTGTACCCAGCCTTATGTACTTGATTCTGTGTGTGAGCGTGAATGTAGAGTAAAGGGTAGGGGGTGTAGGTGTACGTGTGTATGTGTGTATTGTGATAACTGTATATTGGGAGGGTGGGAGGGTCTGTCGAGTGAGAATGTTTTAATGTCTTTTTAAATGTCAAAGCACTTTGTGATGCACTTGTGTATGAAAAGCGCTCTATAAATAAAGATTGATTGATTGATTGATTGATCTTTTTACCTTATTTTCCCCATTACTTACCAATATAAAAAAAAAAAAAAGAGTGTCAGTTTTTTCCTAATTTTCCCTAATTTCCCCACCATTTCTTGACACTGGGGATCCATCCATCCATCCATTTTCTTCCGCTTTATCCGGGGCCGGGTCGTGGGGGCAGCAGTCTCAGCAGAGATGCCCAGACTTCCCGATCCACGCACACCTCCTCCAGCTGTTCTGGGGGACCCCGAGGCGACACTAGGCCAGCTCGGAGACATAGTCCCACCAGCGTGTCCTGGGCCTTCCACGAGGCCTCCTCCCAATAGGACATGCCTGGAGCACCTCCCGAGGGAGGCGACCAGGAGGCATCCGGAACAGATGCCCTAGCCACCTCAGCTGGCTCCTTTCGACGTGAAGGAGCAGCGACTCTACTCCGAGCTCCTCCCGGGTAACTGAGCTCCTCACCCGATCTCGAAGGGTGCGCCCAGCCACCCTGCGAAGGAAACTCATTTCGGCCGCTTGTATCCGCGATCTTGTCCTTTCGGTCATTACCCAGATCTCATGACCATAGGTGAGGGTGGGAACGTAGATTGATCAGTAAATCGAGAGCTTTGCCTCAGACTCAGATCCCTCTTCACCACAACAGTCCGATACAGCGACCGCATCACTGCTGACGCCGCACCAATCCGTCTATCGATCTCACGCTCCATCCGTCCCTCACTCATGAACAAGACCCCGAGATACTTGAACTCCTCCACTTGAGGTAAGGACTCCCCACCGACCTGAAGAGGGGAAGCCACCTTTTTCCGGTGGAGAACCATGGCCTCGGATTTGCAAGTGCTGATCCTCATCCCGGCCGCTTCACACTCGGCTGCAAACCGCCCCAGTGCAGCTGAAGGTCCTGATTTGATGAAGCCAACAGAACAACATCATCTGCAAACAGCAGAGATGAGATCCTGAGGTTCCCAAACCGGACACCCTCCGGTCCCTGGCTGCGCCTAGAAATTCTGTCCATAAAGGTAATGAACAGAACCGGTGACAACGGGCAGCCCTGGCGGAGACCAACACGCACTGGGAACAGGTCTGACTTACTGCCGGCAATGCGAACCAAGCTCCTGCTGCGGTCATACAGGGAACGGACAGCCCTTAGTAGAGGGCCCCGGACCCCATACTCCCGGAGCACCCCCCACAGTGCACCTCGAGGAACACGGTCGAACGCTTTCTCCAGATCCACAAAGCACATGTGAACTGGTTGGGCGAACTCCCACGAACCCTCGAGCACCCTATGAAGGGTATAGAGCTGGTCTAGTGAGCCACGACCAGGACGGAAAACACATTGTTCCTCCTGGATCCAAGGTTCGACTATCGGCCGGATCCTCCTCTCCAGCACCCTGGAGTAGACCTTACCGGGGAGGCTGAGAAGTGTGATCCCTCTGTAATTGGAGCACACTCTCCGATCCCCCTTCTTGAAGAGAGGGACCACCACCCCGGTCTGCCAATCCAGGGGCACTGTCCCCGACCGCCACGCGATGTTGCAGAGACGTGTCAGCCAAGACAGCCCTACAACATCCAGAGACTTAAGGTACTCGGGACGAATCTCATCCACCCCCAGAGCCTTGCCATCGAGGAGCTTTCTAACCACCTCAGTGACTTCAGCTTGGGTGATGGGCGAGCCCGCCTCCGAGTCCCCAGCCTCTGCTTCCTCGTCGGAAGACGTGACGGTGGGATTGAGGAGATCCTCGAAGTACTCCTTCCACCGCCCGACAACATCCCCAGTCAAGGTCAGCAGCTCCCCCCTGCACTGTAAACAGTGTTGGTGAAGCACTGCTTCCCCCTCCTGAGGCGCCGGATGGTTTGTCAGAATCTCTTCGAGGCCGACCGATAGTCCTCCTCCATGGCTTCTCCGAACTCCTCCCAGACCGGAGTTTTTGCCTCTGTGACCGCACGAGCTGCAGCACGCTCGGCCTGCCGGTACCTCTCAGCTGCCTCCGGAGTCCCACAAGCCAACAAGGCCAGGTAGGACTCCTTCTTCAGTTTGACGGCATCCCTTACTTCCGGGCGCCACCACCGGGTTCGGGGATTGCCGCTGCGACAGGCACCAGAGACCTTACGACCACAACTACGAGCAGCCGCATCAACAATGGAGCATGGAGGACACTGGGGATAAACTCGATATTGCACATTTGCATATCTCCCAAACAGCTGTCTCAATATTATCCTATGGACCACATATTGCCCTGCCCTACATACTTGTCGTCACAGAGGTTGTAGGTGAGTGCGGCCGGCATGTGGATCTTCCAGGACAAGCGCACACTGCCCAGGAGCTGGTCTTTGGGCCCCGCCTCCAGCAGCAACACAGACTCGTGGGAATCCTCACTGAGGCGATTGGCCAGTACGCAGCCCGCCGAGCCCGCCCCCACCACCACATAGCTGTACGAGGGCGTCTGTTCTCCGTGCGCCGCTGCCGACTGGCCGCTCAAACATCTACGGCGCACCGAGGATGTGGAGCTGGACAGGCTCTGGAGTAGAGGTCCTCCGAAGGTCCTGGCCCGGCCCAGCGAGGCCAGAGACTGCAGCATGTTGAAGGAGAGGTGTCCTCAGTCACTGGAAGCAACACAGAAAAAGTGAGTACAAGTACACACCCAATAATTGCTCAACAAAGAGGGTTGTGTTCTAAAGCACTGTTAAATAACCACTTTATCATGTCATTATCTAAACTAATTGAATGCAGACTTTCAAAATAACCAGAAGCCCTACTGAAATACCTTAGGGATTTTGCAATATATTGTGACTTCTTGTAAAAAAAAAATTTGAAAGGACTTTATTTGTATAGCGCCTTTCACAGACATGGTCTCAAAGTGCTTTGACATGAGACAATTCACGCCATATTTGGTGGTGGCAAGAGTGAGATCGAGGCTCCCCATCTGCGCCATCGACCCCTCCGACCACCGCCAACCACTCACTTTCACATACACACCATTAGCCTAATGTACATGTTGTTAGTTGTAGAGATGCACCAATCCAGCTAATTTTGCTTCTAATACCGATACTGGAGTTTGAGTATCTGCCGATATCCAATACTAACTGATACCTAGAGATTTTCTTAAAAGTGGATGCTGTGAGTGAAAAAGTGAATGGTCCTCTTTAATCCAGGGTCAAATCAATAAAGTAAGTAAGTAAGTGCTTTATTTGTCAGTACAACGAAATTGTGTTCAGGTGTAAGTCCTAAGCCGCTACGGGGAAAGTCTTATCTTTTCTTGCAAACAAGAAGTTACAGATCAATTATATAGTTTAGTTTAGTTTATTTGAGCAGCTTACATTTTCCTAATTTACAAAATACACATTAAACAGTCATAGATGCTCAAAAGGAGTAGGCTGAAGCAAGATGCTTATGAGCGCCGACCCCACATTCAACATAATAAACATTTACATTTCACAGTAATACGTGAGGACTGTATCCACAACAAAGAAGAATTTGCACACACACACACATAATTTATCCTATTCATTGGAATTTACTTATTGTTTTACAGCTAAAACTACATAAAAAGCAACATCTAGCAATGACTGTGGTTTAAAACTGGTTTCAAGTAATACATTTTTAGCGAATAAATGTATTTTTCCTTTTAAAATATATTTTTTTCAATGTACTTGTTTTCTGGCATTAGCATTAGCATACTGTTTCTAGCCGCGACAATCAAAAATGCCAAAATGGAGGTTTAAAATAACTTACATACATACAGACAGCCCAGTTGTTAAAAGTCTTAAATAAAAATGGACATAAAGTTGGGTACATAAGGCTGAGTACAGATGGACCGAAAGAGGAAACACCATCCAAGGAGCCGTCTGCACCAGGAGCCACAGCCGACCAGCACTCCCGGGGCAGAGGGCTCCCACAGAGGAAACACTGGGAGAACATAAAAAATAAAAGATACATTAAAAACAGCTAAAACTCGGCTAAAAATGTGAAATAGCACAAGATTAAAAAAAGAGTGAACCTAAAGAAATTAATAATTTTATAGCACTAAAACAGATAAATAAAGTTAATATAATATAGTTAATATATCAGGTTGTTTTTTTTGGTTACAGTAGGCTACTAAAAGCTTACCAATGGTTTGGCATATTTGAATAGTTGCAAGTCTCTTTAGACAGGTTTGGTTTTAAAAGACTTGTCAACGTTAACATCTCTGATCAACAGAAACCACGTCAGAACCGCTCTTATCTGTGAGCGCCCAATGACCACACGGTCCACATGGAGAGGTCAGCCCTCTCCTTCTGACCACAATCGCAGTCACCATCGTATAGCGTCAGATAACTATCTTTAAGTTGAGGGCGCAAATACAACATCAACGGTCCACATGGAAAGGTCAGCCCTCTACCTCTGACCACAATCGCAGTCACCATCGTATGGCGTCAGATAATTATCTTTAAGGTGAGGGTACACAGGGTTCGAGGGCGCATGCACTAAAAGTGAGCGCAAAAACTATGACAGAGTCTTATGGTGTTTGCATTTCAGCGCGATGTTTTCAGCCCACAGTGCCCTCGCTCTTCCACAGTTTGACCGCTCAGTTTTCCTTTCATTTAGCACGTTACTTCGTCAGAATAAGGCTGACTAGTAGATCACAGATATACTAAAACTGAAAACTGTTATCAAACTACTCATTTATAGGGCTGAAAAAGACAAATATAATACCAAAAAAAAAAAAGTATATCATATCAAGCTAGTATAATCGGCTAATTACTTATAATAGCTATTATAATTCATTATTTAGTATATTATTGTTCAAGAAGAACATTGCCTAAAAATAAATAAATACTATAGAAAAATGGAATGATAATAATAATAATAATAATAATAATAATAGGAAGAAGAAGGAATGTTCATGTTTTGCAATCTGATTGGCCAGACTGCTAGCAGATCGAGCAATGTGATTGGATAGTTTTTCCTGAGGCAATTTGATGTCAAAGACAGATTTGATCAAACACCACCAGAGGTGGTATAGTAGCCAACATATTTACTCAAGTAAGAGTAACATTACTTTGAAATAATTTTACTCAAGTACAAGTAACAAGTAGTGACCCAAACAATTACTCAAGTAAAAGTTAAAACAAAAAGTATTTGAATTTGGATGGCTCCCAGCTGAAGACCCTGCAGCTGTCTCCTGGCACTGGCAGAAGTGCGACAGGCATTTTATGCCTTGCAGGTACTTACACCTACCTGTCAACAAACCTGAGTAACTGTTTGAGTGTAAAAGTCCGATTTATTTACTATGATGCCATAAATGGTGTGAACCAAAACATAAAATCCTGTGGAAATTGTGAAATTTACAAAGAAAATTTCAAGAAAATGGCAGAACATACAGAAAAACAAAATAATTCTTAAGAACAAGGACCTCAATGTGGAAAAAGTAACAATTACTTTTACTCAAGTAAGAAACAGATACTTCATTAGAATTTGACTCAAGTAGAGATAAAAAGTATTGTATGATAAAACTACTTGAAGAAGTAGGCCTACAATTTCTTCAAAAGTTACTCAAGCACATTAAAGGTAAATTATTGGATATATGAAGTTGTTGGAATGTAATATTTTTCTTGTATGTTCATGTTCACTGTCAGATCTGGATACTTCTGCATTGTGAATCTGTGATCCACTAGTCAGCCTTATTCTGATGAAGTAACGTGCTGAATGAAAAAGAAAACTGAGCGGTCAAACTGTGGAAGAGCGAGGGCACTGTGGGCCGAAAACATCGCGCTGAAATGCAAACACCATAAGCCTCTGTCAAAGTCTTTGCGCTCACTTCAACATTTTCCTCGCTCACCTTTAGTCCATGCACCTTCGATCCCTGTGTACTGCGCGCGTTGATGTTGTATTTGCGCCCTCAACTTAAAAGATAAATATCTGACGCCATACAATCGTGCATCAAATGAGCGCAGAGCGCGCACGGAGCCACGGGCACCTGCCTGGTCAATTTTAGCCTCACAGTAATGACAGCTATCCATTAGCTTTGTAGGTTAGCTTGTAGATGCTCTCACGTTTCATGCAGCTATTGTCAAATATGAAAGCTACAGTTATCGCAAAGATCTACACGATCCACGTGAATGGTATTTTCTGAGGTCAAAACGGCGAATTTCGCCGAAAGGCGACAGATTTGCATGTATGGTATAATAGTCCAAAATGTTACGCAGTGTGCCTTTAAATGATTTCCCGGTGCACCTAAATGAAAATAGTAATACAACCCAAAATTTTAGTCAGGACCTGTATTGAACAACACAAAAATGTCAAAGCCTGGAAAAATGGCTAAATAGATGTCAATTTAGCCTATCAAATACACTGACTACAATGCCTAACAATGCATTAAAACATGTTCTCCCGTTCAGTTTGACCCAAATCTAAAAGCTTCTCGACTGGAACTTCCTGCCTATAAGCCAGTATAACACCTCATTTGAAAGCTACAAACTGATCTTTTTCCTTGTGTTGTTGCCGGTTGCTTTTTTTGGTCACGTTTTGGTCGTTCTTTTGTTGCTTTTTTGTCACATTTTCATCACTTTTTGTTGCTACTTTTTTCTTGAAGCTTTTAGATTTGGGTATTGCCAAACGGATCAGCTCAGATTTGGTTGCCTGGCTTACCCCCCATCTCTCTCAGTGTCGGGCCGTCACGAGAGAGAGGGAAAATGTTCACCACTAAAATGTTTAGTAGATTGAACTGTGTAAAATGTCCAATGTCAACTCTGCACCGTTTCTCTGTGCGGCCTACAAACAGCTTTGTGTCCGTGTAGTAACTGATTTTCTCTTGACTTCTCCAGCCCTAAACGAATACAAGTGAAGGGGCGGGCGCATTTCTTAGTGGCCCTCACACGAACTTACGATAATAAAGTGAAAAATTACTGGTAAATCAACAACTTTCAACTCCACGGAGCCTTATCTCCTTTCTGGAGAAGAGGCAGAGGGAAATGTGCGCTACGTGTCTGCTGTAACGTTTGGAGCTGATAACATCGGCAACGCACAACGGATAACATGTGGTTTATGGTGACACAGAACCAGCTGCAGAGAAAAAAACGTATCTAAATCGGTGTTTCTCTAGTTTAGTCCCTGCAATAACATCATACCTAAATGCATTGTCTTGTGGCAGAGACAATTTTAGTTCTATACTATACTGGTAGGCCTGCCGCGATAATTACTATATCGACTTATCGCTCGATAAGTAAAATGAAGGACGATAACATTTTTAGTCTCGATAAATGCACGTGCTGCGTGTGCTTAAAATAAATACAGAAGAATGAACGCTATCACAGCGCTGACTGAGCGGAGCGTCCATCCAACCCGTCTCCAAGTGCGTAAAGACAGCACTGAAGCACATCAGCCATATCCCCGAATGTATCCAGATCATTTATAGATCAGCGCTGCTTTTGGAAAGAGGTGGGGTGTAAACAAAGTGCCGTGCTTACTACGGAGAAGCTGATTCCGACACTTTCTGTGAACTTTATCGCGGAGCAAGAGGGGCTCGTGTGAAAACACTGAGTTCCAGCCAAAAGAAGCATCACGGAGAGAATAACAACATTAATGCACACTGCAGGTATGTCTAACATGAGAACGAAACGAAACCCCCGCCCAGTCAGTGTATCAAAGCTAATCAGCGCTACTGTTAGCGAGAGGAACCCGAGCGCTTTTGCCACTATCCAAATACAAGCGTGATAGTCCTGAGAACATATTACTGGTCCACACTTTTCAAAAGCCAGAGAAACGCTGCAGCAGTTTGACAAACAGTCACTAAGTTCCCCCACCCCCAAAAAAGCTGCTTTACTCCGACAGCCGTGTGTATAGGAGGAGGTGAGATTTGAAAAGAAAAGGAAAAAACAAAACATATGGCTACTCTATTTTTGCAGTAATACAGTATTATCTGAATCCATACATTTAATATACATGTTATTCTAACCAGGTTTAATTCAACATAGAAATGAGTTTTTGTCGGGGAATATTTAACCAGACTAATGTAGATGAAATGTCAATATTGTTATTGGGATATTTTTAAAGAGGACACTGTATATTGGCTATTTAAAAAAAAATGTCATGACAGACCTAGTTCAAACACAGAACCTGGTGAGAGTGTAAGTTATGTTAAAAGGTTGAGAAGCACAGATGGATACAGTGTCCTAGAATATATCGACCCTAGTTGGCACTTTGTTTGGTATAAGGTGTTAATATTGAATGCCAAAAGTTCAATACATTTCAATTAAAATAGTTGCTTACAGTTTTCTTTTTATTGCCTACAGTATTTGAATTATACTCAATATTATCGTTTATCGCGATATTTTCTGAGACGATATATCGTCCTCAAAAAAAATTATCGTGGCAGGCCTATATACTGTTATAAAGGAGATTTAGATTATACCGATCTATATCGGTAATTTCTTTGGAAACAATGAATGGAATTTTAACTTTTGGAACAAGAGGACTTTTAAGCTCCATCGAGGTGAAAGTAATTAGAGATATCGGGCTGATATAGTGTGAAGCGGCCGGGATGAGGATCAGCACCTCCAAATCCGAGGACATGGTTCTCCACCGGAAAAAGGTGGCTTCCCCTCTTCAGGTCGGTGGGGAGTCCTTACCTCAAGTGGAGGAGTTCAAGTATCTCGGGGTCTTGTTCACGAGTGAGGGACGGATGGAGCGTGAGATGGATAGACGGATCGGTGCAGCGTCAGCAGTGATGCGGTCGCTGTATCGGACTGTTGTGGTGAAGAGGGAGCTGAGTCGATCTACGTTCCCACCCTCACCTATGGTCATGAGATCTGGGTAATGACCGAAAGGACAAGATCGCGGATACAAGCGGCTGAAATGAGTTTCCTTCGCAGGGTGGCTGGGCGCACCCTCCGAGATCGGGTGAGGAGCTCAGTTACCCGGGAGGAGCTCGGAGTAGAGTCGCTGCTCCTTCACGTCGAAAGGAGCCAGCTGAGGTGGCTAGGGCATCTGTTTCGGATGCCTCCTGGCCGCCTCCCTCGGGAGGTGCTCCAGGCATGGCCTATTGGGAGGAGGCCTCGTGGAAGGCCCAGGACACGCTGGTGGGACTATGTCTCCGAGCTGGCCTGGTGTCGCCTCGGGGTCCCCCCAGAACAGCTGGAGGAGGTGTGCGTGGATCGGGAAGTCTGGGCATCTCTGCTGAGACTGCTGCCTCCGCGACCCGGCCCCGGATAAAGCGGAAGAAAATGGATGGATGGATGGATGGGGCTGATTTTTGGAGATTTTACAATATTGGCTCTCGGCTGATCTAGCGCAGAGAAAAGCAGATATTTCTGGGACCGAAAATGAATTGGTTAGCTTCAAGTTTGTTAAACACAAGTTTCACTAAACCTCCGTCAATATGGACATGCTGCATGTCATTTTGAAGTGCAGAATCTGGAGAATTCAATTGTTGAGTTAGTTTTAATCTCCACTATTGTATTTTTGATCGCCACGTAAAAACCCACGGCTAGTAACAATAAGCTAATGCTAACAACAACTAATCAAAGCTGGGACAGAAACTATGATTGAATCAGCTAAAGTAATATAATAAAATTGGCCAGTGCTGGAGAGGACAAGTATTTGTTTTACAGGATTATAGAGCAGTCATTTGGAAAAATCGGCCAAAAATATCGGCCGAGCATATCAGCATCGGCCAATTAACATCTCAAAATATCGGCATCAGTCTTAGAAAAACCCATATCGGTCGGCCTCTAATTTAGATCAGGAGGTAACGCAGCTAAATCCTTTCTGAGTTGGTGTGAAAGTTTGAGAAACACTTGTAGACCATAGAACTTTGCAAATTATTTGGGAAATGTTGGAAAACGCACATGAATGCTCGCTCAACTGTAGAAAACAACAGCAGAACTCAGATTAAAACAAGCTGATCTGCTCATTTGTCGTTTAGTGTGAGCTGTCGTTGTCCTCAGAGTAACAGGATTGCCAGAGAGACAATGCCGGACACTGCAGTCACCAAAAAGAGCATTACGTGATGCTGTATTTCATAAAGCCAACAAACTGCAGTTTCACTTTTGTGACGCTAATGCCAAATTAAAATGGTTAGCTCAGTTAAGCACTAATAAATGATAAAACGACATCAAAATCCCCACTTTCCACACAAAAAGCACATATACACACACAAACAAACTGGGGACAATTACGTCACATCTTGGGAAAACAAGTTAAAGGGACTAGATGCAAGTTGGTCATTTTTATACTCACTACTGCCACCTCAGATCTTAAGCGTAACTGCAGCTTCTATATTAAGCTCGTGCATGACGGCACTTCGGACCTGTATTAACACCTTTTATAGTGACAGTGCAGGATTTTAGAGGCAGTTGTGGTGAACAGGTCTGGGCTCGTTCTACACATCAGGACATGGCTGGAACATGTAGGGGGAGGAAAATACGTAGTTTTAACATTTTTAAATTCTGTCTAGTCCCTTTAACTATTTATTTGGAATGTGTCAGTATGAAATTATGGAAAATTAGCAAGGAGACGTGCATGTCCCAGGCCTAAAACAGCATGCTGGATCAAAAAACTAAACATAGAATAAACAACAAAGATTTGCACGGACTGTTGCAATTGCTCACCAGTTTATTGGCACCACAGTGACGTTGCAATTGCAGCAGCCTGTGCTTGTTTTTTTTCCATATATGAAATTATGGCTCAGGGGTTTTTGTTTACAGAAAAGTAGCATTTCTCCTTTCTTGTGAAAAGAAATTGTGAAATATGATTTAGGCAATTATGCTATGAGGCTAACTATTGGCAACATCCTTAACCTCACCACAATATCACAACACAGATCATACCAAGTACCACCTCAATAATGTAAAATACTATTTTCCCACAGATTATCGTTGATTTAAGCATTGAATCAACCTGTAAAGCTCAAATCCCAAGCAAAAAACAGGTAGTGTTTACTAAAACATGAAAAGAATAAAGCCTAAACTAATCTGTCAGTCTGAGAACCACCCAAAGAGGCCACCAGTGGTATACATGCAAAAAAAATTATAAAAAGTTATCAAGAGAGCCATTGCACAACTGGTTCTATTGTGTCCAAATACAATAACTGCAGTTACTATAACAATCACTACTGATTTACAACAGTGTAGTTGTAGTTTGGACCCGGTTTACTCACACACTTGCTGTAGGTTACACCAGGATTATTACTGATCTACACTTTTAGTTTTGTTTAAATCAGGATTAGTCATAGTTCCGACCTTTTAAATGACCTTTAAATGATCTTTCATTAGATTTGAATAGTTAACAGTCACACTATTAAAAAACTGAACCTTTTTACATAACAGGAAAAAAAAAGGCCAAATGGTGACCATTGTATATTGACAGACTTGTCGTACAATCATTTTTTGTAATTACGATGGTTTATTATTATTATTATTATTATTATTATTATTATTATGGTTTATATATTTTTAGCACAATAATCATTTAATAGATCATACATTTGAACATTTCAAATGCATATCATCCAATTCTAATATTGCATACTTTTATACAATACGTAAATGTGTACATATTCATTTTATATAAGCATGAACAGCTTTTCTGCTTGTTATAGTTCAATCTTTTGTTACTATTTGAGCAACTGTGACAAGGCCATTTCTTTTGTGCATCAATAAAGTAGGCTATTGCACAGGATTAGAATTCCCTGAGGACCAAAAATGTTTTACTTCAGTTTTATCCACCTAGTTTGGACCTCTATTATCCAGAAGCGCTTGGTGACCTCAGGGTTGGGCTCTAACCGGTGTTGGAAGACCTGGAATAGTACTGGTTTAACCTCTCAACCCCCGCCTTAACCGAGCACATTTTCTCTAAGACCTACAAAACTGACTATGGCGTTGTCACCACACTTTTGTCATTTTGTTGTTGATTTCTTCATCGCATTTTTAGCTTGCTTATTTGTCGTGTTTCGTCACGTTTTTGTAGAAATTTCTCGCTTTTTTTATCGGGTTATTGTTGCTTTTCCAGAACGTTTTTTGATCGTGTTTTTGTCGCTTGTCTATTGTGTTTTTGTCGCTCTTTTGTTGCTTTTTTTGGGGTCACTTTTATGGTTGTATTTTCATCCTCGCTTTTGTTGCTGTTTTGACGCGGTGTTCAAGAAGCTTTTAGATTTAGGTAAAGCCAAACTGGAGAAAATGTGCTGGTTCCACGTGGGGTTAAAGTGTTAAAGCTTGTGGAAGTAGTAATCTTCCGCCGACTGAATGCACCGATGAGAATATCGGTCACACACATGCAGAGCCAAACTCAAAGCAAAGAAATGTGGAGGAGATAACTCTTTGAACGCCATCTTTAAATCAATACCAGCTGTTGTAGGCTCTGTGTTTATAACCCCACAGCGGAAACCTTTATCTCGAAATAACAACTTTGCAGGACATTATATGCTAAATTACTGACACGACACGTAACAACAGGTTTCAAACCCATAACGCTGCTAACTGTGTTTAGCTGTAATAGTAGTGACTTTTATCTCGAATTATTATACGGCCCTTCACAATGCAAGTAGAACGCTCCATTGACTTGAATGTGAGTTTCCAACGTTCTTACCGGTCATTGTTTTCTGATAGAAGACCTCTGAAAAAAATAATGACCGCTGCCAATGGCAACGGAGTTCGTGCTTGTAATACAGGTCTTTCATATCACTCCGCGAGTAGTAGTAGCGGACAGGCGGACACTATCTCTGTCCCCGTCCCTGCGAGAGAAGTTGGGGAAATCGCTCGTGAAGTTAACGGGAGTCCGACTTTCAGCTTACCCAGAGATTCACCACCATTCCTCCTCTCCAACTGCACCTTCAACTAAGTAGCTAGGCTAGCAATAAGTAGCTAGCCTTGCTGCTACTAGCCTAGCCACACTGCCTGGAATCAACAAACGTTGCCAAGCAACGCACAAACTTTTGCGGAAATCATTAAATAAACCTTTCTGCCTTCATAAAAGTGTATGAAGTTTATTTGTGTGTGTTCCGTTGGCAAATAGCCGTATAATAAGCGGGATAATGAATAGAACGCCGGTCATTATCGGGAAAATAAATTCCGACAGGGCGAACTGGGTCTTGTTTATCCCTTACGTCAGGGGTTCCCAAACTGTGGTACGCGTACCCACGGGGGTACGCAAAGAAAATAAAAGTTTATTACAATCTGATCGATATTGACCCGTTAAAACCGCGGCACGGGGAACGCGCTTATACAGGCGAAAGAGTCCCTATAGAGTTCTATAATCAGACGTGGATGAGCTTGGTCTGGACCTAAACATGTCCACTCCAGAACCGAACCTCAAGAGCCGCTTTGGACCCGAGTGCGTAAAACTCCGCTGAGGCCGAGAGCGCGGCTGAGGCTGCGTCGGCCCTCGCTACAACAGCAGCGCCAAAGTTCGATGGAGTTGCATTTTCTGTAATATATGTCAGGAGCCAGTGCGCGTGCCGTCAGACTGACGGTGACTTCGATTTGCAACAGGAGTTTTCCTCGCATTCTGATCCGAGGGGAGAAGCGAGGGGATGAGAAGCGTCTGTGGCCCCTCCTCTACCACTAAACCCGTGGCTTTGTATCTGACAAATACATTTAAATTTATGATCTGATGTGCGGTGGCACGTGCAGAGATGGTTATGTCCTGCGTAAACATTATCCCCGCTTTAACAAAAGCTTAAACCAGCACATTTGAGTCTGTACCAGTGGTTTGACAGTACGACTGAGGGAGACACAGAGGGGGCGGGGCCAGAGCGCTGAGTCCAAACCAGAGTCTGAAGTTCAGAATGAGTGACAAAAGCAGCAGAGTCCTGGTCCACTGGGACAAAGCTAAACACTCAGCTTTATCCATTCACACTAACAGCCTTGTTTCCAAAATAAATCAAAAACTGGAATTTTCATTAAAAAAAATTTATTTACATATTCTTAATAGCCTTAATCACCCAGACAAGCAAAACATATTGAATGTGGAAAACCTGCTTGAGTTCACTGTAATAATGGAGGAAATAAACATAATATTACATGTGATATTCCCAGTGTTTTCAATCGCGTCAAACTAGGGGGTACGCGACTCGTCACCTAAAGCTTCAGGGGGAACACGGCTCCAAAAAGTTTGGGAACCCCTGCCTTACGTAATACAGCTGTAGCCCGAATGTTATTAATGCGCTCAGTGCCCACGCAGAAAAACAAGCACGCAAAGTTACGGTGCAATGTCGTAACTGAGGCAAACGCACAAAAAGCACATAAAGGCACGTGAGTAATTGTATTTTGAAAGAGTTCACGAGTGGGCAAACATACATACCGTTGTTTCCAGAGAACTTGTGAATTTTCGGACCCGTCGGGTAACACGAGCGGGCAAAGTCTGCGTCTGCGGACTGGAGGCGGAGCGCAAGAGGAGTGGGCGATCAGCCGGGGAGGCGGGGCTTAACCGGGGGAAGTCTTTTATTAACGGACCGCGGGAACCAGGGGCCATACATTTTGTCTATCTTCTGCAAAGTGAGAGGCGCGTGTACGTGTAGACTAATTGTGTTTGTTTATTTTTGTCCTACCTTTTTCTTCTTTTTTCTTCATCAAGAAGGAATGGAGATGATCACCATGTGGGGTATTTTCATGATTTGGGCCTCGGGGTCATTGGGAGCACCCTTGACGTCACGTAACGTTAATATTGTAAGTTATAATAGGTTTTATTGTATTTAATTATTTATTACTTCATATATTTAGTTATGAATACAATGATAACAACTAATCATCATTTTAAATTTGGATTATCAATACAATTACACAATTATTTTCATTTGAAAATAAACAAATCAAATACTAAAAATGGTAACTGTTTGTTTAATAAGTATTAAATCAATCATGTTAATTAGCTGGGCTTGGACATTTTTATTCATTATCATTCTGCTTTGTTTTGGTGTTTATGCTAATTTGAATAAATGTGTTTTGATTATACTATATAAGAATAATATATAATTTGTGGAATTTGAACAGATCTTTAACCTTTTCTGTTTCAGAGTGTGGATTGTAAGTGGACTGAAGGTATGTTTTGACGCAATACATGTCTTTCTCAGTTCTCTTCTCTGGTCTATTTTATCAAAATTATATATTGTAGCAGCATCACTATATTCATACATGTCAATAATTACACAACACACTCAAACTAAACAAAATATCTAGTGATAATCGACATTATTCAGCTTGTTTCATCACTTTTCTGACATCAGTTTTAAGGTCACTTTGCTTGTAATCTGAAAATTAAACTACATGGCGAAAGCACATTTGTTACCATTAACCTCTCTACCACATCCTGCCATGTACTATCACAGAGCTTGTTTCTCATTTACTGTTGTGAGATTTCCTAAATAGTGGTGTGTTGTTTTAGTGATGTCTTCACACCAGAAGTTGGCCCCGACTCCGTTGGCAGATCTGAAGGCCAGTGTGAGTGTGGGAGACAAATGGAACGTGTTAGACATCAGCTGGGCAATCACTATAGACAGTAAGGAACAATGTATTTTCACATGATGATTTCAAGACAATATTTCTTTTTAATTTATTACAGTGAATTTGATTGAAAACAGTAAAGTAAAAGATTGGGAACCTCTGTCTTAGATTACTGTTGTTCTCAAAACTTTTCACGCCAAGTGCCACCTGATACAATGTTTGTCTCTGAAGGACTGTCTCTGCGTTGGTGGTCTCGAGATAGGATAGAATAATATTTTTCAAAATTACTATGACAATGACTTTTTTTTTTGTTACTTTATTGTGCCATAAGTTTCATATTATAATTACACGATTAGCATGTCGGAATTAACACAATATATACAGTATATGTATATGTATATGACAATGACTTTGATGTCTTTTTTTATTGAAAACATTATACTTTTGTGAAATTTAGCCAAATACCAAAATATAGTATCCAAACTAGCATGTTTTGGTCCTGACATCATTCTAAAAGCTAATGCAATTTTACAGTGGGGGGTGGTCGTGGTCATGGCCTGTAAAGTTTGGAGACCCCTGCCATAGACGACATCAACAAGACTGCACAAAAGAGTCCTGTCTCTTTTCTCTTGCTGCTGACATTAGCACGGGCAGCTCGGCCTGAATGCTGTGTTCGTCTGCTGCTGACTGAGTTTTCTTGTCCCCTCACAGGTACGATTAAAGATGTAGAGGGCTTTGAAATCTATATTTTACAAGACATATTTAAATGTGAATATAATCCATCTTTGGCAGAAGCTATGAACAGAAGCCTTATCCCAAAAGACAAGGAACAGGTAATATTTTTTGTTGTTTTTTGCTTATTTGTCATGTTTTTGTTCATTTTTTATGTTTTTTTAAAATTTCTTTTTGTTGCTATTTTGTTGCTTTTTAACACGTTTTTTTTTTACAGCCAGTGTAATGCTCCATTTGAAAGCTAAGAGCTTGTAGTATCTGAAAATGAGAAACTACAAGGCCAACTTTCAGGTGGTGGATGGCAGGAAACTGGTTAATTGTGTTGGTTGTGGTCCAAACTTATTTTCATAGCTTTTTCAGGGACTGTGCTAACGTAAACAACAGTATCGATAAAAAGGCTTCAGAATGAAATGCACAGCGCTCAATGGTCTTTTTCACAATTTAATTCCACTGCAATGAAAGATTCAGTGATATTACTCAACAACAATATCTGGACCTGATTTTACTTTGATGAACATTTTCACTAAATATATTTTAGTCAACAAACACGGCTAGAAATGAGTCTGAAATAACTCTTAAGTCAGAGCACCGGGGACATTTTGGCTCACATTTGTCATTCATGTTGCACAAACTGAGCACGTCTTCATTTGCATTTGCAGTTATGTGTTTTGCAGCTGTGTCTCATATCTGCTCTGTTCTATCAGTTGAGGAAAACCTAAAAACTGTTGTTGTTTTTGCAGATCTGGTTCAACTACAGAATCGAGGTGTTCCATGCTAATTATTACGTCATCAATGCCTGCAACCTCCCTCTGCTGCCGGCTGAAAATGGAAAGGTTTTTAAAAGTACTAAAGTCTGGACACCGAGAGAGTCTACAGGTAAAGTCATCACTGAATGACACTCTTTTTGCCGATGGAGAAAATGACTCCCCAGCAGCTTTTGCGTTTCTTCAATTCAGCAGATTTGACGATTAAACCAAAGAAAGTAACGATATATCACAAAGACAATCTGACATTATGGCAGAAATGCATCTTTTTCCTCCCCAGAACACTGAGTGCACTCAAACTTGTTTCCAGTGACTTTGAAGGGAAATGCACAGATTGTACAGGATGATAAACGAAAGCCACAAAGCAGATCTTACCAAATTTGACATCCGTACGTCACAGCAGCCTCCCCTGCTGCCTCCTCTCGCCTGTGATTCAAATGCTTATATTAGTTTGCCTCTTCCTTTGGCAGAAGATGGTCATTTTCAAAGCTGGATTTCTTGTTAAAGTGATAGTCTGTAAGTTTAAATGGTTTACAAATGTAATAGATTGGCTCTACTTAGCTGCCTGGGTCTGAAATTTGAGGTAACATAAGTAAAATTAGATTTTTATTTAATTTTTTTCGAAAGTCCCTCCCTTCGCTGATTTCAGCAACTAATCAGAATTCCCGGGTCACCACTTTGACCAATGAGACGAGCGTTTCCTGTGAACCGGCCTGTCAGGGCCAATCAGGAGGGAGGGGAGTGAGCTTGATCGTTTACTTTTGAAAATTCTGGTCCTGCTCGCCTCGTTCTGTAAACTAGGAGTGGCTTTCTGGTGAAACTGGGGAAGAATTTGATTGTTCTTTTAGATTTCACTTTATCTCTCCTCACTTTGCAAACTTACAGACTATCACTTTAAATGTAATGTTTTCGTACACACACGGTGAGCGTGAGCCGCCATGTTGGACGGACCGTGCATTTCTCTTATCGGCTTATCCTGGTTATTTATGATCAGCCTGACCCCGACAAAGCATTTAAAGGTCATGTTCGTAGGATGCAGTTATAAAGTATTAGCTTCGACAACATATTTTAATTTTGTTTTACTCTTAACCCCACCTGAACTGAGCACATTTTCTCCAGTTTGGCTTTACCCAAATCTAAAAGCTTCTTGGAAATCAACAAAAGCGACGAAAAATGCGATGAAAACACACACTTAAAAAAAACCAACAACAAACAAAGCTATGAAAAAGCCACAAAAGAGCAACAAAGAAGTGACAAAAAGCAACAAAGAAGCAACGAAAGAGCGACAAAAACGTGACAGAAGACCAACAATAATACAACAAAAAAGTGACTAAAGAGCGACAAAAAGGTGGCGATACCACGACAAAAAATAAACAATGAAAAAACAAAAACAGATGAAAAACGCGGCAAAAAAGCAACAAGAGACAAAAATGTGACAAAATGATATTGAAGTATCTGTAGTCTTACTTGAGTAAAAATAATGGTTACTTTTTCAGCTGTGAGTCAAATGCTTCATTTCGATCTGTTAAATAGATGCAGATCGTCTCGTGCTCCTTGTTCTTTAGAATGATTTTGTTTTTCTGTATTTTCTTTGTAAATATCACAATTTATGACCTTTTCCCTCAAACTCAGTACTCGAGTAACATTTTCTCCTTTTTACTCTTGAGTAAATATATTGGCTACTTTACCCCCCATCTGTTCAAACTGTTATTGGGAGTTTCGATGATTTTAGTTCCTTCTTTTCATTTTTATTTAGTCGATGAAAATATCTGGACATTTTAGTCACAGTTTTAGTCTCTCAAACAACTTTTGATTTAGTTTTAGTCTAATTTTAGTCGGCACAAAAATGACAAAATGAACACGGGTAGGATGTTCCTTCAGACGAGCTGCACATTTAAAACACCTCAGGTACTTGCCCTGCCTTTAAACCTCACGTTTGGCTATCTATGGGATGAAAAGGAGAAGGCACAAATGTTCATTTCATTATGATTGTGAAAACCGTGTGGTGTATTGCAGTGCAGCGCCCTCCGGTGACATCACATGACAACTACAAGCTGTCAGAACTAGGACTGCACAATATGTGGGGGGAAAAAATGCAATACTTCCAATCATTGTCTTGAATATTGCAATAACAATATTCTTACAATAAACAATTTTAACACTTTAAGTTTCATAAAAATGTAACAGCAGCAGTGATATTTTATGGAGGACCGTGGCTGCCAAAACAATAAATAAATATATACACAAAAATAAATGCATAAATAAATACAGAAATACAGAAATAAATAAAAACAAAAGTATATAAATAAATACAAAAATAAATACAGAAATAAATATATAAATAAATAAATGCACTTATTACAATAAATGCATGCATTTCTTTGCAAATTTGATCTTTATTTTATTTATGTATTTATATACTTATTTATATAAGTCATATTGACAGAAGCATAAAAACCTGTCATATGCTCTTTAAGAACATGAATGGATATTGTGTCTCCTAATATTGCAACGACGGTAACTTTGTGACATTTTGTGCAGCCCTGATTGTAACAAACAAGTTGAACTTTATTTTTTGAATTTTGAAATACTTCTCCTTTCTTTTTCAGCTCCTCCGACCACCCCTACAGGTCATTTCCCCTGATGATGATTATATAATTTCACACATTTTCTCATTTTCCTCTGTAGCCTATGTGACTGAATATGTTGTTGTTGTTTTCACACAGTTACTGTGGCGCCTGACATTACTACTCAAGGTAATAAGCAGAACACTTTACCTTCAATAATAAAACGGTTATCGCAACTATAAGGAACCAAGTTGATGTGTACTGTTTTTCTTTGGCTTGCCTTTATAGTTCCTGGCAAAGGGGGGCGCTCTCTTCTCCTGGTGCCTGTCGGGATAATCGTCGGTCTCGCGCTCCTGCTTTTTGGCTACATCACATGTAACTACTACCGCACGCTCGATCACAAAGCATCTCCACACATCTCCGTTTTTTCCATACTGAGATATGTTTGTACCTGAGCTTAGACGAGTTGATGCGCACCTGTTTGGTCTTTACGCGTGCGCTCAGTCACGCAAAAAAGACTTAAGATGTTGTTAGCATTTAGCCTCTCCTCCTCTCCTCTATGGGGTCAAACAGGGTGAAGTTAGAAGCGACCAAGCTCTTCCACGTTTTCCCTGTTTAAATACGGTTACATGAGTAGTTACACGATCCAGCGCAGAGAATTCTATAGGAGTGAAGATATTACTGCGCGGTCTCCTAAGGTGTTATTACGCCGTACAATATAGTTCCCCTTTTTATCCGCATAGAAAATCGACATATTTAATTTTGTGTAAATATACTTGGACCGTGTAACTACTCACGTAACCGTATTTAAAAAGGGGAAACATGGAAGAGCTTGGACGCTTCTAACTTCACCCCCGTTTGGTCCCATAGAGGAGAGGAGGAGAGGCTAAATGCTAACAACATCTTCGGTCTTTTTGCGTGACTGAGCGCACGTGTATACCAGACAGGTACACATCAACTCGTTTAAGCTCCGGTAAAAATATGGCTCAGTATGAAAACACTGTGGTGATATTTTTGATATTTTACCTTTTATAGATAGATAGACAGATACTTTATAAGTTCACAGTCAAGGCGACACTATCCATTGAAGAGTCGAACAGCCGTAGGAGTGAAGGTCTTTCTGAAACGCTCCCAATGGTGCTTTGGTGCCTTCAGTCTCTGTCTAATGGCGCTGTTGTTGATCACCTCCAGGGCATGAATGGGGATGGGAGGAGTTACTCTTTAGTTTAGTTAGTTAGGTCTTTAGTTTTGAGAGAATTCTTTCCTCAGACACTTGTTTTTACTATTGGGAGAACCGGTCCCACCACAGAGCCTCCCTTCTTTATAAGTTTGTTCACCCTGTTCTTATCCGCTGCACGAATGCCCTCCCCCCAGAAAACTCCAGCAAAGAACAGGGCACTGGCCTCAACAGCCCAAAGCAAGGGTGGGCTGATGTTAAATGCCCATAGCCTTTTTTTAAAACAAAGTCGGCTTTGCCCCTTGCGATACACAGACTCTGAATGGCCTCTCACCCAGCAGCACAGGACGGATGCACTCGTAAAGTAAAACAAACATTAAAGGGATATTTTGGGATTTTTGACATTGGGCCTCATTTCCTAGTTATCCAGAGTGTTGTTGATGTCTGGAGATATTTTTTTCTTAAATTCATGCAGTTCTTATATTTGAAGAGTCTAGTGGCGCTAAGCTAATGCTAGGCTAACGCATGTCTATGGTATCAGCTAGCCTGCATTAAAAACAGTCTGACCCACTCCACAGTGCACCTGAGGTAAATCACTTATAAAACCAGACTAACTATATAAATGTCTGTGTTAACAGAATCATGTTTGAAATATAACTGACCTTGTATCACATGAATTACCGCATTTTGAGGGACTATTTTCTCGCAGATCACTCCGCCGCTGCGTTAGCTTACAGCCACGAAGCTGATGCTGCTCAAATATAAGTTATTTTAAATGCAAAATGGTTAAAATGATTCTATTAACACAGACATTTATATGGTTAGTCTGGTGTTATAAGTGATTTACCTCAGGTGCACTGTGGAGTGGGTCAGACTGTTTTTAATGCAGGCTAACTGATACCATAGAAATGCTTTAGCCTTGCCCTAGCCTAGCGCAACTAGACTCTTCAAATATACGAACTGCATGAATTTAAGAAACAAATATCTCCAGACATCAACAACACTCTGGATGACTAGGAAATGAGGCCCTATGTCAAAAATCCTGAAACATCCCTTTAACCTCACTGAGTACTGTATTTAGGACACTACTTTATACTGTACTTCTACTTTATGAAATGATGATACCCACTGAAGTTGTTATCTGTTGCTCGATACATTTCCTAAAGGTCTCTTGTCCCCCACAGATAGAACGGTCAGTGCCAGTCTGACTGCGGGTTTTCAGAGGTTGGCCACTGGTCCCAAAGTGCCCGTGTTGGTGGTGTACCCGGCGGAGAGCGTGGAGTTCCAGGGAGCGGTGGTGGCTCTGGCCGAGTTTCTCCAGCAGCACGGAGGATGCAGTGTGGAAATCGACATTTGGCAGCAGGGCAGCGTGGCCAAGCTGGGCCCCATGCGCTGGCTCCTGGAGCAGGTCCAGACGGCACACAGGGTCATCATCGTGGCTCCGCAGGTGAGGCCGCTCCCAGACGCCAATCAGTGAGGAATAAACCATTGGCTTAGAGCAGGGCTATTCAATTCCTCATTTCCATAGTACGAGTTAGATCACTTTACGCATATGCAGCAAGCCTCAAACAAGTGAGAACGGCCGCAGGTTGGGACAGGCACCAGTCGACCATTATTGACTTTGAATTAGGCTCATCTCAACGCATTCGCTAATGCTAAGTTAGTGCAAACATGTCGCTTTTAGATCAGAGTCAGACTCTGGTAGAATGGAGTCAAACAGCTGTAATCAGAAGCTGAACTACATCCTTTTTGTTTAAGCATATTAAGTAGCCACGTGAGCTCCCAATTACAGCTGTTTGACTCGATTCTACCATTTCTGACTCAAGGCCACTTGGTTGCACCTCAGAGTCTTTCCTAACAATAATGATGTTTCAACAGGTGCAGACCCTCCCCAGTGACTGTTTTATAAGCTGTTGTGTACATTAGGGCGGCTCACAAAATTGACTTTGGTCAAGTTTTGTCAGATCGCTTTTTGCCTTGTTCCAATTGGTATTCTAAGCATCTGCACCAAAAATGTAAACAATTGCTGCACATTTTAAACACTTTTTTCACAATTTTAATATTGTTAATGTGTTGACCATTACTATACAGTAATCGCGTATAAACGTACATAAGTAAAATGAACAACAACATTTTTAGACTGTGCTTAAATACAGATGAATGAACGCTCTCACAGCTGAGTGAGCTGAGCTCCACCTGTCGGTCTGTGTCATCCCTCTATGCGTAAAACCAAACCCACATAAAGAAGCTCAGTCTTGATGCCAAGTCGTTCTTCCACAAGAGCCACCTAGAACATGCAAACTCCACACAGAAAGACCTCTCCAGCTGGGATCGAACCCAGGACCTTCTAACTGTGAAGCACAAGTACTAACTGCTCCCCACCGCACCAGCCTTTCAATTGTCAGGTGACCTTGGGTGTTAGAAAGGCGTCTACAAATAAAATCAATGTATTATTAAACACTTGAGTCATAATTTCACTGAGCAAATGATTATTGTTGGAGTAATATTTGAGCTGTACTTGTACTAAAGTAATGAAATCAAAAACGTTGACATCCTTAAATGCTTGTTTTCTTCACAGCCATCTTCTCAGCCCTCACCCCAGAAGCTGCCCTTCCCTGGAGTGAGCGCTCCCCCCGCGGCGGCTCAGGACCTGTACCTGTTAGTTCTGAACCTCGTGGCCGCGCAGGCTATGAACGGCGCGCAGCTGGCTAAGTTCTGGGTGGTCCGTTTCGGAGAGACCGGCCCGTTGACCTCTGAGCTGCAGGTCTGTCGGACATTTAGCCTGATGAAAGACCTGAAGAAGCTGTGCAGAAGCCTCCGAAGCCAGAGATACACACAGATAGCCGACCTCCTGACGCGCAGCTCCGACTGGTGTGGCAGAAATGACTCGGAGAAGCTAAGAGCGGCTGTCCAAGCCTTACGCGGACTCCCAACTCATGACATAGCTGCACCATAGCAAATTCCAACTGCACTGTTTGGAGTGGTTTTAGAACACAGGACTTTTTATTCTTATTATTTTGAAGTAACAGTACCTGTCTATCTTACTTGAGTACTTTTAAAGCAGTACTAAGTAAATAATTTTTTTTCACTCAAACTTGTCTGTAAATACTGTTTAAGTGGAGCTAGCCCCCAGTTAGCTTTGCCCGTTAGCCTGTCCGTGATTCCATTAGTGTGTATTGTGTACTGTGTTTATTTCTGATTTATTGTACTGAGTGGCTCTACATCAAGGATCCACTTGCCCATTCATAGGCTGCATCTCCTTCTCCTCATCATTGACCTGGACATGTGTCATCGTCAGCCATGACAAGGAGAATCCAAAAGTGTCAGTGCAGTTAGGAGGGAGTTAAAGGAGCTTTATGTTTCCTTTCATACCTCCTTTAAAGGAACCTCGGGATGTTCCTCATCAGCCCATAAGGAGCTAAGAACAATCCCACAATCCACTGTAGCCTCCTGAAGGCTTCCGAACTTGGAGTGTTAGATGATAACAAATTAAACCACTCTTAGACAAATAGAATCCTTATATAAAAAAGCTTTAACATTAACACCACTGCCGCATTCTTGAGACGTACAACCTTCTAAACTTCGAACATAATTTGCTTGTATGGTCTACAAAATACTCAATGGACTTGCACCACCGCCATTAAGGGAATTTGTAAAATTGAAATCCTCTTCTGGCAGAGCCACTCGGTCTATGGTTCGAGGAGACTGTGAAGTGCCTTTCAGACATACCACCTTTGGCCAGACTGTTCTTTCAGTCAGAGGCTGTAACATCTGGAACAGCAGCCCTCTCACTATAAGAGAATGCCCCATGTTTAACACATTTAGGACTCAATTAAAAAACTGGTTGAAATCCAATCAACGATGTGCTCATTAGACCATATACAGATCTCCTGCTGCACGACTGAGCCAAGTGTCAGGATCCACTGCACAGATGTTGCTTTGTAAATAATAATTGTACATATTTATCCTTATGTTTGTTTGAACTGTATGACCTGCCCTTGCCCCAAAATCTCCATTCTATTGTGCAAGTCACAGAACGAACATTCAGATGTTATTAATGTATGAATTGTATCATTTGTTATGTAAGTATGTAGCCTCAACTTTTAAATTGTTTTATGTTTTATAATTGTTGTTGGCATTATACACCTTGCCCAGGGACAACAGTTGAAAACTAGCACACATTTTATAAGAACCAAACTTAAGCCACATGGATCATTTACATAAACTCTGCTGTGAAACAACAGACTAATACAGCTGCCTGCGGTGAACTAAAGAACAGGATGTGGTGAATATCAGTCATAATTCAACAGTGTCACGTGTGACAAACGTCAAGGAAAATAATAAAGATGCCAAAAAACCAAAACACACACAGGAGCAGAACACACGCAAACACAAACTCCGACAAAGACACAGAAACAAACCAAAACAGGGGACAGAACACAGATCATGACAAACAGGGATGTTTATAAAGAGTTGTTTAACACATTATTCTGACATTTGTGCAGTTGCTCGGATTGTTGGTGTGGAATATATGTCTTTATGTATGCATTTTGACAATAGTATCACTTCTTTTAGCTTAAAGTGAAATAGTAGCTGTCTGGTTTACAATGTCATAAAATAAGGTTTGTGGCCTCCTGCTGACTTAACAGTGATTTTAGAGTGACTATAGACAATTGTAGTCGTATACTTGTTGTTACAGCTGTGTGCATGACATCTGTGCAGGACGTTCATTTGCTGTCCTTTGTTTGAAACACCTCGAAATTGAGCTAATAAGACCAGTCTCTGTGCTATATAAGCCGACTGTTCTGTCAAACTTTGAACTAAATACACCCATCTTCACTGAACAAAACATAAACCAAATAACTGATGATACTGATCCTGATACAAACCTTTATAATAATATAAACTGTATGTGCAAATACTATAAGGACTGTGTAATACAAAATCAAATGAACTGGAAGGAAACCTTATCTGTGATTCACCTAAACAGTCGGAGTCTGTATGCAAATTTTGAGAACATAACCGAGTACTTGGACCAAACATAAACAAGAAATCTTTGGACTGTGATGAGGTAGATATGAGTATTGTTAAGCAGGTCATCGATCACATCGTCACACCGCCCTCCCATATTTTTAATTTGTCTTTCAAAACTGGTAAATTTTCAGATTTAATGAAAATGGCTAAAGTTATTCCCATCTATAAAAATGGTGACAAAACTCAATTCTGTAACTACAGACCTATCTCAATACTACCTCAATTCTCAAAAATATTAGAAAAGCGCTATACAACTGGACTAGACGCATTTATAGATAAATACAATATTTTAAATGACAGTCAATATGGCTTTCGCAAAAGCAGATCTCCCGCGCTCGCGTTAATGGAACTCATAGAGGAAATCACAAATAGTATCGACAAGAACAAGTATTCAATAGGTATTTTCATCGATCTAAAAAAGGCTTTCGACACTATGGATCACAATATACTCCTGAACTACAAAAATATGGGATAAGAGGTATTGCTTTCAACTGGATTGAATCCTACTTAAACCATAAACAGTATGTTCAAATGGGGCAGTGCAGATCCATGTGTGATACCCTAGTGTGTGGTGTCCCCCAGGGATCGGTGCTGGGACCTAAACTATTTTTTATTATATATCAATGATTTGTACTTGGTTTCCAAGAAGCTTAAACTGGTCCTTTTTGCAGATGATACAACAATCATACTCTCAGGTGCAGACCTACAGCAAATGGTGATCGAGATTACAGAAGAAATATATAAATTGAAAGATTGGTTCTGCGTAAACAAACTGTCTCTAAACATTACGAAAACCAAAGCAATGTTCTTTGGAAATCATGTAATTAATGTACAATTACCAGTTAAAATTGGCAACGAAACTATTGAACGAGTCTATGAACATACATTTCTTGGTGTAACACTCAATCACAAAATCAGCTGGAAACCTCACATCATAAAAATTAAAACTAAAGTGGCAAAGATTTTAGCCCTAATGAATAAATCTAAATATATCATTGATAACAAAGCTCTATATACTATATACTGTTCACTTATCCTTCCCCATTTAACGTATTGTGTAGAGATCTGGGGAAATGTGTATAAAATAATCTTGACCCATTGTTTAAAGTTCAGAAAAAGGCAATAAGAATAATCCATTTAGCTGGATACCGTGAACACACAAATCCATTATTCTTTAAATCAAAAACAATGAAATTTGAGGACCTTATTGAATTTAAGATGGCTCAAATCATGTTCAAAGCCTCACAAAAGTCGCTTCCTGAAAGTACAGTATACTGTACAAAATATGTTCTGCAAACGAGAAGTCAAATACAACTTGAGAGACAAAATGAGTTTCGATAAACAATACTCGAGAACAACTTTAAAAAGCATGTGTCCCACGAGACATAGTGTAGAGGTATGGAGGAATTTAGATGAGGGCATCAAAGTTTGTAAAAACCTGCTACATTTTAGAAAGGTTTACAAAGAGTGTTGTAGTATATTGTTTTGCTGTTGTTTCTTTATTTTGCAGTTGTTGTTTTTTATTAATGTTCCTTATCATTTGTTGTTACTGTGCCTTATGTTCCCTTGTTTATGATTTGTTTATGATTTGTTATCTTGTATTACGTTCCTTGCTTTGATTGTTTATGTAAATATTCTTTTTAATTTTGGGGTGGGCACTTATAAGCTATTTGCTTCGGCCCACTCCTTTTGAGCAAACCTACTGCTCAAATAAACAAAATAAATAAAATAAAAAACTTGCAGACTCTCCTGCAACTGTCGTCACGTTGTCGTCTTGAGTTAATAAAGGCTTTAAAGGAACAGGCCACCGTTTTTCCATACTGACATGTAGTGCTGGGCGATATGGAAAAAACTTATATCACGATATGGATTATTTTATATCACGATAACGATACATATCACGATATACCACAATAATGTCAGTTTTCAGTTATTCTTTGAAAAGTTTGACAAAAATATCATTGCTTACTTTTTTTCAACTTTATTTTTAAGCAGTGGTTTTGCTATGGATAATTTATATAGCCTATATTGTCAATTGTCAATGTCAGTAAAAATGTGAGACTGCAGGATAAATGGGCTAAACATGATCTGACCAGAGTCAACACGAATTTAACAACAGAAATGTGTAAACTCGTGCGTAGAGAACGACTTACTCAGAGCATCATCTGCTCCTCAATATCAAGGCTCATATTACACTAAAACAAATGTAAATTGGAGCTTATTATCGCCATTTTCTCAACTTTAATGTAATGTTTAAGAAACAGTGGGCGAGCAGTTTGCATCGTACGTCTTTAGCTGCTCTACGCGCTGCCCGATCCGTCTCTTACCTCCTGCACCACGCCTCTTCTCTCTTCTCTCTCGTGTGTTTAATCCAGATCCACGCGCTAAAAAGATCCATCACTAAAAAGCTGTTTAGTTGCCGTGTGTAAAGCAGAGTGAACCACGCGGTGTTTAACAGGGAGAGAGAGCCCCGCATGTACGTCCATTAGATGTCGCCGTTGCTACAGCAGGTGTGGCGGCGGACAGAGATATCGTAAAGCAGGGTGGTGTCGCAAAACCACAAGGCAGAGTTTCTTTGCGAAAAAGTTCTTTTTTATTCTTGTTTATAATCACTTAATATAAACTTAGAGGATGCATAGTGACAAGACAACACTAATACATTCTTGTGGCCTATTTAATGAAATATTTGCTTTAAAAATTGATTAAATTAGGTTAGAAACGATAGAAACGATAGAAGAGAAATGGCACGATAGGCACTTTTCTATCGTCCCCACGATATGTATCGTCATATCGCCCAGCACTACTGACATGTGTTCTTACCTGAGCTTAGACGAGTTAATACATACCTGTCTGGTCTTCCCTCAGTCACGCAAAAAGACCAAAGATGTTGTTAGCATTTGGCCTCTCCCAGTATATTCCTATGGCTCCAAAGGGGGGTGAAGTTAGAATCTACCGCACTCTTCCACGGGCACAAAGACCAGACAGGTACGTATCAACTCGTCTAAACTCAGGTAAGAACATATCTCAGTATGGAAATAATTGAGAAGCACTGCATTACACACAGGTAGACTCTATTTAGCCATTGGGAACATGTGATCATTCAGAACTCATCACACTAAAAAGAAGGGGGAGGGGGGGCTCAGTGTTTTATAAAAATCAAAATCATGTATCAATTTCATGTCACTTCACGATTGTGTGTCACACCAATCTGCTCTATTCGGATGTACCCAGGCTGCGTCTGAAACCATCAAATTATAGCCTCTATGTCCTAACCCTAGTTCCTGATCCTTAACCTTTCATAACTGTTAGATCTCTATGCAGTTAGTGAACTAGAGCTTCAGAAGCATTTGCCCAATTCTACCATCCTTACCCAGGGGAATGGGAAGTGACATCACCAACAGCTGTATCTTTACTTCTTCTTTAAAGTTATTGGCGGACTGCAGGCCAAACAAAAGCGCATACAGCTACCTACTGTATTGCATATGCAACAACATAGTGTCCAAATAAAGACATTTAAAGAGAAAAAAAAGAAAGAAAAATCCAAATGATCCATCACCTCCACAATCAATGACCCCAGCACTTTATCAAAGGCCACCACAGACCCCCGGGCCGGATGGCGTCTCCCCATCCACCCTGAGACACTGCGCGGATCAGCTGGCTCCTGTCTTCACAGACATTTTCAACACCTCCCTGGAGTCATGCCACGTGCCGTCCTGCCTTAAATCGTCCACCATCGTTCCTGTCCCTAAGAAACCACGGATCACAGGACTTAATGACTACGCTCTACACCTGGTGTTTTTCACGCACAACACTGTGTAGGGCTTGCATAATAAATGTACATAATAATAATCACGGAGTATAATATGTATATTAATGTGTCTTTTAACTAGGGCCGGGACTCGATTAAAAAATTAATCTAATTAATTAGAGGCTTTGTAATTAATTAATCGAAATTAATCGCATATAAATATTTGACCTGAGAACAGTGAGAAGTAAGTTTTTTCATAAGGATTTTTAGTTTACAATTGAATAATGACTGAATACATAAGCTTAAGCAACAAAATATTGTTTATTTTTGTTCAACCAAGTCCAACAGACCAGTGCAATATTGCCATTAATTGTGCGTCTGCTGGAAAAAAGGAAACTGAAGTGTGGAAAGCAAAGTGTGATTAATTTCGATTAATATTTTTAATCGCACTAAACCTCATGTAATTAATTAATCGCAATTAATCGAAAAAATTCCGGCCCTACTTTTAACATAAAACTAGTGACTTTCGGTAACTCAAAACCAACCAGAGGTCCATAGCGGGAGTGTGTTCTTCTGAAACAATTAGTACAGTCAAACAACATAGATTAGATAAGAGAGGGACAGTCAGACCGTCCAATCAAAGAACTCTAATCCATATCCCTTGCAAAAAGATTCCATCCACTCAAACACAGACAAATCTCAAACATGCTGTACTCAATGCCAGATCGTTAAAAAACAAGTCCTTTTTAATAAATAGTTTTATTTCTTCTTATAATCTAGATTTTATGTTTTTAACTGAAACATGGCTTGACAAAAACACTGGTAACGCAGTTTTGATTGAGTGTAGTCCATCAAATTTCAATTTTGTGTCTGAAACACGCCAAAATCAGAGGGGCGGGGGTGTCTGTGCAATATTCAGGGACAATATAGTCATCCACAAATTGTCATTTGGGGTTTTTGTATCATTTGAGTATGTGTCTTTCAAAATGGAGATAAAACAATCTTCCATACTTTATATGACTATTTACAAACCACCACAGAATTGTTTTATCGAAGACTTCACTGAATTACTTTCATTTATATGCACTGATTTTGATTGTTTAGTCATTTCAGGTGATTTTAATGTGCATGTGGATGTGACCAATGACAGGCATGCAAAAGAACTTAATGCTGTTCTTGAAATGTTTGGTTTAACTCAGCACGTGAGTGAGGCGACTCACAACAAAGGTCACACTCTAGATCTAATTATTACAAAAGGTGTTAATATATCAAATGTGAATGTTGTTGATGCTGCTTTATCTGATCATTTTGTGTCTTTTTTGACCTGTCTGTTACACCAAAACCAGTGGTTGGGCCTGGAGTTATTCAAAGAAGACACATAAATGATAAAACAGGGACACAGTTTATGGAAATGATCAGATTTGAAAATCCTCCATGTTCAAATGTTGATAATCTGTTGGACTCTTATACATCAAGCGTCTTAAATGTTTTGGATACCATTGCTCCTGTCAAGGTTAAAATGGTTAACAATAGACAAAAGGCACCTTGGAGAAGTGAAGATTCGGTCAGGGCACAGAAAAGAGAGTGCCGAAAAGCCGAAAGGAAATGGCGCAAGTCAAAGCTCCAGGTTCATTTTGAGATATACAAAGAAGTGCTTTGTGAGTTCAACCAGATTTTGCGTGGAGAAAGGGAGAAATACTTCTCTAAAATCATCGCAAACTGCAGAAACAATCCTCGTGTTCTGTTTTCCACAGTAAACAGATTAACTAACCCTCCAGTTTCACTGCCCTTAGAACTAATCTCTACATCTAAGTGCAATGAGTTTGCAATATTTTTTCATGACAAAGTCCAAGGCATTAAAATGCCATAATTTCCACAACACAAATAGCAACCCTGCCACCAGCTAGACACCTTGAGCTGACACATTTCACTCCTGTTACTGACAAAACAATCGAAGAGGTTATCTCCGGTCTGAGTTCATGTACATGCTGCCTTGATGAATTACCCACTAGATTTCTGAAGTCTGTGCTGACCAGCTTGTTACCACAACTTGTTCAGTTAGTTAACATCTCATTTGAGACTGGAGCATTTCCAAAGGCCTTGAAAACCGCAGTCATTAAGCCTCTTCTAAAGAAGAGCAGCCTTGATCCCAAGGTACTGAACAACTACCGGCCCATATCAAACCTACCGTTCTTAGGAAAGTCCTAGAGAAAGTAATATATCAACAGCTCACTTACTTTCTCCTATCTAACAATGTGTTTGATACTTTCCAGTCAGGATTTAGGCCCCACCACAGCACTGAGACAGCTCTGATCAAGGTGACAAATGATATTCGTATGAACACAAACGCAGGTAAGGTCTCAGTTTTAGTTCTGCTGGACCTGAGCGCTGCCTTTGACACAGTGGACCACGGGATCTTACTTCACAGGTTAGAAAACTGGGTGGGAATCTCTGGTACTGCTCTAAACTGGTTCAAGTCCTATCTCGAGGATAGGACGTACTTTGTCGAAATTGGCAACTGTGTCTCAGACAAAATTTCCATGACCTGTGGAGTCCCCAGGGGTCAATCTTGGGACCCCTCTTATTCAACTTGTACATGCTTCCATTGGGTCAGCTAATAAACAGCAACAATGTGTCGTACCACAACTACGCAGATGACACTCAGATCTACGTGTCACTGACGGCAGGTGAACATGGGCCTGTAGATACACTCTGTCACTGCATCGAACAGATCAGTTTGTGGATGCAAAACAACTTTCTCCAACTAAACTCAGACAAAACTGAGATCATTGTCTTTGGCCCACAGACACAAAGACAAAGTGTTATCAGTCACCTTGAGTCTCTCGCTCTGAAACCAAAAAATCAGGTTAGAAATCTAGGAGTAATCATGGACTCAGACCTGAACTTAAACAGCCACATCAAAGCAATAACGTCATCAGCTTTTTACCATCTGAAAAACATTGCTAAGATCAGAGGAATAGTGTCAAAACCAGACTTAGAGAGACTCATCCATGCATTTGTCTCCAGCAGGTTAGACTACTGTAACGGCCTGCTCACTGGCCTTTCTAAACGAGCTGTTAGACAGCTACAGAACATCCAGAACGCTGCTGCTCGAGTCCTGACAAGAACAAGGAAATACGACCACATTAGTCCAGTGCTCCGGTCTCTGCACTGGCTTCCTGTCACTCAGAGAATAGAATTTAAAACAGCTCTGCTTGTGTACAAGTCTTTTCATGGTTTAGCACCAAAGTACATCTTTGACATGTTAGAGCCGTATGAACCATCTCGGGCCCTGAGAACTTCAGGGAGGGGTCTCCTGGTGGTTCCCAGAGTCAATAATAAACACGGTGAGGCTGCGTTTCAGTTTCATGCAGCTAAAATCTGGAACAGTCTTCATGAGGATGTGAGACAGGCCTCAACTCTAACAATGTTCAAATCCAGGCTGAAAACAGCTCTTTTTACCCGTGCATATGAAAACTGAAAGTATTTTATCTGCACTCTTGCCTTTTACTGTAATTGATTACCTTTATGTTGATGTTTTATTGATTGATTTTATCTGTTTTCTTGTAATTTCTCTTTCTGCAACTGTGAAGCACTTTGAATGCCTTGTGTATGAATTGTGCTCTACAAATAAACTTGCCTTGCCTTGCCTTGCCTAATGCTAACAATGTTAGTTAGGCATGGTAACCATCTGAAAGAAATGTATCAATGAGCACCTTTTGTTACTTTGTTATGTTGCTGAAAATTAATAATCCTCCATGGATAACGCGCGTAATCAGAAGATAGCAACAGAAGTCCAGTGGAAGAGATCCAATGCATATTCCTTTATTTGGTCAAATAAACATATCCACAAATGGTCAAAACACACTCCCCATTATTTGTCGGATTCGCACCCCATGGTAATTTAGACAGAGAGCCTCGCGAGCCGTCTGGGCGAGTCTATATATACCCTGCACAGAAGTACATAACAACATAAATCTGTCAAAACCAAAGTGATTATTTTACAGAGCAGACACCAAATGTCCAGTTGATGTGCTTGATGTTTTAGCAGCTAATGTAGTTCCCAGCGCTTCAATAGCATTATCGGCGCTTTAAGCAGGTTTATGCCTTTGAGCTGTCAAAAATGAATTACTACACGGGGTTTTCCCCACACATTATGGGAATTTTTCTGCTGGACACCTGCACTGAGATCTTGGCCAGAAGCCCACCGAGGCACACTTCACACGGGCAGCACGTGTGCCCGCCTATATTTCCCAGGGCTAATACTGGCCCATGATTGGTCAGACACGTATACCCCTCGTGGTGTCAAACCCCCTCCCTCCTGTCTTCACATAACCTAGATCCCAATGTATGTAGCCATGATGTATACAGTCTACTCATTACTACTAATATTTGGAAGATTATATCCCAACTGAATTATATTCCTACAATGTTGAACACAAATGCATTGTATTTTGCCTTTTTTACAATTATATAGGCTTATATGGTGTCCACAAGTTTTTCCATCATGAAATACACTCATTTAGACAGCTTTTTCCCACAACAGTTACTAGACTTCGTACATGAAACAAGACCGTTGTTGTAATTGTGCTTCTTTTCTGTTGATGTAACTTACATTGTAAGTTATAGTTCTTTGTAAATAGTTTGTCAGTATGTAGCATTATCATAGTTGTTAAGTAATCGGTATTGCTCAGTTTTGGGGAATGTATTCAGTGCATAAGTTTCAGTCATGTAAAGCCATAATGTAAGTACCATCTTGTAAATGGTCTTTTCGGCCATGGTGGGACGCTGCGGGTGTGTAGGGTCTATGTTGTTTTGCTGTTGTTTCCTTGTTGCTATTTTGTTCCTTTGTTGTTCCACTATGTTCTTGTGAAATTATGATTTTAATTGTATTGATTTTGGGGGTGGGCGCTTATCAATCATCCATCCATCCATCCATTTTCTTCCACTTGTCCGTTGCCGGGTCGTGGGGGCAGCCGCCGGAGCTGCCCAAATCACATTGCACCAGCCCCCATGGCTCCTTCTGCAGGTGGTGGGTCCACGGAAGGACGGCCTCACGGTTCAAACCGGGCCTGTTGGTCTCTCCTAGGGGGCTACCAGTGTAGGCAGACACTGGAGGCAATGTGGGTGAAGTGCCTTGCCCAAGGACACAACGACAATGTGCACCTTCAGGAGGCGGGATTCGAACCCACAACCTTCCGATCATGAGACGACCCGCTCTACCATCTGCGCCACTGTCGCCCAATCAATCAAACTTTATTTATAAAGCGCTTTAAAAAAAAAACACTCTTCCTCACCCTCTGCGGGCGGTCTCTTTTTCCTCCAAGCTCGGGTCCTCTACCAGAGGCTTGGGAGCTTGAGGGTTTGGATGTATTTCCTGGGATCTGCTGGAGCCACTCCTCCAGTTTGGGGGTCACTGCCCCGAGTGCCTCAACGACCACGGGCACCACTGATGCCTTCACTCTCCAGGCCTTCTCTAGCTCTTCTCTGAGCCCCTGGTATTTCTCTAGTTTCTCGTGTTCCTTTTTCCTGATGTTGAAGTCGCTTGGTATTGCTATGTCAACCACCACGGCTTTCCTCTGCTCTTTGTCCACCACCACAATGTCCGGTTGGTTCGCCATTACCATTCTGTCCGTCTGTATCTGGAAGTCCCACAGGATCTTGGCTCGGTCATTCTCTACCACCTTTGGAGGTGTTTCCCACTTCGACCTTGGGGTTTCCAGCCCATACTCTGCACAGATGTTCCTGTACACTATGCCAGCCACTTGGTTATGGCGCTCCATGTAAGCTTTCCCTGCCAGCATCTTACACCCTGCAGTTATGTGCTGGATTGTCTCATTGGCCTCTTTGCACAGTTTACACCTAAAAAAACATCTAAAAGAAAAAAGAAAAAAAGAAAAAGAAAAAAAGATCCAATCGTTTCAAAGGAGTTCACCCCTCCCACCTGTTAACGCTCAATTGAGAAAGTCCAGACCCTCTGTGAGAAACGAGTACGAGGGTAAAACCAGGCTAACTGGATCCTATTTTTTTTTTATCTACTTTTTCAGTCTACAGAATGTGTGATTCTGGTTTTGACAATGGATCTCAGATGAGAGACTGTTATGACTTAAGGTGATGGTGCAATGAAGTTTAACGCTTTCATGTCTTTGTGTTATTACAGGGTGTTAACATCCTTTTGATTGAAGCTTGTAGGTTTAATCTGCCATTTTTTTAAGACAATTTGAAAATTTATCCATACACTAACTGTATAGCACCAAACTATCCTATGTTAATGAATGCACATCCATCCGAGGTTTAAAAAGAAAAATCCTTAGTTCTTGCACTTGACAGATTGTCACGTGAAAGATTACATCTCATCTTTCTGTCCCATTTTCTACTTAAGGGCTACACACATTTAGGTTTACCTCAAGGACAAACTGTTAAAATTTAAGTGCATTTGACTCAATTTCTTAAAAATTAAAATGGTCTTGGATTTTTACACTGCCAAGTCATGTCATCTTTATCCATTGCTGTCATTTTTTAAAACGGTCAAAAAAAAGCTGTGAGAACTGTAATTTTGCAAAGTGATTCAGAGTGCCATTAGTAATAAAAGACTGCAAAAATACTAGTTGTGCTTCCTTTATTACAGGTTTACATTATACATCTCTGCCAATAGTTAGTGTTTTATTAACACGATGTGAAAGTCTTCCAGAAAAAGTTGCGACAGCCAGCCGGGCGCGCCCTCTGAGTCAAAGGCAGCTGTCGCCTCATCACCGTTTCTCTGATGCCCAACTGCTCCACCAGCCTGGGGTCCACATCACCTTCATCCATCTCCATCAGCTCAGACAGAAACTGCACAAGGATCAGGCGAGCAAGATCCTACACAGGACAAAACGTTAGCTCTATGAAGATGGAATGATAAAGGCTGGATTCATTTTAAAGTACAAACAATTTAAAGTGAAATGAGAAAATGAAAAGCCAAGAGTGCTGAAACATTAGAAATCATTTTAAAAGTGGCTTACATCGTCTCTGATGAGCTCTCCTCTCAGTAGATCTCCATGTGGAGCACCGTCGACCTTCACTGTAAAAGCCAAAAGCGCCAGAAGCACCTGCGCTCGCCCCTGAAGCATCTCTGCATCAAACTGCACTGAATGCTAAAGTCGGTGCGGTGATGTGAGCCAGCAGGAATAAACTGAGGCTCTGAGTGGTGGGGATAAATAGGCTTCTTCCACCTCCATGCACTTCATCAAGGCAAACAATGAACGTGATTGGTTAAGTGTGAAGGCGGTGAAAAGCAAGTAGATTACAAACTGTCTAAATAGCCAAAAGTACTCCTTTAATTTTAGTTCAATGGAAGTTTGAAGTGAATGTACCAGCAAAAATTAAGGTTGTAGGTGGCACTGTATGACACATGTTTACCAGACTTGGTGACTTTAATGGAAATGAAGCTACACAGCACTGGCCTTTAGAGAAAATGAGCAATCAAGGTCATGTCAGAACTAACATGAGTCACAAACTCTGAATTTTAGCAACTAGTATCTTTTTCCTTCAAGTCACACAGAGTACTCTTAGTAACGCTGACCTTTTGAGCGCGCCTTTCCACACCACAGGACTCTTGCTGATCGCTCGACCGATCATTAACTAATGAGATCATTTGACGTGTAACATTTTCCAAGTGGATTTTTTTGTGGTGACCTCCGGTATCCAGCTGTGTTATCCTGAACTAAAGGGAAGGTCTGACCACCAAGATGCTGCTTGATATTTAAAGTGTGTCACATTCAGTTAAATGTTTCACCACACAAAGCCAATCCTATAGATTCATATACAGTGGGTTATGAAGACCCTAAAATTAACCAGCTAAATCCCAGCAAGGAGGATTATTATCACATGCAGTCATAACATTTAATTTTTTACTTATTATACTGGAGGTAACATTTGTTGTCTGGCATATAGCTTCTAACTATGTTCAATTGCATCCCATTTGGAAAGTAGTACCGCTTTCCTACCACCATGGGGCAGTGCAAATCTGTCAACCCATGGTGAACCAGGCGTATCAAATTTGACTCAACACTACAATCTACTTTTAAATCCTATCACTTTGGAAAGCAGAAGATACCCTAGTCTAATTGAATTAGTGCTGACCCCAAATCTTAAAAAACACCTTCCCATGGGTAAATAGAGGAACGTTTTTGTGGAAGTTGGAAAACCTCTCTCCCTGCATCATCAATACGTTTGACACTTTAAAAAAAAAACTGAAACGTGATCCTATGAGTCATGTACTTTATTATTGCTATAAAAACTATATTGACGTCTGATCTGGATTCGCTGTGGAGGGAAATGCAATTAGAAACACTTCACTCTGATCTATAATGTGTTTAAATACTGACCTCAATGTTGAATGTCTTTAGAACGACTCAACACTTTGATATATCGGCGCCAATAAGTCGAATGTTTTCCAGTGTGCGCGGTGTTTGTAGTGGTGGCCGTGGGCTTCATGGAGGACTTTCTTCTGTGCTTCATGGTGGGCTTTGAGGTGAGAAATCTGGATGAACTATAGCAAAAAAACATTATTGCAAGTAAGGGATTTAAAAGTAAAACTACCAGTGCTGCACTGACCTCTATGAAAGACTGATGGTAAAGGGCGCCAAAGGTGTCCAACACCAGCCGTTTCAGAATCAAACGCAAACTTTGAGAAAAGTTGACTAAGTGCAGTTAGAGGATACGTGCACTGAACAAAAAAGCTGTAAAACAATAATGACCTTAGCGTTTAACAGTTGACATGACAAAAAATAAAAAATAAAAGGCGCACCTGCCAATAGGAGTGCTGGAGTTTATGCTATAGAGAATAGCATTTTGGTAAGTCATACTCCCCTTGTTGAACTGGAAAGAAATTTTATAATTAGTTTGTACATAACTTCAACAAAAGGTAAGCCATCATACCGTCACTCTAGTGCCACAGCTGTTCAGTGGAAAAGAGAATAGTGCCTTGGAGTCATCAGCGTCTATGGGACCACAGTACTTGTCTAAAAGGCTGGTTTTGACTATGGCCCCTTCATAAGCTGCAACCTCTGAAAAATCTGCTACTATGGTCATTCTTCCATCTTTTGAACACACTGGAGAGATCAAAAGTTAAGGGATATTGACTGAAATTTTATGACCTAAAAACTTTAGACAGTGAGCATAATGAAAGTGAGATAAAGTTTTGGAAAAAACAGGTCAGCAGTCTATGAATCATCTCAAACGTAAGCCAGCACAGAGCTCATTTTTCAGCATGTGCAGCAAACCCCTAGGCCACCATGCAGCAAAAATGCCCCTTTTTCTTACCAATTATTTCTTTAGCAGTGAAGGGACAGGTCTTCACAGATGAGCTCAGCACTTCAGATGTTTGTCTGTTCCGCACACGAGTCTCAAAAGTGCCCAAGAAGCCTTTTAAAGTAATATTCTGCAGGAAGTATGAGGACCATTTAAATGGGTTATACTGAATACTCGTATAGCTAAAGCACAGCAGTTAAATAAAACCTCATATTTGTAGCCATGGGTGAATAGAGGCACTTCCAGCTGGAGCGTCTGGTTGTTATTGCTCAGGATGTATCCTTGCTGTGCAGCCAGCTCAGGCGTCAGTGGCTCTGAGCCCACAGTGAACTCCCACAGGACGTTGGATGGCTCATGGTCCAGTTTAAAGGTGATGCCGCTCTCTGAACAGGACGCATCAAACTGCGGCGGAGCTGTTTGAAGGATCCCATTTGGGCTCAGGCTTTACTTAAGAAAATAAAAACTTTATAAGATTGCACTTACGGATACCCCTTAGCGCAGTGACTGTGGTGTGATAGGAAAAAGGCCCCCTCTTGGGTTTGATCATCACAGAGTATACGATGTTCAGTTCATTCACCTCAGCGCCATGTTCTGCTGAGAACTACAGTACACAAAACAAATGGTAAACAAAAGCCGTAAGATGCACAATCTACTGCAAAATCATTGATTTAGGACAACGCAGTATCGCAAAAAATTACAAAATTGCCTCTCAATGTGCAGTCTGACATACAGGTGGTTCACAAATTACCCGTTTGATGACTAATGGGTCGTCAAAGGGGACGGTCAGGGTGTAGCCATAAGTGTGATTCGGCATCACAGTAAAGTCCAGAGCGTAGGAGCTCGAGTTCACAAAAGGCGCTTCAAATTTCTCTTCGTTCAGCTGTATTGCGACCAACTCCAGATCACCAGGAACATTGCCGAGGTACACTGTAAACATTTCCTCATGTGGGACAGTCCCTAAAATAGAACATGATTTCATAATTACTTGGTTTCAGTTACTTCTAGTTCGTAGTTAGGAGTACTTACGGTTTTCTGTTAAAAGCAGTCTTCGTATCAGAGAAGACAGTGTTCTAAAAGTACGGGTTCGTGTCTCTGCGCCGCCATCGCTGGTTGCCATTTGCTCCATATAAAAGTGGCATGTGTAGAGGTCAAACAGGTCCTCGGTCACAACACTCTGTAGAGCACGTTCGTTTATAATTTAATAAAAAAATAAAAAATCCTAAAGCTTCAGTAACTCTCATACCTTCCTGTACGCTCCGTCAGCATCATAGGGAACGCCAACTTTGACTGTGCCGTCACTAGTCACACTGTATCCCATATCTCGGGCTACATCTGGCTCCCAAAGTTTTCCATCCAGTCCAAAGCTGAAGTTGGTTGTGTGAAGACCAGTGTAGAGCGTAAATGGAGTCTCCCACGTCATGTAACCACTTCCATCATACGGTGCTTCATCTGTATATTGAACAGCAGCATCAGTAACTAATTTGTGACAGTAAAATACGAAACCGTTTACTGACACATTGTGCAGGGAGCAACCAGGTCAACTAGAAGCACATGCCATTCCTGCCTAGAGAACATGATAGCATGCAGCACCTCCAGTGAGATGCCATCGATCTGCAAAGAGACACCACTTCAGCATGTAACAATCCAAAACAAATGTGTTGTAGAAAGTTTGTTAGAATGACCTCAGAACGGGATGAATGTGGCTGTCCATAAGCAGCTCTGGCCACCAGCCTGTTCTCTGTCACTGTAAAAGTGTAGCCATACAAACGGGCTTCACTGAGGTTCAAGGGCTTCATCCCTTTGCCCTCCTTTACCAAAACCACCTGCCAACCGGGAGTGGCAGAATCATAAACCTAGAACAAAAACCATTAACTCTTTTTTTCTGTTTTTGTTTGAGTGGTGTATGAGAAGATTAGCACTACCGTTTGCATATAAGAGTTCCAAATATCTGGCTTTAGCGCTAGTGGACAAAACACGTCACTTTTCACAGACACCTTCAGAAGAAGCAATATTTTTGGTTAAACATTCCTTACTGACATGGTATTAAAAAGCTACAGTGCATCCTACCTCAAGGTAATTGACCTCACAAGTGACCTCTCTGGGAGACCAAGGCAGAGAGGGTGAACACGTCTTGTTTAACGCATAGGAGACTCTTTCTTCATTATGTGTTACAATCAGGTTAAAGTTGAATGTGAATATTTGGTCGTTCTGAAACAGGACATTATAGATCACAGATACAATTGCGGGACTCAAATAGAAGCTGTGTAGAACTCCTCTTTACGTGGTTTGTGGTGTGACAGCTGAAGTAGGAGGCTCGCAGCTCCACGAGGCCTGGTACAGTGAGGATCCCGGCAGTGTATCCACACTGTGCTGCATACTGCTCAGTGATGGGGAACACACCGGTCTCATCTACAAACAGGTCAAATGTGAAGAAATGTCAAAGTAAACACATTAAATAAGTTTTACATGAAGATTGAAGTGCTCAAAGACTTACCCACAGCTTCGAAATAAGGCTCCTGTCCAGCAAAGGAGAGATTCACAGCTATCATGAAGAACCGATCATGACAATCTGTGTAATAAACTCCTGTATCCAAAAGCAAAACATTTAGCCCAATCACTGACTATTTTTAAGGATGTTCATCAGTTTGGTCTGTGTGCTGTACACACATTAAAGCTTCACAAAACAAAGTGGAACTATTCACTTTAAGCAGTTTTTTCTCTTACCATCTGGAATAAATGCAGATTGTGCAGCTTTGCACAAAAGCAGAAGCCTTATCAAGCTATAATCAAAAAAATATGTTATCACTTTAAAAAGACATATAACATAAATATACATTCAACAAAACCTTCTACCTTGTCCAGTAACCAAACTCCATCACCCTGGATGTGCTGGCAGTGTCTAAAGCTAGTGGAGCTGCTCGCAAACTACACCTGCAGAACACAAGTCCAGAGTGGCAGGTTCACTGGCCAACAACTGGTGTCCAGTTCATCGCCCTCTTTATTTCTGCTCTGATCAGGCACTCTCCAGCTACCTCTCCCTCTGCCACATGTGTAGCCCATGAGCGATTAGGACAAATCAGTGAAGCGTAGGGAGGAGTCCACCACAGACATGGAGAAAATACTGAAGAAACAGAGCCAGGATGTTACAGGTGGAACACAGGGGCAGAAGCTTGTGTTGGAAGGCTTTAAGGCTAGTTTTAGACAGTGCTCCATCTAGGGATGGGCAAAGTGAAGCTTCATGGAACTCCAAAGCAGTTGAAGAGATTGTGCGGAGCCTCGAATCACAGTTCGAAACAATCACTCCACAGTGACATCTAGTGGCAAAATGTCATTACAACCGCATTTACAGTGTTTCAGGATTCAACCATGTTATTGATTCATCTGTGAGTGAAATAAAACCACATTCTGTTTGATTTGATTTGCCATTAAAACATGGACTCTTCCTGAATGTGTTATTGTTCACAGTGGTACTAGAAAAATAAATCAATGAAGTAATTGTCATAAATGTTCCACATTTTTCCTCCAACTCAATGCTTCTTTTTGCTAATCGATTTTTATAAAAGACATGGTAGCATTAACAATTATTTTAACATAAAAGTGTAAAGGTCTGTAATTCAGATTGACTGAGATTGCCATCTAGCAATCTGTCAGAGCTGGGATTCATACTCACGCTACACATGAGCAGTACTTACAAGCACAGCAACTTTACCAACTATGCAATCTTACACCATAATATGTGACGTTTCGGGCCTCAGGCCCTTCATCATGTAAGAAAAAATAATAAAAAATTGTGAGCTTTCACAGCTGTGCTGACCCTTACTTTCAATCTCTGTAATCTTATTTTGGATCCGGCACGCAGGTTTAACTGCCTTAGGATGCGTGTGCCTATTTCCTTTTCAGCCAGCATCCTCAGTAGTTTATGAACCTGTTCACTGACAATGGCAATAGAAAAACTATTCAGATTCTGATTCACAGCTGTTGTCCATGGCTACACCACTGGTGTGGTCATTGGTGGGAGTCCCAAACACGCTTGACTCCAGGCGGTGTCTGGGTCATCCTCCGGTTGGCTCTGTAGGCGTTGGACAGCAGGAACCTGAGTCCTCCTCGTCTGTTGATGGCTGAGCACATTCATCTGTCAGATATGTCTTTCTTAACCTCTCTCTCAAGTCCCGCTGCTCTTTGTTTTGGGCCCCAGCAGTGTTCATGTTGTCCATTAAAATGTTTCATCATCATTTTAGTCAATATAATATTTTTGGTGACTAAAATGAGACTAAAAGTTGTTTATGAGATGAAAACTGTGACTAAAATGTCCAGATATTTTCATCAACTAAAATATGACTAAATACAAACTGTTCATGTGGGAGAAGAAACAAGAAGCAGAGGAACATGATTAAATGTAAATATAATGAATATTACTCACTTCTTAAATGTAGTCGTCTAAATTTACATAGAATTTCAAGTCAACTAAAATTAGATTTATTTGACTAAATCTCGACTGAAAATAAATTACAATTATGTCAAAAGACTAAGATTAAAACTAAATTAAAATATGTTGTCAAAATAACGCTTGCCCGCCAGTGACGTCACCTGACGTAACTGGGTTTTCAACATCCACACCCACGTCCTGTTGTTTTGATTTACCATGTTTGTGTTTAATCGGCTACCTGGATGACTGAGAACCTACATTGTTTTATATAGAATATAGATGTATATGTTTATTTAAATATACATTGTGGACTCCCCATAGTGCAACATTGCTGGACTATTGATATTTATTTGGATGCCATACTATCACTCAGTATTATTGAATGGCCATTCATCACAACTTTTTTCCACTTGTGTTTGTATGTCTTTCACTATTTTCATATTTTATGATTTATGATATTTAAACCAATAGCAAAAACCCTCTTCCAATCTCTTCTGGAGCCTAGAACTGGGTCTTCTGATCTCTAGCCCATTACTATTTCTACTGACAGTTATTGTAGTGTTATAACATTCTGTATTGGGTTTTCTACAGTACATTGAAGTTTCCCAATTTGGCTTAGCCAATGGTTGTCCCACTCATACAGGGAGAGGCGGACAAGCAAATACATTTAAAAAAAAACTAATATTTCACAACAAATCAGTTTTACATATTGCCATGATTAAAATATTACGTGCAATATGTGCCTAAAGTAGTTTACTTTGAAAGGTCTAAAATAGCTCAATATAGACCCTGTTTTTACTGCATCATAAAAGGATTAAGCTTTGCGTACATACAGTATGTAGGATCTCAGGAGGAGCTAATCTTGCCCCACCTGCCTCTCAGCACCAATAAAACTATTTTAACCTTGTAGGCTAGTTCATTCTTTCTTTCATTCTTTCATTCATTTATTGCATCGAGGAAGATTCAAAGAAAGATGTGCTAGCTCCTGGACACACAACTCCAGGTCTGCTTTAGATCAGGGAACAACATGATAACATGGCAAAAAGCTCAAAAAAGGTTGATTTTATACAACACCCCCCTTTAAGATAATGGTTCTTTTTACTGCAAGTAGTACTAGTACACCTCTATCTTTTCCCACTCGCATCCTGCATGGATAGACGTCATGTATTTCTCTTACTGACCTGTCGGCCTAAAGTCATAGTGTGGACATTTGACCATGAGGTCAATTGCGATTACAACTTGTCACATGTGAAACAACAAAAACTCCAGCCTATGTAAGATTTCTCATGTTTTTTATTAAACGACTGGCACAATTCAGCTAATAACAATGGTACATGCTAATGCTAGATCTTGTAGCTTATGTTAATTGTTCTGAAGTCCTGGCAGACGATTCAACAAGTCGGAGTGGTGGCGAGCAGAAACAGCTAAATGATCCCCACTTGCCCCCCAGCACCAATAAAACTATATTATTTAACCATGTATGCTAATTCATTTATTCATTCATCTATTGCATTGAAGCCCATTCAAATGTGCCAGGCAGCTCATTGTGTTTAAAACCTCATCTAAACCCCACAGAAACCAATTGAAATTAAATAAACTAAACTAAATAAAATAAAATAAATAACTGTACACATTTTCGGGTTAATGTGGATTTGAGGAGTCGGCCTGGATCAATGCTTCAAACTCATATTATAATCCTATGATTCCGGGCTCTCATTCGTCCAGAAAGTATTATTAGTTAAGTTGAGGATGTCTTGCTTCTATCCGCAGATGATGCTTCTTCACTCTTGTAGTCAGAATGTGACACTACACCCAAGCTAGAGCAGTTTCATGACATATCCGGGTACCAAAACTGCCAACAGCCTCCTATTCAAGTAGTTCATTTAACAGCATCACTTCTGAATTGAGTGCTACTTTAAACAACTTGAATGGATGGTTGCTGGCAGTTTTGGTTCCGAGTCTGTCATGAGACCGTTCTAGCTTGGGTGTAGTGTCGCATTTTGACCACAAGAATAAAGAAGAACCTTCTGCGAATAGAAGCAAAACATCCTCAATTTAACCAAAACCAGTCCAGTCAATGATTTAAGATTCACTGGGATTATAATCCTATGTTTTTAGTTTTTGTTTCATCTGAACGATTCTTCAAAAATAGGATGAATGTAAAATTATAGTAAGGTTCATGTTTACATTTTGAAGTATGGCTGGGATGAGATAGTGCTGAGAGGGCTTTGGGGCATTTATGTCTGAATTACAAGATTATGTTTATTTGCTGTGTCAACACAAAACATTTGGAAAATTCTCCAAGAAGAAAAGTTTTGGCTGTTGTGGTCTGATTCAGACCTTCGGCTCTGATGACAGGTAGTCGTTGAATGCACCCGCGGGGATTCTGTTTCTCTTGAATACCTTACTTAAGACTCTGTTGTGCCACGGTTTTGCAGTGGGAGAATGGTTCAGTGAACTCTTGATGTGGATCTGCAGATGTTTGACTGTGGCCTTGATAAAATCTTCCTCACTTTGTGAAAAAAGTGTAGAGGAGGAGGAAAACTCCATCAACAGGCCTTTGGCAGCTGCTTTGCCGATTGTTTTCAGCATTTTGGCTCTGAGCTCAAGGTTCTCAGGGACCAGGACTCTGCTCTCCACCTCTCTGAGTCTGTGAACAAGGTCCACTTGTTGCTGAGTGTCAAGGGACACAGGGGATTTTTGGAGTAGTTTCTTGGCCATGGCTTTGACCAAACTGTGAGCAGTGGAGGAGGATTGGGGCACCACACTCTCCTGAGGATAAGTGCAGCTCAGAGAGTGAGCAGAGGCCTCAGTTAAACTTCCTGCTGCAGGAAGGTCTGGTTGATCCAGATGAGATGATAGTTGAGGGGGCTGTGGAGTGCTGGAGACAGCTGGATCAGTGAAGTCCTCTAGTGCATAAGGGGAGTCCTCTGGATCGGTGAAGTCCTCTAGTGCATAAGGGGAGTCCTCTGGATTGGTGAAGTCCTCTAGTGCATAAGGGGAGTCCTCTGGATCGGTGAAGTCCTCTAGTGCATAAGGGGAGTCCTCTGGATTGCTGAAGTCCTCTAGTGCATAAGGGGAGTCCTCTGGATTGGTGAAGTCCTCTAGTGCATAAGGGCAGTCCTCTGGATCGGTGAAGTCCACTAGTGCATAAGGGCAGTCCTCTGGATTGGTGAAGTCCTCTGGTGCATAAGGGGAGTCCTCTGATGGAGTGGGTTCAGCGGAACTGGTTAAATCCAGTGCCGTTGAGAACTGCTGTGGTACAGAGGCCTCTGCTTCCATTAAGTCCTCTGGAGGGACAAGGCCCTCTGTTGGACTGACATGGTCCCAGAGGGTCTCTGGTCCAGTGATGTCCTCACTAAGGTCCTCTGGTGGACATACAGTGTCCTGTAGAGGTGAAGGCTTCTCAGTGCTGACGGTCTCTGGTTCAGTGATGTCCTCACTAAGTTCCTCTGGTGGACATACAGTGTCCTGTAGAGGTGAAGGCTTCTCAGTGCTGACGGTCTCTGGTTCAGTGACGTCCTCACTTTGGTCCTCTGGCGGACTTACAGTGTCCTGTAGAGGTGAAGGCTTCTCAGTGCTGACAGTCTCTGGTTCAGTGACGTCCTCACCTTGGTCTTCTGACAGATTTACAGTGTCCTGTAGAGGTGAAGGCTGCTCAGAGCTCAGGGTCTCTGGTTCAGTGAAGTCCTCACTTTGGTCCTCTGGCAGACTTACAGTGTCCTGTTGAGGTGAAGGCTTCTGGGGGCTCAAGGTCTCTGGTTCAGTGATGTCCTCTGTGGAGTTGGAGCCCTCTACTAGAATGAAAGGCTCTGTGGGATCAGGGATGGCCTGTGTCGTTGAGAACTGCTCATGCTCAGAGGTGGAGACCTCTGTGACAGCACCCTCTGCTGGAGTGACCGAGTCAGTACTCCTGGTCACATCCTGTGGTGTTGTGAGCTGTTCTGGGGTAGAGACTTGTGGTTCTGGAGGTATCGACTCTGTAGGCTTCTGTGGAGGTGAGTACTGTGCTGAGCTGGAGGCCTGTGGAACCTCTGAGAGATTAGATTGTACCTCCTTTGGTCCATTGTCCAAAGTAATCTGTGGGACCTCAGGAGGATTAGTCCATGTCACTGTAGTCGAAGGTAGTTTTACTGGCCTGGGAGCTTGGGCTGACCTGGATGGAGGAATAAACACTCGCTGGTGTCCCTGGGCAAACAATTGGTCCCTTCTCATTTGCTCTTCGAATCCCATCATCTCCAGCATGCGTTCGGCAGCCATTTCCTTTGCAATTTTCTTCTTATGAGGGGCCTCAGCTTGAAGAGTCATCTCGCCCACTCTCACCTCCACCGTGTACCAGGGGACGTGGCCTTTATAAGTGGTCTTGATGTGTGTGAACTCCGGGGCTTTCTCTCGCCTCACTGTCAGCACTTCCACAAGGGCGCAGACAGGATTCTTGTCCAAAAAGAAATATTGCCGATCCTCAATGTCCACCAGATCAGTGTGGGGCCTACTCCAGTACGGAGTCACAGTCTCTGGCACTGGGAGCTTTGCCAGTTTATTCACTACTTCTTTGGCAGCTTCTAATTTGGCCTTCTTTTTAGTCGGTCCACTGCCAAAGCCGACAAACTCCCCCACACGTAACTCCATTTGGAAGATTCTTTCCTGTGGGGTGCCAATGTGTTTCAATTCTTTGAACTGCACGTGTAAATCGTGCAAAATGGCAAGGTCATGCAGGCGACTTAGGTCAGTTTTATAAACCTCCTCCGGCATCTCTGTCTCCATGATGGAGGCTCCAGTCTGTGGGCTCTCCTTGTTGAAGCTAACTTCAGTTTGAGACCTGTCTGTCTCCATGTTAGATGCTTCAGTCTGTGGTCTCCTTGTTGAAAGTAACTTCAGTTCGAGGTCTGAGGTAATTTCAAGTTGAGGCCTGTCTCTTTCCTTGATGGAGATGAGAATAACTTCTACTTTCCTAAATTCACTTCGTCAAAAGCGAGAATATACGGTCAGTTTTGCTCAGAGTCGTGCAAAGGCGTGCGTCTCTTGAGTGCAGGGCAGACAGTAATGCATGTACAGGTAAACTGTAAAATAACTAAACCTTCTGAATATAACATTCTATGCAAATTACCATCAGACCTCCATAGCAACGGAGTTCTGATGGTGATGTCATTCTATGCAAATGACATACCATCAGAACTCTACAGCAAGTTTCCATAGCAACGTTCTTCTCTAATGGAAGATACTTGTAATTGGTTGGTTATATTCAGATAATTACTAACAAACCCCATTAATACTTATAGTGGGGGTCACGGCTCCAAAAGGTGTAGGAACAGATGCAAAAGGAGAATATAAGAATTCCAATAGGATTTGATAGTATTCCTATACATGCAATACATGCAATAATCCTTTTATTTACATCACTTACCTGCGCCACTGTATCAACCACTTGCACTATGATGTACAGTAAACCTGCACTGCTAACACTGACTATAAAATTTGTTTTGGTTATAGTCTGTTTACTTAATTATTTAATTATCAAGTATGGAGTGAATGAATAGTGCAATGTAAAGCGTCTTTGAGTGTCCAGAAAAGCGCTATATAAAACCGATGCATTATTATTATTATTATTAATGTTTATACTTTTGTCCCCACAAAGTCCTTAGTAGTCATTGTACATAAGATACCACTATTTATGTCTGTGTAAGCTCTCAGTCGAAGACTTCAACTACTGAGTACAGAAGATGACTCAAATACCTTCATTTTAAATTTTTGTTTTCTCACATTTCCTGCCTATTTGCACACCCTGAGTGTTTCTAAGAGCTGAATGTGACAAGTAAAGTTCTCCATTGTGAGATCAATAAAGGCTATCTTATCTCATAGAAATCCTGTAAGATTTAATCCTTTTGGATTTCCTATTATTTTCGAACCGATCTAAAGTAATAAAACCCTGTAGTATGACCAAGGATTCTTACAGGATCCTGTAGGTAATATACAGTAAAAAAAAATTATCAGGGTTCGTACAGATTTTCTCTTGAGTTTTCCATGACCCTTAACAACATTTCCAGGACCCCAATGCCATCATTTTATTAGCCACATTTATTATTCGGCGTACGTATTTATCAGCACTACATTTTCAGTTTGGGATTTTTAAGATTAGGCCTACTGTAGTCGAGACCAGAATACTAGAGAAAGACCAATGAGTACTGAGACCACGACCAGGGCACCTCCTGACTGGGCTGCAAACTCGGGCATTTTGAAAAAGGTGACAGTCTACTGGCAAGACGCCCGCAGGCGTGCTCACATTCCTGTGCACGTGCCATAGAGTCTCACTAATGGATGGGAGATACAGTATTGACAAAAATGAATATCTCGATTTTTTTTTTCAATATCTCGATATCGATATTCAGACGATATTTTTGCAATCCTTCAAAGAAATGTGTGCAAACTGGCAAAGAAGGTCCAGTTGGTCTTTTGACTTGCAGTATCTGACCTATTGTATAGAATTACTAGTACATAAAGATATGAGACATTATTGATTTAAACATTAGGGCAGCGCGATATGAACAAAAATTTATGTCACAGTATGAAAAAGAAATATAACAAAAACGAATTTGGCGATATAATTTACACCTGAAAAAATACTTCAAAATCAAAGCCTTTAGACAATAGGGCAAATTCATTTAAAGCTATTTTATTCTATTTATTCATCTAAATCTCTACCTTCATCTGGAAGAACACAGAAGATAAAATAAAATAATATTGCTACAATATTTGCAACTTCATCTCCATCACAGTGAAATGCTCCTGTAAGTTCACCTGCCTCTGGGCAGTTTACTTGTGTTTTATTGTCAGGAGACTGTGGATAGAGCTTTGAGTATTAACGCGTTTGGGACATGTGTTCGCTTCTGCAACATGAGTCAAATTAATTGTAGTTTTCAAAGGTTCTACAACTATTTCCCTATTTCTCCTTCACGTCTCTCCTGATGCACGCGGGATGGGGGGCCGGGGCAGACGCACAGATACACACAGATACACACACACACACAGGCGCACACACACACACACACACACACACACACACACACACACACACACACACACACACACACACACACACACACACACACACACACACACACACACACACACACACACAGTTATTTACAATATCCAACGGCATACTTGCCAACTCTCCCATCTCCCAATTTTATAGCCTATCCAACCCTATCCTTGAGAAGAATCACTCCTTTGCCTCTCTGTCATCGCTGTCAGCGCACACACTGACGCTCGAGAGGAAGAGACAGGTATCACGCATTCATCGCTCTGTTTATTTGTGTGCTTCATTAGCACGAGGGAACGAGAGAGTCGGTCAGCTCCTCCCTTCTGTGTTACCATGGAAACATTACTCACGCCACATTTGACTAAATTATATATTTTTTAAAAGCTTATAGGCCTGTGTGTAGACCTTCGAATATAATATTTTCTGTTCCTATTTTGCAAAAGTATTTTTATTTAATTGAAGATTGTTTTAAATATCTATAGCCTATTTTCCATAGGTTTTTTGTTCTCACTTTTGACCTCAAGTGTCCTACTTTTCATTCTTAACTGGTCTCTCTACTTATGGTAAGAAAATTTTTAGGCCCGAGCGCCATCAGGGCTGGCGAAGGGGCTCTTGTAATCGTATAGAGTGCGCGGAGCGCACGCCTCCTCTCAAACATGCACTAACGCACTCCTCTCCTCGTGCACGTTCCGTGCACGTGCACATGTATCAGAAAACGAACATTGTAATTGGACGGTGCGCGGAGTGCACTCCCCCAAAGTGCGAACAAAACGCACAAAACGAGCGCGAAGCGCTCCCCTCCTCTCAAACACTCACTAACACACTCCTCTTGTCGTGCACGTCCCGTGCACATACATATATAATGCAAAAATCAACATTGTAATTGTACAGAGCCCATAAAAGTCAATGGGCGACTGAGAGCCCAGTGACCCAGGACCTCTACCATGAGGTAGGAATGCGCGAGCGCTTTCCGAAAATATATAGTTTATGGTACCCGCGTAAGCGGGAACATTGTTTTCGTATGGGAATATTATTCTTTCTTTCTTTCTTTCGCACCGTCGCAATTTTCACCCAGTGAACATCGACGAAAAGTCACAGATTTTGGCCCAAAATCCAAACCCGATCCGACGCAACTTTTGACTATTTCCAAATTTTGAAATTCAAAATAGTGGTGCGATAGCGCCACCTCCGTTTTTTTTTAACATTGCGAGATAGGACTTGGCCAAAAATGAAGTTTGTCGTAGAATCATAAAAAATGACAGTACAGACAGTACAAATGTACAGACGTGCATCATGACAAGTTGAGCAAAAAATATTATTACGGCAACGCCGTCCGCCATATTGGGTGTCGGCCATTTTGGATGAAAGCCCGCAAAGCGGGAATCCACCTTTATTTTTCACTTTGTACAAAATCTATCTCCTCCTAGAGCGTTTATCGGAACGAGCTAATTTTGGGTGGAAAATAATCTTGAGAAGTAGAACTTTAAAAGTTATCCAAATTACGTTTCTACGTTTTACGGTTTTTATGCGGCGAAGCCGCAAACTGTACGAAGTATTTTGAGATTTTTCGCAAACAAAAAATGGCTCCCATTTGCACATATGAAGTCCGATTTCACTCATTTTGTTATCAGTTGTTAAAGTCACAGTCCTAAACACTTTCATTTGGCAAAATTCAAATTGGGCGCGATAGCGCCCCCTATAGGAATTATATGGAGAGTACAAATTTTAGTTTTACGAAAATTAAAATAATTTGGCACAAAATTCTATTTGGTCGTTCCGATCAGAAAAGTCAATCACAACCATGCCATGTTTTTCACGGTGTTGCCGTAGCGATGACCAGAACGTCCCATTTTATTCTGATGGAAAAATGTTAAACACCATAATTCAGCGAGAAGTGAGGAACCAAAGGTTATCCAAAGTACTTGGATAACCTTTGTGGATTTTCTGCGCCGCAGCCGCAACCCTAAGTAAAATGTAAAAATATGCTTCAGTTTGCAGATATAGTGTGATACAAATTCATACTAATTTTTCTCTGTATAATGCGTGTTAGCGCATTCCAAAAATCCTAAAACTAAGACCCTTGGGAAAAAAGTTAAAAACAAACATAAAGGCAGTAGCAATACCATCATTTTAGATTGAGGGAGACAAAAGGGCGCGAAGCGCCCCCTTGCTTTAGGCAGGGCGGTTGGCGAGGGCCGATAATCGCCGCTTGCGGCTATATTTTTCTTTGTCCTCAATGGTAAACAGAATAATAGGAATATCAAATATTTCCAGCAAGTTTCCTTCATCAGGAAAATACAAAGTAAGAAATGACATCAATAATTACAAACACACCCGGCACGATACATCGATGAAAAAAAATCTCCCTATTTTTCACAACCCAATGTTGGCAAGTATGCAACGGTCTGTCTGTCCCATCTGTCCGTCCAGCCTCAGTCCACCAAACCTGCAGGTGGCGGTAGTGCGCATTTATCCTCAGCAACCGCCGCTTTCCAGACAGAAGAGGGAGAGGAGGAGGAAGCGTCAGATCAAAACCAAAACAAACAAAAGACTGTGCGGACCATGGATCTAATATAATAATCGGGTGCGGACTCGGGAGAGTTTCTCCTTTTGCCCGCTGCTCCTGCAGAGAGACTGCTGAAGGCCTGATGAGTCCGTAAGAAACATGGCCGCGGACACAGAGAAAAGGTTTGTGCTGCTCATTCTGTATCACACACGTTATTGTACGTCAGGCAGCCTTGAGGAGATGTGTTCACATAGAGGTGTTCACTAACAGAAGATTTTTTTATTATTGTGTGCAAAATTATAAATAAATAAATAATAATAATAATAATAATAATAATAAAGAAAATAGGTCAAGATTTCTAATAGATCAACAATTCTCTATCTTTAAAACTCACTGTGCATTTCTCAAAACGATTCACGAACAGCAAAACACAATGTAATAATAACAAAACTAAATACCCTGCTCAAAACCAAAAATAACTAATCAATATGAAGTGTTTCTTTCTGTTAGGGTGACCTGTCAGGAACATCGTGTGACTGCAGTGCAGATCCTCCAGGTCCTGCTTTCTACTGTCGTTTTCATACTTGTCACGCGTTGTTTTCTATTTGCTGACCAATGTACCACGAACAGAATTCGTTGTGGCTTTAAATCTCTAGTAAAATGTAAAACTCTCATGTATAAATGCGATATGGTCTAAAATCTATATCACGATATAACAAAGAAATATCACAATAACAATATATTTGACGGTATAATAATTGACAATGGACACATTACTTTGAAATCCCAGCCTTACGCCTATTGGGAAGATTAATTCAGTGATATTCTATTCATTTATTTTTTAACGGTATACTAAATTCCTTGCAAATCTGATCTACTCAAGCCGTTTACATCCTTCATTTCATTTGACGTTTTAAGCACCTGTCCCCGTGTTCTACAGCCAGTGTTTATGTGGCTCTGATGGAGCTGAGTGTAACATGAATCATATCGTGTCCACAACGATTATAAAAATTACAACGATATCAAAAAATTATATCGCGATACAATATGACCCAACCCTAGATGACATGCTATGACAGTTGGTCTTACCATTTTGGTGCCATGCACTGAGGCAATACCTAAACGTTTTGATGGATCCGACAATGTAGAATTTTCTGCTGTAAGAATAACTGACAATTGTATGAGGCACAACAAGAAAGTGACTTTATGATTTCCAAAAGCAACCCAATCATTTGCAAGTTGAACAATTCCATTTGAAAAGCAGCAGTTCACCCCTTCAGCACACTGCTGTGGCATCTAAACAACACTATTGTGCGGGGAGGGGGCTCTGCTGAGCTGAGGAGCAGTGGTTGGTGGCTTGGCTGGTGACAAAAGGTCCAGAGGCGTCTCCAGGAGGTGGGGGCGTTCCTAGGAGGACTGAGGCATAGCTACACCTAAAATGGCTGCCGTCTAAGTTTTTACTGATTACTCAAAAATATGTGAATGAGCCAAGGCAACACTCCAGGCACAGTGGCGTAGCAAGGGTACCAAGGGGCCCCAAGCAAGAATGTCGGTTGGGGGCCCTCTGGTGGCCGATCCGTGTACTGCACACTGGGAGAGAGGATGTCATTTGGGCAGGAGCGGGTCACCTGAAAACTCCCATAATGCAGTTCTCTGCATAAGTTTTCCTCAGAACAGAAGGCTGAGGTTCTTTAGGTCATGAAGAGAGTTACAATAAACTGGTTTCACTATTAGAAATATAATCTGGTGGAGCCATGAGTAAAAAAGTCTATTCACTTCTCATTAAAAGTTAACATTAGGGAACCATGACTCACTAAAGCATGCAGGAGGATGGGGATAAACAGCGCCACAGAGTGTTGGTGGAGAGATGATGTAACTGCATCACTAGGAAGGCTGTATATATCAAGCGTTTACTGCAGGTATCTGAAAAACGGGTTGGTGCATGGGGGCCCTTCACAGTTGGGGGCCCTAGGCAGCTGCCTGCCTTGCCTTATGGCAAGCTACGCCTCTGTCCAGGCATGTGTTTAATGAGGGAATGACATAATAACATGATATAAAGCTTGAAAAAGTCGATTTTACATAATACCCCCCCTTTAAAAAAAAGTATGTAGTGAAATACTTCTTGGTATACTGATTAACAGTTTGATAGGAAGTCCAATTTATGCTTTAGTGTCGATATATTAGGACAGACAAATCACAAAATAATATGAACGAATGAAAACTTTAAAGGTGCAATATGCAACTTACAAAAAAAAGTTAATCTTGGTGCATATTTGACCTTTCAGTAATTTGGGGCTGTATGGGTGGTTAGCTTAATGCCTTTACTTTCCATAAATGATAGTATTTGAGCAAAATAAATGGTCTAAAATCATCAAACATTACTGAGTAAGGACTACAGATGTATTAAACACTCCAATTTCTGTGCATCTGTTTGAAATAAATACTTACAGTGAGGAAAATAAGTATTTGAACACCCTGCTATTTTGCAAGTTCTCCCACTTAGAAATCATGGAGGGGTCTGAAATTGTCATCGTAGGTGCATGTCCACTGTGAGAGACATAATCTAAAAAAAAAATCCAGAAATCACAATGTATGATTTTTTAACTATTTATTTGTATGATACAGCTGCAAATAAGTATTTGAACACCTGTCTATCAGCTAGAATTCTGACCCTCAAAGACCTGTTAGTCTGCCTTTAAAATGTCCACCTCCACTCCATTTATTATCCTAAATTTAGATGCACCTGTTTGAGGTCTTTAGCTGCATAAAGACACCTGTCCACCCCATACAATCAGTAAGAATCCAACTACTAACATGGCCAAGACCAAAGAGCTGTCCAAAGACACTAGAGACAAAATTGTACACCTCCACAAGGTTGGAAAGGGCTACGGGGAAATTGCCAAGCAGCTTGGTGAAAAAAGGTCCACTGTTGGAGCAATCATTAGAAAATGGAAGAAGCTAAACATGACTGTCAATCTCCCTCGGACTGGGGCTCCATGCAAGATCTCACCTCGTGGGGTCTCAATGATCCTAAGAAAGGTGAGAAATCAGCCCAGAACTACACGGGGGGAGCTGGTCAATGACCTGAAAAGAGCTGGGACCACCGTTTCCAAGGTTACTGTTGGTAATACACTAAGACGTCATGGTTTGAAATCATGCATGGCACGGAAGGTTCCCCTGCTTAAACCAGCACATGTCAAGGCCCGTCTTAAGTTTGCCAATGACCATTTGGATGATCCAGAGGAGTCATGGGAGAAAGTCATGTGGTCAGATGAGACCAAAATGGAACGTTTTGGTCATAATTCCACTAAACGTGTTTGGAGGAAGAAGAATGATGAGTACCATCCCAAGAACACCATCCCTACTGTGAAGCATGGGGGTGGTAGCATCATGCTTTGGGGGTGTTTTTCTGCACATGGGACAGGGCGACTGCACTGTATTAAGGAGAGGATGACCGGGGCCATGTATTGCGAGATTTTGGGGAACAACCTCCTTCCCTCAGTTAGAGCATTGAAGATGGGTCGAGGCTGGGTCTTCCAACATGACAATGACCCGAAGCACACAGCCAGGATAACCAAGGAGTGGCTCTGTAAGAAGCATATCAAGGTTCTGGCGTGGCCTAGCCAGTCTCCAGACCTAAACCCAATAGAGAATCTTTGGAGGGAGCTCAAACTCCGTGTTTCTCAGCGACAGCCCAGAAACCTGACTGATCTAGAGAAGATCTGTGTGGAGGAGTGGGCCAAAATCCCTCCTGCAGTGTGTGCAAACCTGGTGAAAAACTACAGGAAACGTTTGACCTCTGTAATTGCAAACAAAGGCTACTGTACCAAATATTAGCATTGATTTCTCAGGTGTTCAAATACTTATTTGCAGCTGTATCATACAAATAAATAGTTAAAAAATCATACATTGTGATTTCTGGATTTTTTTTTTAGATTATGTCTCTCACAGTGGACATGCACCTACGATGACAATTTCAGACCCCTCCATGATTTCTAAGTGGGAGAACTTGCAAAATAGCAGGGTGTTCAAATACTTATTTTCCTCACTGTATTAGCAATTATTTTCATGTTTTACATTTGTGGGGGCCACAGTTTGAGGCTGGGAGGGCGCGGCCCGACTACAGCACGAACAGGGGGGGCTTCAACCAAAAAAAGGGTTGGGAACCACTGCTTTAGGATCAATTTTATTTCCGTTTTTTGCTTTCGGAATGGAAAGCATATGTAACCATGGATACGGTTCAATCAGTGGTGAAAACCTAAATAAACAATTGATCCTGGAGTGTCCAGCAGGCCTCTGTAAGTCAAACAACTTAGAAATAAGAGTTTTATTGTTACTATAACTACAGTTTATTCCCGTGACAACTCTGAGAAGAGTATTATGAATTTAACTACGCTGTTTTTTGGTATATTTCTGGAGAGTTATTGCTCGGTTGGAAATCGGAATGAGACGCTCAGCCCGCCTCACAGGGGCGGAGTTTCCTGCCTTTTGCTCTTTTTTGGGGCAAGCTCGTGGGAGGAGACAGAGCTGCCATTATGCAATGACAGTCTATTAATATAAGTCTATGGTACAAACTGCTGAAACAACTAATCAATTATTGAAATAGTATGACAAGTATTTTAGTAATCGATTAATAATTTTCTGATAAACACAGACTCAAGAGCAAAAACTACATAGAAGTGTAATATTGTTGAGGAAAAACTACTTTGTAATGTAATCATTAACGTTAAAATAATCATTATTTGCAGCAACTAATGATATTTTGATCATTGTATTTTTCCTAACCTTTTGCCACACGCTAAAGTGACGCCGCCTGAGGACATGTTGATGGAGTAAACTTAAAGTGAATGTTTGTTGCAGGCTCTTAGTACTAATTCTGCTTTCTGATTGGATGAGACACAGATCATATTATGTAAATGTACAATGTACAAAACACTACAAACCCTCACTTTAAAAACAAAGTAGTGTTTCATCAAAAATACTACATCTAATCTCATGTCATTGTTGCTCTATTTGAGTCTGTGTTGATGATTAATCGATTAATCGACTACTAAAACAGTCGCTATGTCAGTAATCGATTAGTCGTTTCAGCCTGAGTGTAAACCCTGTTAACTGCATGTGCTCGTGTGTTGCAGTGGGACAAGGATCTTCCACCAGGTGAGGCCCTCAGGACGGGCGGGGCGCCAGACAGTCCTGAAGCTGGTCCCCGCCGAGTCCGCGCAAACCCACGCCCCGATCGCCTCCTCAGTTCGCGTGGTCCCCGTCCTCACGCCACGGGGCAACACTCCAGCCGTCCTCCCAAACACAACCCCGACCCGGACCGCTCTCAGACAGAATCGCAGCGGCAGCCCGAGTCTACAAATCCTGCCGGCGTTATCGTGCAGCGCTACGATAAGAACGTTTCTACCCAAGTCCACTAAGACAGCAGTTCGCCCAGAAACACTAATACGCACAACTCCGCCCACGCCGCAATCTGAAGAAAAGACCGTCGTTATCTTCTCCGAGCCCAAAAATGATCCGATTGTCAAACCTCATGCGACCTCAAGTACCGCCCAGCCACGGGAAGTGCCCCTGCTTCACACCTCCGCCCATCCCATCACTTTGGACACAATCCGAACGTTTTCAAAGGTCCCCCAGTTTCCCCGAACGCCCAACAGTCCGATCCAGTGGGTGGTAAAAGACGCTGGGCGCTCGCAGAATCGAACCTCCGAGCCGTCCCTCATTTCGCCGGCGGTCGTCAGCGAAGTTCTGGACGTCGTGGCAAAGAGGGAGCAGCGGAACAGGACCCGAGTGAACGCCGGCGATACGGATCCGGCCGAGGCGCAGCCCGAATGCTCCGTGCTGATGTTCGACGATAAGATCTTCTTCCGGGTTGAGAAGCAAGAGACGAAGGAGGGCGAACCGATCGACCTGTGCCGGGATGATGAGGTTTCGGACGGGGAGACACCAGCGGATGAAGAAAGTGTGAAGTTTGTGTCCTATACGCCGGCGCCAGTGGCGGTGTCCAGAGCGGAGGACGGGACGGGGACATGCGCGAAGTCAGCCCAAGCACCAGGGGGAACACCGACAGACTCCACCCAGGCCGCGGCGACATCCTGCAGTAGAGAGGGACACACGCAGAGAGGTCATACCCCACAGCCACAGGTACTTACTGTAGTGTATAATTTTATTTTAACTGACGGAGAAGTTTTGCTAAAGGTATTTACTCTCTGTCATTTTGACTGACCGGCCCTTACGAAAGCCTCTCTTGAGCATTTTTTTTTTTTTTGCTGTTATGTAATTTCTGAATATGAGGATCCCACATAGTTCCACAATAATAAAAGTCTCTCTATCCAAAATAATTTATGAATGACAGCTTAAAGTGACAAAAATAGCGATTCCTATTGGCTAAATACTGACACTGAAATACCACTTTTCAATTTTGCTAACAAGCTTGATGACCTCCCCTTCAGTGGCCCAAAAGCCCACTTTGAGAGCCACTGATGCACAAGAATTGTATGGAGCTCAACTGTCTGAAATGAAAATCCCTTTGGAAACCTCCACAGACTGTTAGAACAATTGAGAGCGTTTAAATGCACGATGGAGGCTCCTGTACTAACTACTGACCACAGAGCGGATGTGTTACGACAAAGAAAATACCAGATACTAGATAATATGGTGAAATGCTTTTTGATTTTTAAAGTGTTGGATCAATCAATCAAAGCCTAAAGCCAAAAGGTGCAGAAGCTGCTTTTCAGATGAAAAACGTGTCACAAACATCAATATAACAATAGATAAAAACATGTACATAAAGAACAGCAACAGTCAAGTTGCTGAATCGATCTTGAATAAATCTAGATTTTAAAATTGCGTGTATTATGTCCATGTTTGTGCAGGCTCTCATTCGTCCAGGAAGTATTAAACGTAATGAAGCTTAAATCGCCGACTGGACTGGGTTAGGTTAAGTTGGGGACATTTGTTTATTTGTTTATTTGAGCAGCAAACACTCTGCTCAAAAGGAGTGGGCCAAAGCAAGAGCTTATGAGCGCCCACCCCCAAAATCAATACAATTATAATCATCATTTCACAAGAACATAGTGGAACAAAATAGCAACAAGGAAACAACAGCAAAACAAAATAGACCATACACACCCGCAGCATCCGACCATACCCCAAAACGGAGCAATACTGATTACGTAACAACTAATTACGAAACTATGATAATGCCACATACTTACAAACTATTTACAAAGAACTATAACTTACAAAACACTGTTTGAAGTGTTCGTACATCAACAAAAAAGAAGCACAACAACGGTCTAGTTTTATGTACGAAGTCTAGTACAAAGCAAGTGACAAAAGGCGATCATTACATTTCTTTCAGATGGTTACCATGCCTAACATTGTTAGTATTACCAAAAGTCACTAGTTTTATGTTAAAAAGACACATTAATATACATATGATACTCAGTGAATATTACTATGTACATTTATTATGTAAGCCCTACACAGTGTAGTGCATTAAAAAGCCAGGTGTAGAGCGGGCCAGTTGTAGAGGGCAGTAGCTCCTCATCAACAAACCCCTACGCAGCTGCCCTAACTAGCTGATTTTGTAGATGATGTTCCTATGCTGTGTGGTGTGTTAAAAGACGAGGATTACGAGCCTGTTGGGAGGATCCCTCTCAACAGATCCATAGTTCGCCTACCCTAATTCTCTATTTGTAATTTTGAGCAATAGAATGACAACCGTTGAGAGCAACATCATTCTTCCTTAATTAATAAAAAGCAATTTGATCCTATTGCGCCCCCTAGTGACATTTTGTTTCTGTTTGCAAAAACTTCTTCTTAGCTCTTGTGGTCAGAGGGGTAAACTACAAAGCTGGATTAGAGGGTTAGCGGGGTAAGTTAACCCTGGTTTTGCCATTCAACGGTTTCCCCGACCTCTAAAAACATGCTGGACAGGTTGACCCACAATGGCAGCGCGGCTCAGTCGTAGCAGCTCAGGACTAACACCTGAACACTATTTCGTTGTACGCTTGTACAATGACAAATAAAGTACTGTGTCTGTGTCTCTTCCGTGATTGGCCGCCTGGCGCTGACTCCTCCTGTTTCACATGAACGCGCACACAAATCCTCAGAGAAGCCCAGGGTTTACCAACTGATAACACGTTTTGTATCTCATTCTGAAGGCTGTACCATGAAGCTAGTAGAACTTAACCTGTTTGCTCTTACCCGGGTTGACAAACCCAGACATGGAGCTTTTGGCTCTGTGCACTGTACCCGATCTAGAGCTCAGGGAGAACCAAAACTGCTGTCAACCACCTGACCCACTGTTGTCTACAGTGTCAGTGTTACTTTAAGCCGTATATAAATGTATTAAATTAAAGTCTTCCGGCACCACATTGTTCCACATTTATATAAATAAACAAGATAAATATAGTAATTCAGTAATTGGCAAATGAAAAACAGATAGGTATGAGACACGAGCAAAGCTTTCGAACTCCTCTGCTCTTAGGGTTCATAGTAAGGATTGTCATTACGAGATTGTGTTATAATTTCTACATGGAGGCAGTATTTTTGAGTATTGTGGAAAATATACATTTATGAATTAATGAAACACTGATTCTTTTTCATCCGCAGATCTCCTCTGGTCCCTTGCCTGCTCCTTGTCCAGTGGCCGACCACAAACTGAAGCAGATGTTTGGGATCACCTCAGAGGTGGAGATCCGACTGCCCCGCGTGGTCAGCTGCGACGCACACACCAGCGCAGCCTTTCAAGCCCCGCCTCCAGACTACACCGAACCAATTGAGGAGGACTTCTTGTGCGCTACGAACCCCCCTCACGCGCAAGACTGCCCCCAGGTGGAGGGCAGCTCCAGCCGCGTGGGACGCACCCGCAAGCGCACTAAGTGTCCCTGCTGCTCCCCGGCTGTCCTGCACCGCTACCACCAGAAGAGGCGCGCCAAACCTGGGCACAGGGAGAGGAGGGAGACGGCCAGACGACAGCTCAAACTGCCCGAACCTGGGACCACCTCGGAGTGCACCCCAGTGACCGCCCCGCAGATCCCCCGGAAACAGGCCAAACTGCCGCCAGCTCCAGTGACTGTGCCGGTGACCGCCTCAGTGACCACGCCATTGACCACCCCTCAGTTCGTCCGGAAACAGACCAAACTGAAGCATCCTCCAGGGACCACCGCACAGGTCCCACGCAAACCCAACAAACTACCACCGACCCCAGAGAGTCCTCTTGCGTCCACCTCAGTGACCGAACCTCAAATCACGCGGACCCCGGACGAACTGCAGTCAGCCCCAAGGACCGCGCCAGTGACCAGCCCGGGGACCCCCCGCCAATGCCTCAGAAACGACCACTGACGGCTCCATCGATTGCCCCATCAGCAGCCTCTCTAACCACCCGAATAGTCACCCAACTGACGGTCGAAGCAGACAAAGACTCTGAGGAGATGCAGATCCACAAAGAGATCGAGCGACTGCGAGAGGCCCTTCGACTCAAAGAGGCAGCTTTAGAGAAGTTCAAGAGTGATAAAAATAGGTGAACTGTAAACATTGATGTTTTATAACTACTAGAAGTTCCTGTGTTTTTATACTGTGCCTTAAACTTGAATATCTATTTCATTTAATTTATTCTATTTTTTATTTAACCAGGAAATTATTTCAAATTGCTTGGAAGGAACAAGATGTTGTATGGGATATGTATACATTACACTGTGGTGACACACTACTCCTGATTAGCGCTGGTTTAAATGATACCAGTCTGGTATGGAAAAAGATTTAGGTACTACTGGTGAAAATGAAAGTATCGAAAGCAGGTACCGAAAAAATAATAAAGTTATATCCTTAGATCCAAGTTTTGATTCTGTTGGTCCAGGGACAGCATTAAAGAAAGTGATTTGGTTGTTTCAGCCCAAAGAAATATTTTTTTGCCTCAAATTTTTCTTTATTTATTTTCTATTTTTTTATTTTTTCCCTACACAATTTGTTCTTATTTTTCCCCCAATCATTCCCCCTCAGTTTTGCTCATTTTGTATTACTATTATTTTCCTTATTGCCCCCCCCCACCCCCACCCATTTTTGCCCTATTTTTTTCTCCAAAAAATTGTGTCCTTATTTTTGCCATACTTTATTGTTCTTTTTTCTGGTTCTAGATGACAAATGTTGTAGTATTATCGGAAAAAGTATTGTTCAGGTATTGGCAACGAAAACATAGTGTTGTTAGTGCTTGGTAAGTGCTTTATTGTCATTGTACAAGTGTACAACGAAATAGTGTTCAGGTGTTAGTCCTGAGCTGCTGCGGCTGAGCCGCGCTGCCACTGTGTGTCAACCTGACTCCGCTTCACAACAGTCTTTCACCATCTCTCGTTTGTCCCTTTTTGTTTCCTGTAGCTCGTCTTGTGTCGCCTCGACTGTGCTGCAGCTGTGGGGGCTCTTAGTGCCTCTTCAGTGTCTCAAAAGAAGAAATTTGTAGGTGTCAAATGGGTTTAGCTGATAAGCTAGCATTTTGTTTACCTTTAAAAAGCTGCTTTCTTCAGGACCATTTTAGACTCTCAAAGTAAACAAATCCACCAAACCTCCACAAAAACATGGCAAAGACGTACAAAAGTATCCAGAAAAATAATGTGGAACACAGAAACCACAAATGCAGTTTGTAGAAAAAGGCAAAAAACTCAGCTGCACAAGGAGAGAGCGAGGTCGCTTCCTGTTTTCAAGTCGCCATCTAACGTTGAGTCCCCATTTTATTCCCATAAGAGATTAGCTGAGTCTCGCTCAATTTGGTAAATATTTAATGACTCTGTCAGCAGGGCCTGGCTTCGACACTTCGAGACTTGCTAGGGTCAGAGGCAAGATAGATCCACATGGGCCCCTAAACAGACGGCCCTGCATGTCGTTTATTATCCACCAGTAACTTGCAGTCTGATGCCCAATAAGAATGAAATGGTACAAAACCTTTACATACAAGTTTGATATTTGTGCTTAGCACGTATCACTTTAAGAAGATGTAATGATTAAACGAATACTATGGCACTTCTTTAGGCAAAACTGGTTAATATTGTGTAATATGTACTGTAATAAAAATACCTTTTCACAAACCACTGCACAGATCCCACGCAATCCCTCCCAGAGATTCACAAACGTTTATGGTTTGTATCTCATTGTAGATTGTCAATCCAGTGCTCCCAGACAGCTTTTGCATTGCAAGAACCAGCCCTAGCAACTTTTCATCTCAGTAATCATTAAGAACAGTTGTTTTATAAAACAATGGCACAAATGGATGGGAAATGACACTTCCTAAACCAGAGGTGGGAAGGGCTGTAGAATACTGACTGAACTTGGGCGGTTCTCTTCATCTTGTTGTGATCATGGGCCTTCTTGAGTGCCAAAACAGAAAATGTCCAGTCTTCAAATGAAGGTGTTTAATAATTAAATAAACATTCATCAGACTTGGCACATTTATTAAATTTAATCAAAATTCGAAAATGAACAAAAGCTTTGATTCACGTATTTTTGTTTGTTTTTATATATTCACGTCAGCAATCCTCAGGAACAGGTTCATTGATAAAGCTCGTGTCTTTATTATTGCGCTACAGCCGCACTTTTATTATGAAAGGTGCCGGGCCAGGCGTGCTTTTATTGTGACGGGGCCGGTCAACACTAAAACGGAAATGGTCATACTGTTTGTCTCACGTCTGCCCCCGAACGTATTCAGGATTTCAGTTTCGGCTTCACAAAGGTTGCGCTTTTTCTTGCTCATCACACTTCATTGACGTTACTTCCCAGGTAAGACCATGGATCTATGAACACGTAACTACGCGGGACAGCTGATAAAACAACTGCTAACGTTTGGGTTTTGACGGTGTTTGTTTCCCTCCCAGAGATCTTCGGTTTGTGTGCATCCATGTTTAAACATCTGCTTTTCGTCACTGCCACTGACTCTTCAGGCACATGTTTCTAGGCCCATATTGATAGTTTTATGTTTTCACGGTAAGATAGAAGCTAATAACAGAATTGTGCGGCATGTTTTTAGCACTTTCGTTTCACTTTTGAATGGCGTGACTTCATCTTGTACGTGATGCACATGTACTGGGTGTCACAATCTTTGTTACTATATGTGGAATGATTATACAAACATACCTAAATGGTTATAGCCGGGAAACGGTCCTTATGGCGGGTAGCTGACACTGCTGTAATACCACCCCCGTGTGGCCAGGGGCGACTCCAGGAGACACTTGAAAGCATAGATTCTAATGGGACTTCCGACCTCCCAAGAACGGCTTAAAAGCCTGGCTCCAAAGAGTTTTTCTTTTTCTAAAAATCGCTATGAACCATGTGACAACGCTGGGGTAGGTGAAATATTTTTTAACCACGCTGGTTTCAATTTATCAGCCTGAAAAAGAGGAAGCCTGTTCAGTGCATGGTCTGGCTCCAGTGCCCTGGCACTCCTCAGGGCTGTGTACTTTCCCCCTGGCTCTTCTCCCTGTACACAAACTGCTGCACCTCTAGTCACCAGTCCGTTAAACTGATCAAGTTTGCGGACGACAAACGTGCTGTGTGTTTTTATTGTTTGTGCAGTTATGGCTCTGCTGGAGGGTCTGGAGATCTACATCCCTCAGGAGGCCGAGGTCAGGAGTGTCCCCCTGCGCTCTTTGCCAAGCTCCGTGCTCCGGAAGATGGGCCCGTCCAGGGAGCTTTCAGACGGCTCCAACTGTTTGTGGATCTGTCCCGCTCTGTTCCAGAGGAAAGGCCAAAAGGAGAACCCCCAGAACCAGGGTGGGGCCCGGCAGCACATGCTGACAGTGCTGGGGAACAGCCTGGGCAAGCGCTCGAGCTCAGCTGAAGGTAGAGCCTGTATTTGATCATTGTTTTGTTGGCATGCAAAGTTAGAATTTCAAATGTATTTAGAAAGCTTTTGGAAAGGTGTTGAAAGAGCCGAGTTTGGTTATGGCCCAGAGGAGCACAATGACGCACCGTTAACTCCCGCCTCCCGTGATTGGCTCGTCTTGGTTTTGCCGGAGTCAGCGAAATTCAAATCACACAATTTCGGACTGTACTATCCGAAATTGTATCTCTTATACAATATGTATCTCTTAACATGGAGGATCAGTCTGGATCGTGCCAGGCTAACACAAGTGCCCTCTAGCGGCCGTCAGTATGAAAATAACAAACATGTGAAATTATAATATTTTGATATACAAGTCACACCTGAGTATAAGTCGCACCCCCAGCCAAAAGTGCGACTTACAGTGCGGAAAATACGGTATACATCATAGCTGTCTAAATGAGACTCTTCTTTAAATCTTCTCTAATTCTGTCTATCCCCCTCCTAGGCTCCGCCCATTGGAAGATGTCCTTTGTCACTGCCAACACCACTGCCTACACGGTCCTGAAGGACACCCTCCCTATGGACCCCGCCACACAGCTCTGCAGCCCCGCCAATGTCCCCCAGGGGCCACCATCCAACAGTGAGCAGGACGCTGTCATCATTCACCACGGACGGGTCTACCTTTCTGTCAAACGCAAGAAACAAGAGCTCTCCCAGTCACACAGGCCCACTGTGGTACTGCAGAGACTGGACATGTCACAGGGACCCGATCAAAGCACTGAACACAGCCAGGTAACACTCACACTGACTATTTGAACAGGTTTGGCCAGTTATTTAGAGAAATTGTCTGTCTTCGTACAAATAAGCAGCTCATCTCAAAGGAGCTCTTTGGTGGCATCTGACCATGTGTGTTTGTAGGATCAAATATCGTCTCAAGAACCAAAACAAAAACGATAACTGACTTTTACGTGACCTAAAATGTTTGGTAATTGTGTATGAATTAAAATGACATTATCAGCAGGGATGGTCAGTAACAAAGTACTTCACTCCACTGTATTTGAAAGATAAATATTCACTTGCTACTCCACTACATTTATGTATAAAAATTAGGTCTGGGACTTTTTTCCATGAATTCCTATTAATGGATTACTTGAGGTTTAATGCGTTTAACCTCTTATCCCCAGCGTTAACAAAGTGCATTTTCTCCAGTTCAGCTTTATCCAAAACTAAAAGCTTCTCGACTGGAGCTTAAAGCCTCCAGAGTAACGCCTCATTTTAAAGCTAAGACCTGCAAAACTGAGATTGTGACTTTTTTTGTTGTTACTGCGTTTATGTCACATTTTTGTTTTGGTGCAGGTTTTTTGTATTTGTCTTTCTTTTTGTCTTTTGACACATTTTTGTCGTGTTTTCGTCACGTTTTTGGCCACTTTTTGGTCATGTTTTTGTCGCTTTTTTATTGCGTTATTGTTGCTTCCCAGTCACGTTACTCTTTTGTTGCTTCTTTGTTGCAATTTTGTCACTTTTTTGTCGTATTTTGTGGCTCTTTTTATGCTGTATTTTCATCCTCGTTTTTGTCACTGTTTTAGTGCTTTTCCGTCATGTTTTTGTCACTTGTTAATTGTGTTGTTTGGGTCTTTTTGCTTTTTATTGTTATAGTTGCTTTTCCGGCACAATTTTGTTGCTCTTTTGTTGCGTGTTTGTTTTGCTTTTTATTTTAGACATAGGTAAAGCCAAACTGGAGAAAATATGCTCGGTTCAGGTGGGGGTCAAGAGATTAAAGCAGTACTAAGTAACTTGTTTACCTTAATAAATCCTTTTCGTAGTCCCTCTGGGGGTAATACAAGTGTTAATGGGATGATTAGGGGATCTTTCATCTCCCCCGGTGTCTCTGGCCAGAAAAACACAATTGCAACTTTCCTGCCACCGGGTAGGAACAGCAATACACACTAATGGAATCACGAAGAAGAAGCTGACAGGCAAAGCTAACTGTGGGCTAGTGCCACTTAAACAGTATTTACAGCCAAGTTTGAGTGAAAAAAATTATTTCCATCGTCTAATTGGATGTACAATATCCCTCTCTCCCTTTGTCTTTTCTGTCAGCGTAGTATTTACTCTCACGGACAATTAATGAGTAAAAAAATGCAACATGCTACGACACCTGCAGTGGCTAGGGACATGAGTTACTTAGTACTGCTTAGTACTATAGTTGGTTATTCAAAATATATTGACAATTTATTGCCATTTTTACACATAAAATGCCTAGTTTTCTGAATAAAACATCCAATGACAGACATTTTGCGATAATCTTTTTCTTGTATGTCAGTAATCGACAGCAAAGGTTTCAATTCGATATCTCTAAATTAAATAAGCCCTGTTCACATCCCATGCCTCTTGTGTGTAATACGTCCTTGTGTTTGTAGATGGCGCCAGTGGTCCACAATCGGCTCAAGAGGAAACCGGACACTCCTCATGCCACGACAGAGACAGCCCGAGTCAAGCTGTCTGACAGTGGGCTTCGAGGGGCCAGTCCAGAGGTCAGTCCGAGCCAAGGGGCCGATGTGAGAGCCAGCCACAGACGGAGGCCCGGTCAAGTTCAACGGGCCTGTGGAGGCGCAGGCCGAACGCCCAGCCGAGTGTCTGGGCAGAGTCAGACGGCTACTCTGGAAGCCAGCCAAAGGGCCATCCAGATCCAGGAGGCCGATCAGAGCCATGTGGCTAGCCAGGGGCCTGGACACAGCAACGAGGTCACTCTGGGGGCCACTCAAGGAGACGGCAGGGACCAGGAGTCATCACGAGAGGAGTCCGGTGATCGGAGCCCCAGCCAGGCCCCTTCCACGCCCCAGAGCGCCCCACCACACAGCCCCACCCAGAGCTGGGGTCTGACCGTGCCTCCGACCCTTCCTGACTGGGGCCCCTTGGTGCCTTCAGCCCGGCAGCAGGAGTTTGACTTCCAGGAACTGGCGAGGAGAGAGAGGATTGCGCAGATGAAAGCCAAACTGCAGAGTAGCGACCGTGTCAGGAGTCTGTGAGCCTCCATCGAAGTACTCTAGACACGCTTTAGGGCTGGGGTGGAGATTCCCCCGTCCTCCAACATGAAGCCAACTGGACTTTCATGTCGGCTTCATGGTTCGGAGTGCATCTAATGGGTTATCACTTTTTTTTTTTTCAGGTAGAAAATGACTGAAAAGGAGATGATCTGAGGCACTCCGACTTTATACTAAAGGTCCTATATTTACGCCAAGAACTTATTGCCAACACGTTTTGATATATTTGAATTGAGACAAAAAAAGTTGATATTAGTGCGTATTTTGACCTTTCACTGAGCCAGAGGTTTTCACTGCTGATTGAGCCGTCTCCATTGTTACGCATACAAAGCCTCTCAGCAACCGTAAAACACCTGAAATAAAATTTAATCCTGAAGCATCATGAGGGCCACCGGGATGGAAAGTAAAGGTGCTAAGCTAACCACCCCGTACAACCACTGGGTCACTGAAAGGTCAAATAACTTTTTTCTTTAACATTAAAAGTTGCATGGTGCAGCTTTAGATAGGTTGTGTTCGTGTAACATGATAACATTCTAAAGCAAGCTTTCCATCACAGCAAGTTAATTAATTTGTCACAGAATGTGCAGCAATGTTAAAGGCTCTGTTTCTAATTAGATTTAAAACTGAGGTGGTGGACAACTAAGCAAAATTCCCTGGGGTTTGGTCAATATCTGTTTTTTTCACAGCTAATTGTTCAGTAGAAGTGAGAAAATGGCACTTGTAGCTTACGTTAGCATATGTAGCATACAGCTAACGTTATCTTACTGGCTAGCATAGTCTGTTTTTTTTTTTTTACCTATTTATGAGCTGTTCACCCATTTTGCTCCTCTCCATGTCATGCAGAGTGGTTCAACAGCCCATAAATACTTAAACTGAAGATGCTAACCAGGAATCTAACCTTAGCTCCATGCTACATATGCTAACGTTAGCTACGAGTGCCATCTTCTCCATATGGACGCGATTTTGGCTCAACTTTATTTGTGCCTTGGCTGGGCCACGCCCCCTTGCATGGGGCGTTGCCGTCTGTTTCCCCACATGAAACAAACGCAAAGTGGCACTAAGTTCATCGTCTTCTCTTCGCTTGATGTTGGTCAGTATAAAGGACATGCAACCAAAAAAAGATGACTCAAGTTTTGGGGACCTAATCCCTCGCAAATAACAATAAGGTGCTCGGAGATTTAATGCGAGAGCGCTCACACAAACACGAGTGACCCAAAATAAAGATCATTACGAGATACCGTCTTGTCATTGTCGTGATTTGAAAATTGATTTTTGGCGTACGTGTCTCTCTTGAGTACTGACAAACTGACTGAAATAACCTTGACCACGAGTGCTTTCTTTTTCCTGTTGAGAGATGAAGAAGCATTTGTATTTCCTTTACTCAACCTTATTTTCGTTATATTTTTTACATTTTACTGCGTGAAGATTTGAAGCACCAAAATGTGCAGTTTATGTTATATATATACCAAAACATAAATCAAGGTTGCGTCCAAAGTTTCCCTGTTCATGACTGTTCATTTCTTTCCCAGTTTTGTTCTTTTAAAAAAAAAAGACATGATGTGGCATTGATTGTTCGTGCAGTGGTTAATATTGAGATTTTCTGCGACACTGAACAAAAGTATAAACGCAGCACTTTTGTTTTTGCACTCATTGTTCATGGGGTGAACTCAAACATTTTCTATAAACACAATAGGCCCATTTCTCTCAAATATTGTTCGCAAATCTTTCTAAATTTGTTTTATTGAGTTAGTGTTACTAATACAAAACAAAGACAAAACTTTCTCTATCCGTTATCTTAAAAATATGATCAGTTTTGGCCATTTTTACACCTAATATATACCCTATTCTTAAATGAAAACATAAACAACAAAACTAAAAAATATTTCTGTCAGTAAAGTAAATGTAAAGTTCCATTGCAGTTTGACTGGAGAGCATCTGGATGCAGCCAGTGGAGGGGCACGTGATCAGTGGAGTTCCAATTCTCCACAGGAAATTACTTTAGCTCCACTTTTTTCCCCAGTGACATTTATTTAAGTTAATTTCAATAAAACACCTTTTCGTACGCTCCACCATCCTTAAGGTTAGGATTAGGGTTAGTTTGGATTAGGTTATTAGCGGATTATTAGGTGGTTATTAGGTGGATTAGCGTTATCCTGCAGACGTGACGTCATTTCCTGGAGCTCCACTGAAGACGTGCCCCTCCACTTGCTGTATCCAGACCCTTCTCGTTTGACTCACTCATTTCCCATTGACCTAACATGGTTGGCACGGCAACAATTTATCAGTGTCCAAGAAACTATAAACATTACAAAAATGGTCAAACTAAAGAAAACTGGGTACATTTTTAACATAATTGTGTTAACTATGTTTTAGCAAAAAATATCTCTTTTCTCTAACTGTCCTTGGGCAAAGACACTTTACCTGCTTTGTATGAATGTGGAGTGTGACTTTTTTTTAGTAGCTATCCGAGGTGGGTAGAGTATCCAAAATAGGTTTTACTGTATGAAAAAACGACTACAAAGTACAAAGTGCATGGTCACTTTTCAGGGTCACTGTCACAGGTTCAAGTTCATAAAATTGATATAAATGCTTTACACCCTATTTTACGGATTATTTGTCGCTCCGGAGTATAAGTCGCACCAGCCACAAAATGCATAATGAAGAAGAAAAAACATATAAAAGTCTCTCCAGAGTATAAGTCGCACCAGCCTTGGCAACTAACTGGGCATGGAGGCGTAACTGCACAGTTGACAAGCCTCTCCCGGCAGCACGTTTTCCAAGCACCCATTTGTGAACTTGTTCCTCCAGCTGTGGCCATCGAGCTTTTACCCCATGATTAGCTTATTTTGTTTTCTTCATTGCAGTAAGTGTAGCCTCCATTTTTCACCAGTCCCTCACAAGTTTCTCGCTCACTTTTTTTTAAAATTTTCAGTGGTATAGTAAGTAAGTAATTGCTTTATTTGTCATTGTCTGTGTAAGTTCTCAGTCGTACAGGAGTTGTCTATCTTCAGTGAAGGTACTTGAGTCATCTTCTGTACTCGGTGGTTGAAGTCTCCAAACGTTTCGCCTCTCATCCAAAAGGCTTCGTCAGTGGACAAAGTCCCGCTCAGCACGCAGCGTAGATAAAGACCATGGGGAGGAGTTTATTTGTCATTGTACAACCGTGCTTGCCTGGCCTGCCAGACACTCCTCCTTTCTGTTCAAAAGAAGAACCGTCTGGGCAGCTGCTCGCAGCCAATCATTTCACGATTTGACCCACATCGGTCCAATCACGCACCAAGAGACGGAAGCCGTCACCTGTCACCACCACGCACTCTTCCAAAACATTAAAGATGGCGGCCGATACACTGTTTTCTTCGGCTCTTTCGTCTGTTTTAAATCATTTGGAAAATATGAAATCCCTAAAACCGGAGCAAGAAACAGCGTTCGAAGCGTTCCTTGTAAAAAAGGACGTTTTTGGAAAGGCTTTCTGCCGCTTGTTACTGCAACGTATCTAGCGTTGCTCTAATTGGTTGATGCCGTCTGTCAATCACGCCCACCGGGAAATTGTTGAGATCACGCTCGCTCCCAGACTATATGTCTTTGAAAAATCTATGACAAGGCATGTCGTTTGGCAGGCCAGGCAACAACCGTGCAGGGGTGGCAGATACTGATACACAAGCCTAGAGTGCCCTCTAGCGCAGGGGTGCCCAAAGTGGGGCCCGCGGGCCAAATTTTGCCACCTCCGAAACAATTCTGTTGGCCCGCCAGAGAGTGACCTACTTTTGCGCCTCATCTGGTTAATACTAACTCTCTCCCATTCATTCTCAGTGGTAAATATAGATGCAGTACACTTTTTGGCCACCAGCGTCAAATTGGGGACGGTGTTTCACTCCTTTCGCAAAATTAAGGAAACACTGTTGTGGTGTCTTGGTGTTTATCACAGAGCGTTGTAGCATCAACTTTCCCAGTTTTCAAACTTTTATGGCAAAGTTTGTTGACATCAACATAGGTCATGTTAAAAATGGACTTCGAAAATAATTGATGCTGAACTGACACTTTCAAAATGATCTAATGAGGCATTTTCTTTGAGTTAACAAATGAATGAGGTAAAGTCAATGTAGGTAATGTAGATACAGGTGTTGTTTTTTACATTTTACATATTGCTACAATTGTTGATTTTGTTCTACTAAAATTAGGCTTATGCCATAGTTAACATTTGTCTTGTATAGCATGTTATTTGCATAGATATAATCAAATGCATGTTCGCACCTGAGTATAAGTCGCACCCCGAGCCAAATACAGGGGGGGGAAAGTGCGACTTATAGTCTGGAAAATATGGTAATTAGATGCTCAGTGTCCCACAAATGTCTGAGTTTAAATGTAGTAAAGGAGAGCAAAATGAATGTCGCTCGTTTACAAGTAGTGCCTTTAACATTTGGAGTTGTTGAGCAGAATGCACAATCACAATCTGACTGGCGAAGCTGGACGTCTGCTCCGTTGGGAGTTTGGTGAGAGATCTGCGAGCCCGCGTGCAGCTGGTTGGGAACCCTGGGAACAGAGGTGAGTCGGCACATCTCCTATCGCCACAAAACGAAGACATTGTTTCAGAACACTAGAGCGAGTGTGCCTGTTTCTTCAGGAGGATACGGAGAGAGGAGATAGCAGAGCCCCGCCCGCTCTCCTTCTGCGGGACAGTCCGTATAAAGAGAGCCGACCTCCCCTTCCTGAGGCCGATGCCCCGGGACACGCGCCTGCACATGCGCCGCGGCACACGGGATGACGAGGATGATGATAATGCCGAGGCGAGCACGCTCTGGACACGCTCAGGTGAGACCCCGCCGCTCATTCAGGGTTTCTGCAGGACGTTGACAAGGATTGGTAGTGTGGGCGCTATGTCGTCTACAGGGTAATATCGAAATTGCTGTGTGGAAGATGTGGAAATTGAGGGGAAAAATGGGGTGGTGGTGGAATTAAGACAAAAATGTGAAAAAATTAGGGGAATGGCAGATAAAGTGGGGAAAAAATTGTTAAAAATTTGGGTAAAAAATAAGCAAAAATATGGAGAAAATTGGGAAAGATTAAGCGACAAAGCAACGTAAAGTAAGATGTGCTTTTGCCTATTTTTTTCATTTTTTTTTTTGTCAGCGTCGCCCATGCTCTCCTAACTCCAAGTTATTCAGTTTAGTGTGGCTAAGCGCATTCAGCTGCAGCTCTGGATTCAATTGTACACAATGTTTTTGCTGAAACGTTGCCCGTTGTGTGTTATCTGCTTTGAATGACAATTTCCCCTTGTTCCAGAGCTTAACAAAGGAAATGTGCTCAGATTTATGTGCATTTGTGGCATTTGGAATTTAGTATTTGGGCATTCAAGCAAAACGAGCTAAATATTTACTCGAGTGGAAAAAGATATTTTGGAGTAAACCTCTTGAGTAAGGCACGGCAAGTTTATTTGAAGAGTGTCAGTAAAAAAAATGTTTTACCGAAGAAAAAGCACATAAAATGATCATCACGAGGCAAAAGAATCAATCAAACTTCAAAAGCCACATTTGAACTCGAGTGACGAGCAGATCACTCCAAAGAATACACTATGAAACAAGAAATATTTCTCGTGCGCACAGATTATTACACTTTTGTTTTTACATGACGCATGGCTGTTTTTGATCACAATGATAGGAGAAACAGTTTGTACTTGCGTATGAAGCGTAAGAAAAATGACCAAGTAGAAGTAGAAGAACTTCTAACTTTATATCGAGCCCAGATTTGTGACTAATGTCTTTAAAAACGGGGTTGAGTGAACTTTGGCCCCTTTTTAAACCCGTTCAGGAGTTCCAAGAATCCCACGCATTTCAGAACATTTGCAACGGGGATTCCCAAACGTTTCTGTCCGTCTTGTGTCTGCCTTTCTCCGACTGTTCCCAGCCTCTTTTACATGGTGAGTCCGGCTTTGTGGGGAATACACTGTAAATATCATTTCAACAGTTTTCCTTTGAACATCCTCCTCACATACTACAATGCTTTCGTCTCCTTACAAAGTACCTCCTAAAACGACTTGTGATCATGTTGCTGGCAAACACATGTGCCTGAAATGCGTGTTTTACTTCCCACGAGTTGGTCCAGGTTTCCTGAGTGCTTTGAAAACTCCCACACACAGAGGAAGGGCCAGAGAGCATTAAGGGACATTCGACTGTGAAGGAAGAGATTCAGTTTTGGCAAAGCATTTGTTGTGGCAATGCGGTTGTTTTATTTTTATCTCATTTTATGCAGTCTTCCAGGTATGGAGCCACAGATTCAGGTTAATTCACTTTCATATGGATAATACTGGCTTTAAAGGTGCATATGACACAATTTTTGTGAAAACATAGTTAACACAATTATATTTAAAGGGATATTTCAGAATTTTTGACATAGGGCCTCATTTCCTAGTTATCCAGAGTGTTGTTGATGTCTGGAGATATTTTTTTCTTAAATTCATGCAGTTCTTATATTTGAAGAGTCTAGTGGCGCTAGGCTAGTGCTAGGCTAGCGCATTTCTATGGTATCAGTTAGCCTGCATTAAAAAGAGTCTGACCCACTCCACAGTGCACCTGAGGTAAATCACTTATAACACCAGACTAACCATATAAATGTCTGTGTCGATAGAATCATTTTTGAAATATAACTGACCTTGTATCACATGAATTACCGCATTTTTCTAGTAGATCACTCCACCGCTGTGTTAGCTTACAACCACAAAGCTGATGCTGCTCAAATATAAGTTCTTTTAAATGCAAAATGGTTATAATTATTCTATTAACACAGACATTTATATGGTTAGTTTGGTGTTATACGTGATTTACCTCAGGTGCACTGTGGAGTGGGTCAGACTGTTTTTAATGCAGGCTAACTGATACCATAGAAATGCACTAGCCTAAGACTAGCCTAGCACCACTAAGCTCTTCAAATATAAGGACTGCATGAATTTACAGCCTGCAAGTTCCAGGTGTAAGTATGGGTAACAAGAAAGTAATTACACATGTAAGTACAGGTACGCTTATAACGTGTAACAAGGGGGAACAATGTGTAACAAGGAAGTACAACATGTAACTACGTGTCAAGGTGTAGTAAAGGTGTTCATTTTAATTTATTTCATTCAAAAGTGACATACAATCAAAAAAAAACAAAAAACTGCCAAGCCAATACAGTATGAATGAAACAGAGCAATTAATGGTGCTGAGCTATCACATAGTTGTGGCAAAAGGGAATGTGGTATTATTAATAGTGCATTCATTTTAATGTTGCAGGACAACAGTATTACTGTTGTGAAAGTGAAGACATGACTCCAGGCATTTTTATTGATTGTGGTTTATTTATTTATTTTTTGGAATAAATAAGATTCTGTTTATTAAGATTTTTGTTAACACCCTGCCCCCCCACCCACAGCCAGCCAGACCAGATACAAAATGTGCAATAATAAACAATGCAATAATAAATAATGCACATTACACTGTAATATCCCGCATCCAAACCCCCAAACCGAGCAAGGAAAGTCCAGATGTCATAAAACTTTTGGACAGAACCTTTTGTTGTGTATCTGATCTTCTCTAACTGTATATAGAACATGACAATCCTAACCCAGTGCCCATATACAGGTGGATGTGCATCCTTCCAATTCAATAAGATTATTCTTCGCGCCAACAGTGCACCAAAGGCTATCAAGCTGACTTGTGCCTTTGTTAGACGGGCATCCATAGTCACTCCAAATAATGCAACAAATGGACAGGGTTTCAGGGTAAACCCACAGGTTTTAGAAAAAATATCAAATATGTGTTCCCAAAAGCTCTGCGGTTTATTTATTTTTTATAGTGAGACACAGAAACAAGAGTGAACAGAGAAAAATAAGAACAAATGTCCAAAAATGATCAAGCTTAATTATCATTCCTAAGTCACACGGAGCCTTTCTGTGCTGATGTGCAACCTATTGTTTGTAGTTGTAGAGGAAACGGGAGGAAACCTATGTTGACACAGGAAAAACATGCACATCTGCACAGAAAGGCTAAGTCTGACTTAGGAATTGAACCCGGGACCTTCTAGCTTCTAGCAAAAGCGCTAACAACTGTGTCATCATATCACATGTACTTATGCTGTACATGCACTTTGATAGTGTGGTCATTTTTGGAGACTTGTTCTCTTTATTTTTTCTCTGTTCACTCTTGTTTCTGCTTGTTACTGGCAACAGTTTCTCACTTTAATTTACAGCCCGTGCTCTCCTGTACCTACACATTAGTTACAGTATACATGCACAGTGATAACGTGGTACTTTTCCTTGTTTCACTTTATTTTTTCTCTGTTCACTCTTGTTTCTGCTTGTTACTGGCAACAGTGTCTCACTTTAATTTACAGCCCGTGCTCTCCTGTACCTACACATTAGTTACAGTATACATGCACATTCATAACATGGTACTTTTCCTTGTTTCACTTTATTTTTCTCTGTGCACTCTTGTTTCTGCTTGTTACAGGCAACAGTGTCTCACTACAAAAAATAAACAACAATCAATAAAAATGCTTGGAGTCATATCTTCACTTTCACAACAGTAATACTGTTGTCCTGCAACATTAAAATGAATGCACTATTAATAATACCACATTCCCTTTTGCCACAACTATGTGACAGCTCAGCACCATTAATTGCTCTTTGAATAGCTTTACTACACCTTGACATGTAGTTACATGTTGTACTACGTTGTTACACAGTGTTCCCCCTTGTCACACGTTGTAAGAGTACCTGTATTTACATGTTCTTGTTGCCCGTACTTGCACCTGGAACTTGCGGGCTGTATTCTAAAGCGTTACCGTAATTTTTTTCAAAAGCATTAAAACCTGTCATATGCACTTTAATGAAATGGACCAATCGGGCAAAAGCTGTGTTTTTTCAGTGTTTAGTCTGGTGTTATTAATATCAACAAATATAGCAGTTTTGTGATATCCCTCTTATAAACATTGATATCCATTTGAGGCCCTATCACCCAGCCCTAGTGCTGAGGACACTCTAATGACTGAAGAATAACACAGCCAAACCAAAGTGAGCTGACAGGTTGTTCGTCCTGTGCTGTTTCCTACAGTAAACAGGAAGGGCCCTTTGACTCTGAACCCAAACCTGGAGATCTCTAAGTAAACTCTCGATGACTGCAGTAATCCATTTCAACTCATGTCCAGTTCTGTTGTGATGATTGTCCATTCTACTCAGGGACTCATGCAGACTATAGGAGACTCCACTTACTGTGATTAGTGAGTTGATTTAATTGACTTTCATATACAGTATTGGTTTGGAAACACTTTTTATGTATCGGCTTTTCTTGATTTTCAACACTATTTCCATTGTGTGAATCTCATTGAAGGCATTACACTATGAATGAACACGTGGGATTATACAGGAAACAAAAATGATGTAACTCAAAATATGTTTTACAGTTAAAGTCTTCAAAATGGCCGCCCTTTATTCTTGGATTTCTCTCAATGAGCTTCATGAGGTCATCGTACTTCCAGTTTGTGAAGTACAAACCATTTCTGTGACGACATCGTGAAGCTCATTGAGAAAATGCCCAAAGTGCAAAGCAGTAATCAAAGCAAAAGTCGTCTATTTAGAAGAATCTATTTCATTTTTTTTTGTTCAAAACATATTCCCACATGTGTTCATTCATAAATGTATGCCTTCAGAGAGAATCTACAATGTCAATAGTCTTAACAAAAACAGTTCATAAAACAGGTGTTTCCAAACTTTTGACCGGTACTGTATGTGTCCCCGATCAAATGTCCATGTTCTACCAGACTATAGAAAATGATTGATGAAGGTCATTGTCTCTAGAATCCATTTTCTAAAGGGCCGGGTCACAGAGGCAGCAGTCTGCATGGAGATGCTCAGAGTCCCCTCTCCCCAGACACTTCCTCCAGCCGTTCTACTGGGCCAGCTCACTGACAGGGCGTCCCGGGTCTTCCTGGGGAATGTGTCGGCCCAGTGTGTTGATGCAAAGACCCGGTCATTCTTTTACCCTCGAGCAGTGGATACTGTACAGGCACAGATGAACCACCACTGGTGCAATAACTGTTCTGATCCTTCTCTAACGAAGGATGTACTTTTTAACCTCTTGCCCCCCACCTCAACTGAGCACATTTTCTCCAGTTTGGAAAACTGAAACTGAATAAAAACGCAGCAAAAAGTGACAAAAATGCAACAAAAAAGTGGCGAAAACACGACAAAAAAAGCAATGACAAAGCAACAAAATACATTAAAAACATGACCAAAAAAATGTGACACAAACGCAGCCACAACGTGACAGCAAAGTTACGATCAGTTTTGTAGGTCTTAGCTTTCAAATGAGACATTACACTGTTGCTCTTCAGTCAAGAAGCTTTTAGATTTGGGTAAAGCCAAACTGGAGAAAACCCCCGCCTTAACTGAGTGCATTAAGAGGTTAAACTTTTATATTTATGATCAGTGATGATTTTATTGGGATGAATGAGAACAGTTTTGTTTTTTGACAACATGTTGTAATTTAGTTTTAGTCTTAGTCTGACAAAAATGTAATTTTATTTTTTGAGTCAAGATTTACTCAAATTATTCTCTTCAATTTTAGTGTAGGTTTAGTCGACTAAAATTGCATGTAAATTTAGTCAATTAAATCCAAGATTTTATTTATTTATTTAGATTTAAATGATATGAGGAAGTTTGGATGATTTTAGTCTCTTCTTTTCATTTTTATTTAGTGATATTTTAGTGAACGAAAATATCTGATCATTTTAGTCACAGTTTTAGTCTCATAAACAACTTGTCATTTAGTTGTAGTCCAATTTTAGCCATTAGGGACACAATGGGGAAAAAATAGGGACAAAATTCGTGAGGGAAATTGAAACAAAAATTGGAAAACATCGGAAGGTTCTATGGGGGAAAAATGGGAAAGATGTTTTGAGCAACAAAGCATCATAAATTAAGACGTATTTTTGCACATTTCTAATGGTTTGCAGAATTATCGCTTCATCAAGTCCCCAGATATTTGTTTTTGTCAACATCGCCCACTTAAAAAAAATAAATCACTTTGACTGAAATGATGCTGAAATATTTAAGTCGATGAATGACAATAAAGATCTATCTATCTATTCTGTATAAAACAGAGCCCAGTGCGGTTAATATCCAATTCATATTTCAGACAAAGCCAGCATTAATACCGCAGTGATGATCTCTACTTTTTGTCACAGAAATTCCCGCTCTTCTTTTTACATCGCTTTTGAAAAATAAGCGCAGACGTTCTACTGTAAATAAAAGTGTGCCCTGTTTGTTCCTCTCCCAGGAGCTGTGTTTGTGGCTGTGCATTCTCCACTGCTCCATCAGCCTGGGGCCCCTGGGGACCGAAGGGGCCAAACTGCGCTGTGGCTCGGAGCTAATAGAGGCCCTGGAGTTCGTGTGCGGAGACCGAGGAATCTACTTAGGTGAGTCCCTCTCTGCCTGTCTGTCAGCTCCAGTCTGTAAAGCTCGGGATTGTAATCGTCAAACCCCCCCCCCCCACACATTTCTGTCCTGGCACATGAGCATAGATACAAATTGCAACGCGTCATACAAGAGGGCGTGGCCTAGCCGAGGGGGACGAAAACCTCTCATGGGAATCACAATTTTTCACTCTTTTTAGACGTTCTGGTGGACTAGTAACATAATTTATCTCGTAACGCCAAAATCACCTTCATATGGATGTTTTTTCCACAGCCAATTGTACAGTAGAAGCGAAAAATGACACTTGTTGCTAACGTTAGCATACGTAGCATAAAGCTAACATTAGGTTCCTGGTGAGCTTTGTTCGTTTGGAAGTATTTATGGGCTGTTAAACCACTTTGCTCCTCTCCCTGTCTCTGTTTAGTAGAAAAATATATATTCATACTTCAGCATTTGCTAAAGTAATGGGAGAAAATGTGTTTTTTTCCCCCTTCCTTGTTTCCCCTCTGGCTGCTTCGTACATGACCATATATGGGAAATTCCAAAGATGCCGTCTGTATCTTTATGTAAGAATAAACCAATGGAGATTTTCAGGAGAAAGACATATGATGCTCTGAGCAGTTCTGCGCTCAAAGCAGGTTCATCACAGCGCTGTTGATTTGCTAGCATGTTCTTTAGCTAAAAGTGAAAGCGTGTGTCACATCATTCCCACTGCAGCCCATAGAGGGCGTTCCAGCCCAATCCAAAACCCCGACCAGCCCAGTCTCTCACTCCTCACCCAGACATTATTTATATATTTATTATATTTATATAACGAGTCAATGGTGGAGATATCGTTCACTGTATTTTGACCAAACAGTGTTAAAGGTCTTCTCCAGTAATGACCAAGCCTGTGATATGGGCACTAGTGTATTTGTTCTATATTTTTCAAAATATTTATTTAGCCTTTATTTATTTAGCAGGTTAGTCCCATTGAGATCTTACAGATTATATGGACTGGACGGACATCCCCAGAGACTTGAAACTATTCAAAGAAATAAAGCACTCTGTCCCAATTCAGTTCACATTTTAGGCCCAACATACTGCAAGGGGTCATGAGAACGAAGACTAGGCTGACTCTGCTTTACTTTTAAAAGACAAGATAAATAAGAAAGCAGCCTTCCAAGAATCGCCTTGTAAAAAAATAAAACAAATCAGTGAGAGAGTCGACGAGCCTGAAGTCCAACCTAATTCACATGTGTTATAATAATATAACAAACAGTGGTGAGTAAGAAGCTTACTCTTGGTTATGAAGTGCAGAGCCCCATGATGCACTGTCCAACATCCCAAGACAGTGTACAGCAGCATTCATATATAGCACATCTCCATAGTCAATAGTCTTCTTCTTCTTCTAATAGGCATGAATATAGATTCCACCAATCTCTCGTTTACAGTGAAAGAAAAGCTAGATTAATTTCTATAGCAAAATCCTAGTAAAACACTCTTTTAAATTAAATGTTTGATGTGCAATTTAACGGACATTTTATCATCAATTATAAAACCCAAATACTAAAAACTCGATACCAGTTCAATTTTCTGGCCAGATTAGGTGTAGATTGACTCAGACAACAAGGAAAAAAATATCCGTTTTGTTTTTTCTGCAATCAAAACATGTTGTAGATAGCATAACTGATCCTGCACTTGAAGACACTCAAAGGCCTTTGCAGGGCTGAGAGCTCAACAATAAATCACTGTATCATTGGCGTGAAAGTGAAATTTAGCATTTAGGATATTTCCTCCAATGCCATTTATATAGGGTGTAAAAAGCAAGGGCCCAAGTATGGACCCTTGAGGTCTGCAGAACATCAGAAGCAGAACCCTCCAATTGTATACTGCACTGGGTTCTTTTAGACAGGCAATTATTTAACCATTCAGCTGCCTGGTCCGAAAAACCACACACTGACAGTCTTTGAACCAAAACAATGTGGTCAGCACTATTGAACGCTTATGTAAAATCAATAAATGGGCCTCACTGCATTGTTATCAGCTTCAGTTTTATAGTGTTATGTTGGTTAGTTCCCCTAAAATGTCAGATTTGTAGTGATGTCAAAGTCCTCTGTTGGTCTCTCCTTACATAAGCTGTACAGAATAGTGAATCATAACAGATTATGAAACGGACACTATCAGGTTACTGTAGCCTGAGATGTGCTGATGGGCTCATGGTCACAGTCAGAGCAGAAAACAGCAGATATCAGCCCTGCCACAGAACTAGTTCCTCTCTGTCCGCTCTGCTCGTCTTAAAGTCACACATCCTGCACAGATGAAGCTTTAAAACGGTCCTTTGGGCATCGCAGCACTGTTAATACATCTGGATTCCAAGTTCAATTAATTAGATATTGAAAAATCTCTCTTTGTTGATGCCAATACTAAAATATTTGTCATCTAGAACCAGAAAATCATTTTCATTTAAACCATAAAAGACTCTTTCTTTTACATTTGTATTACCGTATTTTTCAGACTATAAGTCGCACTGGAGTATAAGTCGCACCAGCCAAAAAATGCATAATGAAGAAGAAAAAAACATATATTAGTCGCTCCGGAGTATAAGTCGCACCAGCCTTGGCAACTACCTGGGCAGTGAGGGGTAACTGCACCATTTACAAGCCTCTCCCGGCATCACATTATTCAAGCAACCATTTGCAAAGAGTAACCTCTGCTTTTCGATAGTCCCTTACAAGTTTCTCGCTCACTCCAAACTTTACTGTTTTTATTTTATTTTCAGTGGTACAGTAAGTAAGTGCGTGCTTATTTGTCATTGTACAACCGTGCAGGAGTAACAGATATTGATACACAAGCCTAGAGCGCCCTCTAGCAGCTGTCAGTTTGAAAATAACACAATGTGAAATTATATATTTTGATATATAAGTCGCACCTGAGTATAAGTCGCACCCTCAGCCAAACTATGAAAAAAAGTGTGACTTATAGTCCGGAAAATACGGTATATATTTGAGCTGAAATCGACCAAGTCACTTTGTCCTCGGAACCACAGAATCAAAACTTAGTTTCGGCAGATTTTTCTGTTCCTGCTTTCAATACTTTTTCAATACCAGTAGTACCTAAACTTTTTTTTCAATACCATAGGGGTATCGTTTAACTCATTGTGGAGAAGGCGTACCTCATGTGCCCGAGCCAATAAATATAAATTAAATTGGGAAAATAACCCATTAATATTAATTCATTTATTTCTCTCTGAATTTTCTTGACCCAAATAACATTCTGTAGGTTTTTTGCTTCTTTTTTTTTCTCAAAATCCTTTTGAGCTCAATTTATGTGCCCCCTCCTGCCCTAGGCGGCCGCGTGACACGAGCCAGACTGATCCTCCATGTTCAGAGATACATGGGGATAGAGTCTGGAATTGTGCGATTTGAATCTTGCTGACTCCGGCAAAACCAAGACGAGCCAATCATAGCACGGGAGGCGGGAGTTAACAGTGCATCATCTTCCGCACTAGGATTTCCCATCAAACACCTGTGCTCCTCCGGCCGTAACCAAAACAGTGAAGATGGCGGCCGCGACACAACGATCTTTTCCCAGTGTCCTTTCTTCAGTTTTAAATGAGCTGGACTTGTCCTTAAAGCCACAGCAGAAGCTGCTCTGAGGGCTTTCCCCAGAACATTTACTCCACTGCACGTGTGGACTACAAACAAACATGGCGGAGGACGTAAACACAAAGCGTAGGTCGCTTTGTGTTTAATTGGTTCACTCTCATTCAAACTGCGATCGTTAGCCCCGCCTCCAGTCTCAATTTGGAAATCGCATCCTATTACCACAATTCCAGACTGTCTTTATGTGTATTTATAAATACATAAATAAAGTCAGTCTGGCTTTATGCCAGGCTTGCCTATGCCTAGGGCCGGCCCTGCTCACGTGGAGACATCAGCCAGTGGAAGAGCATTAAGAGCGGCCCGGGCAGCTGTGGCGATGTGCCGCGGTGGGAACCGAGGCGCGGGGCCCTTTCCCCTGGATCTCTCTCTGCTCCTCTGTGACAGGCCAAGGCCACAGCCGCTGCTATCACATCACAGCGCTGATACACTGGAACAACAAATGCACCCCGGCCGATTATCTCCCACATGTTAGGGCTACATATGAGTTCAGGATATTCATCTGGGCTCTGCTAGATAGTCCCAATCAAAAGTTTAAGACTATTTGAAAAATAATTGATTGATTTTAAAATTTGATTGATTGTTTATTCCGAGTTCGATGTACATTACATATTCACATGATTTTCCCCCCTTTTTGCCATCGTTTTTTCAAAGCGTAAATATCAGTCCCATTGTCATTTTAGATTATTTCAATCGAAAAAGTTGCTCCAGGATCAGTTGTTTGGAAGGTTTTCACTGCTGACTGACTCTCTCACCAGAAAACTGCAAAACAATTGATCCTGGAGCGTCGTAGAGACCACTGTGATGGAAAGTAAAGGAGCCATGGGTCACAACAAGGTCAAATACGCACAAATATCAACTTTTTTATCACTTATTAAGTTGCATAATGCACCTTTAAGAAAATAATTGGCGAGCTCTATTTGAAACATGAGAAAATAAGAGGTAATTTCTCCCCTTGCATAAATCTGATGAATGGGAATTTATTATTGATGCTATCCTACTATCCTTATTTATTTTGTTTGGATTTTAACAATAAATGTATTTATTGTTCTGTTTTATGGCTCTAGATGACAAATATTTGAATATACATATCCAAACAAAGTATCATTCAGTATCGAAACCCCAAGTATCGTTTAAGTATTAATGTTGAAGAAATGTAAGTGTACCCAGCCCTTGTGTGGACTAACCCTCCATGTGATCTGTCATTTAGTTGGACACATGTAAAATGACGATAGTAACAATGAGAGCATGTGAACATGTGTGTGACCCACTGCTCTGATGTGTGTGCAGGGAAGCGTGGCTATGGCCCTCGCGCCCGGGGCCGGGGCATCGTGGACCAGTGCTGTCTGGGCCCTGGCTGTGATCTGCACCATTTAGAGAAGTACTGCGCCAAAGCTAAGGGCCCCTCCAGCACCACTCAGGAGCCCACGACGGTAAGACCCAGGCGCCAATAAAAGCCCATCATCATTGTCCCGCTCACAGTTAGTGAAGGTGCGGCTGACGGGACGGTTTTAGCCGATGTAGGAATCTAAACATAACGCTCTGTCTGTGTCTCAGGAGCAGCAGTTCAAGACCCTGCTCCATATGAAGCTGCTGGAGAGGCTGGGGGCCCCTGGGAGCCCAAAGAGAGAGGCGCACAGGAGGAGCTCACTGAACTCAGAGCACAGATCACTGCTGCCGACACACAGGAGGACTAAGGTGAGGGGGTCTACGGCCCCTAGGAGCCCGACCACCTCCTGACCCCACTGTGGTGTTTGCACTGGCCCCTGGACACAACTCATGAGCCCTTACTGGCCCCTGGACCGCACTGAAGGGCCGTACTGGCCCTTGGACACCAAAGTATGTGCTTGGACTCTGGACAGCATAGGGCCCATACGGTCCCTTGTATACAACTGAGGGGCCATATTGGCTCTTGGACACAACTGATGAGCCCTTTCTGGCCCCTGGACAGCACTGCGGAGCCCACATCTGTGCTGCAGATTATGAGTTACTGTATACTGTATATTAAGGTGAGCTGAACTATATAGATTTTCCTCTGACTGACCAGTGGAGGGGCTGCAGGGGGCCCTCGGGGTCCTCAGCAGAGTTAAGTTAGCCAGTCAAATATGTGCCTCGTTGTTATTGAACCTGTCATGCATATTAATGCACTGTAGTGAAACCTGCTGAATAAATGGGACTTGATGGACTTGAAGCTTGTCTGCACTCTAGGGGCCTCAGCTGGCTTGGGGCCCGCAAGCACCTGCCTGGTGCAGATACATGTGCTTCCAACAAAAACACAGAAAAAGAACCAGTGTGTATCACATGCCTGTGCCTCCTGTTTTCTAAATGAAAGGTCATCTTGTGAAAATAGTTGAATATGTCATGACACTGAATGTCAGGGTTTGGGCGACACCTTGAAGAGGGGCTGAGAAACAACTGAGGAGATGGAGATGTGCATAGTGTGGGCTGACCTTACAGTACGTTTCTCAGGGCACAGTGGGATTGAAGATGTTGTTATGAAATTCTGTGTAACTTATTTATTCCCTTATCACAACAGATGTGTGTCTTGTAGAATAAAGAGTGGTTTTGATAAAATGTGTCTTTGTCGTCATTCAGTAGAATGAACTGTGTCCCAGTGAACGGGCTCAGTGAAGGTCATCAGCCCCGGGCCCGCGTGTGTTAGCTGTCTATTGTTGCTAATCAAGTTATTTGCCACTTTCCCTCATTTTACCTCCTCTGTCAGGACTCCCCTCTGTCAGGACCCTCCTCTGTCAGGACCCCCCCTCTGTCAGGACCCCCCCTCTGTCAGGACTCCCCTCTGTCAGGACCCCCCCTCTGTCAGGACTCCCCTCTGTCAGGACCCTCCTCTGTCAGGACCCCCCCTCTGTCAGGACCCCCCCTCTGTCAGGACTCCCCCTCTGTCAGGACCCCCCTTCTGTCAGGACTCCCCCTCTGTCAGGACCCCCCCTCTGTCAGGACTCCCCTCTGTCAGGACCCCCCCTCTGTCAGGACCCTCCTCTGTCAGGACCCCCCCCGTCAGGACCTCGATTAGATCCACCATTGGTGTCCTGTACTAAGGGAGACGCTCATCCACAGAACCATCGGGGAACCACAAACCCAATCTACTGCGATGCTACAGTGTTGCGCCTTGACGCTCTCCGAGAAAGGGGACTCACAGCAACACTAATATGAGGGAACACTATTCAGGGCGAGCATAAAGGATGAATTTTAAGTAAATATTGCAATGATCTCTATCTGTGGAACAGAGCACCCAAGTGCCAACACCGAGTACAACAGGAAGTGGAGGTTACACAAGGTCAGAACAACACTACTCACTACTCAACAAAATACTCGCATCATTACCTTCACCTCTCAGAAGTTGTATCGGCGTCCCAACGATATAAACACTCACACTAGTCGCGCTGCAGCATACAGGAATAATGTCTGCTTGGACTGGACCATACACACATCTTCACACATGGCTCTGTCGAACAGGGCCAAAGTAAGCAAACATGAGGATGTCACAAAACAGAAGCGTGCATTGTGTTTTGGAGTCTTCTCATTTAATGGATTATCACTGAGGCAGGACACCTCGAGCCACAGCAGTTAAACAGTGTGTTTCCCTGACTTCACCTATTCGTTCCAAAGGGCCTCACCAGTGCAGAGATGTGAACGTGTCTGCAGAATAGATGATGAAGCTAATGGATTGTGGGCATTGGGAAACTAATACATCTAACTATCAACACATCTTCAAATACTCAGATGATATGGTCCTGGTGACCCTCCTGTCAAACACTGACAGTCCTGGGCTGCACCAGCAGGGCGTCAACAAGGTTATGATGTGGAGTAAAAACTGGAACTCTGGAAACAAACACCAAAAAAACCAGAGGAGGTGGTATTTAGTTTAAAACCGGTAACTACAGCTCCCACTATCATCAATAACGAGCCAATCAAACTGGTGGAGTCATTCAAATATCTGGGTGTGGTCTTAGACTGTTCCTTGTCTTGGAAACACCATATTGATTTCATGTGTAAAAAGACTAAACAAAGAATATATTTCCCATCCATCCATCCATCCATCCATCCATCCATCCATCCATCCATCCATCCATCCATCCATCCATCCATCCATCCATCCATCCATCCATCCATCCATCCATCCATCCATCCATCCATCCATCCATCCATCCATCCATCCATCCATCCATCCATCCATCCATCCATCCATCCATCCATCCTGCCTCTCGAAAGTACTAATACACCTTGAACTTTTGCACATTTTGTCATGTTTACAACCATAAACATAAAGATTTTATTTTGAATTTTTTACTGAAAGTTCACACACAAGTAACAGACAACTGTGAAGTGAAAGCAAAATGATACATGATTCTGTTATTTTTCAAAAAATAGAAAAGTGAAAAGTGGGGCGTGCATAAGTATTCATACAGCATTTTTCGGAGTGCATTAAATTGCCTTTATAACATTCCTAATGACTGCAGAATGTTCACACCTTGCCCTAACCATTAAATAGAGGCCACCTGTGTGTAATCTACTCTCAGTATAATTCCAGCTGTTCTGTGAGGGCCTCAGAGCTATGGTCAGAGTGTATTGGTCACTAAACAACATCATGAAGGCCAAGGAGCACACCAGAGAGGTCAGGGATAAAGCTGTGGAGAAGTTTAAAGCAGCGTTATACAAAGATTTCCCAAGATTTGAACATCTCACGGAGCACTGTTCAATCCATCATTCAGAAATGGAAAGAGTATAGCACCACTGTGAACTTACCAAGACACGGCCGTCCACCTAAACTAACAGACCGAACAAGGAGAGCACTGGTCAGAAATGCAACCAAGTGCCCCAAGATAACTCTGGAGGAGCTGCAACGTACTGCCACTGAGCTGGGGGAATCTGTACATGGGACAACTATAAGTCGTACTCTACACAAATCTGGCCTTCATGGACGAGTGGCAAGAAGAAAGCCATTATTGAAAGGAGGCCATAAGAAATCCCGTTTGAAGTTTGCTACAAGTCATATGGAGGACACAGCTACCATGTGGAAGAAGGTGCTTTGGTCAGATGAGACAAAAATTGAACTTTTTGGCCCAAATGCAAAACGTTATGTATGTGTGACATGGCGCCTGTTGTGCTCCCTGACCTGAAAACTGCTGTTCACAAACGCTCTCCTTCTAATTTGACAGAGCTTGAGTTGTTTTGTAAAGAGGAATGGGCTAAAATGTTATTGCAGCAAAAGGGGGTTCCACAAAGTATTAAGTCATGCTGTATGAATACTTATGCACGCCTCACTTTTCACTTTTCTATTTTTTGTAAAATAACAGAATCATGTATCATTTTGCTTTCACTTCACAGTTGTCTGTTACTTGTGTGTGAACTTTCAGTAAAAAATTCAAAATAAAATCTTTACGTTTATGGTTGTAAACATGACAAAATGTGCAAAAGTTCAAGGTGTATTAGTACTTTCGAGAGGCACTGTATATATATTATTACTTACTTTACATCGAAATGTAAGACCAAGTGGTCGATTTTTCACATTTTATAAAATGTGTAAAACATTTACACTTCCAGACTATCACTTTAATCTCACTCGCTCTCTCACTCTCGCCTAAACTTTGCCAAACATCACACCAAAGTGCTGCAGAAGTGGATGTGCAGGAGAGACCTTCCAGCTTCGGTCCATCACCACGAGGCGCAGTGAATCCCCACTCTCGTCTGTCTGTCTCCTGCATGGTGCTCGACTCATGTTGTCCCCGCGATGCTCCAAAAGACGGGGCTGTATTGATCAAACTGTGACAGTCCGACGTGGATAAATCTTTGGCTTATAGAAGTATGCAAAGTGGTTGTACTGTACTCTCAAAGGGGAGTTGATCCTGTGACTCTGATGTACGAAGCCTGGAGTTACTATTTGTAACTGTGCCTCAGTTCTCTGAATGGGCATGGTTTAAAACTAATGGCCATCAGGTTAATTCTCAGGTTTCATTTCAATCAGTGGTTGACGGAAAAACGGATGGAGCGTGAGATGGATAGACGGATCGGTGCAGCGTCAGCAGTGATGCGGTCGCTGTATCGGACTGTTGTGGTGAAGAGGGAGCTGAGTCGATCTACGTTCCCACCCTCACCTATGGTCATGAGATCTGGGTAATGACCGAAAGGACAAGATCGCGGATACAAGCGGCTGAAATGAGTTTCCTTCGCAGGTGGCTGGGCGCACCCTCCGAGATCGGGTGAGGAGCTCAGTTACCTGGGAGGAAGGAAGGCCCAGGACACGCTGGTGGGACTATGTCTCCGAGCTGGCCTGGTGTCGCCTCGGGGTCCCCCCAGAACAGCTGGAGGAGGTGTGCGTGGATCGGGAAGTCTGGGCATCTCTGCTGAGACTGCTGCCTCCGCGACCCGGCCCCGGATAAAGCGGAAGAAAATGGATGGATGAATGGATGGGTCGCAAACTGTGGGTCAGGGACCTTTTAGCCTATATCTGTTGCTATGCTGTTGATTCACCTATAAAAGCTCTATCATTTAAAATGAGGAGTGACATGTCCTTGTGAACAGGAGCAGACTGAGAAGGTGAGAGGATGTGGTTCTCAAACTGTGAGTCTCGTCAGAGGGAGGCATAAACTTGTTTTCAACGTTTGTTTATGTATTCTATAGGTGTGCTTACTTAGTTCACAGTCTATTTATATTAATATTTACAGATGATTACCAGTATTAGCTATTTAAAATATATAGTTTAGTGTAATCTACAACGGAAAAGTTGAGTAGAAGTTATTGTTAGTGCGGCCCTCTGACACACTCTCATGTAAACATTTATTGCCCATGCCTGCTCTAAATGCACAGAAGTACAGAAGTTTACATGCGTTCAGTTCAAATGTATCAGGAAGAGGACTCTCTGCTGCAGAAATTTAATAAAAACTGACCAACGGCTAAACCTTCTACTACAATAAAATACTTTAGAAAATCTCTGCGCTGCAGTTTGTTTCACTGACATGAACAGATGAAACATGTTTAACAAATGTTGCAGTTTGGTGAGCTGTGCTGTGCCAGGGAAAGAAGCTCTCAGTCGTCCAGGTTACTTCCGCAGAGCCCTGTAGTCCTGAGTTAGAATGTATCAAAACAGAGATAAGGCGGAGGAGGCAGCCTGCGTCACTCCCTGATACAGCCCTGTGCGCTTCCCAGGCCGTCTGCCACACCGCTCAAGGTACTATTCTGTTACTATGCTTCACAGTTACGTTCTACCCAAATGTACTTCATTTGAAAACGACTAATGTCTCCAAAAAAAGATGCTACTGCTCATTTCCCATAATGTCTCCAAGATAAGGAACATTTGATCAAAACCAAATCCAAGACAAAGGAACACGTCATAACCACAGACGTCTGTTTCAGTTATCACATTTAGGCTGAAGACCTTTTTATTTGTAGTTGATAGTTATTCCTGCATGGTTGTCACTTTTCCTGGTCGTTTGAGGTCTTCATTTATATTGATGCTATATGCACTATTGTCTGTCACTTGTCACTATTTACTTTTTAATGTTGTACAGCTTCATATCAAAGCAATAACATCAGAGGTATAGAGTCGGAATCATACTTAGAACGACTTATTCATGCATGTCTCCAGCAGGTTAGACTACTGTAACGGCCTGCTCACTGTTAGACAGCTGCAGTTCACCCTTATCAAGGAAATACGACCACATTAGTCCAGTGCTCCGGTCTCTGCACTGGCTTCCTGTCACTCAGAGAATAGAATTTAAAACAGCTCTGCTTGTGTACAAGTCTTTTCGCACCAAAGTACATCTCTGACATGTTAGAGCTGTATGAACCATCTCGGGCCCTGAGAACTTCAGGGAGGGGTCTCCTGGTGGTTCCCAGAGTCAATACAGACATCAACATCAACCTGCCATGGGACTACGGATGAAAATTAGCCTATATGGCTAACTCCGGCACATTTACATGTTAAAAAACACATGTTGATTAATGTGCACTGTCCCAATTCAAATAAAGAAATAAAAAAATAAATAAAAAAAAATAAAATAATAATAAACACGGTGAGGCTGCGTTTCAGTTTCAGCTAAAATCTGGAACAGTCTTCATGAGGATGTGAGACAGGCCTCAACTCTGACAATGTTCAAATCCAGGCTGAAAACAGCTCTTTTTACCCGTGCATATGAAAACTGAAAGTATTTTACAGTATCTAGCTTTTTACTGTAATTATGTATGTATTTTTTCAAATAAACTTGCCTTGCCTTTAGGTGTATTACCTGCTTGATTTACTTCACTGATTTAAAACTATTAAAGTGATGTATCCCAAATGTTATAAAATTTGCTAAATCGACCATATATTACTTTTTGTAAAGTCTCTCCTTCCCCGATCTCAGCAACTGATCAGAGTCTAGTATCCTCCCGCGTTAACCAATGTAACAAGCTTTTCCTGTGAACCAGCCCATCGGGTCCAGTTAGGCGGGACGGGGAGGAGCTTGATCATTGACTTTTGAAAATTCTGTTCCTGCTCTCCTCATTCTGCAAAGGTAAGAAAGGCTTTTTGGTTAAAGAGGGGAAGAATGTGATTGTTTACTTCCAAATTTCTCTCCATTTCTTCTCACTTTGCAAACTTACAGACGATCACTTTCATACTTTGCACCAGCATGTCTCATCAGATGTGGTAATGATCACAAGTATAAGCACTTTAAGTATACCGGCAGGGCTGTAACTGTCCAGTGACCTCTGACCTATCGTCCAGGTGAGGCTGAGAGCCCAGGGCAGGTCCTCTCTTTCACTCAGCACAAAAGTGTCTTTGTGAGTGCGTCACTACAGCAGCAGATCCACTGCTTGACCTTTTTCTCTTTGTGTTTTGTTGGAGAGAAACAGACACTTTGTCACGTTACACTCTGCTCCTGCTCAAGGCCTCTCTGCTGTCAGGGCCAGCTGCACCTGGAGAGAGGCAGGCGCTGTGCACCAGTGCTCCACGTGCACACATGCACACGTGCACAAGTCGTGTAGTGGAAAGCAGTCATTTGGGGTTCGCTATAATGAATATATACTTTACTTGTAATACTGTTCCATGTTCCAAAGATGTGTGTGTCAAAGATGCACAAATAAAATCTTATTTTTGGACTTTGAGTTTGTCTCATGTCGGTTTCTGCTGCTCATATTACAACTCATCTGAACAATTACTAAAGCGTCCAGTCCCTGAAGCATACAATAACCAATAGGATATATTGCTGAAAATGGGTTCTATGAGAGCTAGCTCCTGCATATACAGTGCCTCTCGAAAGTTCTAATACACCTTGAACTTTTGCACATTTTGTCATGTTTACAACCATAAACATAAAGATTTTATTTTGAATTTTTTACTGAAAGTTCACACACAAGTAACAGACAACTGTGAAGTGAAAGCAAAATGATACATGATTGTGTTATTTTTCAAAAAATAGAAAAGTGAAAAGTGTGGCGTGCATAAGTATTCATACAGCATGAAATAATACTTTGTGGAACCCCCTTTTTCTGCAATAACAGCAGCAAGTCTTCTGGGGTATGACTGTACAAGATTTGCACATGTAGAGACTGACATTTTAGCCCATTCCTGTTTACAAAACAACTCAAGCTCTGTCAAATTAGAAGGAGAGCGTTTGTGAACAGCAGTTTTCTTTCAAATCTTTACGTTTATGGTTGTAAACATGACAAAATGTGCAAAGGTTCAAGGTGTATTAGTACTTTCGAGAAGCACTGTAGATGCTATAAACTGAGTCAATTGTGTTTATTAGGTAAACTGAAGACTATAGTTAAGAATTTGTAATATAAAATGTACATTTTGTAAATAAAAGTTTGGTCATGGTCAAACATGGTCAAACTTCATCTGCGCTGGGCAACCCCTAAACCCCACATGGGAGGTTGACTTTTCCATAAAATTTTTGATAATTTTTGAAATTATTTTGAACCACCTTAATAAACATTATATTTTTGCTTTAAAAACACACACACACACACACACACACACACACACACACCCACACACACACACACACACACACACACACACACACACACACACACACACACACACACACACACACACACACACACACACACACACACACAGTGAGTGATGTCACCCCCCCCCCGAACCATATGAGTAGTGTGAGGACCATATCGTCAACACAAAACACAACTTTCCCAAACCAACATTCTGCCTGATCCTCTCTCTAATGAGCGCTGGGACTAACGGCCAAGTGTTATATCATGATTACGTTTCGTTACATTGTGATTGGTCACTCACTCAGACCTTGACAGACGCTGACACAGAACAGGCTTTATTTCCATTTCGCTTGTCTTTGTAATGGCCACAAGCAGACCCTCATGCCTGGTTTTCATCTCTCTGTGATAGATATTTCAGGTTATGACTATCATATAAATGTTTATGCTTCAGTGTATATCTGTCTGTAAAGAAGCAGCCTTCAGTTCTGTTAATTGACTAAATCCTTTCCCTTCCCAAAGCCGAAAACACAACTGGAGCTTTGCCTACAGTCGATTAAGCAATTTGAACGGCCATACTCCCAGCTAGATGTCTCAAAGATAGCTGTTTGGCGTAACTTTAACTGTGCCGGTGAACTTTTACAAGCCTCAGTCTACAGTCTCACAATGGTGCTATGTAACTGTCCTAAGTCTTAGGTCTACACTACGTTTTCTTTGTTTTATTGCTCATATTTTTTAACAATACTACAAAAATAAGAGAGTGCAGGAGCACGACTGTTCCATAAACCTGTGCTGGTTGCATTTCAGAGTTTAATACTGTATCTTATTGCCTCGATCTGGGGGATATTGCGCAGGTATTGCTCCAATACTAACACGAGTCACTCCAGCGTCGGCATCAGAAAGTTTGACGGACCTAGCAACAGTAACTAAGTGGGCGGGGCTTTTGCAAAAGGTCAGTACGTTTGTTAAGTGATGATGTCATCGCTCCATTTCCGGGTCCAACGGAGCTTTAGCCATATTTATTATGATGGGATTTAGCTGATTTGAATCTGCTTTTAAACATCTGATCACACACAAGTATTACATTTACACTGGATGTTCACGAGTAACGCTATTCTGGCATTAATTATCTTATTATTTTTGTCATACACAACAAAGGCTTATTTATCCTTACTTGACCTTGGGGACCGGGCCTTTGCCATCACCGCCCCCACCCTCTGGAACTCACTCCCACAGCCCATCACAAACACAGACTCACTCCCAAATTTCAATCAGTACTCAAAACCCACCTCTTCCAAACTGGCTTTATCATAAAACTGTCTGTTTTCTTTTGCCTTACGGTCAAGGGTCTGAGTGAGTGTCCAAAAAAGCGCTATATAAGATTGATGCATTATTATTATTATTTATATAATGAAAAACATATCTTGAGCTATATTGTTGGAATTAGGTGTAGCAGTTGTTGTTATTTCAGCAGGAGATTTAGATAAAGCTGCTGTGTTTATCAGTGGAACTTTGAACCCGCAAGTAGCTCATTATTGTGTGTAATGTGACACATTTCCCCCCCAAATTTTCCTGGAATTTCACCACCCTACAGTATATGTCTAGGAGGTGATCATCCGGAGCATGTTTGTTACATAGACCTGTTTATGTTTGAGTCCCATAGCTTTATGACAGGGAACATATAAACCTGGAATGTTCAGCAGTGGGGCTTTAAATTGCAATGTCCAAGTGATGAGTATTATCGAGTGTATGAGTGCCTTTCTCCAGGTGAACACTGAATTGGAACTCTCACACTGATAAAGTCAGAAGTTGAGAAGTTCATGTTGTGGAAGTCCTCCCGCACCTGGATCTGCTCCGCTCAGTGATATCTACAAGGCCGCCTGCCCAGCTGGAGGCCTGTTTACCCCCTGTCCCGGATACTTTGATCGCGCATGTGAGGAGTGCACGTGGGGAGGGCGGGTGTGCATAAAAGAGAATCTATTTGTTTAGAGCGCCCCCTTATGCCAGCCCCTGATCTTTCTGTCTCTTCTCCCATTCTTCCTCAATGTGCTCTGGTTATCGTCCCAAAACATAAGCTAAAACTTCCAGCAAGTTATTCTGGTCCAGGGTTCATAACCAGCTTGTTGTCAGAACTTATCATTTCCCAAATGGACTATTGTCTGAAGTCTATCTTTAAAGGTGCATTATGCAACTTTTAAGTAAAAACAAAAAAGTTGATATTAGAGTGTTGTTGTTTTTTTTGGACATACTGTACCATCCCGGTGGCCTCTAGGACACTCCAGGATCAATTGTTTTTAGGGTTTCTGGTAGATTTTCACTGCTTAATAGAAACCCTGACATCACAACATTCCAAACAGCCCATAGTTTAAAATTGAGGTGGTGAGCAGATGGAAATTCCATGATAGTAACTATGGAAACCATCAAAATGCAGATTGTTTGGCTAATACATATCTCTGTTATTACTGGGAAATGAAACAAAAACGGTCTCAATTTTCATTGTCTTCTCTGTCAGCATGTAAACCAAGGTCCAAAAGTGGTGACTATATTCAGCAACTTGAGCGTAATGTTGGCCAGTAGAAAGGACTTTCAGCCATAAAATAATTAATCCAGTCACTACCAAATACTGATGAGGTACAACCTTTATTCATTTTCGTTTAGAGATTTCATACAAACACGGTATTTCCCCCATAGAGTTGCATTGGCCCCAGGCTCTCCATGACATCATCAAATTATAGAACGTGAACACAACCTATTGATCCTGGAGCGCTCTAGAGGCCACCGGGATGGCAAAGGCATTGTGAAGAGGCACATTGCAGATGACTATCTGCAAATGAAATATATGATGCTCAATGATAAATGGTAAATGGTCTCAACTTATTTAGCTCTTTTCCACCTACGACAGGCACTCAAAGCGCTTTTACATCAAGGAACCACTCCCCCATTCACACTCATCTCTCATTCATACACCAATGTACTGTATACATGCCTTTCGGTCATGTAACTTTTGTTGTTATGGTGGCCATTTTGAATACTGAAGTAGAATTATGCAGTACTACAACATGTAACAATATCTCTACTCAGGATATAAATGAGACAACTGATTGACAGTGGCATTTTTATGAACTCATAATCATTGCTCAAGAAGATAACAGTTAAAACACGGCCCCAGAGACGCACGTTTATGTGAAGAAACCAGTGAGTCAGTGTTTAAGCTGCTCAACACGTTAGCATGCTACCAGTTAGCATTTAGCTTACAACATGTGACAGAGGTCAGAGCTGAGCTGTTACTGTAGTATTTCCTCAGTGTTGAAGCCATTGATAGACTCTGTCGACATGACAAACTGTAAAAATCACAGAGAAAGGTTTTTCTGTTTCCTCTTTGATGGGTTAATTTATCTGAGGAGTGACGCTGATCTTTAGTAAATCCTGCTGTAGCTCGACAGTCTGTACGTCTGTGCTACATTTGCTGGTTATATCACATAAACGTGCGTCTCAGAGGCTGTTTAACTGTTTCCTTCTTGAGCAATGATTACGAGTACATAAAAATACCACTGTCAATCAGTTATCTTTCATTTATATCCTGAATAGAGATATTGTTACATGTTGTAGTACTGCATAATTCTACTTCAGTATTCAAATTGGCGCCCGCAACTATGGGTAACGTCATTGGAACTCATGTATACTGTCAGCTGTCATATGGACAATATTATGGATATGTATTCTTTTTAAGGAAGGACCCCAGGAAGACTAGCTGTTAAAGGTACATTATGCAAGTTTTTATGGTGAAAAACATTAGTGGGTAATGGACCTTTCAGTGACTCAGCACAGCAGGCACTTCAGGACCAATTGTTTTCAGGGTGCTGATAGTTCTGTGCCCATGTTTACCCAAACATTCCATCTAGAAAACCTACCAGAAACCCTAAAAGTCCTGAAATAAAATAGGTGTTATAGAGGCCACCCAGATGGAAAGTATTGGCCCTAAGCTGACCGCCCATACAGCCGCTGGATCACTGAAAGGTCAAATATGTACTATTATCAACTTTTTTTTTTGCTTAAAACGTTGCACTATGCAAGGTTTTTTATTGGAGATCGGAATAATAAACTAAACCAGACCACACTTGGGTAAGTGTGTTGATTATCTTTCAACTAAACTTGGAGTTACAGTGGGTTGAAAAAGTATCCGTACCCCTTTTACTTTGACATTTTTTCCATGCTATAGTCCACAAACATAAATATATATAAAATATATATTTGAACTGAGATTAGATTACACACAGGTAGACTTTATTTAGTCACATGTGATGATTCAGAAATCTTCATTCAACTTCTGAAGGCAATTGGTTGCACTGAAAGGAAAGGGGTATGGATACTTTTGCACACCCCACTTTTTAGATTTTATTCATAAAAAAAGTTCAAAATCATGCATACATTTAATTTAACTTCATGATTGTGTGTCATTTAGTGTGTCTTTCATGTAAAATTGAAACTAAATATATTTTAGTATGTTGTAAACTCAGACATTTGTGGGAGAAACACTGTCTCGTTTTCAAGAACTCACTGGTTTGGGCTGGTTTTCTAGCATTTCAGTGAAAGTGAAAAGTAACCCTCCAAGTAGTGAAACGCAGCTGTAAATTATTCCCTGCAAAGGATGAACGCACTGATCACGCTCCCCTCCATCAGCTGCGTTCAGACTCTTCTCTGTATTTAAAGGATAACTTGGATAACTTTGGATAATTTTATTCATTTGGCTGTATTTTCCTGGCTAACACACGTGCAGGAGTGAAAACCCAAAGGATTCCGATCACATCTATATCAGATTACGCCGTCTGCAGCCTCTTCAGTAATCGTACAACTCCAGAAACCAGATGATGAGCAGGAGTTTTGTTCCCCTATAAACACAGTGATACAGAGTGGGGTGATAGGACGTCCACAGAGCGCCTCGTATCAGGTCACTATCAGCTGTGGAACATTTTCTACCATCTTGTACCAGGCAGATAACCCTCTGGAAACACGTCATACTTTCCTGAAGATTATGAAGATTGTCTGCATTTGTTTACTTCTTTTAGAGGCTGAGAAGTTTGCATTCGTGTCTCTAGTGTCCCTGTAATTGATCGTATTATGCACTGTAGATTTATTCCGATCATCGTGAGTGAGGCGACCCACAACAAAGGTCACACTCTACATTTCATAAAAAGACACATTTGCATTTTTTTTTCTCACTGTCAGACATGAAACCAGAATTAACATTTATTTTTCTTAGGTCAATTAGAATTAAAAAAAAAAAAATTCTATTTGTCAAATTCCAGGAGAATGAGAGATTGAATTTTCTACACAATTTTTTATTACTTTTACAAAACCAAAAGTTTACATACACTAGGATTACTATACCTTTAAACAATTTGGGAAAGCCCAGATGATGATGGAAGCACAAGTCTGGTTCATCCTTGGGTGAAATTTCAAGACACTTAAAGGTTCAGGTTCATTGGTTAAAACAATGATGGAAATGACCAGTCATCATACAGATCAGACAGAAGGCGGGTTCTGTGTCCCAGAGATGAACGTGCTGTGTCTGAAATGTGAATATCAACCCAAGAACAAATGCAAAACACCTGGTGAAGATGCTGAACCTGGTAAGAGTTTGTCATTATCCAGAGTGAAACAAGTACTGTACCGACATGGGCTGAGAGGGAACTCTGCCAGGAAGAAGCTCTTACTCCAAAAAACATGAAAACCCAGATTGGAGTTTGCAAATAAAAAGGGATAAAGACTTTAATTTTTGGAGACATTTCCTGTGGTCTGACAAAAAAAGTAAACAAAATTTGGCCATAATGACCATCGTCACGTTTGGAGGAAAAATGGGGAATCTGACAAGCCTGAGAAAACTATCCCAACTGTGAAATACGGGGGTGGCAGCATCATGCTGTGGGGTTGTTTTGCTGCAGGAGGGACTGGTGCACTTCACAAAATAGATGACATCATGAAGAAAGAACACTATGTGGAAATATTGGTGCAATATCTCACTACATCAGCCTGGAAGTCAAAGCTTGGGCACAGATGGGTCTTCCAAATTGATAATTCCCAAAGCATATGGCCAATACTGGTTACAAAGTGGCTTAAGGGTAACAAAGTCAATGTTTTGAAGTGGTCATCACTAAGTCCTGATCTCAATCCAGTTGAAAATGTATGGGCCGAGCTGAAAAGGCATGAGCACGGAAGGTGGCCTACAATTGTGGCTCAGTTACACCAGTTCTGTTTGGATAAATAGACCAGATTTCCTGCCAACTATTGTGAGAAGCTTGTGGAAGGATATCCAAAACGTTTGACTCAAAATATACAGTTTAAAGGCAATTCTACCAAATATTAATGAAGTGTATGTAAACTTCTGGATTTGTACAAAGTAATACAAAATTATGTAGAAAATTCTATCTCTCATTCTTCTGCAATTTGACAAATAGAAATAATTTTTAAAATTCTATTTGACCTAAGAAATATAAAAGTTAATTCTGGTTTCATGTCTGACAGTGAGAGAACAATGCAAATGTGTCTTTTTATAAAGTGTATGTAAACATATGGTTCCCACTGTGTTACAAAAGGTGTTAATATATCAAATGCTGTTGATGTTGCTTTATCTGATCATTGATGTGTCTTCTTTGAATAACTACAGGCCCAACTACTGGTTTGGGTGTAACAGATCGGTAAAAGAAGACACAAAATGATCAGATAAAGCAACATCAACAACATTCACATTTGATATATTAACACCTTTTGTACAGTAACAAGTAGATCTAGAGTGTGACTTTTGTTGTGAGTCGCTTCACTCACATGCTAAATTAAACCAAACATTTCAAGGACAGCACTAAGTTCTTTTGCATGCCTGTCATTGGTTACATCCACATGCACATTCAAATCACCTGAAATTACTAAACAATCAAATTCAGTGCATACAAATGAAAGTAATTCAGTAAAATCGTCAATAAAACAATTCTGTTTTAGGTGGTACAGTGGTGACAGTTGGTTGAGCGGGTCGTCTCATGGTCAAGGGTTTGAATCCTGCCTCCCGAAGGTGCACACTGTCGTGTCTTTGGGCAAGACACTTCACCCGCCTTGCCCCCAGTGTCTGTGTACATTGGTGTATGAATGAGGGTGCGAATGGGTGACTGGTTCCTTACTTTGCAGCGCTTTGAGTGTCTGATGTAGGTGGAAAAGCGCTATATACGTTTGAGACCATTTACGATTGTGGCCCTTCTGTGCTGCTGGTCGGCGGTAGAGCCTCCATTTCCTTTTTTACTTCTACCTGTTCTGATGTGTTTGCGACACTGGGACTCTCCTGGTCATCGCAAGACTTGGGGCTCTATAATATTCTTAGGTCATCACGGAAACAACTGTGACGAGACTATGGTGAAACTCATGTGCAAACAGACGAGGAGCTTATGCCTTTATTCCGATTTGTTTCAAGTAAATGTGCATTTGTAGATTGTGGATATAAACTGTGACGACAAACTATTTCTTATTTTGATTAACATAACCTACTATTAACCTTAATCTTAAACATTAGTTAATACGAACCCGTGTTGCCTTAAGTGGGGTAGATTTAGTTTTGCTTAGTTTGTTGCTGAGCTGGCGTTGTCGACAACAATGCATACCACAAAAGAGCTAAAAGCGCTTTACAATTTACAACTTTTTAGGGGATAAAAAAAGTTAATATTAGTGCGTATTTGACCTTTCAGTGACTCGCTGCCTATATGAGTGGTCAGCATGGCATCTTTACTTTCCAATTATTTTTTAGGGTTTCTCTAAGGTGTCGGTTTTCACTGCTAATGGATCTGTCTCCATGGTTACGTATACATTCCATTTGGAAAACCTACCAGAAACCCTAAAAGATCTGAAATAACATGAATCCTGAAGCATCCTACAGGCCACCCGGATGGAAAGCAAAGGCGCCAAGTTAACCACACAGCTGCTGGATCACTGTAAGCTCAAAAACGCACTAATATCAACTTTTTTTTTTAAATAAAAGTTGCATAATGCACCTTTAAATTCAAGTAGCTCAAAATATGGTACAGAAATACAACAGAAATCCATCCATCTATCCATTTTCTTCCGCTTTATCCGGGGCCGGGTCGCAGGGGCAGCAGTCTCAGCAGAGACAGCCGATCCACACACACCTCCTCCAGCTGTTCTGGGGGGAAGGGAAGGGGAAGGGAATCTTATTTGTATAGCGCTTTATATATGACACTAGTCACACCCAAAGCGCTTCACACATGAAAGGGAGGGGACCCCGAGGCGACACCAGGCAAATCAGTAATGTTCAGACATTTGACATAGATTTTCCTCATGTAAACACATAATAATACTGTATTTACATGAATGTACCTGTATATAGTTACATCCTACATGCAAACTTTGTATGGCATTTTCTTGAGACAGTTAATACACAAAGGGGTTCTTTTTTCAAGGCAGGTGCTTATTCTGCTATTTTGTTGGCATGTTGCACTTAATTTACTATTTGATGTTGCCTGTATCAGGCCCCCAAATCTGTTACGTACAGTAAATAAGTCAATGCTGCGTGAGCCTGATCCACTTTTGCACGTGCTACTCGCTTTGCACGTGAGCAAACGCTTGGTAAATGACCGCCTAACTGTAGAAGGAATGGTGCCAAATAGAGGGAAAACAACCTTTAAACCTTTAAAGACATACAAAACTCGAGTAAAATGTCCGACCTGAGACACGAGACTTACCAGCAATACAACAAATCAAAAACAATGACTGCATCTCAAATTCAGATGTTTTATACACGAAAACCGTGTTCCCATTTTTATATTACTAGCTATTAGCATTAGCCTCACGGAACAATCGCAAGATGGCCGCCACATTTGCCACGTCAACGATCATCACGCCCTGTCTAGAGTTTTATGAAAGAGTTTTATGAAAGATCTTTGCTCTTATCTGTCAAAATCAATAACTTCAAATCTATTTTACATTAACCTCTTAACTCCCACCGGAACATTTTCCCCTGGTTGGCTTTACCCAAATCTAAAAGCTTCTTGAAAAAAAGTGTCAAAAATGAGATGTAAATTAAGATGAAAACGCAGCAAAAAAAGCATCAACAGAGCGACAAAAATGCAACAAAACAGGCGACAAAAAATGTGACAAAAAATACCAAAAAATGTGACGAAAGAGTGACGACAACGCTGCAACAATGCAAAGAAAATCTTTGATCAGTTTCTTAGATCTTAGCTTTCAAATGAGGCGTTAGGCTGTAAGCTCCAGTCGAGAAGCTTTTAGATTTTTGAAGCGTTTTTGGCTCTTTTTTGTCGCCTTTTTGTTGTTGTTTTTTGTGTCAATTTTTGGTCACTTTTTTGTTGCCCTTATCACCCCCTTTTAGTGGTGTTTTTGTTACTTGTTTATTGTTGCTTTGCTGGCACATTTGTGTCGCTTTTTTGGCACTTTTTGTGGTGTTTTTGCTTTTTGTTGCTTTTTCATTGCTTATTTTTGTTTCTTTTTTTGACGCTCTATCGTCATGTTTTCATCACGTTTGTTTTTTGTACTTTTTTGTCGCTCTTTTCTCACCTTTTTGTTGTGTTTTTGTTGCTGAAAACAAAACAGTGAGTCCTGGTCCTGCAGACACTTCAGGACGATAGGGCCGGTTCTTACCCAGATCTGGGACAAGGACGACGATTAGATTTGGACTGTTCCTCCACGCGGCGAGCGGAGCTTTCCTTCCATGGGCGGTGTATCTCAGCGGAGATAAAGTGACCTACTGAACCTTCATGATGAATTGTGTTACTTGCCTTCTGGCTCGAGGCTCAGGGCTCCAGTGGTGGGGAAAAACACTCCTTTATACCTGTAGCCATCTCTACTCTAAACTCAGATCATAGAAGGAGTATACAGGCATTGAATTCTGTTGATTGTGAGGTTTGCACTTGTTGAATTGGTGAATGTATGATTTTTTTCTTTTATGTTTTATGTATCCTTGTGCTGCAAAACTAATTGCCCCATCGGGGACATGAAATAAAGTGAAGTGAAGCACTCAGAAGAGACGTTGAGAAATGAAAACATCCAATTCTTTATACACTGGCATTTCTAAACACCTCATCTTAGGGGGGGACAAACTTCTACGCTACAATTATAACTTCCCAAGTCCATTCATGTGTTTAAGAAGAATGTACAATTTTGAATGTTACAAAAATATGACACTGCTGAGAAGCATTATTATGTACTCATGTCATGTAATTGCTGCATGAGACAGCTCAAATGAACTGGAACAGCTCCATCTTGCGCAACAACAGCGTTGCTCAAGAAGACAAAGTTGGTATTTTGCATACAAACAGTGTGCCAGTGCTTTCGCAGTTCACTTATAGGGGAAAAAAAGGGATCAGCTACAGTGCTGACTACAACGAGCGCTAACTGCTTTTCCTTCACTCTTCTCGCATGCAGTCTCGCGCATCTTATTAATCTTTTGCAGGACAAACTATTTCTCCCACTGTGAGTTAAATACAGTCCATGTCCCGAGAGAGACAATGTATCGATGGGTCTCGCTCTGGCACAGGTATTATGGAGCGCGGGGCAAATTCCACGCCGCAGAAACGTGATCAAAACACCCACCGCAAACCCGCCACCACCCAGAGTAGTAGAAAATATTCCAATTTGGTACAGCCCGTATAGGAGGTAAATTCAAACAAAGATTTATAACCAGTCCAACTGAAGGGACTTTACATCTTTGGCCCTTTGAAGAAGAGAATTGGATGATTCTTGAAACGCCAGGCAAATATGTATGAAAAATGTCCAGTTGAATTGATTGAACTTCTGTGTTTTACCACCCTGAATGATATCAAGCTTTTTTAGAATGTAATGAAGTTTTGCCTGGTGACTGTGCAATCTACAACACCTGTGCACTTGGAGTATGTCACCACCCAATCTACCATCTGATGGGACTTAAAGCAGTACTGAGTAACTTGTTTCCCTTAATAAATCCTTTCCGTAGTCCCTCTGGGGGTAATACAAGTGTTAATGGGATGATTGGGGGGTCTTTCATCTCCCCCTGGTGACTCTGGCCAGAAAACCAAAATTGCAACTTAACTGTCACCGGGTCGGAGTCACCAATACACACTAATGGAATCACGGGCAAAGCTAACTGCGGGCTAGCGCCACTTAAACAGTATTTACAGCCAAGTTTGAGTGAAAAACATGATCTCCATTGTGTAATTGGATGAACAATATCCCTCTGTCCCTTTGTCTTTTCTGTCAGCGTAGTATTTACTCTCACGGACAATTAATGAGTAAAAAAACACAACATGCTACGACACCTGCAGTGGTGCTTATGGCCTCTTTGGTGCACAAGTTACTGCTTTAACATCTTTGGCCCTTTGAAGGTAGCCTGATAAACCACACCCACTTCTTTTCTGCGTGAAAGAAGGCGGGTCTGGACATACACGGTAGACAAGTGTCTGACCAATCACGACCGTCACAGAGAATTCACAAGTTACGTCACTCGCTGCGCCACTATGTTGTTAGTTCAATTAACATTAGCCAAAACTAATCATGTAGTAGTACTAGTAGTAGTCAAAGATTTTAAGTTATTACTTCTTTCTGCACTGTAGAAAAGGTTCAATCATCAACTGGACTGGGTTTAGGTCAAGTTGAGGACGTTTTGCTTCTGTCACAGAAGCTTCTTTAACTTTTTTGAAGATGGATATTCCCTGGATGAATGAGAGCCGTCACAAACATTATTCTTTCTGCACCTTTTCATTCATACATTATATGCTGTTGTTGCATTTGCTTTTTTAAATGAATGAAATAAACAATAGAATGAAAAAAGGAAAAGATTGCTTTAGAGAGTGTGTTGTGATGGAGTAGAAGCGGTCTGCTCCAGGTTAGCCATTTATCTTTGTCCATTTGTTTATGTCGTCTACACAGACTGCCCCTACTGAAAGGTATGGCATGTTGAATTCAGAAGGTTGATCTAATTTTCCACAACATCATATTAAAAGAGGCAGTTCAGTCCCTTAACCCTAACACGAAGCAAACCTCTACATCAACATTATTTTATTTTCCCTCAAAAAAAGCGATCATTTTTCGGTTCCACTGTTTTTGACATCAAACATATTTGGACTGTTTGATCAAACTGAAAGGGTAAAAAAAAATCAACCAAAAAACACTTCAATAGCTTAACATAATCCCTTTTACACATGACCAAAGATGGTGTCAGTAATAAACATTATCCCCAGCAACTTGTGGGGTTAAAAAAAAAATTAAGGAAATGTCTTAAAGTATATGATATGTATTTTGTATGTCTAAAACTACAGGAATATTGATATAATGGTGATTGCAGAGGTTCAGCAGAGATTACTGGCGTGAAAATATTCACAATAATCACAGTGCGAGGATATACAAGTCTGCTAGATTAAGAGAGACACAACTGATCTTTATTTAAAACAACAAAAAATCAAAACAGTGATTATTATGAAAAGGAAAGGGGGTGGGACTACACAGGGTTACACTTTAACCATACTTTGAGCACCAGTGGGTTTGGCTCAGACTGGGCCTGGCCCCGCTCTGGTTCCGTCCTTCTGGAGGAGCTGGTCCAGCAGGTTCTCACACAGGAGGAGGCAGCGCGGTACGTGGAAGAACCCTGAGACAAGAGAACACGCCAAGCCACCGTCAGAAAGCAGGATCATAGTAACACCAGGCCCAGTAGGCACAACAGGAACAGGGGCGTTACCTTTGAAGGGCCCGCCTTTGAAGTCGAGAGCCACTTTTCCGTCCTGCGTCAGATATCCAAACCACTCTCCACTTTGTTCATCAGGGAACTGCAAAACGGGCAGACTTTTCATGTCATTCTCTGCCCAGAACTCGGCTGCAAGTCCCACATGTTTGACCTCTTAAGCCCGACCTGAACCGAGCACATTTTCTCCAATTCAGCATTACCCAAATCTAAAAGCCCCTTGGAAAAAGCTTCAAAATAGCGATGAAGACACAACAAAAAAGCCACAAAAGAACGAGAAAAAACAGGACGAAAACGCAAAAAAAGCAACAACAAACACAACAAAATATCAACGAGAACACAGCGACAAGTGAGTTACGATCAGTTTTGCAGTTCTTCGCTTTCAAATGAGGCGTTTCACTGGCCAAGCTCTCCAGTCGAGAAGCTGTTAGCACTCGGTTAAAGTGGGGAGTAAGAGATTAAGACAAAAAGGACACAAAAAACACATCGACAGATACTGTATCAACCTGAAACGTTTGCCATAGGTTACTCACATAATGGGAAACAATAGGATATTCTTAGGATAATGTATATCTACACCATGAGTCAGGACGGTGACAACCACCACATTTTCAACTGTATTTGTGGGTTCACAAACACGTTGTAACATTTCACCTGTCCTTTCCAAGCTGATGAAGCTACAACGCACTTTCAGGTGACGGGCGGATCTGTTTACCAGCAGGGGGGAATCACAAACAAACAAATGTAATAGCTTTGGCTTTGGCTTTATGCCGTGTAATTCAGCACAGGCAGTCAGGCACACAACCCACCCAAACGCTCCAGTAATTCCCTTTAACCTACGAATCGATTCATCAATTATTGAAATAGTTGTCAACTATTTTAGTAATCGATTTATCGTTTTCTGGTTTACACAGACTCAAATACAGAAAAAAAATGACATGAATATTTAGTATTTTTGATGAAAACTACGAGTGTTTTGTACATTACACATTTCATAAATGATCTGTCTGTGCCTCAGGACAATTATCCAATCACAAAGCAGAATTAACTGCTCTTATCCTCTTAATCCAGATCCTACAGTTTTAACCAGTTTGGAAATAAACTTCCTCAATTCCAGCTCTGTCCCTGATAAAGTCCCAGTCAGTGCCAGTGCAGCCTCCAGTTGTTAAAGCTTTGAACTCAGCTTAAACTGAACTTAGCTTTAAAACAGCTATTCACAGAAACTTGAGCTTATGTTCATGAACAGCTTTGAGCAAACCAAGTTCAGCTGTAGTGACTTTTTCAAAGTGCTAAGAACCTCCTACAAAGATTCACTTCATGCGCCTTTTACAGCCAAGCAATTCATCGTAAAAATAATCGGCAGATTAATCGATTACTAAAATAATCACTACTTACAGCCCTACTTTAACGATAAACATAAAACTACGCACATAGGCGCGACATAATACGGTTTAGAGTCTGTTACAAGTCCATGAACATAAAGGAGGAGGGAGGAGCTTGATCATTTACTTCTGAAAATGTGTTCTCGCTCTCCTCATTTTGCAAACTAGGCAGGAGAAGAAGGGAGGAACTTGATGGTTTACTTTCTTTTGTAGACTATCTCTTTAACAGCCCTACTTTCATACCATGCACTGAAATCACACGTGCAGCAGACAGATTTGGTCTCTATTTCCCGGTAAAAAAGAAAAAGTGCATCCTCACGTGTTTGAAGGTGTAGTTGTACACCTGGGTGAAGCTCTCCAGCAGCTCCGGGCGCCTGGTCTGGGTGTAGGCCATGAGGAAGGCCACCAGAGCCTCACAGTGAGGCCACCACAGCTTCATGCTCCACTCCAGCTGAAGAACAACAGCACTACATGAAGACTCTACCTTTACTTCATTTGACTCCTCTCGAACCTCGTCTTTTAGCCTAGCCTAACTATACTAAGCAGGTGTTACACATTGTTTCCTTCATGGTGTGCTTGTGTCACCTGTGTGGGGCAGAGTCCGTCCACGTCCAGGAAGGAGAAGAGCCCTCCGTGCTCCACGTCCCAGCCGCTGTGGAAGGGCTGCTTTATGAACTGAGTGATGGCAGTGTCCCGAAGGTCCTGCTGTCCCCACTGAGCAGCGTACTGCAGGAGGAACCAGCCCGCCTCCAGGGCGTGGCCTGGGCACAGGAGAGGGAGGAGTGCAGGTGAGTCAGATGCTGCATCAGAAATCATTAAATGAGTCCTAACACTAGCAACTAATCCTTAACCTTTCATGGGGTCAACTGTTAGATCTCTATGCAGTTAGTGAACTAGAGCTTCAGCAGCATTTGCCCAATTCCACCGTCCTTACCCAGGGGAAGGGGAAGTGACATCACCAACAGCTGTTCTTCTTCTTCTTTAAAGTTCAGTGCAGGCCAAACAAAAGCACATACCGCCACCTTCTGTATATTGTCCAACAACAACATAGTGTCCAAATAAAGACATTTAAGGCGGAAAAAAAAGAAACATCCAAATGATCCTTCACATTTCCCTTTATTTTATCTCAACTGCTGTTTCATAAAGGTACAGTATGCAAATTAGCCATGTGGCTTAAGTTTCTACTAAATGAAGCAAAAGCACAAACTGCTTCATTTAGGCCATTTACTGAGGAGGCTCTTTAAAACCATGTGACTGAGCTGTGGGGACGACAACATGTGTTTTGTCACTTTTATAAAGTTTGGCTTATGCAGAATCTTTTTTTTTTTTAATTATTAAATGTGCACCTGTCAATCAACAGTGGTTGCGCATGAATCACTCGAGGGTGGGGGCGAGGGGGGTGGGGAGATTGGCGCAGTGGCTTATGGGATGGCACATGGCTCCTAATCGCCAGTGAGTTAGCATCAGAGATCACTATGCTAAAGTGGCTATGATAGTTAGCAAACAGGCCACTTTCCCTAACTCCTTCCTAACTGAAAGCCCAATTCGGACGCATCTTATCATGGCGGAAGCTGACGCACATCCGGTTTGGCGTAAGACCTCTTACCAATTTACTGGTTTCGGATGGAGCAACACACTGTCCACTGTGTAGGGGAACTCACTCACACTAAGGTGACACATGCGTTTACCCAAGCTCTTAATGGAGGCGTGTGCACAAGTGACTTTTTTGGAGTTTTAAATCATGATACGTGGCAACGTATGTTTTGTCCTTTTCATGGCATTTATTTCACTCCTCCCCTCCTGGAACTGCAACCTTAACGTGGTGGAGGGGTTTGAGCCCGAATGATCCTGGAGCTCTGTTGTCGGGGGTGTTGTGGTAGGGTCTCCCATGGCAAACAGGTCCTAGGTGACGGGTCAGACAAAGAGCGGTTCTTTGGCCTGTTGGCCTTATGAGAGACCAACAGGCCCGGTTAGAACCATGAGGCCGTCCTTCTGTGGACCCACCACCTGCAGGAGGAGCCATAGGGGCTGGTGCAGCTCCAACAGCTGCCCCCACGACCCGGCAACGGACAAGTAGAAGAAAATGGATGGATGGATTTTTGTGCCATCAGGACGTCATGATGGAAAATGCCACTGAATCCACAGTTTAACCTCTTAACCCCCACCTGAACCGAGTATATTTTGTCCAGTTTGGCTTTACCCAAATCTAAAAGCTTCTTGAAAAAATCAACTAAAAAGTGATGAAAACGCCACAAAAAAAGCCACAAAAGAGCGACAAAAAACTGACAAAAACATGATGAAAACACATTGAAAAAAACATGTCAAAAACAAGTCAAAAAAGCGACAAAAGCCAACGAAAACACGTCAACAACACTTGAAAAATGTGACATAAACGCCACGACAACGCAAAAAAAGTTACAATCAGTTTTGTAGGTCGTAGCTTTCATGAGTCGTGGCCTATAGGCTGTAAGCTCCAGGATAAAGGTTAAAGGCATGTGGTCCTAAACGTGTGATCTTTTTGTTTGAATTTCAGTTTAATTGTTGTTTTCAATATATATTTACTCAATATTTTTCTTCTTTTTGCATATTGAAGTTCTACTTGTTAAGATCCAACCATGATCTTAAACTTTTGATCGGGACTGTATCAGGCATTTAAAGCTTAATAGAGCTGAAAGCTTTCATTTTCATCTTCTAGGAAACTAAAGCTTGGTCTGTCCATTTCTGCACATGATATGTGTCAATATCTGCTGACCTATGATGTGCGTTTGAATAAACTTATGGACCCACTGTATCTTGGGTCCTGATCCACGGCCCTGATTCAGAACGCTTTACAAATCAGAGGGCAGAAAACACACGCAGTTCAAGAATATGAAAGAAATGAATCCAAGATCTTCCAAGTGTGTCCTGCAGAGCTGAGGTGTCGGAGCTCACCTGGGTTCTGCAGTCGGCCCTGACAGCCCTTGAGCTCCTGCCCGCCCGCAGAGACGTTCTCCAACACGGCTGTCCCTCCTCTCTGCAAGAACACACGTCACATTTATTCTTACTGCGTGCGCCATATTTTTAGGATTTATCATTTGTTTGCTTATGTGTTGTAAATAATGGATCCCTGACTTACTTAACATGGACCTGTTGATTCTCTGGCGTCATTTTCATTTAAATACACAGCAAACCGCAGGAATCATTTATTTAGTGATGGGGTTTGTGCTTTAAACTGTAGTGCTGCCCTCTAGTGTCCTGACTGTGTTCCTGACCATTGTTGGCCTCTGTTAAGCTCTTAACCCCCACCTTAAACCGAGCACATTTTCTCCAGTTATTATCCAGATTTCTAGGCATTACCCAAATCTAAACGCTTCTTGAAAAGAGCGTCAAAGTAGCAGCAAAAACGAAATGTAAACAAAGATGAAAATGCAGCAAAAACGCAACAAGAACACACAACAAAGGCGACAACAAAGTAACAAAAACGCATGGAAACACAACAAGGAACAATCTTCAGTTTTATAGGTCTTCGCTTTCAAATGAGGCATTACACTGGCCTAGACGCTATCGGAAGCTTTTAGATTTGGGTAAAGCCGGACTGGAGAAAATGCACTCCGTTAAAGTGGGGTTTAAGAGGTTAACTGCGTCAAGCAGGAAATTTGAGAACATTTGAAGTCATTGAAAACTTTGAATCATTGAAAACCTTTCAAGCTTATGGGAAATATGTACCAATTTTATTATATTAAACATACCCAGCCCTGCTGTTGTAGATCCTCACTGAAGGCATTTAGGAACACAGATGGAATTATGTTTTAAACGAAAAAAGTTGAAACAATTTCTTGCTTTGTACTTTTGACATTTTGTCATTGAGCTTCACAATTTCGTCACAGAAATAGTTTTCACTTCACAGACTGTTAAACCGTTTCAGGGACAAGGATCTTATGAAGCTCATGGAGAAAATGACAAGAATAAAGGGTGGCAATTGGAAGAATATTTGGAGTTATTTCACCCGCTTTTGTTTCCTCCATAATCCCACGTGTTCATTTGTTTAATGTCTTCAATGAGAATCACACAACGGGAATAGTGTTGAAAAAAAAATGAAAAAGCCGACACATAAAAAGTGTTTCCAAACTTTTAACGGATACTGATGTCATCAAAATGATTGATATTTGCATTAAAAAAGTCATTATTTGAAACCCTCATGAATTTCGGAGTAACCTGTTTCAGTAGTCCCGCATATTCAGTCCGTCTCCTTCTGCACTCTGAACAGCAGTGTACAAAAGGAGAAAGTGCACACTCTGCTGGCCTAAAGTATAACTGCACTCTATCATACAGTATCAGGGCAGTTGACAGACTTGGCGGGGCTGGAGACAAGGACATTGACAAGGACATTGGACATTAAAATGTTAATCCTCTGTTGACCAGAGCGATACCTGCACATGTCGGAGGATCTGCTGCACGCACCACTGGCCCACACTCTGGTACTTGAGGGCCTCCTGGGGGCCCCGGGCCTCGCTCAGCTGCTGCACCAGGCACAGCAGCATCATGGGCACGGCCATGCTACTGGTGGGCGTGTCCCCGGGGAGCGGAGGGCGGCCCAGGCCTGAGGGGTCCACCTGCACCCAGTGAACCAGCTGGGCCATCACCTGCTCGGCCTCCAGCTGTGGGAGAGGCACTGGTTTAAAAACAGCTGAAAGCATTTCATAGACATGACCTCTGTGTCTCCACATCTAAAACAGTCTTTACTGATAACAACTGCAATGTTCACTTATCCACAATTTATTCCATATTACAAAAACATTTACTTGTTACATGCAACATTGCTCTCCAGTATCTTGGTTATTAATCATGTCCTGCTCACATGCGTCAGAGAAACCAGGATACTTATATCCATGTTTACATGAGACACAGGGGTATACTCATTTTAGGTTGTGGGCCGAAAGTCAGCTCCCACATATAACATAAACAGGAAAATATTATTGAGAAAACTTTTTCAATAAATTAATAATAATATGATTTTAAAATAAAAGCCTGACAGGCCTTAATAATAATAATAACGGCTTATTGTGCTTTACCAGCCTGTGTCACAGGTTTGTCAGTGCTACATTGTAGTCATTATTCATTCACTCCGCACTTGGTGGTGGTAAGCTTTTATAGTAGCCAAAGCCGCCCTGGGGCAGACTGACCATTTACCAAATGGCTATATACAGTGGGAACCAGATGTTTATATATACTTTTTATAGACACATTTGCATTTTTTTTCTCACTGTCTGACATGAAACCAGAATTAACTTTTACTTTTTTAGGTCAATTAGAATTTAAAAAAATATTTCTAATTGCTCAATGTCAGAAGAATGAGAGATAGAATTTTTTGTAGAAATGTTTGTTACTTTTTACAAAGTCAGAAGTTTACATACACTAAGATTACTACACCTTTAAACAATTTGGGAAAGCCCTGATGACGATGTCATGTCCTTGGAAGCTCAAGTCTGGTTCATCCTTGGGTGAAATTTCAAGACACTTGAAGGAACCAGGTACAATGATTAAAAGAATGATGGAAATGACCAGTCATCAAACAGATCAGAAAGAAGGCGGGTTCTGTCTCAGAGATGAATGTGCAAGAACAAATGCAAAAGACCTGGTGAAGATGTGTCTCAAGACATCAGCCAGGAAGTTAAAGCTTGGGCGCAGATGGGTCTTCCTAATGGACAATGACCCAAAGCCAAACTGGTTACCATGTGGCTTAAGGATAACAAAGTCAATGTTTTGAAGTGGTCATCACTAAGTCCTGATCTCAATCCAGTTGTAAATGTATGGGCAGAGCTGATAAGGCATGCGCATGGAAGGTGGCCTACAAATGTGTCTCAGTTACACCAGTTCTGTTTGGAGGAATGGACCAAACCTGCCAACTATTGTGAGAAGCTTGTGGAAGGAAATCCAAAACGTTTGACCCAAGTTATACAGTTTAAAGGCTTCCATGCATCCATTTTCTTCCACTTGTCCGTTGCCGGGTCGTAAATCCCATTGCACCAGCCCCTATAGCTCCCCCTGCAGGTGGTGGGTCCACAGAAGGACGGCCTCATGGTTCTAACCGGGCCTGTTGGTCTCTCATAAGGGGCTTCTGAACCGCTCTTTGTCTGACCCGTCACCTAGGACCTGTTTGCCATGGGAGACCCTACCAGGGGCACGAAGCCCCCGACAACAGAGCTCCAGGATCATTTGGGCGCTCAAATCCCTCCACCACGTTAAGGTGGCGGTTCCAGGAGTGGAGTTTAAAGGCAATGCTGCCAAATATTAATGAAATGTATGTAAACTTTTGGTTTTGTCAAAAGTAATATAAACCGTGTAAAAAAAAACATCTCTCATTCTTCTGGCATTTATAAAATATATATATATATATTTTTTAAATTCTAATTGACCTGGTTTCATGTCAGAAATAAATAATGCAAATGTGTTGTTTATATCCTGATCTCTTATGTCACCGCCCTCTGCTGGACAGATGTGGGATTCTTTCCTTTTTTTTTTTTTTTGGCTGCCCCCAGTGGCTGGAGTGAGCATTCTGGTCATTTCTAAAAATCATAACTCTGCACAGAAATGGGCTAGAGACTTTTTGTTTACGAGTACTACAATATCTTGGATATTTAGGCTCCAGAGCTGGCTAATGAATGAATGAATGAATATGGTAAGACCTTAAACACTTTAGTAAGGTTGCTAACACAGGGCTACTGCATTTACATGGAACAGTCTCCTGGAAACAGTGGGAATATCCTAGTAAGAGGATCCAGAGGGCTGTTTCATAAAGCTGGCTTACTCTGTAAGCTAGGCTTATTTGGCCAAGTCAGGCTTATTTTATTGTCTTTTCGGTTTCATAAACCAGGCTCACGCTGAGTCTGGCTCAGTTATTATGGAAATATAGTCAGAGAACTAAGAGTAGACTGAGCACAAGCTATGTTTCTTCTTCGTGGAATCCAACACCAATGGGCAATGTAAATGACACAAGCATGGCATTAGCGCCATCATCTGGCCAAAATGTATGTTGGCCTCAGAAATGTGAAAAAGAAAACATGACATCACAAAATCAATTACTTTATGCAATAAATTATAAATATACACCAACATTGTCTTTGCCTCTCATCTGTGAAATACTAAGTTGTGTGACACATTAATGACATTATGTGTCATCAAAAAGCTTGTTCAATAAAAGGAACCTTAGCCCACAGGACCAGTGCTTCATTTGTAAATTAGTAGTTTCAGGAACACTGTTGGTCTAATGTGATGGATTCAGGGAACAGGCCAAAACATTTGCCGGAACACTCTCATTAAACACCATTATATCAGATCAAATCTTTGCCGGATCCTTTACCCTGAAGAACTGAAAATTGGGGGAGTAAAATTAAGCACTGCACAGAACCTACCCTCATGACCTGTGTCCTGTGTCAACAGCAGGGGCGTGCAGAGAGCTACAGAGGGCAGGGGCTCAAAAATCAAAAGGGCACTACCACCCCCCCTCCACCCGCATGACCCCTGACAAACCGTTCCCGCTCCTATTAAATTTGAATCACAATCACATTTATTTCTAATCCTTTTTGTTATTAATTTTATACAAAAGTAAAAGAAGCTGTATAGGAGCTAAACATATAGTTTTGGGGAACTGCAATTATTATTTCAGTTTATTAATACTATTTTTTGCCAGTATCTTTTGCTAGTGGGGCACTTTTCAGGGGGCATCTGCCCCAGGCCACAAACACAGACTTTCACAACTGTCTCCCTCATGTCACTCTCTTCACTGGGCGGAGGCTGAAAACAGGGGCTTAAGAAAAGGACATAAACTATTGAGAATGTCTGGGCGCGAGTTTCACGTTGTTTTAAGAGAACATAGAGCTGTAATATTGTGACACAAATATGTGGCGAGGATGCGGCGCTGAGCCGGGATAAACGGCGCTCACGTCTGACACAAGGTTTATGTTTTAGATTGTACAAAACTGTTGACTTGTTGACCTCATTGGTCCACGATTATGAGGCCGACTGATAAAAAATAAAGAGCGATCTGAAGCACAAGGTGTGGAGATCGTTGTTCTGTGCAGGAGAGGCCTCTGCTCTCACTTCCTCCTCTCTCTGAGCGCCGCTCTCTGCTGCAGGGCTGGTGGGCGGGGCATTGAAAACGATGAACTAATGAGAGGCATGTTTCTGATTTGACTTATTAATATAAGCTAATAAGGCTTATTGGAGCAAAACCAATGATAAGGACCGTGGCAAAAAAAAGTGGAGGCTGGGGTCAATCTCGCAGCCTTGTGGATGGGAGCCCTGCGCTCTACCTATGGCGCTAACGGAGCAGAACAAAGCTGGCGGCCTGTGAAGTATGCTGCGCGATCACGCTTGGCCATGATTTCTCAGTGAACTCTGTGATCGTCAGTGTGGTCTGCTTATGTACGCGGCAAGTTAATTAGTTAAACCCGTCTTGAATTAGTGATATTAGCCAAGCTCGGTGTCCCTTTGGTGAAACCCAGTAATCGCAGCTTGAATTGTTGTGCCTCACATAAGCCAGGATTTGGAGCCTAAGCTGAGCTTTACTGAGTTTTATGAAATAGCCCTCTGGTTTCTAAATTGAAATCAACTGTACATGGATGGACACAGACAAAACCAGGATACTTAAAATCCCCATTAATAACCTGGACACCAGAGCACATGTAAACACACACATGAATATCTACTGACAGAGATTCCCACGGACAGCAAAGGCTCATATCACGGCATCGCTGTCATCGTTAAGTAAATGCCACACCTGCATGTCCTTGTCCCCCGTTACTCTGCTGAGTTCATCCAGGGCCAGGATGTAGAAGCACTCGCTGAAGATGGTCCTCTGCACCTTGACCGCTCTCCCGTCTCTGGTCAGACAGAAGGCACACTTCCACTGGCCACTGCTGTTGGACACACGGGCGTGCTTTCTCAGGAACGCTCCACCTGCACAAAACAAGAAATTAAATTCAATAACTCCACTTCCCTCATATCTGGGGAAATGCATAGGTATTTTTCATGAAATAGCCCCATATTACTCACTCTACCTTTAAAGCAACATGTTATAGTATGTTATAACACTTACAGAGCTTGTATCTCACCTGCTTTTGCAGCTTGTAGGATGTCTTCTCGGTGAAAGCGCGGCACGGTCTGGTACAGACGGCAGTACATCCACACCTGAGGGGGCAGCAGTTAGTAATGGTGAAGCCCAGAAACAAGCCTTAGTTGCGGGCATGTAAAGGTCCCCTACCTGGCGGCCCTGAAGCCACACATACTTCAGCTCATCATACACCTGCCCATCTCTGCCTAGGCAGGTGAAGAAGCCCCTGCACAGAGACAGGATGACCACTAAGCCAAATAATTTTTAGAAACACGGAATTAGGCTGAACAATTGCATTGGGTACTGAGGGTACCCATGTTGAGTACCAAGAGTGCCCATGTTAGGTACTGAGGGTACCAAGACTACCCGTGTTGGGTACAGAGAGTACCCGTGTTGAGTACTGAGAGTACTCGTGTTGAGTACAGAGAGTACTGGTGTTAAGTACTGACAGTACCTATGTTGAGAACCTGGAGAACCCATATTGAGTACAGAGAGTACCCGAGTTAAGTACTACCCGTGTCGAGTGCAACCCGTGTTGAATAAAGAGAGTACCCATATTGAGTGTCGTGGGAGTATTTGAGCCAGAAGTCCACGGTGCGGTCTAGTTGGTTGCGTATGGTCTCTCTGAACTGCTCCAGCTGCTGCACAGACATGGCTCCTGTAGAAACACAGAGGAAAATCAGCTTCATCTGCTCTGTGAGAGACCCTCTGCTCTGTGAGGCCACCTCTGCTCTGTGAGGCCACCTCTGCTCTGTGAGGCCACCTCTGCTCTGTGAGAGACCACCTCTGCTCTGTGAGAGACCACCTCTGCTCTGTGAGAGACCACCTCTGCTCTGTGAGAGACCACCTCTGCTCTGTGAGAGACCACCTCTGCTCTGTGAGACCACCTCTGCTCTGTGAGACCACCTCTGCTCTGTGAGGCCACCTCTGCTCTGTGAGGCCACCTCTGCTCTGTGAGGCCACCTCTGCTCTGTGAGAGACCACCTCTGCTCTGTGAGGCCACCTCTGCTCTGTGAGAGACCACCTCTGCTCTGTGAGACCACCTCTGCTCTGTGAGAGACCACCTCTGCTCTGTGAGACCACCTATGCTCTGTGAGGCCACCTCTGCTCTGTGAGGCCACCTCTGCTCTGTGAGAGACCACCTCTGCTCTGTGAGGCCACCTCTGCTCTGTGAGGCCACCTCTGCTCTGTGAGAGACCACCTCTGCTCTGTGAGACCACCTCTGCTCTGTGAGGCCACCTCTGCTCTGTGAGACCACCTCTGCTCTGTGAGACCACCTCTGCTCTGTGAGGCCACCTCTGCTCTGTGAGGCCACCTCTGCTCTGTGAGAGACCACCTCTGCTCTGTGAGCCACCTCTGCTCTGTGAGAGACCACCTCTGCTCTGTGAGACCACCTATGCTCTGTGAGGCCACCTCTGCTCTGTGAGGCCACCTCTGCTCTGTGAGAGACCACCTCTGTTCGGTGAGAGACCACCTATGCTCTGACCACCTCTGCTCTGTGAGAGACCACCTCTGTTCTGTGAGGGACCACCTCTGCTCGATGAGGGACCACCTCTGGTCTTTCTAGGCTGCTTTGCTCCTGTTCGTTCACATTGTGTTTTTTATAACCTAAAAAATGGAAACACTAAAGCACTAAAACGAAGGAAACAATCAAAGCTCTGGCACCCCTCCTGTTAAAGTGAAGTGACTTGTTGGAGTGATGCATGTAAGCAGCATGCAGGAATCACCTATTGTGCATGTTTCTTGTTGCAGGGGAAACGGGGTCAGTGTAACACAGGGTCAGTTGTAACACGGGGTCAGTTGTAACACATGGTCAATGTAACACGGGGTCAATGTAACACAGGGTCAGTGTAACACAGGGTCAGTGTAACACATGGTCAGTTGTAACACAGGGTCAGTGTAACACATGGTCAGTGTAACACGGGGTCAATGTAACACAGGGTCAGTGTAACACAGGGTCAGTGTAACACGGGGTCAGTTGTAACACATGGTCAATGTAACACGGGGTCAATGTAACACAGGGTCAGTGTAACACAGGGTCAGTGTAACACGGGGTCAGTTGTAACACATGGTCAATGTAACACGGGGTCAATGTAACACGGGGTCAATGTAACACAGGGTCAATGTAACACAGGGTCAGTGTAACACAGGGTCAGTGTAAACATGGTCAGTGTAACACGGGGTCAGGTGTAACACGGGGTCAGTGTAACACGGGGTCAGTTGTAACACGGGGTCAGTGTAACACGGGGTCAGTGTAACACGGGGTCAGTGTAACACGGGGTCAGTTGTAACACGGGGTCAGTGTAACACGGGGTCAGTGTAACACGGGGTCAGTGTAACACATGGGTCAGTTGTAACACGGGGTCAGTGTAACACGGGGTCAGTGTAACACGGGGTCAGTGTAACACGGGTCAGTGTAACACGGGGTCAGTGTAACACGGGGTCAGTGTAACACGGGGTCAGTGTAACACGGGGTCAGTGTAACACGGGGTCAGTGTAACACGGGTCAGTTGTAACACGGGGTCAGTGTAACACGGGGTCAGTGTAACACGGGGTCAGTTGTAATACGGGGTCAGTGTAACACGGGGTCAGTTGTAATACGGGGTCAGTGTAACACGGGGTCAGTGTAACACGGGGTCAGTTGTAACACGGGGTCAGTGTAACACGGGGTCAGTGTAACACGGGGTCAGTGTAACACGGGGTCAGTTGTAACACGGGGTCAGTGTAACACGGGGTCAGTGTAACACGGGGTCAGTGTAACACGGGTCAGTGTAACACGGGGTCAGTGTAACACGGGTCAGTTGTAACACGTGGGTCAGTGTAACACGGGGTCAGTTGTAACACGGGGTCAGTGTAACACGGGGTCAGTTGTAACACGGGGTCAGTTGTAACACGGGTCAGTGTAACACGGGGTCAGTTGTAACACGGGGTCAGTGTAACACGGGTCAGTTGTAACACGGGGTCAGTTGTAACACGGGGTCAGTGTAACACAGGGTCAGTTGTAACACGGGGTCAGTGTAACACAGGGTCAGTGTAACACGGGGTCAGTGTAACACGGGGGTCAGTTGTAACACGGGTCAGTGTAACACGGGGTCAGTGTAACACGGGGTCAGTTGTAACACGGGGACAGTGTAACACAGGGTCAGTTGTAACGGGGTCATGTAACAGGGCAGTGTAACACGGGGTCAGTGTAAACGTGAACACGGGTCAGTGTAACACGGGGTCAGTGTAACACGGGGTCAGTTGTAATACGGGGTCAGTGTAACACGGGTCAGTGTAACACGGGGTCAGTTGTAACACATGGTCAGTGTAACACGGGTCAGTTGTAACACGGGGTCAGTGTAACACGGGTCAGTTGTAACACGGGGTCAGTGTAACACGAGGTCAGTGTAAACGGGGTCAGTGTAACACGGGGTCAGTGTAACACGGGGTCAGTTGTAAACGGGGTCAGTGTAACACGGGGTCAGTTGTAATACGGGGTCAGTGTAACACGGGGTCAGTGTAACACGGGGTCAGTTGTAACACAGGGTCAGTGTAACACGGGTCAGTTGTAACACGGGGTCAGTGTAACACGGGGTCAGTTGTAACACGGTCAGTGTAACACAGGGTCAGTTGTAACACGGGCAGTGTAACACAGGGTCAGTTGTAACACGGGGTCATGTAACAGGGTCAGTGTAACACGGGGTCAGTGTAACGGGGTCAGTTGTAATACGGGGTCAGTGTAACACGGGTCAGTTGTAATACGGGTCAGTGTAACACGAGGTCAGTGTAACACGGGGTCAGTTGTAACATGGTCAGTGTAACACAGGGTCAGTTGTAACACGGGGACAGTGTAACACAGGGTCAGTGTAACACGGGTCAGTGTAACACGAGGTCAGTTGTTTAGTTTATTTATTTGTTTGAGCAGTTAACCTGCTCAAAGGGAGTGGGCTGAAGCCAAAGGCTTATAAGCGCCCACCCCAAAATAAAAATAGTAACATTACATTTAATATTTACAAGGTAGCAAATCATAAACAAAGGAACATAGGGCAAAGTAACAATAAATGATGAAGAATAAGACAAAACAACAGCAAAATAAAGAACAAAAGAATGTGCTACTTTTATGTTATAAAGGTGCATTCATACATATTATACTCTGAGATCTTGCTACTTCCCAGTTGTCATTACTATCCTCAATATAATTTAATTTGGGTTTAATTATCATTAATTATCATTATTAAAGGTGCATTAATACATATTATATTCTGAGATCTTGCTACTTCCCAGTTGTCAATACCATCCTTAATATAATTTAATTCGGGTTTATTTATCATTATTATTATATTTGTTTAATTGAGTTATATGTGAAGTATGATGTAAGCCCTGCATAGTTGTAACACGGGGTCAGTTGTAACACGGGGACAGTGTAACACAGGGTCAGTTGTAACACGGGGTCAGTGTAACACGAGGTCAGTTGTAACATGGGGTCAGTGTAACACAGGGTCAGTTGTAACACGGGGTCAGTGTAACACGAGGTCAGTTGTAACACGGGGTCAGTTGTAACACAGGGACAGTGTAACACGAGGTCAGTTGTAACACGGGGACAGTGTAACACAGGGTCAGTTGTAACACGGGGTCAGTGTAACACGAGGTCAGTTGTAACACGGGGACAGTGTAACACAGGGTCAGTTGTAACACGGGGTCAGTGTAACACGAGGTCAGTTGTAACATGGGGTCAGTGTAACACAGGGTCAGTGTAACAGGGTCAGTGGGGTGCATATCCCTGTTTCTATGTTCATGCTAGCAATGCAATACAGTTAACTAAACAAAATAAACATGAGCGGGGTCAGCTATAACACATCAGATTACATTAAGTAAAATGTTTTTTTTAACCATTTTAAACACATCTAATGCTTATTTTTTAATAATTTATATAGCAGAGTGCAGAAAATAATTTAAAAAGAAAAACATGGTTTCTTTATTATATGTTTGTATTTTAAGTTTTTTTTTTAAATTTCTGGTTAAGTTAATGTTCTTTTTTTTAATGGTAAATGGTCTCAGCTTGTCTAGTGTTTTTGCCAAAGTGGTCCTTTTCTAAATCTTCAATTTGCCCATTGTTCACATCGAGACACAAAACAGAGACACACACAATGTTATGAATGTCTTTTTTATTTTCGTGTTGTTTTTCTTTTACAATACAATAATTCTGAAGACTATTCTAAGGTGTGTCTGTTTTTGCTGCCTTTGCAGATGCTGTTACAACTGACCCTCCACACGTTAGTTATAATAAAGGCTTTTTCAAATGTTTTATTTGACTCCATCTCATGGTGTCTGTGTTAATGTTTCTGGAGTTATACAGTCTGTAGCCAGTGTAGGTAGTTTGTGTAAAAGTTTTAGAGCCAAAGCACAACAGTGTTACAACTGCCGGTCTCCCCATTTATTTGTCATTTTACCTGTTGAATGATCGTTCACGGTATGAAGCATTTGAGTGGCTTTTTGTGTCTGTTAGTTGGTTACTTCTTTTCCCCCCCTCTTTGTGTTTTTATGACACTTCTCAGTTCCAGGCACTGTCCTCGGAAAGTGCTGACCGGGTGCTTTGATTTTCCTCTTGGTCACGTGCAGATAACAAACACTGCGCGATCGACCGTATAGCGATTGATTCGTGCTCCACGTCTTAATTAAATCAAGGGTCAAAACAATTTCAACAACGAGAGAACACTGACATACCAGCCGAGTTCTGAATAAGACCGTATGATTCTTTTCTGTTTTAATACAGCTTGGCTCCTCTGAATGATTCCATAACTCCCACCAGAAGGCAGCATTTGTCCACATTTGTTCTCATCGCGTTTCTAAAAACTTTTAATGACAATCTGTACAGCGTGCACGTAGATCGTGGCGTGCGCGGTCGGGTCGCGCTATGTGGAACGACGGCTTTAGATGTACCTTTACACGGCGAAATGAAGTTGAAACTGCGGTCTGCAGCCTGCAGAGTCCCGGCTCCTGGATCAGCTGCGCGTCAGACCTTTCCTGTGCGCGGGTGTGCGCTCCTGTCCCGGTGTTTCTGTCGCTCCTGCTCTGCCTGCCTGCCTGCCTGCCTGTGTGCCTATATGCCTGTGTGTCTGCGCAGCTTTTCGGACTGGGAGAAGAGAGTGGCGGCGATCACGTGACTGCCTGGTGAGGAAGTGAAGCTGAGCGGACAGACAACAGGACCAGTGTGAGCGCGCGTCACTCGCCGCTGCGCATCTGCCGGCGGGGACGCGCGTAAAGACTGCTAATTCTGTCAGAGAGTATAGAGCCTAAAGGCTGTTTTATAGACCCTTTAATTGTTTGTAAACATTCCGGGCTTAGCTGGAGGCGGGAAGCTCGATTCCTATCTATTTCCATTGTAGCTGTTGTCATAGTAACGATAAACAAATGTCTAACTGTTTTAGGAAATATCAGATAAATCTTATTTTATCGTCTCAAATGTCATTCCTCTTGTTCTCGCACCTTAAGCCACAACAGGACCACATTTTTCAGTTGTAGTTTTACACTTAAAATCGCTAGTTTTAGTTTAATCTTATTTCTCTTGATCACTTCCTGCCTCCAGCTGATGTCACTGATGATGTCAGCAGTTAAAGGGTCTATTGACCCTTTAACTGGAGGCAGGAAGTGAGCAAGAGAAATAAGATTAAACTAAAGCTAGCGATTTTAAGTGTAAAACTACAACTGAATAATGTGGTCCTTTGTGGCTTAAGGTGCGAGAACAAGAGGAATGACATGACGATAAAATAAGGTTTATCTGATATTTCCAAAAACAGTTAGACATTTGTTTATCGTTACTATGACAACAGCTACAATGGAAATAGATAGGAATCTAGCTTCCTGCCTCCAGCTAAGCCTGGAAAGTTTACAAACAATTAAAGGGTCTATAGCAGGGGTGCCCAAACTTTTTGTCTCTGAGGGCCAAAATGAAATAGTGCCTGTGGGTCGCGGGCCAAACACTGCGATATCAAGCTTGAAACACATTTAACTGCAAATAATAATAGTTACTTTATTTTATTTTTCGGTATACATTTGCATTTGATTATATCTATGCAAATAACATACTATATAAAACAAATGTTAACTATGGCAAAAGCCTAGTTTTAGTAGAACAAAATCAACAAAACAACACCTGTATCCACATTACCTAGATTGACTTTACCTCATTCCTTTGTTAACTCAAAAAAATGCCATATTAGATCATTTTGAAAGTGTCAGTTCAGCATCAATTCTTTTATAAGTCTATTTTTAACATGACCTATGTTGATGTCAGCAATAAAAGTTGGAAAACTGGGAAAGTTGATGTACAACCAAGACACCACAATAGTGTTTCCTTAACTTTGCGAAAGGAGTGAAACAGCGCCCCCAATTTGACGCTGGTGGCCATAAAGTGTACTGCATCCATATTTACCATTGAGAATGAATGGGGGAGAGTTAGTATTAACCATACAGCAGAAAAGTAGGTCACTCTTTGGCGGGCCAACAGAATTGTTTCGGCGGGCCAAATTTGGCCCGCGGGCCCCACTTTGGGCACCCCTGGTCTATAGCCTACTATACCCGCCCACCGCAGCCCCGTCCGCTTCACGCAAGCCAAAATTGTTCGAACTTCTGCGTAGCTCCTCAGCGTTCACGTTGTGATGTAGATTAAAAAAAAAAATATGTTATGACATAAAAAGTGAAAACACTAAGGCACTAAATCAGAGGAACAATATATCCATAAAAAATAACTTGAAAGAGGGAGACTGAAGGAGTTTGTTGTGTGTTTCCTTGTTTTGCGAAAGGATCAACCAATCACGGCACTTGCGTTCTGCAGCGGAGTCACCCTGATTGGCTCCCACGTGCGTCCAGCCCGTAAACGTGGAGCTGTCGCTGAAGTATAAAAGAGCCTTTAACCAGCCTTTAATGGTAGGGTCAAGGAAGAGCTTTGTCAATGGCTGCTGCGTGATCAAGCAGTGTCTACCCCAGTGTCATAGACGTTACAGTTAATAATTAAAAGGTGTGGGTTTGCGTTAGAAAAAGCCTCATCTATTATTAACCAAGTGCATTTTCTCCAGTTCAGCTTTACCCAAATCTAAAAGGTTACAGCCTACAGGCCAGTGTAATGTCTCAGTGAAAGCTAACACCTAAAAGACTAACTGTAACGTTTTCATTGCATTTTTCTTGCTATGTTATAGGGGCTATCGACGAGCTCTACAGTAAAAAACCTTAGAGTTCTGTTTGACCAAGACCTCTCTTTAAAACACATATAAACCAGGCTTGTAAAATTACGTTCTTTCACCTGCGCAACATTGCTAAAATACGAAATATCCTACCTAAAAGTGATGCAGAAAAACTTATCCATGCCTTTGTTTCATCAAGGCTGGACTACTGTAACTCCCTGCTAGCAGCGTGTCCTAAAAGTTCCCTAAAAAGTTTCCAATTAGTTCAAAATGCAGCTGCAAGATTGTTAACGCATACAAAAAGAAGAGAACACATTACACCTGTGCTAAAGTCTCTCCATTAGCTTCCTGTTGAATTTAGAATCAAATTTAAAATCCTGCTCCTCACATTTAAAGCCATAAAAGGTATGGCTCCGCTCTATCTCCAACCTACTATCGTTCCTTATACCATGGTCTATATCACTCCACTGCAGCTGTTCCCATAGTAACGCCGGTAAACAATTGAGCTGGAACTAGTTTCAGAAAAAACTGATTAAAACGTGAAATAAGTTTAAAAAAAAATAAGTTAAAAAAATAAGCAAACAGGCTCCAATGAACAGTTGCAGTTTGCGGGACCATGGTATAAGCGGGATAATGCACTCTGAGGTGTCCATCATCAGAATAACTGGACTCCGCGGAAGCTGGACACGGAAGCGGAAACTGGACGATGCCTCCGCCTCCAGTTATTTCTGATAATGGACACCTACATATCGGCCAACCAGCTCTCAAAACTAAGGGCTACTAGTGATTCCTCGGGTCTCCAAAATCACTGTAGGAGGAAGAGCCTTTAGCTACCAAGCTCTGGTTTTATGGAATAAACTTCCAGCTCACGTTAAAGAAGCAGACACAGTCCCTACATTTAAGACCAGGCTAAAAACGTACCTCTTTGAATGAGCTTATGATCAGGTCAGTTAGGTAAAGCTCTAACCCACAGCCTGAAGTAAAGCTCTAACCCACAGCCTGAAGTAAAGCTCTAACCCACAGCCTGAAGTAAAGCTCTAACCCACAGCCTGAAGTAAAGCTCTAACCCACAGCCTGAAGTAAAGCTCTAACCCACAGCCTGAAGTAAAGCTCTAACCCACAACCTGAAGTAAAGCTCTAACCCACAGCCTGAAGTAAAGCTCTAACCCACAGCCTGAAGTAAAGCTCTAACCCACAGCCTGAAGTAAAGCTCTAACCCACAGCCTGAAGTAAAGCTCTAACCCACAGCCTGAAGTAAAGCTCTAACCCACAGCCTGAAGTAAAGCTGCCTTAGGAGAAACACTGCTGTGGGAAGTACGGTACACTGAGCGCTATCCTCTTCCTCTTCTTACTGCAAACTTTGTCTTATTATGATACAATATTTATTTTATTTGTAGTCTGTTCATTACTATTCACATGGTGTCTCCTGTCCCACTCCCCCTTGGGAGTGTCTGTCTAGATCGAGCGGAGGAACCCGGCTGAACGGAGGAACCCGGCTGAACGGAGGAACCCGGCTGAATGGAGGAACCCTGCCTACTGGATTGACAACAAGGACTGGACAGTCTGCAATCTTGGCCCGTCTGCTGAAGGGACTCCATTGGCCCTGGGTCTCTATAGCCTGTCCGTCCATGGGAGTGGATCTCTCCTTCTGTGGTTCTCCTCAAGGTTTCTCTTTTCTCCCACTGGGTTTTTGAGTTTTTCCTCTCCGTGCTGGAGAGTCTAAGGACAGGGGACATTATGTTTGCCTGGATACTTGATTCACCTGAACTTTACATTGTCTTATTTACTGCCTTAATGTTCGGTGCAGCCCTATGAGGCAACTCCTGTTGTGATATTGAGCTATACAAAACCATTGATTGATTGATTGGTTATTTTTCTCCTTTTTTGCACATTTTTTTTGCCGCTTTTCCGTTGTTTTTTATCAATTTTTTGTCACGTTGTCATCGCCTTTTTTCCTTGCTATTTTTTTCCGCTTTTTTCCCCCACCACTTTTCCATTGTTTATTTATTCTTTCTCTTTTTCTGCTGTTTTTTTTGTCACGTTTTTACCCCCTTGTTTGCCTCACTATTGTGGCGCTTTTTCATGTTTACTCCCCGTTTTTCCGCCGCTTTTGTTTTTTTGTTTACAGCCTGTAACCCAGTGAAATGCCTCATTTGAAAGCTAAGGCCTTATAGTTTCTGATGATTTATGTATGTGCAGTGGCAAGTAACTGTTTAACCCTGTTTCGGGCGATGCCACACTGGGGGTAAGTGTGCTCAGTTCAGGTGGGGCTTAAAGGGACAGGCTACAGTTTTTCCATACTGAGATATGTTCTTACCTGTCTGGTCTTTGTGCGTTCGCTCAGTCACGCAAAAAGACCAAAGATGTTGTTAGCATTTGGCCTCTCCCAGCATATTCATATACACGCCTTTCAGTCATGTGACTTTTGTTGTTATGGTGGCCATTTTGAATACCGAACTAGAATTATGCAGTACGTTGCAACTGTCCCCCCCCCCCTGGCAGCCATCTTAAAACTAGCGATGCTAGCCTAACACATTAGCTTTATCACATGGTTCCTAAGTCTGTTAAGAGCTAAGAAACTGCATATTCAAACTATATAACTATAAAGATCAACACTTGAATAGTTTAGACATGATAAAAATTCTGGTCATAAAATAAATTACTTTTTTACCTTGAATTTCAGTTCTCCCAGAAGGAATGATGACAGGTGGCTGTTAACTTCCAGAAAGAAGGAGGGGCCTACTGAGTATGTGCAGAGGTAGTATCATGGCTCTAGCTCATTCCTGATTGGAGAAATCAACAATGTTGCAACTGTCCCCACTCTCCAAAAATACGGTCATACAGTATATTAGTCATTACAATTTAAGTAACTTAACAAACAAAATGCCGCAGTGGTGTGTATGATCTGCAGTTGCTTGTAGCTAGTGCCATCAAAACAGGAAAAGGAAATCTTTGACTGCACTTTTTCTCAGTGGCATTATTACTATTTTTAGTTTATATTTTGCCCAAAGTAACTCAAAGTACTTAGCTACATTTTTGAAACAGGAATATGTAATACAAACATATTACATTTTTAAAGCTGTAACTAATATATATTACAATATATTGTCTGTGCAAGCTCTCAGTCGTACAGGAGTTGTCCATCTTCAATGAAGGTTCTTGAGTCATCTTCTGTACTCTGTAGTTGAAGTGTCGAATGTTTCGCCTCTTCATCCAAAAGGCTTTGTCAGTGCACAAAGGTTTGAGGGGAGGGACTAAGCCAATTGGAACTCCTCCCTGTGGTCTATATCTGGTCTGTGGGCTGAGCTGAACCTTGTGCACTGACGAAGTCTTTTGGATGAGAGGCGAAATGTTCCACACTTCAACTACAGAGTACAGAGGACTACCTTCATTCAAGATTACATTATATTACAATTTTAAAGTAACTTGCCCAACACTGCTAAGAATGAGTTACAGTAAAGTGTACAGGATCTAATTCTCAGAGCTTGTGTTTCTAAACGCAGACTGTAGACTAGACGTTTGTGCAGATGGGGGCGCTCTGTTCAATTTTCAGCTTCATACCAGAATATTTCCCACTAATATGGGTGTTGGATATGGGCTCCGCCCTCTTTACATGATATCGACAACTGATAAAACATTTGGGCATTTTTTAAACACGAGATTGATTAATATGATAGGAAATCCATATCATCTTAAGAGAGGCACTTGTTTATATAAAGTTTATTGTATTTTTAATTTCAGTTTTTTTTCCATGATGACTGGTGAGGCCTGGCCTCACCTGCCTCCCCTGATCGCACGTCACTGGCTAGCACTATAGCCTGACCATTGATATATTTGGGACATGGACATGGACAGTGTTTAACTCACCGTGACAGAATTAAGTAAGTAAGTTCTTTATTTGTCATTGTACGATTGTACAATGAAATTGCGTAGCTTAGATGTTGGGTTAGTCCTGAGCCGCTATTGTGGGCCAACCTGACCGGCATGTTTTTGGAGATAGGGGAAGGGTTAGAGAGTACTGAGTACTGCCTTCAGTGCTCCTCTGAAACGGTGCCCCATACTTGAGAGAAGAGACGTGTTCGTAGCACATTACCCCTCAGCCAAGCCCTTTTCTCTCTAAGCAGATGCGCAGTACGCAAGAGTCCAACTGTTGTTGTCCAACTGTTTTTGTCAAATTTCAAAGGCAAACCTTCTTGAAGAGAAAAAAAAACTATCCAAAATAACACTAATAATTAAATAAATATAGGCCTATTTATTTTTTCCCCCTAATCAGAATCCCCAGTGCCAACATTTTGACCAATGAGTGGAGCTTTCCTGTGAACCGGTCTGTGAGGGCCTATCAGGAGGGAGAAGGACTCCAGTGCAATGTTCTGAAGACATTCATTCAGACTGCTGTGTGCACTTGAATCTTTTTGAACTTCACAGCAGTCTGGGGACCATGGCTGAAATCTTCACATGGATTTGGGCACCAATCACAGAACAAGGACGGCAAGACGATGACGCGCTATTCGACATACGGAAGCTTGTAGTTTGTTTAGGGATTTTTTTTTTTTTTTTAATGTACGGATCCAACATGACAGCAGCAGACACGATGCCATCTTTCGATCAAGCTTTAGAACGTGTTCTAAAGAGTTTAGCTCAAAAGTTTACAGCAGGTACGTCATACGTCATCTGATACGATTGGCTATGGCTACGTGCAGACGCATGAGAGACATTCAGCACAATAAACAGCTCTGGACAATCGTAAACCACACGTCTCCTACGAGAAAATGAATGGGTGGTCCCCAGACTAAATATCTCAAGGTACTTTATTTGTCATTCCAACATACCAAAATAAACACACCTGTGAGAGCTGGCCTGCGGAGAGTAAACCAGCCTGGGCCCGTTCATCAGCGTACTCTGTCTGAACAGGCACACGACGTCAGCTTATGAGTTACCCCAACTGGCTGTCCCCAGGAGACGTGCGGGACAAGTCCATAGTTGCATAGTGGTTTAAGTGAAAGAAACAAATTAGTTTTTCCAAGTTTTTAATTTTTAAAATACTAATGTTACCTGTTTTTTGGGGTTTCAAAGCTCAGTAAATAAGGTATGAATTAGAAATCGAAAACTCCCTCAAAAAACAACAACAATTTCAAAATATTACGTCCAGTCCAAGCCTGTAAAGTGTGCGCTCTGACTAAAGTGCAGAATCTGTTACAAGAATAAAAACCCGATTTGGAGAAAACGGCCCTAAAGTTTTGTGCGTGCAGACCTTTGCGGCTGGCGTCTTCCACAAAGGAACTGACCATATTGGATGACCGAGTGTTACCATACCAGTATTTGAGGGGATTTATACTGATTTAGCACTAAAGTGTCATCAAATAAACATCGTAAAGGGAGAGTTTGGTCTATTTTTTTTTAAAACTTTGACACTGTCATGTCACTAGTCAAACATTTGAGACAAATCGACCACTGCATGAAAAGTGAATTTGGCTCACTGTTTAGGATGTATATACTTAAGCAGTGAGTGTTCTGTGTTTATAAATGAAGATGTTTTAGCCCTGAAACTAAAGGTTAACGTTAATTTAATGCAAATAACTGATAATATGGCATGACAATAAATACATCTGAAATCATTTCCATCAAACACTTGACTTGTCATTTATTTAAGTTTTCTTCTGTTTTTAAATCTCATTTATGTTTGATTCATATTAAAGGTGCATATGACTTTTTTACTATAATGCGTATTTGACCTTTCAGCGACCCAGCGGCTGTGAGTGGTTAGCAGATGCTTAGCATCACAGTGACCTCTATGATGCTCTATAGAATACATTGTTTTTAGGGTTTCTGCCAGGTTTTCTTTGTTGATGGATCCATCCCAATGGATGGAATGTAAGCATAACAAAACCGACCAGAAACCTAAAAAAAACCCCACCCATTTCACAACGTCACTGCTGTTGAAAAAGGTGTCTTTGCCAATGATAGCATTTAATCGCTGTTAGCACAACTTTACCTGGTATAAACATAACATTAGCATGTAGCTTATCTTCATAGTTTGCCTTATAGCTGCTTCTTTCCTCTAGTGTTTTGCCTTGGCACCTCTGATTAATTCCATAAACTCCATCAAACCAAAAGGCAGTATTTGTCCACAGTGTTTTCATGGCGACTCACAAAACTTTTCGTTGTCGTTCTGTTGTTCCTAGGCTAATGTTATTCCAGCGAGCGCTTCCGTGGGAGACGACTGCGGCCCGTTTCTAATGGAGATGGTAAACGTGTAAAACCAGGGTTGAAGCGTACTCTGTGGAAACACAGCACAAGAGGTCAAACACTGACGCAGCAACAGTGCTGCAGTGCACCGTTAACATGTGACAGGAAGTTAGCCAAAACATTGGCTAACTTCAGAGACTTCTCTAAAAAAAAAACACACAAAAACACTGCACATTAAACTCTTTTAATGTCGAAATGATCTTTGTAAAATACTTTTTACTCATAAAGTTTATCTGAAAGTGAATACTTTTACCCGATTAGAATCTGATACTTTTAAGTAAACGTGTTGCTCCTATGTCTGTACTTTTACTTCAGGAAGAAGATGCAGCACACTCAGTGACAGGGCATGTGGAAAGTCCGCTGTGTCGTGTTGTCAGCTGTTGCCACATAGGCCTTTAAGACTGCGCTGAGACAGGATGTGTGCTCAGACTGGCCCACGGACTTCATAACACAGAGACGGAGGACTGAGAGCTCCTGAGAGACACGAGGAGGACAGAGGATTACCACGAGGACAAGAGTGCAGCAGGAGATACACAGGACACAAACAGGACAGACTCCTCCTGGTCGCCATGGCACCGAGTTTCCAAGACAACTGTCTGAGCACGCTCCTGGGGGCCGGAGTGTGTGTCGCAGGTGAGATTCATTAAGACTAAACAACTCGGCCTAAAAGGATTTTTATTGTTCAGGTTTTGGGCCAGCTTGGTCTTACTGTATGTCAACATGACAAACTTCCCCTGGGAACAAATTCACTGCCTATTTCTCTCAATAAGATGGAACTATTTCACTGATTCAAAGTTTCTCAAATTTTTGTCTCAAAATGTTTTAAAAATTTGACCTGAAGACCTCAGACTCCGAGCTGAAGTGTAGGGCTGGCTTAGGTCAGTGATAGAGACTGGAGCCTGTCCGTGAAGTGATTGATTGATTGATTGATTGATTGTTTATTCCGAGTTCAATGTACATTACATACTTTTTTTTTTTTTTTTCCATTAGCATGTGCTACTTTTATGACTTTTGACATGCGTTTATGACATTTCCACATGCTTCTATATATACATAACACTGTACAGAAAACTCGAAAAGGAGTGGGAGGAAGTAAACTTATAAGTTCCCACCCCTGTATGTATCATAATTTCATTCATGTTAATGGAGCCAGTAGCAGGGCAGTTTGTGACAACCTGATGGCAACAAGCAGCACAACGATCCCAGCCAATCCCAGCTGCAGCAGGCCGACAACACAATGACACGCCAGCAACGCCCCAAAGCAGCTGAGCCAGTGACACACAAACCTCCCCACCAACAAGTGACAGGGCGCCATGTTCAGTCAGTACGACCACGAATAAAATGTGTTGGTTTGAGGAAAAACAAAAAACAAAGTCTGGTTTGAATGTGTTAATTTTGTATTTTCTTTCTTTTCTTTTTTTTTTAAATTTTTTATTATTATTTTTTTCCTTGTTCTTTCATTATAACATTATTCCAATAACGCATAATGGCTTATAGTGGTCAAGCCAATATTTGGATTTGCGTTTCCTTTTTCAACCAATTATGCCCATCATTATTTTTATTTTATTTTTTTCCACATGGCAACATGTCAGTATAGTTGTAGAAAGATATAGCGTCCCCTGCACAACAACCTCACTACATCACCGGCACGCCACCCGCCGCCGCCCCACCACACCCAGGATCAGCCACAATCATCATACGGCCAGTCACCACCCTGCCATCATCCACCGCCATACCACCAGCTCCTTCAGTGGTTGCTTCAGTGCCCTGAAAGTCAGAGCCGTGCTCCATCCGAAACCAGTAAATTGGTAAGAGGTCTTACGCCAAACCGGATGTGCGTCAGTGTCCGCCATGATAAGATGCGTCCGAATTGGGTTGTCAGTTAGGAAGGAGTTAGGGAAAGTGGCCTGTATGCTAACTATCATAGCCACTTTAGCATAGGGAGCTCTGATGCTAACTATCATAGCCACTTTAGCATAGGGACCTCTGATGCTAACTTACCGGCGATTAGGAGCTATGTGCCATCCCATAAGCCACTGCGCCAATCTCCCCACCCCCCTCGCCCCCACCCTCGAGTGATTCATGCTCAACCACTGTTGATTGACAGGCGCACATTTAATAATTAAAAAAAACATAAAAAAATAAGATTCTGCACAAGCCAAACTTTATAAAAGTGACAAAATACATGTTGTCATCACCACAGCTCAGTCACATGGTTTTAAAGAGCCTCCTCAGTAAATGGACTAAATGAAGCAGTTTGTGCTTTTGTTTTCATTTAGTAGAAACTTAAGCCACATGGCTAATTTGCATACTGTAGCTTTATGAAACCGCTGTTGAGATAAAATAAAGGGAAATGTGAAGGATCATTTGGATGTTTCTCTTTTTTCACCTTAAATGTCTTTATTTGACACTATGTTGTTGTTGGACAATATACAGTAGGGGGCGGTATGCGCTTTTGTTTGGCCTGCACTGAACTTTAAAGAAGAAAAAAAACAGCTGTTGGTGATGTCACTTCCCCTTCCCCTGGGTAAGGACGGTGGAATTGGGCAAATGCTGTTGAAGCTCTAGTTCACTAACTGCATAGAGATCTAACAGTTGACCCCATGAAAGGTTAAGGATTAGTTGCTAGTGTTAGTACTTAGAGGCTATGATTTGATGGTTTCGGATGCAGCACCAGAATTTTAAAGTTCACCCTGAAGGCAACAGGAAGCCAATGGAGAGACTTCAGAACAGGAGTAATATGAGCGCCCCTGTTGGTGCGGGTCAGGAGCCTCGCTGCTGAGTTTTGAACATACTATAGGCGGGTCAGCCCCTTCTTATTTAGGCATGTGGACAGGTTGTCACAATAGTCCAACCACAACGACACAAAAGCATGAATAATAGTCTCCAGCTTTCTTTGTGAGACCAACTGTCTCAGCTTGGCGATATTACACAAATGAAAGAAACAGTTCTTTAATAACTTTCTCGAATAAGAGATATGTCTTCATCAAAGATAACTCTGAGGTTTCGCAAACTAGTCTTGACTGACGTGCTCAGCTCTCCTCCCAGGTGTTGCTTAATACCAGGGATGACACTGTCAGGGCAACAATGAGTGTCTCAGTTTTCTCTGAGTAAAAGTTGAGGCGACATCGTAACAACGGAGCCTCGTAAACGGCTTTTTGAGATCTTTCCACTCTGGGACCCAGTTTGGAAAATGTTCGTTTACAGACCCCTAAAACGCCAGGTTCATACGGATGATACTCTGGATTGATAAAATATCTTTGCGTTTAGTCCTCAGCTTGACTTTGTGTGAACAGGGCCTAAATCTGTGTTAGTGAGCACTTCTCCATCCCCCCTCACAGCTGTGACATATCCAGATGCTCATTAGACCAAATGAATATTGCACGGGTGTGCCTTAGGCTGTCTACAACAAAAGGAGTGCGAGGGAACTAAAGCAGAGCATCCCAAACAAGCTCAATGGGTGACCGGTGAGTACACTGGCCATGCAAGAACTGAGATGTTGTCAGCCTCCATTGCAACACGGGGCCATGCATTATCACGCTACAACATGAGGTGATGGTCATGGATGAACAAAAGGGCCTCGGGATCTCATCAAGGTATCTCAAAGTGCCATCAGTAAAGCTAAACTGAACATTTCAGAGTGTCCTTTATTGTAGACACCTGTGGCACCTGTGCAATATTCATACGCTCTAATCCGCACCTGCCAACACTGTGAGAAGTGCTCACTAACACAGATTTATGAACAATATTTGAGAAAAATGGGTCTATTGTTGTTTATGGTAAAAGTTGTATGTCTTTGAGTTCAGCGACTGAAAAAGGCGAGCAAAAACAAAAGTTACATTTTTGGTGAGTATACATGAGAAATTATAAGGTCCAGTTCCTCAGATAAATTGTGGCATCTTCCGCAGCCCCACATTTTCCAATAATGTACTGATTTGTATATTTTTTGCTTCATACTACTACTACACTACTACATTTTTAAGTATACACGATATCCAAAATAAGAATGTATCTAATACGTCACAAAATGAACTCATAAATTTAAGCCTGAATCTATTTATTATTCAGATATTATTTGTTTTCATGTATATTTTTCCGCATATATTTATGTTACTAATATTATTATTATTTGGAATTTATTTGAGTGATTATTTACATTATTTACATTAACATTGTAGCAGTGCAGAAAATAAATAAAGTAACAAAAAAGTAACAAAAACTCAAAAGGAGTCGGCCGAAGCAAGAAAGCTTATAAGTGCCTACCCCCATATTCAAAATGAATTTACATTCCGGATACAGTGATACAACAACTCGTACAACACTTTAGATTACAAATTCCTGGATTACTGTACACAATTACAATTGTCCACATTGACTTTACGTACAACAGCTTTGCTAAAGAAAAACATTCATCTTTAACAAAAAGAAAATCACGTTGTGGTGTCACTACTTACTCATAACACACAAGTCTCCCTTATTGTGAAAGGCTGGTTTTCTGCTGGGCGGAAAGGTTGAAGTTCCCGCTGTTTTGAGGAGTGGAGAGAAAAATAAAGTTTGCTGAGACTCCATATTCTCGTCTATTTCATCCTCCACATTGGTGACCCTGACGTTTGAATTATGTCAACCGACGCATCTTCGTCTGCTTCCACGGCAGCTGCACCGACTGTTTTTGCGGCTACTATTAGACTCCCGGATTTTTGGCAGAATGACCCGGATCCCTGGTTCCAGCATGTGGACGCTCAATTCCACCTGCGCGGCATCACCACAGACGACACGAAATATTTTCACGTCATTGCGGCTTTGGATTCGGCCACGACCCGCAGATTAATGGGGCTGCTCCGGGACCCGCCTGCTGCCAACAAGTACGGAGCGCTTAAGACAGCGCTATTACAACTTTACCAGCTCTCGGATATGGAGCGGGCCGATCGCCTGTTGTCGCTGACTGGTTTAGGTGATAGCAAACCAACGGAGCTGATGGAGAATATGTTGGCCTTGCTTGGCTCCGGTGATGTTTCGTTTCTTTTCACCCACCTGTTTCTGCGCCAGCTACCGCCTCAAGTACCCACAGCCCTGGCCAACTCTCCCCTCATCCGCACTAAAGATTACAGAGGTTTGGCTGAAGAAGCGGACAGACTTTTGCTGGCCTCCCGTCAGGTTTCAGTGCACGCTCGGTTACCATGCGTGCCAGAGAGCGAGGAGACTGTGGATGTCGCCGCCGTCACGGAGCGGCGGAAGAAGGAGAACGGCCTGTGTTTCTACCATCACCGCTTCGGAGTGAAGGCTCGCCGCTGCATCCCACCGTGTTCCTTTCAGCGGCCGGGAAACGAGAAGGCCGGCGCTCGCTAGCAGCTGCCTGCACCGGCAACGACAATAAGCTGCTTTTCATTGAGGACAGCGCTTCAGGACGTCGTTTTCTCGTGGATTCGGGGCACAGCGGAGCATCGTGCCCCCCTCCTCCGCTGACACTTTGGGACAAAGTCAAGGGCCCCCACTGGACGCGGCTAACGGCACCTCCATCCGCACCTTCGGCACCAGGTTTCTGACTGTGTGTTTTAACGGCCGTGTGTTTAGCTGGGACTTTGTGATAGCTTCTGTTTCAGTACCCATCCTAGGCGCAGATTTTCTGTGTGCGTTCAGGCTGCTAGTGGATGTAGCTAACAGATGTTTGATTAACTCTTGTCTTTTGATACATACCCGTGTACTCTGGGGATCGCGGGGCCACTGCTCGCTAACATGCTCGCTATAGGGGACTCATACCAACGTCTTCTCGCTGAGTTTCCTGCCCTTACGGTTCCTACCTTTTCTGCCGCAGTAGCTAAGCACGGGGTTGAGCATTACATCACTACAGTCGGTCCTCCTGTTTTTGCTCGCGCGTGCCGTTTAGATGCTGCTAAATTGGCCATCGCTAAGGAGGAGTTTGCCAACATGGAGTGGTTAGGCATTGTGCGCCGCTCAGACAGCCCGTGGGCTTCGCCCCTGCACATGGTCGCTAAGTCTGATGGGGGCTGGCGCCCTTGTGGAGATTTCCGCCGTCTCAATAATGCTACAACTAACGACAGGTACCCGATCCCTCACATTCAGGACTTTTCGGTGCATCTTGCAGGGGCGGTTATTTTCTCCAAGGTTGATTTGGTGAGAGGTTACCACCAGATGCCGGTCCGTCCTCAGGACGTCCCCAAAACGGCGGTCATCACTCCCTTTGGACTGTTTGAGTTTTTGAGGATGCCGTTTGGCCTGAAGGGCGCGGCACAGACGTTTCAGCGTCTTATGGACTCTGTGTTGCGAGATATGCCTTTCCTGTTCGTGTATCTAGACGATGTGCTGGTGGCGAGTGCTTCGGTGGAGGAGCATATGTCACATCTTCGCCAGCTTTTCGAGCGCCTCAGTCAGCATGGACTTATCGTCAACCCTGCTAAGTGTCGGTTTGGACGGTTGGAGATCGAGTTCCTGGGACACCGTGTGTCACGGCAGGGTGCGGTGCCTCTTCCTGCCAAAGTCGAGGCGGTTTCGACTTTTCCTCGCCCCTCCTCTGTGAAGCCCCTACAAGAGTTTTTTGGCACGGTTAATTTTTACAACCGTTTCATCCCTCCACATTATGCACTCGTTGTACGATGCCTTAAAGGGTAAAAAGGGTAACCAGGACATTGAGTGGACCCAGGAGAGGTCACTGGCGTTTGATGAAGCTAAAACAGTGGTTGCCAAGGCCGCCCTTTTGGCCCATCCCAAACCTTCTGCACCCATCGCCCTTACCACTGACGCGTCCGATTATGCCGTCGGTGCGGTTTGCAGTGGTCGGACGGACACTGGCAGCCACTGGCGTTTTTCAGTAGAAAGTTGCGCGACTCAGAAAGAAAGTACAGTACATTTGACAGGGAGCTCTTGGCCCTTTTCCTTGCCACACGCCATTTCCGGTTCCTCTTAGAGGGCCGGGAGTTCACCGCTTTTGTCGACCACAAGCCGCTAACGTTTGCTATGGCTAAAACTTCTGAACAATGGTCGTCTTGTGTGTGGCGTGCCAGCGCGCTAAGGTGCAGCGCCACGTTAAAGCTCCGTTAGGGCCTTTTCCTGTCCCTGAGAGGCGTTTTGAGCATGTTCACGTGGATCTTGTCGGTCCTTTTCTCCCGTCCCGTGGTTTTACTCACCTGCTGACCATGGTGGACAGGACCACACGGTGGCCCGAAGCAGTTCCACTGTCGTCTACTACTGCGCCTGAGGTGGCCCGAGCGTTCCTCTATTCGTGGGTGTCTCAGTTCGGTGTGCCTTTGGATATGACATCTGATCGGGCCCGCAATTTACCTCGGAGCTGTGGAACGCGGTTGCCGGGAGCTTGAGGGTTAAACTTCATCGGACCACTGCTTACCACCCTCAAGCCAATGGGCTGTGCGAGCGGTTTCATCGCACCATGAAAGCCGCCCTCCGTGCATCCCTGGTGGACAGTAGTTGGGTGGACAGACTGCCGTGGGTTTTGTTGGGTCTGCGTTCCGCCCCAAAGGAGGACCTGCGCTCCTCTTCGGCTCAGTTAGTTCTGGGTCAGTCTTTGAGGGTGCCGGGGGAGTTCCTGCCTAGTGCCCCGGGTTTGGGTCCTGGTGTTGTCAGGAGTTTTGGGGTCCAGGGGGAGACTAGGTGTTTCTGTCCTGTTGCTGCGCACCACTGTCTTCCTCAGTCCTACATCCCCAAGGACCTTATGTCGGCCAAGTACATTTTTATTCGACACGATGCGCACCACTCTCCTCTGCAGGCCCCTTATGACGGTCCCTTTCGCGTGTTGGAAGCGGGACACAAGTTCTTTCTTATTGAGATGGGGACTGGACAGGACAGGGTTTCAGTGGACCGTTTGAAGCCCGCTCATGTGCTCCAGGAGGACGGGGTAGAGCTAGCTCGTCCTGCTCGCCGCGGCCGCCCGCCCAATCCGGCCCCGGACATTGACCCTTTGCCTCTGGTGAGCCCACCGCAGGAGGTGGTTAAATGTAGTCGGAGAGGTAGAGTGGTCAGGGTACCTACGCGGTTTAAGTAAGGTTTGTGCATGTTGTTTTTTGTGTTCTGGGGGGGCCTGTGTGGTGTCACTACTTACTCATAACACATAAGTCTCCCTTATTGTGAAAGGCTGGTTTTCTGTTGGGCGGAAAGGTTGAAGTTCCCGCTGTTTTGAGGAGTGGAGAAAAATAAAGTTTGCTGAGACTCCATATTCTCGTCTATTTCATCCTCCACAACGTAATGATTACAAGGCTTCCAAAGTAAGAAGACAACACGAAGATAGAAATGTATGCAGTTTACCAATATGTATAAGCATTTATTTTTATTTTATTTTTATTTACAATTTGTACTTTTCTTTTTCCTCTTTCCCATTCATTAATAACCATAACCAATCTTTACTTATAAACACCAGTCACCATTCTAGTAATTGAACATTCACTTAGTTATTATTAAGTATTACGTAATCAACATGACCCATTATTATTGTCATTCCCATTTCCACCGTAAAAATATTAGTTGTGATTGTTGTTGTTAGTTTTGTTTGGTTGTTTGCCTTGTTTAGTGAGGTGCCTTTAAAAGCCAGGGTGTAATGTGGCCAGTTGGTAGAGGGCAGTAGCCAGGGGTGAAAGTAGCTTTTTTGTGACAGCCTGAAACAGGCTGTCACAAATCTTTTGCTTATTCATTTCTATCCAGTTCCTTTAATTCATAACAACTTAAACTTAGAAAGTTTTGACATTGGTTCTATCAGCAATGATGTGGTTAAAACAGATTCACAGTATAAGTAATACTTATAATTATATATAAGTAATACAAAATTGTAGATAATAAGTACAAGGTCACATGTCTTTAGCATATTTCTCAAACACACTTCTCTTATACTGTTATTTCAATTGCTGTAGACTATCAGCACCTTTTAACGATTCCTCTAGATTATTTCACAGATTTACACCTCTCCAGGTGATACAATGACTTTTTCAAGAGAGTCTGGCTGCAGACCTCCACTCTCAGGACCCTGCCTTGCAGACCTCCACTGTCAGGTCCCCTCCGCTGTCAGGACCGGAAGTTTATTCGAAGCCTTTCAAAATAAAACCGGATATACTGGAAGCACGTATTTGTCGTTGTTCCTTGGGCTTTATTTTATGTAATATGATAATATGATATAAAAATGTATAATATATGTATAAAAATATGATATAAAAGCAACTATAAGTAGTAGCCTTCATGTTTGGCTGCAGACCTCCACACTCCCCTTCCAAAATGAAAAGCAGGCATATCGGAGGACGTATTTGTCGTTCCCCATGTGAATATACTTTATTTATTGGGGCCATATTTTATGTATATAATGTAAATATGATTCAAAAGCAAGTATTCCAGGAGTAGCCTATGTAACGGAGGCTGCTTGGCTTCCAGAAGTACATTAGGTAAATCTCACTCCTCTACGCTTCATAATACACAATGATTACATTACAGATACTTGTCTGGTAGTCATGTGGGTAAGTCGGGCGCCTCCCAGTGCAAACCACATAGGTTCGATACCAGCGCTGAACAAGATGACGTTTCAATTTTTGTTTAGTTTTCTATGTGAGCACACTTTAGCTCTTGGCGCATTCATTTATGTCTAAATATGTAAGTATTATTTACGTGTAATCACGTTGACTTAAAAACAGAGGGGCCATCAGAATAAAATAATGAAATAATAACTCACTATTCCAGGCCTAAAGGCTTTAACTGGGCTGCAGCAGGAGCACGAGCTGCTGTTCCAGATATAAATGAAGTAACACAAGCGTAATTGTCATGGAAATCTATCAAAATAACGACTGATGAATGAAAATCTGAAAAATATTCGCATCGAACTTTTCATTCTTGCGGCGGGGAGATACCATTTCATATTGAACTAACTCAGAGGGGTGTTTAAGTGGAACACCCCTCCGCTTTAGTTCAAGTTGGTGCAGTCCAATCCAGCGGAGACAAGTGTCTGCGCGAGTTAAGAGACTAAAAGGCAGTGAAAGGTAGAAAAGTGGTCAAATAAATGTTTTTATCTACATAACTTGTGCTGATTGTGGGTTTGTATCAGGCTCAGACTGTGTGTGCAGCGGCCCATGTGAAAAGATTGAAAAATTGTTAGAAAATTGTCAATGTGGTATTTGATCCAGCGACCTCTTGTACTTGAGACCAGCGCACTATTACGGAGCCATAATTCCGGGCCGGTCTTCTCCACATTCCCGGGCTGAAATTAGGTCCCAGCACGCCCCTGCTTAAAAAAGATAAGAAAAGATATAGTATGGGAAACTAATAAATATGCACTTCTTCTTCTAATGGTTTCCGGCAGGCTGTACACGTTATGCTGCCCTCTTCCGTTCAATATGCACTTCCGGTCCGGTCCTGACAGCGGAGGGGACCTGACAGTGGTATGCTGCATCCGAAACCAGTAAATTGGTAAGAGGTCTTACGCCAAACCGGATGTGCGTCAGCGTCCGCCATGATAAGATGCGTCCGAATTGGGCTTTCAGTTAGGAAGGAGTTAGGGAAAGTGGCCTGTTTGCTAACTATCATAGCCACTTTAGCATAGGGACCTCTGATGCTAACTCACTGGCGATTAGGAGCTATGTGCCATCCCATAAGCCACTGCGCCAATCTCCCCACCCCCTCGCCCCCACCCTCGAGTGATTCATGCGCAACCACTGTTGATTGACAGGTGCACATTTAATAATAAAAACAATTAAAAAAAGATTCTGCACAAGCCAAACTTCATAAAAGTGACAAAATACATGTTAGAGTCACCACAGCTCAGTCACATGGTTTTAAAGAGCCTCCTCAGTAAATGGCTTAAATGAAGGCAGTTTGTGCATTTGCTTTCTTTTAGTAGAAACTTAAGCCACATGGCTAATTTGCATACTGTAGCTTTATGAAACAGCTGTTGAGATAAAATAAAGGGAAATGTGAAGGATCATTTGGATGTTTCTCTTTTTTTCACTTAAATGTCTTTATTTGGACACTATGTTGTTGTTGGACAATATACAGTAGGTGGCGGTATGCACTTTTGTTTGGCCTGCACTGAATTTTAAAGAAGAAGAAACAGCTGTTGGTGATGTCACTTCCCCTTCCCCTGGGTAAGGATGGTCGAATTGGGCAAATGCTGCTGAAGCAGAAGTTCACTAACTGCATAGAGATCTAACAGTTGACCCCATGAAAGGTTAAGGATTAGTTGCTAGTGTTAGTACTTAGAGGCTACAATTTAATGGTTTCGGATGCAGCCGAGGTCTGCAAGGCAGGGTCCTGAGAGTGGAGGTCTGCTTGTACTTTCAGATTATGAGTGCCCCTTAGATCGAAACTTCCCTCTCTTTTGCCAAACATTTGTTGTATATTGATTGGGAGCTGATTGTTTGCTGCTTTATATATCTGTAACAAAGTATTATATTTTATGAGGTCATCAAGTTTCATGGTGTTAGATTTTAAGAACTGTATATTTGTATGTATATTTGTATCTACAGCAGAAGTTTCAAATTGTCGATAAATGATTTCCTGTTCTTTGCCTTTTTCAATCCAGGTTGCACCATTATTCTTGTGGCTGCCTTTCCCGTGGTTCAGATTGTGTTAGGTGAGTCCTCCAACGTTGACCGTGTGATTTGTCCTGGTCGTGGTTCTGACCTCCCTGTTTGCAGGCGTTCTGTACATGGGCTCCTGTCCCGTGGCCCCTGTGCTGCCTGTCCATGTGCTGGTCAGCGGTGTGGGGGCCCTCCTGCTCCTCAGCCTGCTGGCCCTCCCCAATGTGCTGTGTCCGGCTCGACACACCGGCTCGCTGTGGACTCTGTGGGTGATGAGTGTGGTCCTGCTCTACTGCGCCTGGTTCCTCTACGGTCAGCACTCTATACAGTATATGTAATGTAGTCCATTTGTTTCAGCTCAGTCTGCTGTACTGTCACTTCTGTCTTTTTGGACCTTTTGTTTGTGTGCACCACTGGCCATAATGTGGCGCTGCACTGGAAAAGCCAATTTAATACTTGACCGTCAAACCCACGCTTAAAGGGATATTTCAGGATTTTGACATAGGGCCTAATTTCCTAGTTATCCAGTGATTTCTGGTGATATATATATATATATATATTTTAATTCATGCAGTCTTTATATTTGAAGAGTTTTGTGGCGCTAGGCTAGTGCATTTCTATGGTACCAGCTAGCCTGCATTAAAAACAGTCTGACCCACTCCACAGTGCACCTGGAGGTAAATCACTTATAACACCAGACTAACCATATAAATGTCTGTGTTAATAGAATCATTTTTGAAATGTAACTGACCTTGCATCACATGACTTACTGCATTTTGAGGGACTATTTTCTCGCAGATCACTCCGCCGCTGCGTTAGCTTACAGCCACGAAGCTGATGCTGCTCAAATATAAGTTATTTTAAATACAAAATGGTTATAATTATTCTATCGACACAGACATTTATATGGATAGTCTGGTGTTATAAGTGATTTACCTCAAGTGCACTGTGGAGTGGGTCAGATTGTTTTTAATGCAGGCTAACTGTTACCGTAGAAATGTGCTAGCCTAGCGCCACTAAGCTCTTCAAATATAAGGACTGCATGAATTAAAAAAAAATATATATCTCTAGAAATCAACAACACTCTGGATAACTAGGAACTGAGGCCCTATGTCAAAAATCCTGAAATATCCCTTTAAGCGCTGAACACACCTGGCAGCCAATCCGTGAGCTTGTGGCAGCTGCAGCGACGCAGACGAGTCAGACGTGCACCTGCAAGGAAACGGACAACAAACACCTTCAGTCTCCCTCTACCAAGTTATTTTGTATTAATGTAATCTTCCTATGTTTTAGTGCTTTTCATGAATTTTTATGAAAATTAAAATTAAAATCCGTCACAACATGGACATATTCTGAAGCATCTGAAGCGCCAAAATCGCGCCATAAGCTTCTAGTTGGACACCTGGGCTTTTTGCGTGCAGCTATGCATCTGCACAAAGTGTGGAAGTGTAGTTGTGTATTGGAAGGAGCGCTTGCTTGGAAAATAACTGCTGTATAGCGTTTGGGAAAATCCACTGGAGATCCGCCATGTTTGTGGGTGCTAGCATATACGTTCCATAGACTAACATTAGCTAAAAACAGTATACAAAGTGGAGAAAAAAGCTGCGGGTTGGTGTGTGATCATTTTCACGGCTCCTTTATGTAGTTGGTGGTTTTATTGACTTTATTGACACACACAATGAAGCTAATCCTTCATGATTGTTTACATCTACATTGCTTTTGAGGAAAGCTACTGCCCTACATTTCCCCAAAAGTTCAGATATCCCAACTTCAGCGTCTGCCGCTTTGGAAGATCTGGCCGTGCTCGGACGCTTGAATTACTTAAACTACTTAATAGTTTGTGTACATGCGAAAACACCTTTAAAACCTTCAGTGTTGTGTGTTAGTGCAAGTGCGCTCGCCTCTACAGAAAACTTGTCTCCACTATTTTCATTGTTGTCATTCCCACTGCTGCCTGCAGAGGGTGCTCTGACCAGCCTAGTGTCTCTCTCCTTACTGTCTTTTCTTTACGTTGGCATATAATATTTAACAAATAAAACATATTTGCTGACCCTTGTCCCAAACAAATATGAGTCTGTGTTTGTTCTCCAGGGAGCTACCTGGTCTACTCCGTGTATCCGCCGCAGTACCTGGACAGCTCCACGGTCTTGGGAAACTCCACGTCGGCTCCAGAGGTCTTTTTGACCCAGAACCACACAAAGGCGTCTCCAGCAGCCAGCTCTGGACTGCACTGTGACCGCTCTCTGTACCTGTTTGCCTTCTGGACGCACACGCTGGTGTACGTGTTAGCCGGGAACGCTCTGGTCACCCTGCTGTGTCTGTGCGGCTTCATGAAGGTCATCGAAGTAGTGGTCAACTATATCACCTCCTGATCCAAACGCCGAGTTTTACCGACACTGCAGTCAGAGATGGAAGTCCTCAAGTCTCCAGCTCTGACATGGGACTCATTTTCCAAGTCGTTCGGGACTCGTGACTCAACTGGGACATCAGAGGACTCGGGACTCGCTCAGGCCTTGTCCACACATAACACCACCCGCGGACTAGAAAGAAAAAACATAAGTCCACATAACCTCGTAAAAACACAGCACATTCATTTCTTTCAGCTGTATGAACTGGGCTCCCAAGTGCACAGTTATAGCTCTTCATACATGCCGAACAATTTTGAGACATCCGACCTTGACAAAACCAAAAGCATTTTGCAGTTTTTTTGTAATCTTCCATCAGATAAATAGTACAGCGTGTGAGCAACTTTCTTGACCACCTTGACCGGTGGGTTAAAGTGAAGCCTCTACTGAGTTCCGTCACCTTGGGTAGTGGATGAAAAATTAAATAAAATCGCATGTGACAGACAGTTATCACCACCAAATGCAAAGAAGAAGAAGAGCACACGCGATTATTGTTAATTTCCACTCTTTAGGGAAGGGAATCTTATTTGTATAGCGCTTTTTATATGACACTAGTCACACCCAAAGCGCTTCACACTAGGGTTGTCACGGTAAACGGTGTAGCGGTAAACCCCGGTAAAAATTTTGACGGTAAAAATTACCGTCTTGTTTTTGAAAAACGATATTATCTCGGTGGATTACCGCGCCCGCGGTGTAGGCAAAGCGAGCCTCACCGGCCGCCGTCTCCTCTGCTGAAGTTGCCGCGTATGCGCACTGTGTTGTTTGCAACGAAAACAAAACTTTCTCGACGCTGAAATCATGGCCCAAGGAGACTGCAGCGCTCAGGACGTCTATCAGCCTCAAACAGGACCAAGTCTGAAGTCTGGGCATATTTTGGGTATTTGAAGAAAGCCGAGGGACAGTTGATAGAAGACAGTTATCCTGTTTGCAGGACATGCAGGAAAAAAAGTTTCTGCGAAAGGCAGCAACACTTCGAACCTCATGACACATCTGCGTGACCATCACCCACAACTCTATAGCCAATGCAAGGCAAGTTAACGTTATAGCATGATGCATGATGTGCAGACTTTGGGTTGAGGGAGAACGCAACGAGTCGCCCCATAGTGCAGCCGCAGCGCCTCGCAGATACCTCCATATTGAAATGGCACAATGCGTTACAGGCTCCCGGAGGGCAGATTAAAGTCGCCAATGCAATAGATTCACTCTCGCCGCATTATTATGAATTTAACAATGATTACTGTCTGATGGCATTTTCCCAAATCTGCAGAGTGAAAGCAGACTGGAAGGACACAAACTGAGAACGTGACAATATTCTAACACTGGTCTGGTGCTATAAATAGTACATGTAATACCCTCCAAACGATCAACAATACATAGTTATAGTTCATTTACTTTGATGTGAAAAGTTGCACTTTTGATATGGCTTTGTCTGTATTTTTTTAAATATAAAAAACACTGTTACACTTTTTTGAAACTATTTCAGTTTGTGTAGGACTATCAATGCTTTCTGAACTTATACCGCGATAATACCAAAAACTGTGATAATTTTGGTCACAATAAGGTAAAATTTTCATACCGTGACATCCCTACTTCACACATGAAAGGGAGGGGGTTCATTCACTCCATGCTGATAAGCTACATTTTGTAGCCACAGTTTCCCCTGGGGTAGACTGACAGAAGCGAGGCTGCACACATCTGCGCCAACGGTCCCTCCGACCACCACCAACCACTCAAACATAGGCATTGGGTGAAGTGTCTTGCCCAAGGACACAACAACAGTCTGCATCTGCAGGAGCCGGGATTCGAACCCCTGACCTTCCGATCATGAGACGACCCGCTCTACTATCTGCGCCACTGTCGCCCCTTTAGAGAGAAACTGTAGAAATAATTACGTAAGCAGCAGCTCAGGCCACTCCTCATGCGCACAGGTTTAATGCACCTCAATATAACAGCATTTATCATGAAATCTTTACGGACATAAACTAATCCATAAACAGAGTCAACTATTCCCAAGCTTTAGCCGCATTTTATTTCACATCAATCGGCCTGATATTTTCAGTTTTAGAGATTAATTTTCCAGATCCAGTACAAACCTTTGCTGTTGGTTTTCAGTTCCATCCACAGCCTCGCACCTGCGTATTTATGTGAGACTCTGACCCCTCACCACCCCAGCAGAGCTCTACGTTCTGCCCACATTACAAACAGTGGGGTGGTCGTGCTTTTGCTGTGCCAGGTCTGAAACTCTGGAACTCGTTGCCGCTTGAGTTACGTGCCATCATAGACCTGCCCCTGTTCAAAGCAAAACTAAAGACTCATGTGTTTCGAAAGGCTTTGGACACATAGTTCTGTGGCACATTGTTGTGAATGTGACAATGGTCTGTTTTTTATGATATTTTATGCCTTTTATAAATTGTATTTTTATTGTGTACAGGACTTTGGTCAACTTTGGTTGTTGTAAAGCGCTTTAGAAATAAAACTTTGATTGAATGATTGATTGATTGATACATTTAGGATGCAGGATGAAGAGAAAGAGCAATAAAACAGTGCGGGGATACGGCGGGCGGTTACGATGTGATGTCAGCCTTCTTCACACAGTCTTCCTACCGATCTGATCTGAATCTGAATCTGCCCGTTTGAAAAGCAACAAAAAAAAGTCTGTAATCCTGGCTCAAGTTTAGTCTTTAAAGTCGTCTGGAGCCTGTGTCTCTTCCTCTTCAGCTCAGCGCGAGGTGCAGCTCTCAGACGGAGGAAGAACAGGGGCTGAGCTGACACGGGCAGCAGAGGGTCTTGAGCCCCATAGTAGAGGGGCCCCACTGGGAAACACTTACACAGTATATAAAAAACAATAAATAAATAGAATAAATCATAAAAGTAGTCTAATTGGAGCTATACAAATCAGTGTTGCTTTCTTTTTCTTTCTTTCGTTGTTTTTTTAGGAAAGTAATCATAATGTAGACAGTTCTGATTTTCATCACCGTATGAGGCTGATTTAAACTTTGTCTTGCAATTCTGAGAAAAACTAGTCAAACATTAAAACACATTATACAAAGATAAACATCACATATATGTTTAAATATAAAGCTTGTAAGTGCTCCAGATACTAACAGGACGTGCCTTTGCTAAAGTCACAACAGAATTTCAAGCCACTGGACAGTAACAAAGATAAAAAGACGCATCGGGGCGATTAGATTCCTACTTGTTCATCAAGGAAAGGGCAGCGGGAACAAAGCTTTTCATAAAAGGGTTCGTATGGCTTATTGGCATTAAAAACCTACGCCCAGATGGAAGCAAACGAAACTCCAAATGCAAAGGATGCTCAGTGTCTTTTAGTGGTTTTCCAGTTTTCACTGCTGGCGGACGCTCTCACCTAAAAACCTACAAAACAATTGATTCTGGAATGACACAAAATTCTCACAAAATGTTCCAAAATGCAGCTTTAAAAGGTCACAGCACTCATTTCAAAGTCAAAACATTTTAATGTTAAATAAAATATACTATTTTGAGGCTGATGTATATGACAGTATTAGACCCAAGAGTCTCATATGTAACAGAGAAAGTGCAACATGAGTTAAAAAAAATGACACCACTTTTGCTCGTATTACTCGTTTTTGGACACGAGTCGCTTGGTCGCATCGTATGACTTTCGGATTCATCTATCTCTTTTGGGGGGAAAGGACTTGGTGTCAGGATATTTGTGATTTATCACGTGTTTACATTTTGTGAATTGCAATGCATTTGTGTGTGATTGAAAAATATATTCTCAAATGTACTCGTAAGCATTGACATGTGGTGAACTGAAGCATGTGTTATAGTGTGACTTCCTTAGGAAGTCAGACCCTTTGGGTAATTAAGTGACCTGTGAGATAAGACAATGCTGTTGATGTTTACACAAAGGGGAATGCAAGCTGTGAAAGTGTGACTTTCGGTTTACGAGGGGCTGTTAGCCCCCTGAGAATGTTGCTGTAGAGAGGTTCACGCGACCTGTGTTAACCTGTCATCCTTGGTTCAAGGAAGCAGGGGAGGGGGTCGTGAGTATGCCCCAACAGAGAAGAACCAGCCCCAACCTGAAAAGGGGCATGGCTATATTTGGTATAAAGTCTGTAACATGTCTGTATTCTGTGGGAAATGAAGGATGAACAGCATGAAATAGGCTGTGATAGGACGTGTCATTCCTCCTTGCAAGTAAAGATGGTTCTGGCATGACCTGGTGTTTTTAATCTGGTTATTTCTATGACAGAAGATAACAGAGCGTTTGCAAGACGTTGTGTGTTACAATCAGGGGTGAATTCCCTGACATATTGGTCCTATCGAGCCTGGTCTTTTAACCGCTGCAGCAAGAGGAGGACGGTCGTCGAAATCTGAAAACTGTGCGCACAGCTCCGGAGAGAAAAATGACCGCCGGAGAGACCACGACTTCATGTGGGCAGAGGACGACTCCGCCATCCTGTTGCTGCATCGTAACAAGACATCGAACCAGAGAAGGGGGCACAACGCAAACGTAACACAGGTCAGCCATGAAAAGAGCCAAGATCCGGAGGAGAATAGTCTCCAGTTAACAATTGTTAAAAAGTGTGTATGGTATGAAAGAATTGTGTGTATGCTTGGAAATTCATCCTGTTCAGAGACTTGGGCCGAAACCTTAGCGGTGTTAACGTGAAGTCCATGTAGTCTGTAACAGATTGAATCTCATTAAGGAAATTAGGTGAAAGACTTCATTGATCTGAAACGTACTCATTTCCTGGGCTAGAACCACCAAGTTCGTGTCCGCAAGAAACCAATAAGGACTTTTGTAGAAGCTTGACACGAAAGGAATTTGTGCAGTTCATTGAGACATTTCTCTGAGGTCTGGATCAAACGAGTGATTACGAACAAAGTAACTTATATAGTAAAGAATTGTGCCTTGTAATGTAAGTAAGTCCTTGCTGTCACTATTTTAATCTAGAGTAAGTCTGATTTTAAAATAGTGTAGCAAAGTAGAGTAAAATAAGAAAGAAAATGCCTTACACAGAAAAGTCTGTGCATGTTAAGGAGTGCCTTGCTCAAGAGTACAAGAAAAAACAGTGCTCAAGCATGATTCATTTTTGGAAAAATCCAAAGTTATGTATGTTAATCATACAAATTAAGAGAACATTTCACAGTGCAAGTAAATGTAATCTGAGACTGTAAAAGACTTTAGGTCTAGATGTCTCACAGTAGATGCAAATGTTACTTCAACTTAGAGGGAACAATTGAATTGGTCATATTAAAATGGTCGAAGACCTGAAAATATATAACCAAATATTAGCTTAATTCTTGTCAACATGTAATGCATGTGAAAAGTAGAGCAGAGTAGAAACATTACTAAAGAGTAATAAAAAGATAAGAGGGGAGTAGTTTAAATGGATCTCCTGACCATGAGGGAGGAGAATAAGCCATTTTAAAGACGGAAATGTGGATTTTCGATTGGGCCTGATCACCCTAATCGAAATTTACGTTTTATTGTCTAATCTATTTAGAAGAGGGTTATTTATTGGCTGGGGCCAATTATGAAAAAGCACATTGTTCAACCTGTAGATTGAAGGTTATTGTAAGCAAAGGAAAGAGACAAGTCTGAGCAGTGATGGTAAAGACTGCAAAGAGACATTCTCCCCTTTGCAAGTAATGAGATGCCGATAGGTACGAGTCAGACCGACAGGTGAGAGTAAGACTCAAAAGACCGACTGGCGACAGGTGAGAGTCATATACCAATAGGTAAGGCTCAAAAGACCGACAGCCGACCGGTGAGAGTGAGGCTCAAGAGGCCGACAGGAAAAGGCTCAGGGACCGACCGGAGGGGAGAGACTGAAAGAGTAGATTGAAAGTGCAAAAGTGAAAAATATGGTTGTAATCTAAGAAAAGTAATTTAAGAAAAATTTGTATTTGTCTTCATTTATGTGAAGAGTGAATAGGAATTGAAAAGTAATAGAGGCAACAGTTCTGCCTTATCATGTAACTTAGAAAAGCATAAGGAAACAACAGATTTTAAAGGCTCCAAAAGGAGAATTAAATGTAAAAAATGCTAAAATTAAATTTTTTAAGTACAAAGATTTTTGCCAGAGCAGTGCTAAATCACTGCAGGATAAATTTGTTAATCTAAAATTAGCTTTTAGAATTTCAGCTAAGGCTGAAGGGGAGAGAGTGTGGTGTCCTGTGGTGCTGTGTGTGCTGTGGTGCTGTGTGTGCTGTGGTGCTGTGGTGTGAAGTTCAGGAGGACTTTGGAAAGATTCCAAAGATTTTTGTAGAAAACTCTTTGAACCATTAGTAATTTCTGTGAAGTATACAGAGGTATACAGAAAATAGTCCAAAACAATTTTATGGATTAATAGAATCCTGGGTAAAACAAAAAGCATAAAATTGATGGTACCCGGAGAAAAAACTAATGTTAGAAATATTTACCGGGTCCAGATCCAATTAACGACAAATTGGTGCATAAATTAAGAATGTTTAATTGATTTACTTGAAAATGTGTGGTCTAAAAGTCCACCAGACGCAATTAAAGGTGTGACTTCAGTAAAAATTACAGGCCTATTTCATGGCATAGGATTAAGGAAATCCTTTTAGGCTAAAGTCTGTATAGTAACAGTAATTGGAGATTTGAAAAAGGCACCACCTTCAGTAGCTTGGAGGAGGGTATAAAATTAAGAGCTAACGATAATGTTGTGTAACAGAAAGCCAATGTTTCAAATTTACAGACATTGCTTAAACGCTATGAATCCAACTGAAAAGTATTTTTTGTGTCATAGGTTTCAGCAATGCAAGTCAACATTGGATTCCACTTACATTTAGAAATGTAAGGAAAAATGTAGCATCATTTTTAACATAGTTGCCTGGTGCCAAACCCAGGGAAAAGTGCTGAAAAATGTGTGTTCACAGGAAACTCATTTAGTGTGTAAAACGATACACTATTTATGAGTGGAGGAGTATTTTTGCAAAACGAAAATTGTGTAGCTTATACAGTTATTAGGAAAATTACTTTGAAATTTATCTGCATAAGCAAAGAAAATAGTTGCACTAAAAATGGTGTAAATTATTTGCTGAAAAAAGTAATGATCTACAAATGTAGAAAATATGCCTATAAGTTGCTTGAAATTGCAAAAGGCATTGAGAAAATTATTTTGATAATAATAGAAGCTAAGTGGTTTTAGAGCTTCTACAGGCAAATTGGTAATCCATGATTAAAAAGAATAATTAAAGGCTATAAGGTTAGTGAAACTCCTTGTTGTGGGCAAAAACGAGTCTCACACAAGCAGAGAAATACTGTTTTGACTGACAATAAGACAGAGAGGCAAACTAAATTAGTAGTACGTTCTTGGTTGAAAAATTTGAGACATGTGTAGAACATATCTCAAAAAGGGGGGATATAGATATATTATACCTAGTAGACAAAGTATTATAATGGGAATTATAATAAATAAGAATATGGGGATTATATTTACTAAAAAAATTTTTAGTCAATGTTTAATGTGCAGAAAAACATTGCACAGGGCAACAGAAGAGTTTTTACAAAACCAGGAAGTCCATTGGAGAAAATGCATATGGGAAATTGAGATAATGGATGCATTTTTTTGGAATGGATGGAACTGTCTGTTTAAGTCCAAATACTAGAACTGTAACTAAAGTGTTATGTAAAAGAATGAATTGTCTGAATGTATTGACTTCCAATTGAGTCTTTACACCCTCCAAACAGAAGGGTTAAAACGAACACCCTTTCAAAATGATATTGGAAACCTTAGGTTTGCCAAAATTGCAATCGGAAAGAGAAAAAAGAAAAAGAAAAAAGAATTAGATTTTTTAAGAAAAGCAGACTATCAAAAGAGAACAAATAATCTGCCAGAGTTTCTTAAACATCTTCATAGGACGACGAGAAGGAGGCGGATCATGGTGGTGTGGGACTGAAGGTCACAACATCAAAAGCGTGACCTGGCTGAAATGGGAGGCGCCAAATCCAGTGCTCCCAGCTGCAGCCTTCCACTCCATCCATGCTGTGTCGCAAGGAGTGGCCTAGCCAAGGTGGGAGAAGCCAAGTCAGTACTCCCATCCACACCTTCATCAACGCCATCTACTGTGTCGTCAAAAAGAAATCAACAAGAATCCATCTTGTGTTGCAAGTTGATGAGTGACAACGTGGCGTCACCTGCTGTGAAGGAAAAGTCTGAATACCACAGAGTGGGAGGGGTCCGGAACCCTGCCATCTCAAGGTCATCGAAGCAGAAAAAGCCTTAAAGCACTAAGCCAACAAATCGACACAAAACACAAGAATGATTGACACATGGTTTCCTAGACACTGTTAGAAGCTAGTGGTGGTAAGGCTAGTAACCCACACTGCGAGAAGATAGAAAGACAGAAACTCTTTGAGAAATACTTTTTGAAGGAGACATTTTGAAGAGACTATTGAAGAAGAACAATGGACAATGCATGATACTGGTTTTTCTAAAACACTAATCAGTATGAAGATCTCAACAAGACTCTTGTCAGTGGAAAGAGTCCATGACTGTGAGCGAGTTGAACTTGAGACATTCAGAGTCCTACAAACGACATCAAAGAAGCGAAACACTGGTAATAATGTACTATCATTGACAATGTACATCATGTCAGCTATAAAGGTTGTACAGTAAGTTTGAAGTTATGGGAAGTCTATGCTCGGGGAGGGGCACATCGGCGCCTTTCGAGACGTTTCCTGTTTGACATGCCATCGTATAGAGTCTGTTAAAGATGCCCTTACAAAGCATCCAGAATTAACAGAGAAGATTGATATTATGAAGTGGGTACGTTTGGAGTGGGCAAAATATTGGAAACGTTGTATTTTTTGTATGACTTCCTACAGTGAAACAACCATTAAAGCATTTGTTGAAGGAATCAAAGCATTAAGATAAGCAGAGTCACTAATGTAATGGTAATTGTGATTTTTACTCAGACTGTTTATTATGTGACGACGTCAAAGTGATAATTATAACAGTTTGCCATGTTAAATCCAGCAACTTGAGTAACTGAATGCCATTACAAGGACTGTGATTCTAATCTCATGTTTAACAACACCGCAGAGTGGAGTCTGTGGCACGTTTATCCAGAAACCTTGCTGAAGTCAACGGTAACAGCAGTGCAGTAAATTAATAAGCGACAAGCTGGCAAAGTGTGAGATTTGAAATCTCAGGGCTGTTTTGATTTTATTTTGCTTGTTACTTGTTTTTCCTTGTCTTCAAAAGGGTGATTAACAGAATGTTATTCTTTGTGAAAACTTATTGTGACATCCAGTGCTTGAAGGAAACTGCTTATGCTAACGTGTGAACACTCTGCTCGATATGGTATTAGTCTGAAATTGAGAAGAAAATGTTAGGATATTTGTGATTTATCACGTGTTTACATTTTATGAATTGCAATGCATTTGTGTGTGATTGAAAAATATATTCTCAAATGTACTCGTAAGCATTGACATGTGGTGAACTGAAGCATGTGTTATAGTGTGACTTCCTTAGGAAGTCAGACCCTTTGGGTAATTAAGTGACCTGTGAGATAAGACAATGCTGTTGATGTTTACACAAAGGGGAATGCAAGCTGTGAAAGTGTGACTTTCGGTTTACGAGGGGCTGTTAGCCCCCTGAGAATGTTGCTGTAGAGAGGTTCACGCGACCTGTGTTAACCTGTCATCCTTGGTTCAAGGAAGCAGGGGAGGGGGTCGTGAGTATGCCCCAACAGAGAAGAACCAGCCCCAACCTGAAAAGGGGCATGGCTATATTTGGTATAAAGTCTGTAACATGTCTGTATTCTGTGGGAAATGAAGGATGAACAGCATGAAATAGGCTGTGATAGGACGTGTCATTCCTCCTTGCAAGTAAAGATGGTTCTGGCATGACCTGGTGTTTTTAATCTGGTTATTTCTATGACAGAAGATAACAGAGCGTTTGCAAGACGTTGTGTGTTACAATCAGAGGTGAATTCCCTGACACTTGGAGCATGTATTATTCGTAATAAATGTACGCTGCAGGAACAGTTTCACGGAGATCCCTTATTTGCGGTGCTGTTTCAGGCCACCAGGGGCCGCCAGAGGACACAGAGAGACCAGGAGTCAAAGAGCCTCCATCTTCCTGAAGACCGCACAGACGCCCTTTTGACTAGATTCGCTTCATGCTTATTATGTTTTAGTGATTTTTTATCACTTTGAATAGATTTATTACATTGTATCTGACTGTTACTGCTCTGTGATGATGATTTATTAAAGTGCTTTGGTGTAACTTTCATGGCTTGGTGAAATGTGCTACCAAATACAGTAGATATTTGACTTTTATTTGCCATTCTAATGCCATTGTTATTTAATTATTAATATTCATGCCCAAAACAAATCTGCGCATATTTCATTTCTGAAGATTTGTAAACATTCCATCAAACAGAGGAATGAGGGGAAATGTCATCCAAAAGAAAAATTGGACACAATCGGAAACTTTTGAGGAAAAAAATTCAGCCAAAACTGCGGCCGAATGTGTTTTAGACCAGAAACTCTTGCATTTTTGAACAACGGGTCAAAGTTGGTTGTTTCCTAGATTTAAGTTGTTGACCAATTATGTAATAAAACATCAATATGACTTCATTTTCAAAAACACATTAAACTTCTGTTAGATGACCTGTTATTTTGTGGGTTTTCATCAGCTTTTCTTTCATTGTTTGTTTTGTTTTGATCTCAAATGGTGTACTTTTTTCACTTGAGGCAAGTTGTCACAGCTCATATCTATTTCCAGGACCGGACTGAGACTAAAAAACGGCCCTAGACTCTGACCAGCCCGGCCCCAATTAGCGTAACCGCGCACTTCCACAAAGACATATTTTACCATCATTTTTATTCCGCAATCGAGCTACTGTGTGTTCCCTACACGGTTACTCACTGCTCGCTCTACACAAATCATAGGTTCTTCTGACTGTCCCGGTGCAGAGTTAGATGCTGAGTCTGGACTAACGTCATGTGTGTCAGTGGTGGCACTACTGCTAGTAAACAGTGGCCCCCTCATGTTACATAAATAAGCCTTACCCTTGTCTCGTTGGATGTTTCTCTTGCTATGCACCTGCTTGCACCAGCACCTCTCCCCATTGTAGTGATCAGGTACCTCAAAAATACGGCAAACTTCGGGTGCGGGTGGGTCGGGTTACTACTCTTTTTTTTGTCCTTACATTGTTGGCTTACAACATACAGTGCATTCTTATCCATAAATGCCACACAGTCGGCTGTGTTTTGTTGAATGTTTAGTTTTATGGGGTAAACGTATCATTAGCATGTTTTGTTTAGATGTCACCTAGCCTATCGCTTCTGTATGACTTTACTCACCGCTACAAATGCAGAACAACAGCAGTGCCCAAGCACATGTGCGACACACACACACACACACACACACACACACACACACACACACACACACGTGGTGAAAATAATGCATCAGCAAGAAGCAAGGTACAACTAAAATAACAAAGACACAGCATCTTACTAACCTGAGGAGAGCAACTTCTTGTAGAGTCAGGTTAAGGCTGCTCCACTTCAGTCCTAACTCCGTTTAGTTTGACAGAAAGAATTGTCCATGACGTGGTAGAAGTAAAGCCTCATGATAGTTTCTGCTCCTCGTTTCCTGATGAATCCATAATTTCAAAGATTCCTCAGCAGCGCAGTAGCAAAACAAAGCATCAAGTGCTAATCCTCCACTGTAAACTCGCGGTCACGTGACGTGCTCCCGTTTGAGTGACAGCAGCTGCAGCCTGACTCATGCTGTTGTTTTTTAATGTGTGCGGGTTCGGGTCGGGTCGGAAAACTAAGACACTTTTCTTCAGATCGGGTTTGATTTACAGCGGGTCGGGTTGGTACGGGTCAGAAAAAAAGCCGACCCGCGCATCTCTACCCCATTGTCTGTTGCTTGGGTCGGCAACATGTCAAAGCGGCCAGTACAATGGCACTGCTAACTGCCTGCTTATTCAAGGGCCACAGGACCCACACAGCTCCTCCAACTCTCCACCTTTCACAAAGCAGCACCCGTCTTTCTGTTCAGCTTTCCACACTCTCCACACGTCCCCACTGGATCAACAGAAGAGAGCTGGTAGTTTCTCTTCTTTCTGTTGCTTTACTGTACCACTGCAGGGCCCTAGTCTGGCATAAAGCCAGACTGACTTTATTTATGTATTTATAAATACATATAAAGACAGTCTGGATTTGTGGTAATAGGATGCCATGTTTGTTTGTAGTCCACACATGCAGTGGAGTAAATGTTCTGGTGAAAGCTCTCAGAGCAGCTCATTTAAAACAGAAGAAAGGGCACTGGTAAAAGATCGTTGTGTCACGGCCGCCATCTTCACTGTTTTGGTTACGGCCTGGAGGAGCACAGATGTTTGACGGGAAATCCTAGCGCTATGATTGGCTCATCTTGGTTTTGCCGGAGTCAGCGAGATTCAAATCGCACAATTCTAGACTGTGGCTGATTCCGAAACCATTAAATGATAGCCTCTAAGTACTAACACTAGCAACTAATCCTTAACCTTTCATGGGCTCAACTGTTAGATCTCTATGCAGTTAGTGAACTAGAGCTTCAGCAGCATTTGCCCAATTCCACTGTCCTTACCCAGGGGAAGGGGAAGTGACATCACCAACAGCTGTTCTTCTTCTTCTTTAAAGTTCAGTGCAGGCCAAACAAAAGCGCATACCGCCACCTACTGTATATTGTCCAACAACAACATAGTGTCCAAATAAAGACATTTAAGGAAAAAAAAAAAAAAAACATCCAAATGATCCTTCACATTTCCCTTTATTTTATCTCAACAGCTGTTTCATAAAGCTACAGTATGCAAATTAGCCATGTGGCTTAAGTTTCTACTAAATGAAGCAAAAGCACAAACTGCTTCATTTAAGCCATTTACTGAGGAGGCTCTTTAAAACCATGTGACTGAGCTGTGGGGACGACAACATGTATTTTGTCACTTTTATAAAGTTTGGCTTGTGCAGAATCTTATTTTTATTATTATTAAATGTGCGCCTGTCAATCAACAGTGGTTGCGCATGAATCACTCGAGGGTGGGGGCGAGGGGGTGGGGAGATTGGCACGTGGCTTATGGGATGGCACATGGCTCCTAATCGCCAGTGAGTTAGCATCAGAGGTCCCTATGCTAAAGTGGTTATGATAGTTAGCATACAGGCCACTTTCCCTAACTCCTTCCTAACTGAAAGCCCAATTCGGACCCTTCTTATCATGGCGGACGCTGACGCACATCCGGTTTGGCGTAAGACCTCTTACCAATTTACTGGTTTCGGATGGAGCATTTATCCCCATGTATCTCTGAACATGGAGGATCAGTCTGGCTCGTGCCAGGCTAGCAGGGCCCTGCAGTAGCGCCCCCTGTCCTGATGTGTGTTTAAGGAGAAAATTGAGACGCGTGGTGGCCCTGAAGCCAGAGGCCCCTCTGTGCTCCCTATACCACGGTAGCTCTGGTGGTGAAGCGGGTCGAATCCCCAACAGGTGCATGCCATCGCTGTGTCCTTGAGCAAAGCACTTCAGCTAGCACATGTATGAATGTGGTGCATGAGTTGTTGTTGACTGTCAGAGGGCACAGTTTGGCAGCCTCGCTTCTGTCGGTCTACCCCAAGGGCATCTGTGGCGAGGTAGGTGAAGTGCCTTGCCCAAAGACACAGCGACGCTTTGCCATCTGAGCAACCGTCGTATGAAAATGCATGTGAGCTGTGATTATAAAAAATAGACACGAAAAATAGACCAAAAAAAAGAGGCAAATAAGAGAAGAGAACATGACAAAAACATTTCAAAAAGTGACCAAAAAAAGCAACGAAAAAAGTGTTGAAAATAAAGCTTGGCGACAACGCAACAAAAACATTTAGCTCAGCTCTGTTTGTCTTAGCTTTCAAATGAGGCGTCACAGTGGCCTATAGGCTGTAAGCTCCAGTCAAGAAGCTTTTAGATTTGGCTAAAACCGAACTGGAGAAAATGCGCTCGGTTCAAGAGGGGGGTGTGAGGGTAAATGAAGAAACTGACCGGTTCATCTAATCTTCCCCCATTGCAAAACTGAAGGACTAAATTGTACAATGTCAGACCTACCAGCAGAGGGCGGCAGACCACTGTACACAGTCATTGACTCGAACTCCTTCTTAACAAGGCCTTCCATCCCTATGAACACAGCAAAGCGCGTCAAACCGTCAGCCGTCTGATTCAACCCTCTGAGGACACTGAAGTAGTTCAAAACGGACGGGTCGGTCCACTGGGGAAAAGTTTAGGACAGGCAGGAACATGACACACACTTCAGAATAATAGCCCGCATCCGCCCCATGCGATGCAGGGAGTTTTATTTTGAAACGCAAGAGCGGAAATGTACGTTTGATTCGACTTTTGCAACCCTGTTTCCTCATCTGCCTCCTCCTCCTGATGAGCGAGAAACGCCTCCAAACTTTGTGGAGGAGTGTGGGCTGAAGTGGGGAGAGGGAGGAAAAAGGCCAGCTGAGAAGAGGGAGAGTGGGCTGAAGTGGGGAGAGGACAGAGTGTGAGGGAGAAAAAGAGGAGAAGGGGAGAGTGGCGTACCATGCACCCCTGGGACGGAACCGCCATGGGTCAGCGCGCCGAGCGGGTCCGAGTGAAGGCGCATTACTGCGGGTGAGTCCGTGTAGTCCGGGGCGGGCTGTGGAGAGAGACACCTGTGGAGGCGCGTGCATGAGCGCACTGTCAAATATGTTGGATGGATGACCACTTGAAAAAAACAAGTAAAGTCACATAAGGTGGATGATGTGGGGTTGCCATGCCGGGACGTACTTTAAGGAAATTAAGTGTCTGCTTGCTTCCAATGAACGAAGGAGCGCGTGTTCATTTTAAACTGTCCAAACAGAACTGTATCCTAAACGTAAAACCGAGTCATCAAAGGAACTGCATAATAAAATATCCAATCTGTAACAGGATTATAATATTGTGGGTTGGTCATCAATTTAATGAAACACATAAGAAAGTCTCAAATACTAAAAAGTAATTCAAGTGGTTTAAAACTGAATACTTTATTTAGCTATTTATTTATCTGTTTGTATCTTCTCAGGTAATTGTTTTTCTTAGAGCCTTTGTGGAAAAGAAAAAAAGATGTACTTCCGGAAGTAGAGTAGGTTTCAAGGTGTTCCAGTTGTGATTGTGGATCATTTGAATGGTTATTTGTGAGACAGTGTCATTTCTCCAGAGGAAGTGTCGGTATGTCACACGGACACAAACAGATCAAGGGTCAGAGCCCTGCCCTGTCGGCCTGTCACTCATTAACGCTGCTCCACCTGTGTCTGTTGGAACACAAGCAATTCACGGACCACTGGAGTTTCGGGACAGTGCATTGTTAGAGTTTAAAGGTGTATAATACATTTACAATGCATATGGCTGGGCAACATGACCACAAAAACCGTTTTACCCCCACATTTTAGTTCTGTTCTAGTTAAACTATACTTCATACAATCATTGCTTGTATTTACATTGTACAATACATTCTAATCAGGCCCTGTGGTGCAGTGCTGTGGAGATGGTTGTCCGTCTGTAGGTTCTCCCATTTCCTCAGAATAACTGGGGCTCTGTCAGAGACCATCAGGTTCTTGGTCTCCTCTCTGACCAAGGCCCTTCTCCCTGATCGCTCAGTTTGGACGGGCCTGGCGCTAGGAAGAGTCCCGGCGGTCCTGAACTTCTTCCATTCACGAATGACGGAGGCCACTGTGCTCTTCGGGACCTTCAATGCTGCAACCGTTTTTCTGTCCCTTCCCCAGATCTGCGCCTCGATACAAACCTGTCTCAGAGTCTACAGACAGTTCCTTTGACTTCAGGGCTTAGTGTCTGCTCTGACATCTCTGTGGGACCTTATGGAGAGGTGCGAGTCTTTCCAAATCAAGTCAAATGTATTTAGCACAGGTGGACTCCAGGATAGTTGAAGAAACATCTCAAGGACGATCAGTGGAAAAAGGAAGATCCTGAGCTCAGTTTTGAGTGTCAGAGCAAATACTTTCGCAAAACAATCTAAAAAAAACAACCTTTTTTTCCTGGGGTATTGTGTGTAGATTGATGAGAACAAAAAAACCCTGAAATAAAATTTTTTTTTGGATGAGGCTGTATTAAAACAAAATGTGGGAAAAGTGTCAATACTTTCTGGATGCACAGACCTTCTAAGTCAGTGAGAGTCCGTTTCGTGCTAATGTCCACTCCTGGTGTCTTCTAGGGATATTCTGATCACGGAGCTGGCCTCCTCGCTCTCCTTCGCTCAGCTGTGTGCCGAGGTCCGCGGCATGTGCAGCCTGGACCTGTGGACAGCCATCACCCTCAAGTGGATCGATGACGAAGGTGAGTCCGAGCCACAACCCAAGCTTTGTTCAAGGAGTCCGACCTTTCTCAGCGATTAGACGCGTTGTAACGTCGTCCCCTTATCGAAGACATGTCCGGAAGAATGGTTTCCTTTCAATCACGCTGTTTTGAGTCTTCGGCTTTTGGTCGTTTCTTCTTCTCCTGCAGAAGTGAACAGACATTTCAGAACAGATCTGTGGAGACACAACATGAGTAATAAGTTCCTGTGTGCTGTTCTCAGGAGACCCCTGCACCGTGTCGTCTCAGATGGAGTGGGAGGAGGCTTTCCGCATTTACAGTCGGACCAAGAGGACGGGACTCCTGCTGCACGGTCAGTCACTGCACCCCGTTGGAAAGACATTCAGTTCTGCTTTCATTCTAGTGTATATGGTGCAATTACTAGTTCAGGCAAACGTCAAAGTTTGGTCAACGTTAGGGGTGTAACAATGCACCGTGCTACCGTGCAGAAATCTGATGATTTTTTATTTATTTTATTTATTTATTTATTTATTCATTACAGGCAGACAATGGCAACAAAAAACATACAGTATACAAATAAAACGAGCCATTTTCACCCGAAAGGGAGTGGGAAGAAGATAACTTATTAAATCCCACCCCCAATTCCCCATTCAGAGCTCACCACATTCAACTTCACTGTTGCATTGCTCAAGGATTACTTTACAAATAATATATCGTGGCGGCATAGGTAACAAAAATTGCAAATAACTGTATACAAACAATATAAGGAAAATTAAGAAAAATTAACAATACCAACAATGGTAATGGACAATATACCAGTAATGGTAAAAAACAAAATAAACCAACGATGGTAAGGAAACATTGAGCACTTATTAACACTATGAGACAACAGCAAGTTAAATTAAAGACCCTCTTTGCTATATTTTGACCAGACCCAATGTTTATATAACAGTTTGAATCGATGGACAGTTTGGCATTGCTTGTGTTGTAAGTCCAGTTTGTTCCAGAGTTTCACTCCGCATACAGACACACAGAAACGTTTACGAGTGTTTTGAGCTCTCGGCAATGAAAAATATCCAAAACCTCTCAAGTCATAAGCTCACACTGGAGTTATAAAAAAACGTTGTAGGTTAGGCGGTAATAAATTGTTGAATGCTTTGTATAAGACTATTGCTGTACTATATTTTACAAGGTCATCAAATTTTAACAACTTCCCTTTGCATAAACAGATTATGAGTATGGTCTACTAAAGTCCAGTGCAAGTTTTAGTCCAAAATTCTTAATATTTAAGCTCCGTGGCGCGTGTCAGACGCATGTACGTGTCGTGCACCTAAACAGAGCGCACGTGTGTCATCATCACTTACTGCTAAACTGGAGGCTGCAGGCAAAGTTACATCCTCCAAAACAAATGAAATCTTCGTGCCTTTGCAAGAGTTTCTCCTGCTGCTGTTGGCCAGGCTGCGGTAAAGTATAGATCCAGTGCGTTGCGGTGGTGGCGCAGACAAATGCGTAAGATCCAATCTTAGTCATAATCCGCATCAAAAGCTTTGTTTCCAAAAAAGTACAAGCAAAATGTCGTCCAGGAACAGCGCAAACACAAGCCTCAAATCAAATGTGCTGTTGTTTTAGCTGCAGTGTGGAAAGTGAAACTGAAACTTATCACTTAACGAGCACATGGCCCACTGCGTGAACCCAGGGGCACATTTTATTGTAAAGCAGCTTTGAAAAATTAGAAAGCATCGTCAATGTATTTCTGAAATTACAAACCCTGCCTAATAATGAACATTTAGGCTATTATGTTTAAAAACTGACTTATTAGCCATTTATATCGCACTTTAACCGTGATGCACCGAACTGGGTCCTGCACCGTGAACCGTACCGTGAGATACAGTAGCTGAACCGTTACACCTCAGTAAACGTCATTCAGAGGAAGTTTTAAAATATAGAAACATCGTAGTGAAGCCTTAATTGTCGACTTGTTGCATACTGAAGTTCTACTTGGAACCTTGTGAAGATCCAACCATGCAAAATGGTTCGATAATGGTTTTCAAATGGTCTTAAACTTTTGATCGAGACTGTACTAATGGGTCGACTCTGCGCTCTGGTTAATTGAGTGAAAACAACTTGATTAGGTGGGTGTCGGTTGTTTTGGTTCCCTCCTCCTTATATATGACCGCTCTGGCTGTAAGTCAAAAACAAACACTGGTCATTTGAAACCTACGTCACAGATTCTAAATGATGTAAGACCACTGAGACCTCAAAGTCAGGAAGTCCCTCACATGACTGTTTGTCTGTGTGTGTGTGTTGGTTTTCAGTGTTCCCCGGCACTCCAGAACGGCCCGGCCTGCCCTGCCCCGGAGAGGACAGTGAGTACCCCCACACTTCACACTGAGAACCCCCCGCAACTGCTATGTGAGGGGGGGTGAGCCACAGCAGAGAGTGGGCAGTGTGGGAAGAGAGTTGACAGTGGGCAATGTGGGCAGAGACTTGAGTTTGGGCAGTGTGGGAAGAGAGTCGGCAGTGGGCAGTGTGGGCAGGGATTGAGCAGTGTGGGCAGAGACTTGAATTTGGGCTGTGTGGGAAGAGAGTCGGCAGTGGGAAGTGTGGGCAGGGATTGAGCAGTGTGGGCAGAGACTTAACATTGGGCAGTGTGGGAAGAGAAAGGACACTGTTGACAGTGTGTGGGCAGGAAGTCTGCTATGTGGACTATGAGTGGGCAGTGAGTGGTGCCGCAGGGATGGGAATCGATATCAGTGCCATCTATCTATCTATCTATCTATCTATCTATCTATCTATCTATCTATCTATCTATCTATCTATCTATCTATCTATCTATCTATCTATCTATCTATCTATCTATCTATCTATCTATTTCTTACTTATTATATGTGCATGCTTCTTGTAGTTTTTATTTACCGCCTTTGCTATGCCTAATCCCGTCAGACCTTGGAAGCCAAGCAGGAAGGGCCTGGTCGGTACTTGGATGGGAGACCGTTTGGTAACACCAGGAAGCCTAGCAAATGTAGTGAGGGAGTGAATGGTTGGTGGTGGTCGGAGGGGCCGATGGCGCAGACTGGTTGCCTCGCTTCCGTCAGTCTACCCCAGGGCAGCTGTGGCTACAATAGTAGCTTACTACCACCAAGTATGGAGTGAATGAATAGTGCAATGTAAAGCGTCTTTGAGTGTCCAGAAAAGCGCTATATAAAACCGATGCATTATTATTATTATTATTATTATTATTATTATTATTATTATTATTATTTAAACAGGGCTAATACGTTGGCTTCTTCTGACATAAATGTCCTCATGCAGCGCATCAGTGAGTGGGCAGGTATTGAGCAGTATGCTGAAGACGTTAGTTCTGTGGGTCTCTTTCCTTGGCATTGTTGTGAAACATGAGGAAGGTGAGTGAAGGGGAGAACACAGCGCTGCATTGCTCACTTCAGACTGCACTGGTCCCACTTACAGATAGAGTGGTTTGTCATAACACTGCACATACGACTACACGAAGGAACGTCGCAGATCCGCACCTCTTGACTATCTCGAGGGTTTATTTATTCCTCGTCCATAGATAAAGGTTGAATGATGTGAGGCTTTTGTCCTGTTGAAATATTAGTCAGCTAAAATACTGGACGTCGACAGTGTGTGGACATTATCTGGGCGCTTGTTGAGGTGGAGTGCGTGCTGTTTGCCGCTGGGAAAGGACTTCACTGGAGACTTTGTTGCTTGTTTGCGGTGAATCAGAGCTGATATATCAGTGGTTACTGTTTCTGAAATGTTCATGGTCAAAATTCCAGAGACATTTGACGGCACTGAAGAATAACTGTGCATTTTGTTTTGTTTTGTTATCTCTAGGAAGACCGATGAGAAGCACGGATACAAAATGAATGGCAATCAAATCCCAGTGTTTTTTTTACTGATTGGCTTTGTGTCATGTGCGTGGTGTATAATCTAAAATCTAAAATGAATTAGCCCTGTTCTGTCCAGTCCAGAGCAGGAAATCTAAACAGAGGTGAGTGGGAGGGGCTATGAGTCACTGTGATGGACTCCTCTGAGCGAGCAAACAGCTGACGCTTTTATTACCAACACCACAGTCCATACTGACTAATGTTTTTAATGTGACGGAGAAACGAGCCCTTATGTTTACACGTTTATCACACTCCATTAAAACTTTAGCTCCAAGGTAGGGCTGCTCCATTATAGGAAAAATAATATTCACAATCAATGTACTTATAACTCAGATCTCAGTTATTCAAACATTCTTTTTTTTTTTTACAAAACATAGTAAAATATATATTGAAAAAAACGTGTAATACCGATCATGTTCACTCATAAACAAATACTGTGGCCTGCAATTAAGCCGTAATAACAGAATCTGAGGACGCGCATGAGGCATATCGGAAAGTTGGTCTTATTAACTCTTTTTTTCTCATTAATAATATTCTTGTAATTGATTAGTGTCATACTCACGATTGTACGTGAATTTCTTTTACTAGTTTTAAAACATTCACATCAGATTGGTTAATAACCTTTTAACCCCCTCCTGAGCTGAACACATTTTCTCCAGTTGGGCTTTACCCAAATCTAAACGCTTCTTGAATCAAAAAAAAAAAGAGACGAAAACAAGGATGAAAATACAACAAAAGAGCAACAAAAACATGACGAAAACAAGGACAAAAATGCAACAAAAGACAAAAAGTGAAAAAAAAGCGATGAAAATATGGTAAAAATTTGATGAACCCCCCCCCAAAAAAAACAAATGTAATGGGAAAAAAATGTCAAAAAAAGTGACGACAATGCGAGGAAAAAGATCAATTAAGATGAGTTTTGTAGGTCTTAGCTTTCAAATGAGGCTTTACACTGGCCTATAGGCTGTGACCTTATGGATTTGGGTAAAGCTGAACTGTAGAAAATGCACTCAGTTAAGGCGGGGGTTTACAGGTTAAAGGGATATTTCAGGATTTTTGACATAGGGCCTCATTTCCTAGTTATCCAGAGTGTCGTTGATGTCTGGAGATATTTTTTCTTAAATTCATGCAGTTCTTATACTTGAAGAGTCTAGTGGTGCTAGGCTAATGCTAGGCTAACACGTTTCTATGGTATCAGTTAGCCTGCATTAAAAACAGTCTGACCCACTCCACAGTGCACCTGAGGCAAATCACTTATAACACCAGACTAACCATATAAATGTCTGTGTCGATAGAATAATTTTAACCATTTTGCATTTAAAATAACTTATATTTGAGCAGCATCAGCTTCGTGATCTGCGAGAAAATAGTCCCTCAAAATGTGGTAATTCATGTGATACATGGTCAGTTATATTTCAAAAATGATTCTTATTAACACAGACATTTATATGGTTAGTCTGGTGTTATAAGTGATTTACCTCAGGTGCACTGGAGTGGGTCAGACTGTTTTTAATGCAGGCTAACTGATGCCATAGAAATGCTTTAGCCTTGCCCTAGCCTAGCGCCACTAGACTCTTCAAATATAAGAACTGCATGAATTTAAGAAAAAATATCTCCAGACATCAACGACACTCTGGATAACTAGGAAATGAGGCCCTATGTCAAAAATCCTGAAATATCCCTTTAAGATATGGCTAATCATAATATAAAATTCCCTATTACTTATCTAAAAATCTTTTTTTTTTCTTTTTTTTTTTAAGCGTAAAAGCATACAGATATATAATAACACAATGTTCATTAGGTTTGTCAATGAAACAACCCTTAACTAAATATAAAATGTGCATATGTCTTGTTTCTTTTTGTGAATATTTAGACAGTGCTGTAAAGGATTTAAGAAATTCCCGTTATTTTCTTCCTTAATTTAGCTAATTGTAAAATCGCATTATTTTTCCTAAGAGACTCAAACATTTTGCATATTGGCGTCCCTACGTAGCACTGATAATGAAACTCATTGAATTGAAATAAACTAGTCCCCTGGCTGGGCCTTTACCCGTTTCCATGACCTACTGTGTAACATTCACAACTAGTTTCTCCAGACAGTGGCCTTTCAGTCTCCCACCGTGAACAGAGGCTCTGTGTGCACACTGGTCAGAGGCTGTCCTGCCTTGTACCACTCTCTCCAGTGCAAACCCCCTCCCCCCCCTCCATCGTTCATGTCAGTAATGTTGGTCATCTGCAGAAAAAGTTTCACATCGATACAGTGTCTCTAATCACCTGCCGGGCCTCACTTTTGTTTTGAGACGAGTTGATGCAAAAAAAGAAACAGTTCAGTGAAACGTCAAGAGCAGCCACTTCGGTTTCCCAAAAAGATACCATGAATGCGGAAAGTGAATTCAGTAAAAAAAATGGAATATTATTGTGTGGATTAGGAGATTACATGATGGTAGGAGACGCTGCGGGTGAATCAGGAAAATAAAATTAATTGCTGTAGATGACTGATTTAAGAATGAGGAGTAAAATGCAGAGCACATTTTCTGTCATTTCATGTTAAACATATAGAATTATGGAATTTTATGCAGGAAAAGTGGCTGAAGTTGCTTGTATTTTCAACAACCAAACGTAAATAATGGACAAAGACTTAAATGTATGGTTTTATTTTGTAACATGTTACAAAGATTTGTTTAGTCTTTGATAAAGCTAGTTTTTAGTAGAATCATTTTGTCTTGTTTTTGGGGTTCAAAGCTCAATAAATCAGGCAGGAATGAGATATATACAGTGGGAGGCTTTGGAATTCCTCACATTTCTCTCTCAAATTGGTCATAAAATGTGGTCTGATCTTCATAAAAATCATAAAAATGACTAAACGGTGTCTGCTTAAACTAATACCACCCAAACATTTCCATTTGATCAAATTTTATTGGCCATAACATGTAAAAATTCACAGGAGAGCGTGGATTAAGTAAGTACACCCCCTGAATCTCACTGAACTGCAGCAGTTTTGTAAAGACGAATGGTCCAAGATCCATCCTGATCGTTTGAGCGTCTAATCTGCAACTACAGAAAAGCAGTTATTGCTGCAAAAGAAGGATCAGCCAGGTATTTAATACAGGGATTCACTTATTTATTCACATGCTGTTGTGAATGTCTCAGGTTTATCTGCAAAATATCTTGATAAACTTGTGAATTAATTTTCTATTGATGATAGCACATTGTACTTGAACAAGGGTTCAAGTAAGTGAACCCTTGTATTAAATATCTGGCTGATCCTTCTTTTGCAATAACTACTTTTCTGTAGTTGTAGATTAGACGATCACAACGATCAGGATGAATCTTGGACCATCCCTCTTCACAAAACTGTTGCAGTTCAGTGAGATTCCTGGGTTCACCTACTTTTTCCTCTTTGTCCTGTGAATGTTTACATATTAGGGCCAATAAATGCTGATCAAATGTAAATGTTTGGGTGGTATTAGTTTAAGCAGACACTGTTTATTCATTTTTTATGACTTTGATGAAGATCAGAGCACATTTTATGACCAATTTAGGCAGAAATGTGAGAAATTCCAAAGCGTTCACATACATTTTCCTCCCACTGTATATACAAAACTCCCTCTGAAAAGAACTTCAAAACCTCGTGAAGTCCAAGACTGGAAAGTGTGGAGTCTGTAGGAGCGACTAAAGTGGAGATTTGTTGCAAGAGTGGAATGAAAAACTCATTTAGAGAAACCGGCCCTGAAGTTTTGTAACATATGCTCATGTGCACGCGCGGACCTTGGCAGCTGGCGTCTTCCACAAAGGAAATGACCATATTCGGTTTGCGGAGTGTTGTCGGCAGGATCCCGTACGTCACATGGATCCCAAACATGTCAGTATTTGTGAATGGATAGGCGTGGGATACGGTGATTTCAGACAACAATCCAAGGTCTTAAAAGGAGAGTTTGGTCTATTTTTTTTTCTTACTCTGACGATAGAACTAAGATGTTAAGGGAGAAAATCTGCCACTTCATTAAAAATCGATGTTTTCACCTGCAGCGTCTCACCTTAACTTGCACGCAGACGTCACCCCCACACTCCCCCCTTCATCCCCGCTACTACCAGGCAGGCACCAGCTCCACCAGGCTCCCCTCCCTCCCTCTTCTCATCCCACTCCCCCTCCCTCCCTCCGTCCCTCTCCCTCTCTCAAGGGAGGAGCCTGCTCTGCTCAGCTGCATCAGGCACAGTGCTTCCTCCCCTCATCTCAATGCAGCTTTTTGTGTTCGCCTCAACGCTTAAAAAAAAAGGAAAAAAAAAGGAAAATCGCGGGGAAGCTCTCCATGACAGTCCTAGACTGAGCTGGCTGTGAGCGCGCCGTTCCAAGCCCTACAGCCTATAGTATCTGTCGCTTAATCCCCCGGAGAATCCAGGGGGAAGGGGAAGGTTGGGGGGGGGGACAAGAAGCGTCCCGTCCGTCCCGCTGTCCTCCGCGTCGCGAAAGAGAGGAGGGATGTAAAAAAAAAAAAAAGAAGAAGCGCCCGTCGCCCGGCTCCTCTCTCCACATCCACGCTCGCGAGCCTGGGATCATGCGCTGACGAGGAGGGGGGGGAGAGAGGACGGCAGCCTGCAACGAGCCCGCACTGGTGAGCCCATCCCGAGTCCATCCTCCAACCCACCACCACCACCACCACCCCCCTTCCATTCCCTCCATCCTCTCCCACATCACCATCCTCCCCGTCTCGTCTGCGGCGCGTCCCCGTTAGCCCGGTTAGCGCCGTTGTTAGCCCGCCGTGGCTGTTGCCTGTAGGCCTGGCTCCGGGGTGGGTGGGGGGCGGCTGTGGAGAGTCGAGGAGGAGCCTGTCTGGATGGATGGATGGATGGATGGATGGACGGATGGATGGGGCTAGGTTTAGGATGAGCCTTTAGCAGCGGCGCCAGGGGATGAGCGCTGCGTGGTTGACCTTCAGTACCTGTAACGCAGCAGCCTGTGGAAACATGCAGAGATCGAAACGTTAGCCGGAGGAGCTCGACGTGACGGCGGACTGGTGTTATGGGCAGGATGTTGGGCGCCTGGGTGTCGCCATGGCAAACGTCGTCAAGGAGAAATGTGGCATATTTATAAGTTTATATGTTTGTTTTTGAATTCACCTCAATGCGCACTGTGTAATGGGCTCTGTGCAGGGAATGTTGAATAGCAACATGATGCTATAGCTACAAGGATAACAACTGTTCCCTGTCCTTGTTCTGTTCCCCGCCGTGTCTCGCTGAAATAAATACTCTTTTAGACAGTATGTGGCAGAAAAAAAACCCCGCAGCTTTTGTTGGATAATCACTTGCAACTTTTAACAGGACATCACCTAAATGCTAACGCTACATGCTATTGTTAATTTAATACTAACAAATGTTCAAATAACGCCACAGTCTGAGCCACTTTGCTTTTTATTTTTTAAAGCACTCGTCTCTACATTTATTTTTAAACTTTCTTTTGTCTTTTAATCTCATTTAGTTTTGAAATGACTAAAATAATGTGAACAGGAAGTGGTCGTTCCGCTTCTGGGTCCTAGCAGACGGGTAAATATGCGAGAAAAAAAACATTAAAAACTCTTAAAAACAACCATCAATATTTCTGAAACTCAACAGAGAGTTACTGAAGCTACTTATTTCTCAGACTCATTAGCCAAAAATGCCGCACCTACTGCTAAAAAAGTAATATTTACTAAAGTCGCTACTTCCGGGGTTAGCGTAGCTGCTGCACCGTTAGCATTTTTCACCGCTAACCCGGATGTAGCGATTTTGGTAAATATGACTTTTATAGCAGTAGGTACAGCATTTGTGGCTAATGGGCCTGATAAATAAGTATGTTCAGTAACTCTGTTGAATTTCAGAAATATTGATTGTGGTATTAAAGAGTTTTTTGTAGTTTCTCGCACATCTGCGGACCCGGAAGTAGAGCTGTGACGTCACCACTTAACAAACATATGTAAACATAAGCCAATGTTCTAATGTAAATGACATTAGTGATTTAGCAGTGGTGACCACAGCTAACAGACCTCTTTTCTCTACTCTTTCTAATTGTTTAATGTTAGTCCATGGACAGTGTTTGCTAGTACCCCCTAACATGGCTGATTTCCATGGCGACATTACAACGCTCCATCTCGACACTCTCTACACTTTTTAGCTTTGATGGCATTCACCGTGAAAAGGCTAAGAGCACAGTCGTTGAGATTTGCGTGTGCAGGCTGAGAATGATTATTTAGCAAACGTTATTATTCAATAATAACAATCTGAACAAATAATTCCATCTGAGGCACGACAAAAGTCTTTTTAAGTCTAAAGTCTATTCGCGTAAGTGGATTTGGTGGGATCCAGAAAAACCTTTAATCCTGCTCAAAATGCATTTATTACAGAACCATTGATTTGTTAGCATGCAGACAAACAGAAGCCTTTTTTTTGTCCTTTTGAGACGGACAGATCCCACCGCTGCCTACAGGGCGGCCCTCCAACGGTGGAGATTTTTAGTGCTACCGGCACGGTAGCGCAGTGGTTAGCGCCTGCTTCACAGGTAGAAGTTCCCGGGTTCGATTCCCAGCTGGATGGGGCCTTTCTGTGTGGAGTTTGCATGTTCTCCCCGTGTCTGCGTAGGTTTTCTCCGGGTACTTCGGTTCCCCTACCACTAAAAACATGTACAATAGGTTCCCCTCTGGGGCCCAGAGTCCCCTTAAAAAGAGATTCTAATCTCAGTGGGACTTTCCTGGTTAAATAAAGGTAAGAAAGAAAAATTGCTGTCTTTCTCCATTAACATCTCAGAGTATAAAAAGATGAAAGTTACCCTGCTTGGAGATATTCAGGAAGTAACATGTGTTCAATCAGAAATATTGACATATTTTAGATCCACACATACTGCGAAGGGCGCCTGAGATGACGCTTTAATTCAAATATGGTCATTTCCTTTGTGGAAGACAAAACTTTAAGGCTGATTTTCTGGTTTTCATTTCACTTATGCAACGAGTTTTTAAAATCGATTTTATAAATTTTTTCTCAATCCACTTCTCGGGGAGAATGCAGCAACCCAAAATGTAAAACTGCCTTCACTAAATCTGCCTTCTCTGTAATCGCAATGGGTCAGTGGAACACACGGCCATCAGGGATTATTGCATGTACTATATTTAAAACATTTGCGCATTTAACTAAAAAATGGCTTCTAGAATCAAACTTGCACTCATGATCAGTAACAACGTCATGAGGGAGCGGCCGTTCACCTAGACAAAGGATTGGTGGAAAATGTTATAATGTTTCAAACGTATTTAAATGAAATGCATGTTAATGATGATGTTAAAATGTATCAATCCATGGTCACGTCTTCATCTACATTTAAAATCAGTTTTTGTACTGTAATATCAACCTGCCCAGGGACTACAATGCATCTTTCCTTTTGGTCAATGTTAAATTGTGCACGGTTCCTGTCTAAATAAAAAACATACCATACCATTTCCTTACCCTCCGGAAAAAATATTGTACCTAACATATTAACAAAAGAACAGAATAGAACCATACATTTAAAACCGGCTTTATATTTAAATTTAGTTGCTGAAAATATCAGTTATTTTGGCTATTTTTATGCATAGGATGTCTTATTTTTCTTATATAAAAACATAAAATGAGAGAAAACTTCTTTCAGATTCAAATCAGTAATGTTCATGTTCAACAAAAGATTCAAATGTATATCTCTAAATGTATTTATTTTCCCTATTCACCTGCGGAGTCTTGCCTTAAAGGTGCATTATGCAACTTTTAATGCGAAAAAAAAAAAGAAGTGAATATTAGTGGGTATTTGATCTTTCAGTGACCCAGGGGCTGTATGGGTCAGCATGGTGCCTTTACTTTCCATCCAAGTATCGGCCTCTAGGACACTCCAGGACCAATTTTTTTTAAGGTTCCTGGTAGCTTTTCACTGCTGATGGATCTGTCTCCATATTTACCTATACATTCTATTCAAAAAACCTACCAGAAACCCTAAAAAATATTCCTGGATCGTCATAAAGGCCTCTGGGATGGAGAGTAAAGGCGCCAAGCTAACCAGCCGCTGGATCTCTGAAAGGTCAAATATGCTCTCATAACTTTTTTTTGTCACATAATGCAGCTTTAAGTTACAAAATGTGAAATGTAAAAGCCAGCAGATGTAGAAGCCAGAGTTTCGCCTGACGCTGCTGTCTCATGGTCAGTAACAAGCTCTCGCCCTGTTATTTGATCCTCGTCCTTCCTCCTCATATGCTGCATCGTTTGTGTCAAATAGTAGTAGCCTATAGCGGATGCTGGTTGGGCGCTGCCGTTGTGCACTGTTGAATATTTCTATATACTGTATGTTTTTGTCATAATAGGCTTTAATGATTATATGAAACTGTGTTGATTGTGTTGATCTGTGCTTTTGGGGTTTATTTGAATTGGGCTGACATTATGCTGTATTATTGTTGTTTTTACTCTGATATCCACTGGGGGGCAGTGTGTTAGAATGAGGAGTCAGATCGCGCAGAAGAAGAGTATTCTAAAGGCATTGATTGGTTCTTCAACAAGGAGACGCCTACTTCCTGTGTTTATAAAAGGCCAGGCGCGGGGCCTCCTCCCCCTCTCGCCCCTCCTGGCCGGACGGTCAACATGTCCAGATGTAGCGCTCTGTGTTTAGATTGTAAATTCTGGGAATAAAATAATGATGTTGATTTTAATAGAACGAGCCTACGTATTCTTTTTCATCCATTTTTGAACACATCAGCACGTATCCTACATTTGTACAGCAGAATCTCATGCAAATGAACTTCCACTCAAGTTCAATAATTACCTACCTTCCTACTTTTTCCGTGTTTTCCCATGCTTATCCGTTTTCTCCAAATGAGGTTTTCATTTGTTGATTTTGTAGTTGAAAATATGGCAAGTTAAGACCATTTTTATGCACAAAATGTCTTATTTTTATATAATAATAATAATAATAATAATGGCTTACACTTGCGCTTTAACAGAGCCTGTATTACCAAGTTTCTCAAAGCGCTGCACTGTGCTCATTATTTATTCACCCCATACTGTGGCTGTGGTAAGTTAATGTGTTCGAGCCACAGGTTTCCTGGTGTTTCCCAAACGCTCTCCATCCAAGTACCAGCCAGGCCCTTCCTGAGATCCAGCAGAGCAAAGGTAGTATGGCCATATGTGAAATCTTTAAAATGTTTTCCTCATATTTCTATCAGCAGGGTTTCTACAAGTGATAGCAAGTCAAATTGAATGCTTTTTAATGCCATTTTAACGCCCACATACAATATACAATACAACAGGAAACTTTGGAGCAAAAATATTGTGTACAATTTCAGTCAAACCTGCAGCTGCATGTGTTTTTGGACCATCTTTTGTGTATTTTTGATTAACTTGTACAGTACAAATAGTTATGACTTAAGGCCCGTTTTTAATACCCCGCAGAAACCCTGATCAGTTTCAACTTGATGTCAGTTATTAAAAAAGGTCACATTTCTATTCAAATTTGGTGCAATGAGAAATTAAAAAGATGCTATCATGATATTTTTAACATATGAAACCGGAGACTCGACAAAACATGGCCATCTTTGAGTGAGGGTTATGGATATGGATGCACTTTCATGGGTCACTGCTTTACTTTTGGAGTCGAGAATGAATTGGACACTGTTACTTCTTAGTCCTTCAAAATCCCCCGGCATTTGTGAACACATGCAGTTTCTTAGGAATGCAAAAGGGCAACACAAAGTATCAGAGAGTCTTCCCGTGAGCGATCCTATGCAAGAACGTTGTCTCATCCAAGGAGCTTTGTTGAGAAAACCAACTGATCGTAACATTGATCTTGACATATACCAGACCCGGAGTCCAGAATCGGCTGTTGCTGCGTCGTACGTGTTGTTCCACAGGATTACCGTCCCCATTTCTGTCGATAAAGTTAAGATTTTGGACTTAAGTGTGGTGTTCTGGCCCACAGTCAGTGGTCAGTCATGGGTCAGAGGCGTACGGCGGACAGTTCCTCAGCCTGTCTGTGATTAGATTACTTATTCAGACGACTCTCGCTTACGAGCAGGGTGCTGCTGACTCAGACTGAAGGCTGCTCCCCGTAAAGCTGCCACCACTTCTGAATCTGATCGCAGTGAGATTTGTGCTGCATGGATCAAGTCTAGATTCGGTCCAGGAGCGTTAACGTCTGAGAGAACACTGAAATATGAACTGCTAAACTAATCCAAGGATCTCGCGCATATCTTTAAACTAGTGATGATTTCCTTCCTTTCTTTAGTTTGGCCATTTTTGTGATGTTTATGTTTTCACTTCCTTATTGGACACTGACAGGAAGTGACATAGAAGAAGGTAAACAATTTTAACTGTTGCCGTGCCAACCATGTTAAGTCAGTGGGAAATGAGTGAGTCAAACTGCTATGGAATGTTACCTTCTTCTATGTCACTGCCTGTCAGTGGCTTAAAAATTCAAGTAAAAATTACTTTTCTGCCCAACATTTCTTCATTAAAATTGCTGCTTCACTGAAATTAAATGATTATGAAACTGATGAACTTGCAACTGATGTAATCCATCTAAATAAGTCTTATTCAAAAGCATTAAAACCTGTCATGCACTTTAACGACAACTCTGTGGATTTTCCCGTATGTGTGTTTTGTAGAATAGAGCAACTTAGCCAGTAGCCTACAGCATTTTGTTTATTATCGCTGCAGCTAAATTTTCGCTCCATATGGACATGCTATCTGTTTACTTTCTATTTTCAGAGTACTTTTAGTCGCTGGGTTAGTGTTACAGATGAATTAAGCCCCTGGGCATAAAGCGGAGCTGTTAGCCCCTATTTAGAAGATAGTTAGCTGCTAGTTAGCAACATTAGCTGCTCGTCTTGTAAACGCTGCAGACCCTACATTAAAGACAACTTTTAACACTGGTTAAATCCAGCTCAGACTCTGAATTAGGGAGTGTAGTCTATGATAAAGTCAGCTCTAATTTATGTGACTTTTTCCACTGAAGAATTCTCCAGTTTGTTGCTCTCCACATTAATGACTACGAGTATGAGTACAAGCGCGTGGCTTCGAGCCGATACCCGATACTGGTATCAGGTATCGGTGCATCCCGAGCTTTGTTTTACTATTTCATGTTTGTCCATATTGTCCCCGTAGTGATTTGTATATCATGCTGTGACAGTTCAAAACCAAGGGAAGTTGAACTGTGTTTACTTTTATTTATTTGTTTATTGGTTTATTTGGTCGGGACAATGTTAATGTGTTAACATGTTAAAGGAACAGGCCACCGTTTTTTAAATACTGAGATATGTTCTTACCTGAGCTTAGACGAGTTGACGCATAACTGTCTGGTCTTTGTGCGTGCGCTCAGTCAACAGAGCACAAACGGTGTTAGCATTTAGCCTCTCCTCCTCTGCTCTGTAGACCCAAACAGGAGTGAAGTTAGAAGCGTCCAAGCTCTTCCACGTTTCCCCTATTTAAATACAGTTATGTGAAGAGTTACACGATCCAAGTATAATATCTTAGGAGCACTTCGACTTTAGTGTGTGGACGTCAAAGTGCTCCTGGTGTTATTACGCCTTTACAATATAGTTCCCCTTTTTAGCCGCTTAGAAAATCGACATGTTTAATTTTGTGTAACTATACTTGGATCGTGTAACTCTTCACGTAACCGTATTTAAATATGGGAAACGTGGAAGAGCTTGGACACTTCTAACTTCACTCCTGTTTGGGTCCATAGAGAGGAGGAGGAGAGGCTAAATACTGACAACATCTTTGGTCTTTTGCGTGACTGAGGGCACGCGTAAAGACGAGACAGGTACACTCGTCTAAGCGAATAGAGCATGAGTTGGGGAAGTGACTTGAGTCTGGTCTTGAGCGGTGTCTGTGTAACCTGGCTGTGCTGACTGGACTCTGATCTATAAATAGACTTTTGTGTATCATATTGTGTGGATGTGTCCGCAGTGCAGTGGTGTCATTTGAAGCCCTTCACAGTAGTTTTCTACAGCTGGGCGCTGTCTCAAACTCAGCTCAAAGGTTTGGCACGTTAGCTAATCTTTTCATGAACATGATCTTTGTGCGCAAAGCAAAACGAGCTCCACACTTTACAGCCCATGAAGTAACGCTGGCTCTGTCTGACTCTCCCTGTAGCAGCTACTCAAAATCTCCCACACTGTATTGTAGTAATGAGCGTAGATGGGCACTAGACAGGTCGCTGTACCACAATGCATTGCAAAAGTCGGAGACCAAGGCCCTTCCAGAAATTGCTTCCTCCTTCCTCTTCCTACCCACTAATTCCTCAGTGAAGGCTCCAACAGAAGGTCCTTCAGACGGACTCTCCCTCATCCCACGGTACAGACACACCCCTTTATCGCCCACTAATGTTACAAGAATCACAAGTTCAACTGATGATGATTGTAACTGAAAATGATCCATCCAAGTGGCCCTTCCTGCTTAGCCTCTGAGATCTGACAGGATCGGGTAGAGTAAATGCAGTGGGGCCAAAAGTTTTTCCCTTAGAGTTAACTAACTAATCAGATTCAGATTTGTTATATACTGTATACATTCTATATTTTAGCTTTTTCAAACTCGCATGTGAGGACTTTTCTGCTCCCAATAAAATCATATTGGTCTCATTATTGTTTTCTTTTTCATGAGCAAATATCTGACTGTTAAACTGTTGAAATTCAAATATTGATTATTCTAAATAAATGTGGAACTGAACTAGTTTGGTGCGTGTTGCTTGTGGGGCTGCTCTCCAAATGCTGTTTAAATGCAGTTAAATTCTCATGCAGTATTTCCTCTGAGTGGCAATGGCTTAACAAAGAGATGGCTATGGATACTTTGGTGTACCATGGCCCATTTTGTGATATCTCAGATTATGATATTTTTATATCAGAATGCTCTTTCGTCCTAATGTAGAAACACAAAGAGAATGCAAACATAACTATTAGAAACGGTTTTGGGGTTGTCATTTGGTCGGTCTTTATTGCAGAATCCATTTTCACCAGAGTTTTGGAAACTTTGTTTCTACCCAAGCACCCGTTACGTGATCTGCTATAAGGAGAAAGTAGTGAGTCACCGAATCGCCAACAGAATGAGTGCACTAGTGTAATACTGCATATAGTGTGTCACGTGGGATTGAGGGTTAGGGGTGAGGGTGGATATTCCGACACAGCCTGTAAAATACTGCCCAAATCCTGGCACCTGATCAAGCCCTCATTAGTGCTAAAATGAATGTGGCCTGCTCAGACTTGTAATACTTTTATGAAAACCTGCTTTTAAACTCAAACCTCTGAAGACTAGGGATGTTGGGACTGTGTTGGCAACAGTTTGAACTCCTCACTCTCACATTTTGTTTGAAAATAAAAAAAGTACAGAGCCACAAAGAGTCTTGTTTTATTTTGCGCCAAAGGAGTGGGCTGGGGGTGACAGGTGGAAGGGCATCCGAGGTGGCACTCTTCACACTCCCCTCTCTGTTCACTAGTGCACAGTAATGCAGTCACCCGTAAAGGCAGTCATCCATCTACAGAGAGGGATGGACCTTGAAGCAAAGTGAATGGAATAACAAACTAAACTAAGGCTTTATTCATTTTGACAAAGACTCACAAAGACTGCAGTTCTGATATGTCTTCATTGAATTGTCTCTTTGCATTATGTTAGAATCAAGCTAACGGTCGCGCCACAACCCACACAGTCGACGCTTAACACTTTTACTTCTGAAACTGTTCCAAGAAACTTTTCTAAGGCAAGTTGTTTTTGTACAGCAGATCGAATTCTAACTCTAGTTATGCTCTTGTAGCATTGTCACGATACAAACATTTCAAACTCGATTTTGATACTGAAAATAAAACTCGATATACGATTTGGATCCCACGGCAAAAACAACCCATCTTAATAACTAACTGCTAACTGATGCATGTAAACCAATGGATGCAGCTAAGCTAACATTAGCCACAATCGCACATTCTAAAGTTTCTATAAAAACGCTACCTTTCCACCTGGTACTACACCAGTAACCAGATCCTACACTTTGACAATGGATGCATTTAATTTTAGATTTTTTTTAAGTGGGTTTAAAGTGAGTACTTTTTAGCTGTAATTTAAGTTTGGAGCTTAGCTCGCAGGTTCCTTCCTGCTTCCTCTGGGAGCTACCGGAGGAGGATGGGCCAGGAGGAAACACATTGATACTTTCTCAAATGAATATCTAGCTTCGATACCACTTTTAGTATTGATTTAGTATCAAGAAATACATTTTGACAACCATAGCTGCTAGCGCTAATGCCTAAAGCTGTAGCTGCATTAAAGGTGCATTATGCAACTTTTTATGTAGAAAAATAAAAGTTGATATTTGTGTGTACCCAGCCGCTGTATGAGTGGTCAGCATGGCACCTTTACTTTCTGTTACAGTGGATTCTAGGACACTCCAGGATCAGTTGTTTATAAGGTTTTCTCTGCTGAAGGAGCCTCTCACCAGAAAACTTACAAAACAATCTATCCTGGGGCGTTGTAGAGACCATCGTGATCGAAAATAAAGGCGCCATGCTGACCACTCATACAGCTGCTGGGTCACTACAAGGTCAAATATGCACTAATGTCAACTTTTTTTCCAACATAAAAAGTTGCATAATGCACCTTTAACCTACTTGTTTATTTGCGCATCTTTCGAATAATTAAAGTGCTTTTCGGGTGATTTATCCTCAAACCTCCACTATGTTTATCTGCTCACGCTGCAACAAGTGGAAACCACAAACACACAGGCTCCTCTGGCTCTGAAAAGCTTTTTCCCTGCATTTAATTGCTGTCACTGAAGAAAGTCAGAGCGCACATGTGTCTCGTTAGCTTAACATTTGCACATTTAATGATATTCTTCATGTAAAGTAGCAAGTGCTGCTGGACCGGAACCGGAAAAAACTGAGCGGGTTGTTGAGCTACCGTTCGCTTGATCCCCACGTTAGTCAATTTGGTTGGTTCTTATTCTAGTGCTGACGCTGCGTCACAGATGAGACATAAAACTGTCCTCCACATTTTTAAAGCCCATAATCCATTAGCGGATCTGTTCTGAGCCGTTCTGAGCTCCGTGTTTTTCACCATCAGCCCCGGCTCCTGGTTCCCTGCCATCACCGTGTGGCCTTGCATAAACATGATTTCAAACGTTCCAAAGTCATAGAATCATCCATGTTTTGGGCAACACATTTTCATCCAGTTTTTGTCAGGCACTTATCTGTTTTCAGTTTTTGTGTAGTTACAGTCGACAACAAAAGGGTTCGACTTCATAAAACGAAGAACTACAGTGGGACAAGGTCAGGGCAAAAACAGGACAACGTTAGGGCTTTAGCGGGACTACAGCCAAATCGGGCCAAAGAAGTACACTACTTCAGGAAAACATGAGACTTGAGCGCACCTCCTCCTCGCAGCTGGGGGGGCATATAGGGCTAACCAAACACCTGTGGAGCTGCTGTTCTCCTGTCCAGCCCTGGCTTTATGACGCTTTGTGAAAAAACTCAGTGAATTAAGCGTTCTTATGAGATGACGCACTCATGTTTGCGTCCACATTTATTCAGATTCAGCCACACCCGGTAACTCCTGCCATCGCAAAGAAACATCTCAATGCTTGTATCTTCACATTTCCCACAAACGCAGATAAAATTGAGTCAAATGAATAATTCAGATATTATTTGGTTAAGTTAGACTCCAGACGGTGAGGTTTAACAAGCGTATTGACCGGTTGAACACTCGTGCTAGCCCGGTGCAGTTTCCCCAAACTCACACTACACTCAAGCTTCATCACCCACTTTATAAACACATCAAAACTGATGTTCCTTACCTTAAAGTTACTGGTCAGGCCCTTTGTACCGATGAAGGGAAACACGCTGTCCACCTGCTGAGGACCGGCAAAAGTCCTGCTCCTCCATGTGATAATCTGTGAAAAACTCCAAAAACACGATGCACGAGTGTCCTTGGATAATGCCAAAAAATATAGTTTTTTATGGAAAATAAGGCACGGGTCAGATTTAACTGTTTGCCCTCGGGGAGCCTATTGAAAAGGTCCAGTGTAAACTTTAAGTAAATGTAAAGTCAATGAAAATTCACGTTGTGAAAGTGGAGGGGACCAAACAACCACTTTTCAAAAGTGGGGGGGACACGTCCCCCTCACAATGAATGGTTCCAACGCCCATGGTCCAATGGCAGTCTGCAAAACTGAAATTGTGGCCAAATATTTTAGTGGACAAAATGAACATGCTTCATTTTGAGAAAGGACCATTGCTCGCATGTTTATCGATATTGTACCACCTGAAGAGGGCTCCGAGTATCACCTGAGGGTCTTGCTCCAGGACTGGCATTATGTAATCTCTATTTGTGCATACATCTTAGTGATGTAACTGACCACTGAACGGACAGATCATGCTCGTGATGTTACAGTGATGGGACAGCAGTGTTTAAAAAGAGAATCTCTTTGTCTTCTCCTTTGCTCTTGTATTATTGCAGTATCAGCACATTTTTACATTCATATTGAACAGGCTTTCAGTCATCCAGGAACAGTGTAGTGCAGCGTTGAGGCGAGACGCTGCAGATGAACTGCAGGATGAAAAATATGTATTATATATTATGTTTTTATTGCTTTGGGACGGGAGGTGAGCTGGGGCCGGGGCTGTTTTCAGATGGACCGCTTCTCTGGGGACTTCTGTCACACTTTGGGGCGACTGATGGTCGTGTCATGATGGAAAGGTCAGGGGTTCAGAAGGTGCACACTGACGTCGTATCCTCGGGCCAGACACTTCACCCTCCTCGCCTCCAGTGTCTGCGTTAATTGGTGTATGAATGAGAGTGAGGGGTTCCTTGATGTAAGTGCTTTATAAGTTGAGACATTAACGTTGGTGATGTAGTAGGTCATAGATGGTAGATCACTTTTTGTCCTCGTGAGCAAATTAGTTTGGTTTCGTAGCAAGAGGCCTATGTAACGCACGTACATGCGCATCACAGCATTTAGGAATTATCTTCACATAATATGATTTAACACTGCCGTTAACTCAAAATCTTTCATTTCTGATGCGGAGCTCCTCTTTGCTTTGTGCATCATGAACACAAGCAGTAAATCCGTGTTATTCTGTGAACTCCCAGAGCTGCCCACGCGGCTTGATTATGAATCGTCTGCCGTGAAAAGTGCGAGCTCAAACACATGCTACAAAGTTTGTTTTGCCAACACACTGCAAAAAGTGATTAACTAGATTAGTTTCAATGCCTCCCTTTGAGCATAACAATCCAAATTTGAGCCGTTTTGTCTTTTTAGGATTTAGTTGAGTATTTGACCTAGATTATTTCACTTTTTCTGAGATGTTTCTGACTCGTTTCAATACGTTTCATCCATATTTCAGGTCAAATTGGTCTTGTCATCTCGCTTTGAAATAAGAACGGAAAACTGCCAAGGGGATCTCAGAACTCTCTGAAATGTCATCAAACTAGCAAAGTCATCTTGGTCGGATCAGGAAAAAAGTTTAAATGACTGAAAACCGCTCAAAACAAGATACAGTTCCTCAATTCAAGTCATTTAAGCCAATGCTTGATATTTACTGTTTGTAGTGCAGTAGCATGAGGTTAGTGCAGACACAGGCCTGTTGTTCAGAGTTAACAGGAGCAGAGGGGACAGGGGGGGTCTTTCCCGTGACAGTTGAGAGGCTGAGGGAGTAGCCCCATGAAAATGCCTCGTGTCCCCGAACGGGCTGAGTAGAAAGGTGGCAACATTAACCTGCTCACATTGCCGCTCTACCTGCGGTGCGCCTGTAGTGTTGTAGACTGTTTTATTAACCCTTTATAGGGCCTCCCTGCTGCACATCAGTATACGGTAAAGAAGCATGTAGTCCTCACTAGGAGTGTGACAATATATCGATTTTCCGATATATCGCGATGTTTTGCGGGACGATACGATACCGATACTTTTTATTCCGATATCGATACTTTTGATGACGTCATACATATTAATGAGTAACGTCATGCATATTAATGAGGCAGCAGTGCTCCACTGTTTTCACAGTCAATAGAGGCCAACAATGATCAAGAATTCAGTCAGACCAGCAGGGGGCAGCACTACAGTTTTAAGCACTTGGACCAAACACTGTCACACAAATAAATTACTTTTATTGATAGTTTTTATAATTATAAAGAAGATTAATTTGAGGTTTATTTATTACTTTTTAAACAGGACTGTGGTTTCTTGTTTATTTAAATGTAAATGAAGTCACTGACAGATCTATGACCCATTTTCAGTGTGTAAGTCAGGGATCATTTATAAAAAATGGTATAAAGCACATGAAAAGAAATATAAATGATGAATAATACGTAGTATGTTAAAATAAAGGTTAAAAGTAGCATGTTTTGTTTTTTTTAATTGTGAGGTATTGTAGATTATTTTTTGTGCAATATATCGATTATCACAGTATCGACATATCATGAGATTATCATTATCGTAAGCCATGTATCGCGTATCGTATCGAATCGTGAGGTACCCAGAGGTTCCCACCCCTAGTCCTCACTCAGCCAATCAGAAGAGATCCCCCCTACATCACAGATCCCACCTCTGTGGCATTTGACCAGTCAGCAGAGACCGGTCGCGCTCTCAACTTCCTGTTTTCTCTGAAGTCTGAAAAAACAATCCATGGTACGTTGATGAAACTCACACATTTTACTGGTGAATAATTGTGCTAAGTGATGACATATGTGTTGGTTATGGAGGACGTAGTGAAATAAGTGAAATTACAGCATGAAAAAGTCAGGCATCATATTTGATCATACACTTAAAGGAACAGGCCACCGTTTTTCCATACTGTGATATGTTCTTAACTGAGCTTAACGTCACCCCCGTTTGGAGCCATAGGAATATACTGGGAGAGGCCAAATGCTAACAACATCTTTGGTCTTTTTGCGTGACTGAGGGCACACACAAAGACCAGACAGGTACGCATCAACTTGTCTAAGCTCAGGTAAGAACATATCTCAGGCCTGTTCCTTTAAACCTAAAGCTGATTAGTTGTGTCCATATTTGTACATTTGCCCGTTTGCACCTATTATTCATTCTGAAGTATTTTCTTGACAAAAGAACCAACAAACCCCAGGACTATGTTTTTATGTTGCCAAAGGTTATTTTAGGCAAACAATATTGGACGTGACTGGCCCCTCCCACAGCACGTAAAGCACAATCACATTATAAAAGCTCTTGCCTATGACAGGTGTGATCATTCAAACATCAATATCACAAAACACAACGTCTCCCTAATACCAGCACCCCCCGAGACCTGAAAGTACTTTTTGTATGTTTTATATATAAACTTTTTTTTTTACCCCTTAACCTCTTAACCCCCACCTGCACTGAGCACTTATCCTCCAGTTTGACTTTACCCAAATCTAAAAGGTTCTTGGGAAAAAAGTGTCAAAATAGCGACAAAAATGAGGATGTGAACGCAACAAAAGAGCGACCAAAGAATAACAGAACTCACTCACAAGGACCACAACCCCAGATATGATGCACAAGAAACATGTATTAATACCAAACGATACAATGAAAAATGACGTTCTGGGGCTCCTGTGAGGGAAGCTCACGGACTCGCGGCCCCATACCTGAAGGAAAAGCAGAAGAGAATGAGTAAAGGGAGGGAGGGTGGGGCCGGAAACACCCGAACGAGAGGACGAGGTCAGTAGACGGGGGGGGGGGCTTAAATAGGCCGGCGGCCTGGAGGGGCGTACGGGAGGTGTGGTCCTGCTCCCGAACCTCAGATAAATACAACAAAAACGCCACAAAAGAGAAACAATAAAAGCAATGAAAAGAAATGCCAAAAAAGGTCGCAACAACACGGCAGATCAGATCAGTTTTGTAGGTCTTAGCTTTCAAATGAGGCATTACATTGGTCTATAGGCTGTAACCTTTTAGAAATGCACTTGGTTAAGAGGTTTAGAGGTTAAATGGCAATTCATTAAATATGGTAACTTCGTTTACAGTCAAACACCACTTTAGGGCAGGGAACCAAATATGGTAACTTCGCTCACTTTGATTTTCTGCAAGATAATGACACATTTTGAAACCTTTTACAACAGAAATAAACTTGTGTTATGTCCCCCAATAACACTCTTAAATTGAAATTATTTATTTCAAAGTATTTCAATGACTGCCATATTAAGGGTTAAGGCTAAACTCTGATTTGCCTCAGAAGAGAATTCTACTAAAGTATTACAACGATTTTGAAAAGTATGAAAGATGGGGAGACACAGAGGTTGTCAAATATGTTCTCCCTTAACAGTTTGGTCTATTTTTAACTTTGACATTAAAACTAAACTCACTCACACGTCTGTTTTGGTCTGAAATCAACACAACATGGCCGCGCACAAATACTGACATGTTTGGTGTCCACGGAATCCCCCCCGACAAGACGATATGCGATACATGGCTCACGATAACGATAATCTCACGATATGTCGATACTGCGATAATCGATATACTGCACAAAAAATGACCTACGATACATCACGAAAAAAAAAAAAACATGCGACTTTTACTACATCTCTGAGATCTCTGAAGCATCACTTCATTGACATTTAAATAAACAAGAAACCACAGTCCGATTTCAAAAGGAATAAATCAACCCCAAATTCATCTTAAAAACTATCATTAAAAGTAATCTATTTGTGTGACAGTGTTTGGTCCAAGTGCTGCCCTCTATTGGCAGCACTACTGAATTCTTGAGCATTATTGGCCTCTATTGACTGTGAGAAAACAGTGGAGCACCGCTGCCTCATTAATATGCATGATGTTGTTTATTAATATGCATGACGTCATCAAAAGTATCGATATCGTATCGTCCCGCAAAATATCGCGATATAGAAAATCGATATATTGTCACACTCCTAAATCCAAATATGATCATTTCCTTACTGTAAGATACCAGCCAGTATATAACCATATATACACGTGCATATACATACGTTACAAAAGTTTAACATTAACTGATACGGTATACTTTATTAATCCCAAAGGAAATTCAGTTTATCCGCTGCACACATTAGTCACACATAAAAACAACAGATTAAAAGCTAGAAACTAGGAAAAAAAGGAGGGCAAATGGAGACCGAATGAGCCGCTGGCTGTGCTTAAACCGAAAATCTAAAATACTTCTACTTTGAATCCACTCGAATAAAATGTAGTGCAGTAGAAAGTACAGATACCTGCTCTAAATTGAAGAAGAAAGTATACTTCCCAGAGCTGCTGACACAGAGTAGGTGCACATGTCTGGAAGGCTGCTCTGATAAAGAAGTGTTTATGTTGGAATAGACTCGGCCTCAGTGTGAAAGAATGCTGAAAATGCTTACACAGCCTCCCAGTGTCCAGAGGCGGCTGATATACGCACGCCGGCGCTGAGGCGGGGGAGAGAGGAGCTGCGGGAGTGTCTGCCTCAGCCACATCCCGGGACTTCACTGCTCCTCTTAATGTCGCCTTCCCTTTGGGCTCGTTGATATCATTTCAAACTTGAAAGAGACGTTCAATAGACTGACTCATTTCTCTTTAAGAAGCCAGACAGATACTGCATATTGTCTCTAGCTGGTGATGTAAAGTCAGACCGTGTTGGGGATTGTCCTACATTTATCAGATCTGCTGAAACACATTTAACGCTGCTTATCAGACTAAAAAGAAGCCTAATTTAGCCACATTGGCAGTTAACACTTCTTCTTATTTCCAGATGTGTAAAACGACGAGGATTATTATGGCTTACGGTTGTATTGCTCTTTACAGGCCTTAGTTACCAAAGTGCTACACTGTAGTCATTATTCATTCACGTCTACTATAGCCACAGCTGCCCCTGGAACTGACAGAATTGAGGCTGCCAATCAGCGCCATCAGCCTCTCCAACCACCACCAACCACTCTCACACAGACATAATATTGTACATGTTTTTAGGGGCAGGGGAAACTGTGTCTGAAAAAAAACATTTTATTTTATCTTTTCAAAATCTCGGGCCCTTTTTATAAAAATGACTTATGCTCAGAGGTGCCCAAAATATTTACTTACTTACTAGGGCAACTTTACTTTGAAATAGTACAAACCCAAGTGGCACAAATGGCCAGAGAGTGGTGCAGAGGTTAGCGCTTGTGGTTTACAGCTAGAAGGTCCTGGGTTTGATTCCCACCTGGATGGTAGCCACTGTCACCACTGTACCAGCGTGTGAGTCTGGTCAGACTCCGCATTAACTTGATTTCTACAGCGTAACTTACACAAGCAAACAGGAAGTGGAGTAAACCAATCAGCGAAGGGCAGTCAGTGGTGTTATTAGTGATTTTACGTTAATATTCAAACAGAATTATGAATCACAAAACCCACCTACTGCCCATGTGTTTTGGTCATTTACTGCTGATTAGAAAAAAAACAAACTGTAGATTGTTATCAAGGGAACTTCCACATCCCAAGCGTGACACTACTCGTGAACAACACGTGACCGCAAATAAACGATTCTGATTGCACGATCTGTTTGAGTTTGGCAGGAGCAGCAACAGCAGCTCTCTGCCCAGACTGATGTCCCCGTGTATGAAATACTCAGAGGGGGATCATTCTGGATGCCAGGCTACCTGGACGGGGCCTTTCTGTGTGGAGTATGCATGTTCTCCCCGTGTCTGTGTAGGTTTCCTCCGGGTACTCCGGTTTCCCCTACCACTAAAAACATGTACAATAGGCCTGGATGAATGATGTGTGTGTGTGTGTGTGTGTGTGTGTGTGTGTGTGTGTGTGTGTGTGTGTGTGTGTGTGTGTGTGTGTGTGTGTGTGAATGAATGATGGTGGTCAGAGGGACTGTTGGCGCAGATGTGTGCAGTCCTCCTCCCCCAGGGGAAAATGAACACCACCGAGTGTGGGGTGAATGTTTAGTTGTCTCATGTGAAGCGCTTTGTGACTTCTTCTTCTTCTTCCTCTTCCTCCTCTTCCTCCTCTTCCTCTTCTTCCACTTCTTCTTGCTGCCTGAGTAACTGACTCTTGTCATGCTTTAGTGTTGATTAGGGCTGTGATCAATATATCATTACAGAGTACGTGACAATACACGTATCGTGTCGAGTTCCTGTATCGTGATACGCAAATATGTTTGTCTAACTATAGTTTTTATTCAGAATGCATCACAACATGCTCTAACTACTCCAATAAAAGGCTTCATTTGCACACTGAGCTTATTCAGCAGGAATGTGCACCTATAAGATTGTTTTTTTCTTAAAATTTGGAATATATCTTTTATTATGGACACTATCGTGATACACTTGAATTTACTATTTACGTATTGTATCGTGAAGTTGTTGGCAATACCCAGCCCTAGTGTTAATGTAGTATTCTGATATTTAAAAAAAAACATACACTATAAAAACCTGATCATTCTTAGACAAAATACATTACATTACATTACATTAGTTTTACTCAAGTAAGAGAACTGTTTGTCCCCCTGAGGAAGGCCTTTTAGGCAAGGTAAGTTTATTTGTACACACATGTAATGCACATTTCATGTACATGACAACTCAATGTGCCTCACAGCAATACCAGACACCCAAACACGATAATAAAAAAGCATTAAAAACAGAATAAAATTACATTATAAATATATGTGTATATTAAAATGTGTGAAAATACAATCAATTGCTATAGGCAGCAGTAATTCTGTCGTATTTCCTGGTTCTTGTCAGGACTCGAGCAGCAGCGTTCTGGATGTTCTGCAGCTCTAACAGCTGGTTTAGAAAGGCCAGTGAGCAGCCGTTACAGTAGTCTAACCTGCTGGAGACAAACGCATGAATTAATCTCTCCAAGTCTGGTTTTGACACAATGTTTTGTTTTTTTATTTTAGCAATGCTTTTTAGATGGTAATAGGCCGCTGATGTAATGGACTTAATATGACTGTTAAAATTCAGGTCTGAGTCCATGATTATACCCCTCGATTTCTATCTTGACTTTTCGGTCCCAGTGAAAGCGTTTCAAGATGACCAATGACAACCTCTCTGTATTTTTGTGGCTGAAAGGCGTTGGGACTATAGTTGTCCATTTAGACGTGCCTTAAAAATAATAAAGTAAAAAGTACTGTGTGACAAACCTACTACTATGAAATACAGCTACTTCCAAAGGTTTCAGCTTTCACTTGTGGTTCCTGCTCGCTCCTATGCTCGCAGTAAAAGACCAGTCTCTTTTCTAGGGAAGTCTGCACTGTTTCTCGGTCGCCTTTTTGTTCCTGATTGGTTCATCCACTCGTCAGTCATGCCCGTCGCAACATAGGCAGATAACTCCGGGTCCAGACTGGACATCTTTGTCACTTTGCCGCTCGCGGAGGGTCAGGCAGCAGGTCTGTGGAGTGGTAGGATAATAAGTGGGATAACGTCTCCTTTAAGATATTTCCTAATGCTGTCTTTTCTCCATCTGTGTCATGCTTTATTTATGTCACACCACCTCAGGTAAAGCACTTGTGCTATTAGAGAACTGTGCCACACGTTCTCCACAACACAATCCTCTCAAAAAACCCTTGTCGTCTTTGCAAAAAGCAGCATTTTTTGTTCCGATTAGCAGTGCGTGATTGTGATTGGTGTTGATGAAAGTGAAGGTGACTTTGTTGAGGCAGCAGCTCAGTGAGGAGGACACTCAGCTCCACTGGGGGACCACGCTCCACTGGCCGCAAGGCTAAAAATAGCTTCACTGTTAGGATGGCGTTCAGGAGGGGAGCGGGGCCGAGGGCACCATCTAGTGGACTAAACAGGGCACCACAGACTTCGCTTCACTTCTGCGAACTTGTCACTTGGAGCTGTAATTCAGTCGTAACTTTGAGCCTTGTGGATGTAGGTGGAGGCTAAGCAGAGAGGGTCTGCTTTGTATCTGGATAGGAGACCTTGAAGAAATACCAAGTCATGTCATTTTATTTCATTGTATAGCACATTTCAACAACCTTGACATTTGAGTTAAACCAAGTGTATTACTTTGGACCCCTTCTGGAACCGCCACCTTAACGTGGTGGAGGGGTTTGAGCCCGAATGATCCTGGAGCTCTGTTGTCGGGGGCTTGGTGCCCCTGGTAGGGTCTCCCATGGCAAACAGGTCCTAGGTCACGGGTCAGACAAAGAGTGGTTCAGAAGCCTCTTATGAGAGACCAACAGGCCCGGTTAGAACCATGAGGCCGTCCTTCTGTGGACCCACCACCTGCAGGAGGAGCCATAGGGGCTTGTGCAATGTGATTTACGACCCGACAACGTAAAAAGTGGCAGAAAATGGATGGATGGATGTATTACTTTGGACACGCGCTGCAAGTCCGTATGGCTTTACACTGTCCTGGTGTGTGCATGTGTTCTATTGAATGAGTGAAATGAGACCAAACTGACCACACACTGACCTCTCTGCTTTGTCCCTGTGTGTGTGTGTGTGTGTAGAGTCCATCTACCGGCGCGGGGCTCGGAGATGGAGGAAGCTGTACCTGGTGAACGGACATCTCTTCCAGGCCAAGCACTTTAACAGGGTGAGCCCGCTGACCTCTGCCTTCAGACTCACATCGGCTGTACCAGATATTATATTGGGCCGTTTCCTGTGCACTTGGACATTCAATTCATCAAACTAATCTAAACATGATATAGTAACAATGTTCTACACGGCCTTATATTCAGTGTAAAAGTGTAACAAAACATTCTCACACTTTGTTGTTGATGTTGCAGAAGGCTGTGTGCGCCCACTGCGCGGAGAGGATATGGGGCCTGGCCAGTCAGGGCTACAAGTGTACCAGCTGCAGACTGCTGCTGCATAAGCGCTGCCACCGACTCTACCCCCTGACCTGCCCCGGGCGCATGGTGAGTACCCCTTATACCCCAGACCTGCCCCGAGTGCATGGTGAGTACCCCCCCCCCCCCCCCCCCCTTATACCCCCAGACCTGCCCCGAGTGCATGGTGAGTACCCCTTATACCCCAGACCTGCCCCGGGCGCATGGTGAGTACCCCTTATACCCCCAGACCTGCCCCGGGCGCATGGTGAGTACCCCTTATACCCCCAGACCTGCCCCGAGTGCATGGTGAGTACCCCTTATACCCCCAGACCTGCCCCGGGGCATGGTGAGTACCCCTTATACCCCCAGACCTGCCCCGAGTGCATGGTGAGTACCCCTTATATCCCCAGACCTGCCCCGGGCGCATGGTGAGTACCCCTTATACCCCAGACCTGCCCCGGGCGCATGGTGAGTACCCCTTATATCCCCAGACCTGCCCCGAGTGCATGGTGAGTACCCCTTATACCCCCAGACCTGCCCCGGCGCATGGTGAGTACCCCTTATATCCCCAGACCTGCCCCGAGTGCATGGTGAGTACCCCTTATATCCCCAGACCTGCCCCGGTGCATGGTGAGTACCCCTTATACCCCAGACCTGCCCCGGGCGCATGGTGAGTACCCCTTATACCCCCAGACCTACCCCGGGCGCATGGTGAGTACCCCTTATACCCACAGACCTGCCCCGGGTGCATGGTGAGTACCCCTTATACCCCCAGACCTGCCCCGAGTGCATGGTGAGTACCCCTTATACCACCTCAAAAGTGGTTTTGAAGCTAGATATTCATTTGAGCAGTTAGCAATACTTTCTGTGTTTCCTCCTCCTGCTCCACTGCCAGAGACAGCAGGAAGGAATCTGCAACTGTGCACTGAACTTACACTAGCGCTCAAAAGTACTCACTTAAACCCTAAATAAAATTCTAAAACTAAATACAGTACATTAATTGTCGTAGTGTAGGATCTGGTTACTCCTGCTGGAGCATGTTGAAAGAAGCAGCCGTTTTGATGAAAAAGCAGAATTTGCAATTGTGTCAAATGTTAGCTTAGCTTAGCTTAGCTTAGCGACGTCCATTTGTTTACATGTACAGTATCAGTTAGCATGGGATAGTAAAGCGTTTTTTTTCGTCTTAAAATTCTCATCAAAATGAAATGAAATCCAAGCCAACTGTATAGTGACAGGTTTACTGTTTGTACTTGACTCGTGGATATATCCTGAGGCCAGTTTTAACATTGTTTATACTTTGTTCTGCCAAAATGTGAAGGCAGTGACCGTGACTGTTTAAGGCAGAAACAGACAGTGTTTAACCTGACTGTCCAGTCTGTAAATAGTTTGCATTGTTAAAAAGTATCATTTGACTGTGAATATTGCAGGTGAAGATGCAAAGCATTTAATTAGAGACAAATTAGACATTTTTACAATGACTGTTGAAGAACATGATCAAACTAAATAAACAAATATATTGCTGAGTGTTCTGTAATGTAGATAAAACAGCGCAGAATACAAGTTTCTGACAGCAAATATTTAATGGGGGATTTTATATTTTGCCGTCAAAATTGGTATCGAGAACCGAGTTATATTTTCAATATTAAAATTGAGTTTGACATTTTCGTATCGTGACAACACTACCCAGACCAGACTGACTTGCCGCAGGTGCATGGTGAGGACCACCTGTACCCCCAGCACAGCGGCGTGGGTTTGAATCCCAGCTCTGACATTTGGCTGAATATCTCTCCCTGCTCTTAAGCGTAAGCTTTAACCTTAGCTGTCCTGTCTAAACAAACGTACGAGGAAACATTTGTAAAAAGACAAAAACAAAATGCCCTCCGAAATAGGCCCTACCTCCATAGTCTTTGCATGTATCTTACAACTTTACACTGTACGTCGCTGATCGTCCTTCCTCTTCCATCCACAGCCCTAGCAAAGCCTAACTTGACTAAATAATCAATGGCATGAGTGAAGTGCAGTATTGACGTGTAGCTGATGACTGGACTTCTGATAAGGAGCAGGGGCTGAGCGGTCTATTAACCCTCACTGTGGGCCAGGCTGCTGCTCCTCCACACTGCTCCAGGCATGAGCACCCCCACGCCCCTGAAGTACCAGGCTCTGAGCGGGCTTTTCTGTGGGTATCTCAGAGGGATCTCCTGTGGGTATCTAAGGAGCTTGTTCGATGTGTTTGTCCAGGATCCAGGCATGCCCTCTCCGCCCGCAGACTCCAGGGGCGAGGATGCCGATGTTCCCCCGGACGACCGAGGCCAAAGAGATGGAAGTAAGGCTCCTATTAACGCAATTTAATAGTTTTTGTCTACACACATTGGAACAGGGAGCGAGACAAATTTTCATAGTGACGTTGTTGTGGTTGAAGCTGATTCCTAACAGTGTTGTTTGCGTCAATGAAATCACTTTGTTGACATCCCTTATTTCTAGGACGATAACGTAACTGTGACGAGCTAAAAATAACTCTTTGTGACTAAGGTTTAGTTTGAGCTTGTTTTACTTCAGTATTAGTTCAGTCGCATTCACATGCTTTCACTCTATTAGCCGCACTATCAGCCACGTAACAACGATCAGCTGTTCAACAAAGGTATTTCTGGGCATCAAGCGACACAGACGCACATGCGCTCTTCCCTGATGTTACGCCTTTAATCATCACATGTAAAGTTGATCCATTTAGCCATGTCAGAGCAGTAATCCAAACGTCCTGTCATGCAGCGCACGTTCGTTCTTCGCTCAGGATTGAAAGAGGATTGAAAGGGAGATTAGTTTGGCTTAAGGTCGGTCGCCTTCACACAACACTAGAGTTTAGATCGAGCCCAAAAAAATCCAGCCCGACCCGACCCAGGCCCGCGGGCATAAAGCTGACCCCGACTCGACCCAAGCATCCATCCATCCATCCTGTGTGTGAGTGGTCACACGCACCGCACAGGCTGGGAGGTGTGTGCGGTGCTTTTTACACATTAACAGGAACCAAACTGCTTACTTAGCCACTGTAAATTAAACGCTGTCCTGAGAGAAAGAGTGAATAGTGATGTTCTCTGTGTAGTGCTGGTATCAAAGCGCTGGCCTCGCCGCTTCTGAAACGTGACCAACACAGTCAGCACCTCCCTCTGCGCGCCACAGGAAAACGACTCCTCTATTTTATATCAAGTATAATCACATTTTGTCTCCAATAGACTAAGCCTATAGCTTATATTTGTATTAGATATATTAATGACATGAATAATTCAAGATTTTAAAAAATCTTGAAGCCTGACCTGACCCAAACCCGTCATACGTGACATCTTGGCCCGACCCAGCCTAAATTTCGGGTCAGGCTTTGGTCGGGCTCGGGCCTATGATCTAAACTCTACACCACACCCACTCCACCTCAGAGAAACACCTCAGCTTTATAGCGTGACCCTAAGTGCTGCGGTTGGATTCCCACTGACCCGCACTGTTTCACACTGTTTTTGTTGACGAGATGAGACAAACCTATTACACAGTGGTTTGTCAGACGCTCGCAATCAGCCGCAGACCCGTGACAGAGCACCCTCTCTCGACCTGCAGTCCAGTCTGAGCAGTATGAATGCAGAAAGCATGTTGATGAACTAAGTGCAAGGGGGCTGCCAAAAACAGCACAGTTCCTAATTACATTCCTAACATCCCACTTCTTCACATAAGCATATTTCACACTGTCACGGTAATATAAACAACCACCACGAGCTGATACTTCACCATCGCTAAAAAGGCTTTAGAATTCGATGTCTGATGTAATGAAACTAACTTTATTCTATTCTAGAGAGTAAAAGAATCAGGTATTGGACCTTCAAAATTATAGATGTTTGTATTAAAGCAAGGCAAGGCAACTTTATTTATACCGCGCATTTCGTACACAAGGCAACTCAATGCGCCTTACAAAAGAAGATATGCAAAATTACAATCAGGTTAAGGTAAGGCAAAGCACATGTATAGAAACATCAAGACATGGGAAATACACGATGACTGGCCATTGACCAGGGGGCGGGGCTGAAGAAACGTGTTGAGGCAGACGCAGAACGACGGGGGCGTGGTTAGGGAGGGGGTATGTGTGTGCGGTTATTTACAGTCTGAAAGTCAGTGTTATGCAAAATATGACCCAGGGAGCTCAGTCCTTATCAAATTTAGCTCCGTGGCTTGGCCTTGAAGGGAAGTGTTGACGGCGTAGGAGAGATAAGAGCTGCTTCAAACCTCCTCTCTCAGGAGGAAGAGAATTATTCCAGCAATAGTTCATACATTTATAATGAATTAGCTTTTTTCTTGGTCTCAGCTTTAGTTCAGTTCTCCAGAGCAGGTAGCTCCCTTCACAGTTCAACCCTTTTCCTCCCAAAATATAGTCCAACTATTGTCCGTCTCCACAGTGAGCTGCCAGGTCGTGCATAACAGTTCATCGGTGTGCTTTACTTTCCGGTGTAATTCCATCACTCCCTGCTCCAAAGTGCTCGTTAATTTTAACGGACAGCAATGTGGTCCGATTGCAAACTGCTGTCATTCCAAATTTCTGATAATCCAGGGCAGTCCATCCAATAAGCAGGTACCCTGTTATCAAAAGTCCAAATAAGTAAATATCTTTGTCTCCGACCGACAGGACCGCTAGGCAAACGACATCCATCGCAAACCGAGCTGTGAAAATTTGGTCAGGGAAGACGACCTCCTCCGTGGCCTCACTTTGTGAAAAAAAAACGTATCAGTTGCGCTGAGATTCCATTTAATCAATTCCATAGTTTAGCGGTTCGGGAGGACAGCGAGCAGGTGGTCCAAGAGGAAAAATAAAAGTCAGACAAGACACTCGCAGAGGCAGGAAAAAGCACTAAAGCCAGGAACAGTGAGAAGACACGTCCGCACTCGACAGAGACAGGAAGAGAATAGTACTGAGTAACTTGTTTACCTTAATAAATCCTTTCCGTAGTCCCTCTGGGGGTAATACAAGTGTTAATGGGATGATTGGGGGATCTTTCATCTCCCCCTGGTGTCTCTGGCCAGAAAACCACAATTGCAACTTGCCTGCCTCCGGGTCAGAGACGCAATACACACTAATGGAATCACGAAGAAAAGCTGACCGGCTAATGGGCGAAGCTAACTGCGGGCTAGCACCACTTAAACAGCATTTACAGCAAAGTTTGAGTGAAAATAATGATCTCCATTGTGTAATTGGATGAACAATATCCCTCTGTCCCTTTGTCTTTTCTGTCAGCGTAGTATTTACTCTCACGGACAATTAATGAGTAAAAAAACACAACATGCTACGACACCTGCAGTGGCGCTTATGGCCTCTAGGGGCATGAGTTACTTAGTACTGCTTTAAATGCCCCTTGGACTAATTTTGAGGAACCCCAGCAGAAGGCGCAGACTTTCCCTGGTGCTGCGGTTGAAAAGTGAAGCAGTTAAAAATGAAACTAACAACAATGACAGCTTTTATTGAACAGGCTAATCTATGCACAGGCTCAGAACAAGTTTGTTAAAACTAGTGACATGTATCTTTATTACTCAGTGCGGAAAAAGGAGACGGACTGAACACGCAGGATTACTGATTAATGTTCAAAAAGCTCAAAATAGTTTTTTTTACCACGTTACAATGCTGTTCCACGATGACAAAGCACCTGGAGTTGTGCTTTTCTTGGTTGTTTTGTAGATGCGTCTGATGTTTTTTCTCTGCTCTGCCGTGTGTTCAATCCGCGATGTACAGAACCTTAATGATTATTGTACATGTTACTAAAACCTGCTAGTGTCAGTCAAAAGTAGGGAATTCATGTTATTTCATGAACACATTTGTGTGTCCCCAGATATGACACAGAAACCTTTTTCACTGATAACAGTTCTAAGTCACATAATACAATTAATAAGACTTTACGCAATGATCTGAAAATAAGTTTATGTGTGCATCTGTTTTTTGTTCTTTATCTAGTTGTCCAAAGTCCTGACAGTTTGGGTTCTGATCTTTAAGCAAAAAAACAGCAACTATCTGGCAGGGTGAGGTAGTTCTACCTGACTTCATGCTTTTTCTCTTCAGTTCTGTTGTGCCATTTATAACTGTTAGTGTACTGACCTATTGAACTCTTCTCTCCTGGGCAGCATTAGTGTCAACATCCCCTCGATGACAGAAATCACGTCATGTCTTTTCTTTGCAGTATCGTTTATACCACACAACTGCGCCGTGGATAAAACGGAGGAGGACCATGCACAGGTGAGAACCCTAACCACACAGGAATGACATCACTTGCATTCCCACGACTCAGGTGGAGAACCATCCACAACTCAGTGGTCGACTTTGCCTTTTAACTTTACAAATGCAGATGTTTGGACTTGGCTTATGGCTAATATTTCTTTCCGCATGAAATACAAACTGGCACAAAGGCCTTCTCTCTTAGCACATATAAACTAAAGTCAAATCTTTCCGTTACAGTTCAGAGGTTCAAAAGATTAGTGTGATAATCTGGCTTAGTAATGTAAGGGAAAATGAAGTAAAATAAGGCTCTAAAAGTGGAAGACTCGCTAATAAGATCTGGAAGCCTATTCCAGCTTGAGCACCCTTTCACAGAAACGTTTTTTGTCGTGGTAAACTCGAATGGTATCTCACAGTGCCCTCTAGTGGCTAATACGGTTCAGGGATTACTGTTTTATAACTTCCTCCACAGGGGGAGGGGCCAAACCAATTTTGGAGGTTGAAATGTAGAGTGTTGACCACCTTTTGGATGTTTCTTGAAGATCAGATTTGAGTCCTAATTGTGTCTGTCGACCCTATAGGAGCTCTCGGTGGTTGTGGATGGTGTCGATGGCATTAGGCTGTCCCCGGCCCTGTCCCCGGCCCTGTCCCCGGCCCTGTCCCGGCCTTGTCCCCGGCACTGTCCCCGGCCCTGTCCCCCGGGCTCTCTCCGGGCCTGTCCCAGAGCCTGTCTCCGAGCCTGTCCCCCGGCCTGTCTCTGGGCTTGGCGGACTTCGAGCTGGTGCGGGTGATCGGGAGAGGGAGCTACGCCAAAGTCCTCCTGGTGCGGCTGAAGAAGAGCGAGCAGCTGTACGCCATGAAGGTGGTGAAGAAGGAGCTGGTGCACGACGACGAGGTGAGTCCATAACGCACAACAACAACAACAACAACAACAACGCCCGGGCTCTAGCTGCAAGGGATGCACCGATACCCTTCACATGTACTCGTATCAGAGTCTGCGCTGAATTTAACCAGAGCTACAGGTTGTCCTGGACCTCAAGTATTGTTCTAATTTCAAGGCCCTACACCTGATTTATTTGGTTACAAACAATGAAAGAGCAAGCCACTAAATTAAACTGTTTGTCCAAATTTATTTCTAACTTTCTAAACATATTTGTAGCCTCCCAATTCTTCACGAGGACAAGTTTATCGACACATTTCACAAGTAGCAGGGTCACTTCCACAGAAATACTAGAAAACTTGACTGCAAATTTATGAAATTGTTCCAAATGCTTTATAATTAGATGCAGTGTTTTTTTACAATATACTAAAAGAGGACTTGTTCCACTACTAGAAAGAAAATCAGGTATAGTGTCTTTGATGGCTTCCTCTTTCATTATTTGTAACCAAAATACTAATAATTGTAATTTTCGTTTTTTAAATCAGGTATCGGTGCTTTTAACCGCTTCATGCTCAGGGACTTAATACATCTGAAAAGCAAATGCAGCGACTAAAAAGTACCCAAAAAATGCTTTGTGAAGACATGCAGCATGTCCACATTGAGCAGCAGCAAAACTAATCCAAATATTGTACTTGCTATAAGCAAACACACAGGAAAATCCACATGGAGTTACAGTTAGGCTAATGCTGTAGTAACCAGGGCCCGACCGATATTTGGGTATTTTTAATAACGGCTATTGGCCGATATGTATGGCGTCAAATTAGGGTCTGCTTTAACGTAAACATAAAAGAGGTATTGCAAACATAGGTTGTCAGTATTGTAATCGTAAAGAGAAAACTGTAAATGTAACTCTAAACTCCTACAATTCACAAGCTACGGTTACGATACATTTTTTCTGACCCTTTTTTATGGGGGTGGGCTCAACGCTCATTGGCTGGAGTGACAGGATGTGACGTCATCACTATAACTTGAAATCAAACGCACACTCGGGCGACGGTGGTGCAGAGAGTAGAGCGGGTCGTCTTGTGACCAAAGGGTCGGCGGTTCGAATCCCGCAGGTGCCCACCTTCACCCACCTTGCCTCCAGTGTCTGCGTACACTGGTGTATGAATGAGAGTGTGAATGGGTGACTGGTTCCTTGATGTAAAGCGCTTTGAGTACCTAAAGCAGGTAGAAAGGCGCTATATAAAATGTGACCATTTACCATTTACCACTCTACAGACTCTCTCAGACAAAAAGGCAATAATCCACGGAGTTTTGTCCATTCATGTGAAATCCATGTTTAATAAAACGTATTTGAGTCATATTTATCCATAAATGTTCCACTGTCCTTTGAGTTTAGTCGGTCTTTATCACAGAAAACATTACTCCCGAATTTTAGTGAACTTATAGTAGAAGTAGTCACTCATTCTGCTGGGTTTCGGCGTTCCGACACACTATACAGTATACAGTCTACTATATAGTGCCTTTGTAGTGAATGAGGGGTTAGGGACTAGGGTGGACATTCGCACACAGCCTCTGTAGTGTGCGTTTGATTTCAGCTTATAGTGATGACGTCACATCCTGTCACTCCAGCCAATGAGCGTTGAGCCCGCCCCCATTAAAAAAAGGGTCAGAAAAAAATGTATCGTAACTGTAGCTTGTGAATTGTAAACGTAACTTGTGAAATGAAGAATGAAAAGAAGAAGCGTAAATTAAAGTTCTATGTTTACCTTTTTTTTTCTATTTATGATACTTTTTTCGTTTATGGAGTTTAGAGTTACATTTACTCTTTACGATTACAATACTGACAACCTACGTTTACAATACCTCTTTTATGTTTATGTTAAAGCAGACCCTAATTTGACACCATAGATATGTCCGGAACTGAAAGTGATAGAGAGTTCTTGTGCACTGGAAAGAGCTCAGACAGAGCTTTAAAATGAGCCCACCACTTCCTGTTTTATATATTAATTGATGTTTCAGACTTTTGTACGCGTATAATTTTGGAACCATAAGAGACAGAGACTTACCTTTTTTTGTTTTGTTTTGTTCAAACGAGCTCCCTCTGAAGAACCGACTAAACATGAACGACCTGAATGAATCAGCCCTATACCCCTCATACAGCGCCCCCTGCTGTCACAGTTCAACACTGACACGTTTAGGAGCATCAGACACAGAATTATATACCAGACATTTTCAAAAATAATGGCCAAAAATATCGTTAGTGCAGATCGGCCTGCAAAACCCACATCGACCTTTATTAGATACATTTCTATATATTTCTATGATTGAAACCTTTAATAATACTATAATAATAAATGTTTAACTAGAGGCTATTGAGAGATGAAAAAAACCAACTACTTAAAATATCGGCCTATATATCGGCTATCGGCCAACCCCCTTCATATCGGTATCAGACCCAAAAATCCATATCGGTCGGGCCCTAGTAAGTAATCTTAATAATATTATAAATTAAAACAAAAGATTAATAAATACAGCACAGGCATTAACTTTAGGACATGGACTGTTCTGTCTATAACCATCTTTTATAAATCAACAAAATGAGAAACAAGAAACAAATCACAACATTAAGTCTGGAAAAAACAATGATGAAATCCAAAGTAAAAAAGAAAGAAAGAAAAATGAATAAAAATAGAAAATGAATAAAATGAAATAGCATGAGAAAAATCTGATAAAAGTCTAATTGTTAACCCATCTGCTGTGAACAAGTTGGTCGATACCCTCCGTATATTGCCTTGTACTCGTATCGGTATTTGGTATCGGCAAGTACTCTTGTACTTGTACTCAAACTAAAGCACTGGTATCAAGACTGAAAGACTGATATCCCTAACAGCTGCCTAGGCACTCTGGTCAGATGTGACTAACATTCTGCACCATCTGACCTCCACCTTTTACACCTTGTTTAAACATGAGCTTCTTTGACAGAACGTCAATCTCAGAGAACTACTAAAGCTTCGAAGACACTGTGTAACTATGTGACGTTAGAGAGAGAGACTGCATGGACACAAACCTATGTTCACAAACCACTGTTACACGACAGACCACTGGATGGTGCTGTTGTATAGACCATCTCTGAGACAAGACCATTACCTTGGTTTTATCTTTGGCACATCTCTAAATACTGTGTTGAAAGCAAAGCAAAAAGTGTGTTTGATATTTATAACCTTTATTTTAGAGTATTTGTGTAGGCCCACTCATCACTTTTTGAACTGAAGTGAAAGTTTCTATTCAAAAGTATACATGCAGGGGGGGGGGTCAGCATGTGGACGTCAGGCTCCGGTTGTTTCCTCCAAACATAATGCGTCTATGAAAGAGAATAAAACATGGACGCCTCAGGCTAAGCACTGGCTGCCTGTGCACCAATACATCAAACACTCTCCACGTGCACACTCCTGCCCCCGTCACGTTGGGTTAGGGTTTTAGGGCAATACTGGGGTGTTTAAAGTTGTAGCAGGTGTAGTAGCAGTAGCAGTAAGGTTAGGTTAGGTGTACTGTTCTTTAAGGGCAGTGGGCGACGGCGCCTGGGGACCAATCTCCAGACGTGGAGCCAGGCTGATGGTCAGAATCACCTGGCTGGAGGATTCACCTATTCTGCATGTTTTGTAGTGGTAGGGGAAAGTGGAGCATCTGGAAGAAACCTACGCAGACACGGGGAGAACACAGGGACACAGAAAGGCTGTATTAGGGGCCTAGGGCTGATTTGTTAAAAACATTCCTGTTTAGGAGGTAGTAGAGATGCACCGATCCAGGTTTTTTGCTTCAGATACCGACACTGCTTGGTTTGAGGATCTTACAGTAGATATTGAATATTAACCAATAGGAGACTTTCTTAAACGTGGCATCCTCTGAGTGAAAAGTGAATGGTCCTCTTTTCTCCAGCGTCAGATCAATAGTCTTCATTTTTCTTGTAAACAAGACGCTACAGATCAATTATCAATTATATCAATTAATAAATAAATGGAAAAACATTAAACAATGCCCAGCCTTGATTATCTGCCGCTAGCTTTAGCATACAGTTGCTAGCCGGAACATTTTGCGCAGCGATCAAAAATACAAGGATTTAACCTCCTTGTATTTTCAGCATTGAATTCTCCAGGATCTGAGCTTCAGCACCATATTCACTGAGGTTTAGTTGGTGAAACTTATGTTTAACAAACTTGTAGCTAACCAATTTTTATTTATATATTTTTTTATTTATTGTTTTCCCCTGAAGCCGAGGAAGTTGTGTGAAAGCTCTGACTGAGCTCTGTCAAACGTTAATAAACGGGAAGTCTCTATCACTTTCAGTTCCGGAGATATTGGCTTTTAACGACATTAGATCGGCCAATAGCCGATATTGAAAAATACACAAATATCGGCCTGATATATATCAGTCGGCCGATATATTGGTCAACCTCTAATAAAAGAAATCAAATAAAAAGTTACTTTTCCAAAATGTAATGGGAGGACCAATCCATCAATAAATGAAGAGTTCATTTGCAAAAACAGATAAGTGCCATTGAGAAAACTCAACGTATGTTTGCAAATTCACACAACTTTAGTTTCATACTTGGCATGTGTCGAGCACAGTAACACATATCCAAATGTTTACCAATATGAACATTTACATGCTGTTTGATTGTTTTGGCAGTCTTGGTCCTCCATAATACTGAGTTCATAATGTTTCTATAAAGCATTCTAAATGATTCCCTCATGTTTCCACAGGACATAGACTGGGTGCAGACGGAGAAGCACGTCTTTGAGCAGGCCTCCACAAACCCCTTCCTGGTGGGACTGCACTCCTGCTTCCAGACGCCCAGCAGGTAAGTCAGCTCCTGCGCTGCTTCTGTATAGGACAGTTATAACCTCAGGGCAAGCTGCGCCTCAAATAAGAATTGAATTTGTTATACATGATGTAAAATAAGCATTAAGTAAGCCTAGGAAGATGAGGTTAGGATCAACACCACTCATGTAAACACAAGTGGAACAATTAGAACGAGATGTTAACCATGAATGAGCCAAAAACATCAGCATTTTCTCGGTTACCATAGTTACCACCATTGAACTTGTAGCAGCCCACCACACATGAACGCAGCCTATTGGTCCTTTGAACCCCGGCCCGCACGCTGAGAACCATTTATGTAAACGGAGTAGACACAAACCTCCCAGATACATGATTTTTATGTAAGTATCATTTCTTAAGATCCTTTTGCACTTTTATCCAGAGTGGAGCTTCTCTGCCAAGGGCGTAGGTTTGCGTGGGGACCAGGGGGACATGTCCTCACCAATATTTCGAGATGGCCAAACTGTCTCCACCAACTTTACATTGTGCGATCTTTCACAAAGACTGTACTGTTGGTAGCCTACTTCAGGCTTGGAGAGAGGACAATCGGCATGTTTTGCGTTGATTGATAAGATATTTGCAGAGATATTAAAGTTTTCAGATTGTAACTGAGCTGCAGTCCGTTTATGGAGCCTCATCACCTGCGCTGTAGTTTCATGATGCCAGATGTTTTACTGAAAAAAGGTCAGAAAATAGTTGGTTTGCTCTTTCCACAGCTTAGTTTTAGTCACAAATCAAGTGTCGGAGGCCAGAGGAGAGACCGACTTCTGTTCTCCCAGCAGTGAGGGCCACATGGGGAGATTGAGCAGATCAAAAAAAGTCATATTGAAGTAACAATAACATAAATGGTTAAGCAACTATATTATATTGTATACTATATATACATGTCTGGAGGCATCATTTTCTTCCGAATTATAAAAAGAAAAATGGTTTGTTTGTTTTTTAGCGGGAGTGGCCGTGTAAAGTGTTCCTACCAATAGTGACACCAAACCTACGTCCTTGTACTGTACTACATTTCAAAGTAGGGATTTTACAGTTATCGCAGCTACAGTATAGTGTATAAGCTTAGACTGAAGAGACTCCGTCCAGTGTGAGATCCAGCACAAAATAATCATCCAGTGTGCAGAAAGCAATACTTATAAAAGGATTTGTACATTCTACTTTAAACACTTAAGGCGAGACACGGCAGCTGACAGTATTGATTTTTCACGCAGCGATCGATTTTTCATTTTTCTTCCCTTAACATTTTAGTTTTCATGTCAGAGTATAAAAAGGACCAAACTGACCTCGTACGATGCTTATTTTATGACGTTTTGTCGCAAGGAAGAGATTTCCTGGAAGTATCGCTTAACAAGCCGTCTTTCCCTCACACATTCATTCACAAATATTGACATATTTTACATCCACATGTCCTGAAAGCTCCCCGAGACTATGATCCAAATATGGGATTTTTCTATCTGGGAGACGTTTTCTCAAAATCGCTTCTACAGACTACAGACAAACCTCCCAGTCTTGGGCTTAACACGATTTTGAAATGTTCTTTTCAGAGGGATTTTTAATATCTAATTCCCAGCCTTATTTATTCAGCTTTGAACCCCCCAAAAAAACCAAGGTGAAATTTGAGATTTTACAGATTATTTCACTTGTGATTTGTTTATTCAAAAACTAAACTAGATCCAAAATCCGTCTGACTCGTATGTCAATTAAGTAAAACCACACATTTAAATCTGGTTCTGTCCGTTATTTCGTCGCTGAAAATTTTGGCCATTTTGATTCACAAAACGCGTTATTCTTATATGAAAACATACCATGACAGAAAACGTACATACATACATTATTTTTCACATATTTATATCGGTAATGTTCAGCTAAAGTTTCAAAATGATATCTCTAAATTATAATTGTTTTTCCCTATCCACCTTCAGCGTCTGGCCTTAAGTATTTTCTACAGCGCGTACTTTCAGTTTAGTAAAAAGGTCCGCTCTCTCTCTCTCTCTCTAACCCGGTATCGATGTGCTGTGCAGGCTGTTCCTGGTGATCGAGTACGTGAACGGTGGAGACCTGATGTTCCACATGCAGCGCCAGAGGAAGCTCCCGGAGGAACACGCCAGGTACGAGCTGACACTGAACCAACATCAGCGTGGAGGTCAGGCCGACCCTGCCAGGAGGCCCGCTGTGGGTGGATCATTATGACTCATTACTTCAGGATCTGGAGATGGATTTTCTGCGCGAGGGCAAAGTGATTATGTGCACCTCAGGATAGGAATAGAGGGGGGGGGGGAAAGTCAACGCGTCCATGGTTTTGTGTGTTCTCTTGTCTTATTCATTTGTTGCTTTTTGTCAGCAGGTCGGTTTTACTTTTTAGGTGCAGAACAGTAGTGGGTATTTCTTAGGGCCTGATTTACGAAGCGTTTGCTCACGTGCCATCTAAAGTGCGTACTAAAGCAGAGGCAAAAGCCAGTGCAGTTGGTATTGGTATCTGCTCTATTTTCCTGGACTATACAGCTAAGTCGCACTTTTATTTTCGTCGTTTGGCTGGGTGTGCGACTTATATATCAAAATCTATAATTTCGCATGTTTGTTATTTTCACACTGACAGCTGCTAGATGGCGCTCTAGGCTTGTGTATAGAGTGCGGATCGGGCCGTTTTTCTGTCCGAGCCCGGCCCTCGTCTGACAGAGCAATGACCGAACCGAGCCCGATAGGCATTAAGATATTTGTGTCTGAGTCCGACCGAGCCCGACACAATAAAAATCAGGCATGCGGGAACATATTTTACACATTTTAACATAGGTTGTGTGTGAGATCATACTAATGAATTGTTTGATCATTTTATAGGTTAATAATGATTGTTGTTGTTATTGTTATATATTGTTGGCAATCTACATCTTGCCCAGGGATTACAGTTGAAGATTAGTTTTGGAGCTAAATCTGGCACATTTACATTGATGTTAATTAATGTGCATTGTCCCTTTTCAAATAAACGAATAAAATAAATTGTGAAGGGGATGGGGATGGGGGGGGGGGCTCGTAAACCCACTGTTACCTCGTAGCACAGGTGTATTCAATACTTGTCTAAACTTCACTCAGTCCGTGCGCTTTGGATAAGCCGTTAAAGTGAACGCACAACGAGGTGCTTTGAAACACAGTTTCACCACATTTGTGATGCGTGTGCTTCACAGCACCCATTAACCTGCTAAAAAGAGCCACGTTTGCCCTCTCTCTCCTACAACACGGACTTGCGTGTTTTATTTTATTCTTGATCAATGGATAAATCGTGTTTAAAGCGCTGCACGGTTTGAGAAAAAGCCTTTGAAGTGAGGTTAATGTTGGCATGGCACATGGCGCGCTGCGTTCTGCACCGCCACAGAGTGAACCATTTCAGACAGCACTGGACTGTCACGTTCACTTCCTGTCTGAGAGTTCAGCGAGCTCCACAGAGCGCTCCCTCCCTTAAGTCAGACAGAAGCTGGTCACTTCCCCAGAGCAGGGCCTGAGCTCAGGGTTTTGCTGAGCTTGGTGCTTAAAAACACTGGTGCACTAATGCCTCCAGCCATGTGTGGGGCGGCCAACATCGTGCACCGCAGGCCCAGTTTATTTACTTTTTCTAGGGGTGGCTCACGATTCGATACGATACGCGATACATGGCTCACGATAACGATTATCTCACGATATGTCGATACTGCGATAATCGATATATTGCACAAAAAATAATCTACGATACCTCACAATTTAACAAAAAAAACATGCTACTTTTAACCTTTATTTTAACATACTACATATTATTCATCATTTATATTTCTTTTCATGTGCTTTATACCACTTTTATAAATGGTCCCTGACTTACACACTGAAAATGGATCTATAGATCTGTCAGTGACTTCATTTACATTTAAATAAACAAGAAACCACAGTCCTGTTTAAAAAGTAATAAAATAAACCTCAAATTAATCTTCTTTATTATTATTATGAAAACTATCATTAAAAGTAATTTATTTGTGTGACAGTGTTTGGTCCAAGTGCTTCAAACTGTAGTGCTGCCCCTGCTGGTCTGACTGAATTCTTGATCATTGTTGGCCTCTATTGACTGTGAAAACAGTGGAGCACTGCTGCCTCATTAATATGCATGACGTTACTCATTAATATGCATGACGTCATCAAAAGTATCGATATCGGAATCAAAAGTATCGGTATCGTATCGTCCCGCAAAATATCGCGATATATCGGAAAATCGATATATTGTCACACTCCTACTTTTTTCCCACAAAAACTAACGCTTAGTCTTAAGTCAACTAAACAGACCCATTTTCATTTTACACCAGTTTCAGTTATTTTAACGCGCTAATGTGTCCGAGTCCAACCCGAGCCCGAAAATAAGTTCTAAATATTTGTCTGAGCCCGAAAGAACCCGTCGGTCAGACTTCGGTCTGTACCACAAAAAATAATGGAGTAGCAGAAAGCAAAAAGCGGAGGCTACACGTACTGCAATGAAGAAAACAAAATAAGCTAATCACGGGCTAAAAGCTCGATGACCACAGCTGGAGGAACAAGTTCACAAATGGGTGCTTGAAAAACGTGCTGCGGGAGAGGCTTGTCAACGGTGCAGTTACGCCTCCGTGCCCTTGGTAGTTGCCAAGGCTGGTGCGACTTATACTCCGGAGCGACTTATAGTCTGGAAATACAGTATGCTAAACGGGGCAATTCTGCCACAATATGCAAAATTTGAGACAATGCAGATGATATTGTTTGTGGGTGTTGTCGTATTTATCACGACTGCGAGGAGTAAAACTGCTCCTTTTGCGCATGACAGAATAATACAGTTTTCGCACCAAACATCTGTATCTGGCTCGTTTACAAAGATAAAATCATAAATGTGTTTTTTTGACGGTGTAGAGTTATTAAGAAAGTCGGCTACACATTTCCTTTCCTCTACTGTATATTCCTGTGAACTGGAGCAGCTGTCCATCAAACGGGTTCCTTCTAAAAGGCTCAGGGTCTGTGTGTACGGCGTATTGATGACACTGAAGGAGACGTTCTCGTGTTCTGGTGTTCACCTCTTCCTTTCCTCAGGCGTCTCCAAAGCACGAGTGCGACGTGCAGCTGTCCCGATTCCTGTTTCTTTTCCTTTCACTTTCGAGGCTCTAAACCTCATAATCTTCGGTCACATATTAAGCAGTGATGGTCACTGTTTGCTGCAGTTTTCCCAACACTCCCCTCTGGCCTTGTGAAGCACACAGCACCTGATGCCCTGATCCAGCGAGTTTCTACAGCTGGATGCGCAGAGGGCCTTGTTGTTGCCCTGCACTATCAAATATTTGGAGACAGACTCACAGGAAGTGGGCTATTTCTCTAAAGCCAAAGAATAAAGATTCAGATAAGAAAATTGATTTGCTATACTAATTATTATTCGTATTTTAATTAAATTATTATTATTATCAAGGCCATTTGTCCTTTATCTATCATTACTTTTATACGTAGGTCTGTCCCACAGAAGATGTTGTACTCCACATGCTATGTACTGAAACAAATATCTATCTACAAATCTCTATCTATCTAATAAAATCTCGATTTTTCTACTCAGGTTGGACGATTACGATTTTAATAGATTTTATTGGAAATAAACTTAAAAAGGTCTCCTGATCTTTCATATGTAGAAAACTGCCCAGAGTCTTGCTCATTAATATTTAGATTCATAATATAGCCTACAATAGGCCCATTCAAAATGTTATTTCTGTTTTAACTATTCTTTGTCTGCTCTCAAAAGTAAAACTTCTTAATAAGCCTTTAGTTTTATCATCCTCAAGCTCAGCTGTGATTGACAACCGTCTCCATGGAGACTCAAGGGGAAAGGGGTGGAGTTAAATGCTTGCAGCAGCTCAGAGCACGGCTCAGCGTGAGAGAAGGGGAGAGAAGCAGACCGGGGGAAACTTTGTTTTAGCGAAGAAAACTCCATCGCGCACAACGAAAACACAATGCGCGGCCTTTATAAAGCAGCAGAGATCGCTAGAAAGTCGCTGGCTGGTTCCGCTGGTGTCATTTTCGACAAGAGTCGCAACGGAGCGTCTGAAACGCCGCTAAATGTCAGCACGGCGCTCATCAGGCGGACATGCAGCGGCGGACACGATTTTATGATTTAGCCATTTTCCACATCGTCTGTTTATAAAAGCATGAATTAATTGAATGAATTCGATTTATCGCCCAGCCCTAAGTCTCTACTTTCATTAAAAAAAAGTATTTTATTATTGGTTTATTGGTTAACCCCCACCTTAAAGGAACAGGCCACCATTTTTCCATACTGAGATATGTCCTTACCTGAGCTTAGACAAGTGGAAGAGCTTGGTCGCTTCCAACTTCACCCGCGTTTAGGTCCATACGCTGGGAGAGGCCAAATACTAACAACATCTTTGGTCGTTTTGCGCGACTGAGCACATGCACAAAGACCGGTACGTATCAACTCGTCTAAGCTCAGGTAAGAACATTTCTCAGTATGGAAAAATGGTGGCCTGTTCCTAAGTGCATTTTCTCCAGTTCAGCATTACCCAAATCTAAAAGCTTTTCGACTCCTTGTTTGAAAGCTAAGACCCACAAAACGCATCTTATACCTCGCTTTACTGCCGTGTTGCGTTTCTGTCACTTTTTGTTAATTAGCAAATTAACAACAATTATTTTCATCAAAAACAGTCCTTTAGCCAAACATGAAGAAAATCACATTTCATTCTTTTAAGCAACATTTCATAAGGTTTTGAAGTATTTAAAACAATCCTAAAAATGAATTGCGAAATACATTTAAAAACTGTAAAAAATATCTGAACAAAATATTTTAAAGCTACACAGGTACCATTTCTCATTTTGTTGTGTTTGTTTGCATTGTGTTTTCAGGCATTTCTCTGCATCAGACATTTTGTTGATGCATTTTGTTCCATATTCCCGTGTGTAATGGGACACACATTGTTGACAGTCGTAGTGTGTCTCTTTTGGAGACATACCCGCCGTCTCCTGCATTGTCGTCCGTGTCGTTCTCGTCCTCTTCCTCTCTCATCGAGTCTTTATTTTGAGCTTTTCAGTTTTGGTTCTTCCTGGATTTCGTTGGGAGGAATCGCGCTCTTCCCCCTCTCGGTGTGGAGCGGTGGCCTGAGGTCCCCGTGTGGACTGGGTTCTCGGCGAAGGCAACATGTGCTCGGTCTGTCTCCTAGTGCTCCACCTCCTAACGTCAGAGGCCATTTTACGACAGAGAGTTCCTAAATAACGCTACGTCCCATTTAGGGGGCGTGGCATGGCGCGATGGCGTGAAGACATAAAATCACTAGAGCTCATGCTGTAACAACTGTTAAAACATCCAAGTTCATGTGTACAAAGAGATTCATCTCACCTTTTGGTCTCAGTGTAGGACCATGTTATTGGTGGAGGAAACAACTCGTGGCATTTCAACCTGGACAGATTCGCACAGACGAAAGCAGTGATTAGGGAGATTCATTGACATGTGTATTAGTTTTGGCGATCAGACCCCGGTGGTAGACATCGATGTATAGTCAGAGTAGATGAACAGCTTGGAGTTAGGGATGTCTTCCCCCGGAGCCTGGACACTGGTGGTGGCATGGAAGACCCGGGAAAATGCAGCAGGTAGAAGCTGTGGACGGAAGAGGCAGAGATGGGGCGGAGGTGGGTCGCAGCGCCGCTGGGAAGCGAACGGCCCATGATTGCTGGGGCTTAAAAGTGGGACCGATGGCGATGATTGGCTGCTATGGAGGTGCGGCTCTTACGCTGATGGCTGAGGTGGAGGTGTAGCCCTCTCGGAAGCAATCATTGGCTGGAGGTCGGTGACGCTGAAGTTTGTGTACCAGGTTGAATTAACGCCTAGGCTTCATGTGGAAGTGGAGCGTAAAGAAGGCACTGTCACAATTACTCCAATTTTACGCCCATTTACTGTTTTAGACTCAGTTTATTTCTGATTTGATCCCGATCTAGGCCCGGTGGGACTGGGAGGGTCAACTACTTTAGTGATTCCCAAAGTGGGTCTGGGGCCTCAGCATTAAACAAAAATATATATATATATATTTAAAATAAATTTACATCTATTTTAAACCATTATTTAACCTACAGTCATGGTGAATGTTGCTTTATATGTCATTTTAGCTGTATAATAATAACAAGGTCCATTTAACTCTTTCCTTCATAAAGACGACATTTGACGACCCCCCCATACCCTTAATGGCGTGTTTTGACACCTCCGCTATATCACTAAAGACTATTTGACGACCATTAGAACAGGTTCCGGGTTTTGCTAGTAACAGAGGCTGCGATAGGTGGGGGCCACCACAACCCATTCTAGGCAGACCAATAGGATTCAAGGATATATTTTTGCCAATTTTTTATGCAGTTATGCTCTATGGGTTGTTCTTAGTAGGTGTGCAAGGGGGAAAGAGTTAATGGAGTAAATCCACTGTAGTAGATTTTCGGATGGATAGGGGGACTTTGGGAAAGGTTGCTTTATGAGGCGGTACTTGGTGTGAAAAGTTTGAAAACCACTGGATTAGACTCTTTGTTTCAAGAGGAATGGTAAATAGTGAGTTTTTCTCTGCGGTGTCTCGGAGTTATCTCAATCCCTCGTCACAGGCGTTCTGTCAATACAATATTTATATGGAGGCGCTCTGAGGAGGGAGCGTCCCGCCTCGCGCTGGTGGAGACCGGCCGTATTCCCGAGCCGCCGCTGCTCTCTACAGCTCCTCTGCCCAAACCTCCACTTTACATTATCCACCCATACATACAGACGCACGCCCTCGCACCCTGGGCGCGCTCACTCCTGCCCCGATAAACGGCCGATCAAAGCGCGCCTAATTCTCCGCGGCAACAGCATTCTAGTGTGGGCCCCCGCGGTCTGAATTCAGAGGAGCGGGGCTGTATGCCTATGCGGAGCGGCGTGTTAATCACTGGTAATGATGGTGCATATTCAGGAGCGCTCCTGGAAAGCGCGGCTCGTTCCCCCTGCGCCTCCCCCCGCCCTCTGACTGCTGGCTAACAGAGCGGAGCCAGGTTAAACAGATAAAGGGTTGTGAGGAGGAGGGGGCTCACACGGGGCCCGGGGGTAAGGCTGGCACTGGGCGGGAGAGGGGCTCGTAGCACATAGTGTCGTACGGAAAGCTGCAAGGCACACAACCACATTCTCACAGGATGTGTACATTACTCTGCAGACTGTGTAGTTGTAAAGGGAGGGGTTTGAGTCTTTCTTCAACATAACCTGTATAATTGACATTTCACAAATGCCCCGCCCCTTTGGTTTCTGTTGCTCACGCCGTCAAGAAGTAGAGTTTAATACATGTCATAACGGGGGAGAAGTTAGTGACTCTTTTTGCTGAAATAACCACGTGATGTCCTCCAGATTGAGGCAAAATGGGTTACAATCATAGACTGTAAAATGAAGAATAGACTTCCCCCACAGAGCTCAGCACGGGCTGAAGCTCGTTCATGCTGCCATTTGACTAGTTTTTTGTAACCAACTCCATTGATTTATATAGATTATGGTGAAAATCCAAATAGTGAAAGGATCAAATTAGGACGCTGTTGCACATATTCAGACAAACACGTGGAGGTATGGATGACAAGCCTGTGTTCAGCTTTCATGGGAGGTTCATAGGAGCCAGGACCTTCCGGCTGCCATTTCCTTATGGTTGCAGGAAGAAGTCGACCACAATAAGTCCATTTTTAATGTTACAGTCTATGGTTGCAATGTGCAGTGGAGGAATATGAATTTGAAATATGGAATGAAGGGGGCACTACAACTATCGAGGCTAAAACACCAGGCTCAGGTGAAAGGAAAAATCACACAAACCTGGAGTTACTGTAAATGCGACTAGCACAGTCGTGTGGACTGGTCATGCTTTTGCTCTGGCGAGTTCTCTTATGTTAGTCCAGTATTGAAACTAATCTGAGTGTTAAGTGGGCTAGTTTGCTAAACCTAGTTTGCTAGTTTCAGGGCTCGAAATTAACTTTTTTTCTTGGTAGCGCTTGTGCTCCTAATTCTGAAATTTAGGAGCGCAGTCAAAAATTTAGGAGCGCAACCAAAAAAAAATCAGGGAAGCTTTTAACAGGGATGAAGGGAATGTAATCATATCACATGCCCCTTCCAGCCTTCTGTTGCATTTTAGAAGTATTATTTTAGCTGTTTGCAATGATTCAGCAATCTACAAAACTCTTTAGGCTTAATTTTAACATTATAAATGGGACACCAGATTTTGTGCCTCCCAACCGCCCCAACCCCCGACTTGCTCCGCCCCCCTGCTTCACCGCACTTCATCGTCTCCTCTCTCTGCACCTTCACTCTCCTCACTCTGTGCTGGTGGAGAAAGCTCCATAGATCGCGCTACACGCGGCAACCTCCTTTGCCAGAACCTTAGAAGACGTGTTAAACATTGCGTTTGTGACTTTACGTTTTGTATATTGCGAGAGCGGCGATGATTCGCTTTCAGCGCTGCACGAGGGGGCGAGTGGGTTGGATTGAAGTTTACGCTGCTTCTCCGCCCGACATCGATTCGAGCGACATTTGAGAGATCGTCCCCAGTCCCAATGAGTTTATGAATGACATATATATTCCTCGTTTTCTCATAAAGAGACTGCGTAAATACACTGGCTCATTCAATGAAAGCAGGCAGATGAATGAGAGCGGTGCACAGGCACACGCAGAGAACACAGACGGGGCTGGTGCAGGACGACCCAGCGCGTGTTACTAGAGGAATGACAGCTGAGCCACAACAGAGAACAGATCGTAGTTTATATGCTCTTGAACTATTTTAGAACAGAAAGTTTGCTGTTACTAACAGGCAGCGTTTGTGAAAACAATGACACAAGCCTTTTTAAGTCGCAAACATGCGAGTGATTCTATTTTTAGATCGCAAAGGCATAATTTTGGGAGCATATGCGACCAAAATGGTTGCAATTTCGAGCCCTGTAGTTTGCTAAAACGGTGAAAACAAACTTTCAGCTTGTAGCATGTTAGTCTATTGTGCCTATTGTGTATTGAACACTTTGGCTTGGAACGAGTTCCATTGACGGATTATGGGCTTTGAAATTCGTGGAGGACAGTTGAGTGTTCCTCCTGTGATGCAATAAAATCCAGGAAATACTACTGCAGGTGTGTTTTTGTTGAGAAGGCGATTGATCATCCCTCAGGTCCCCTCCTCTGGGCCTCCACCTTCTCCCCCGTAGCTTCCATATTGATGACCCTACTCTCTCTTCCTTTCTCTGAACAGATTTTACGCCGCTGAGATCTGTATTGCACTGAACTTCTTGCATGAGAAGGGCATCATCTACCGGGACCTGAAGCTGGACAATGTTCTCCTGGACCACGACGGCCACATCAAGCTGACGGACTACGGCATGTGCAAGGTCTGACCTCACTGGCCCATCTGCTGTCAGAACAGTGTAGTGAGAGCCACAGTCCGTTTATCGTCTCAGATACTCCAACCTCGAGGGGGCTGCTGAATAAGTGATCAACTAAAACTCTATTTATTACTGTAAACTCTCACAAATAAATACTTTTACCGTAAAATATTTGATTATCTTTCCCTAGAAAATCCAACATGTTTTATAATTACGACTCTCACTGGTGATTTCATTGACACTTCTGTAACAGCAGCTAATCAGCGGTCACTCAGGGCTGGCCTGGCCATCAGGAGAACCAGGAGTTTTCCCAGTGGGTTAGGGACAGGCGTACTTTAGGGCCGGTCAGATCAGATGTGTGAGTCTTCCACATCATGTCACGCCTCCATGCCTCAGTTACAGTATATCAGGTTTCCCCTGATATACTCTATACAGTTGATAGGTCTGCAATCAGCAACTCGCCTCCAAGTCTCAACAGAAAAGTCTTCACAGAAAAAGGGAAGTCTTGGATCATGTCTTGTATCTATTTCTCTTGTGCGCTCCTTTTACGGCACAGAGCTGTATACGCTTTGAGGATACTCATGCTACTATTGGCCAGCTGGTGTACATGCTGGATAGTGTTTAGTTCATGTAGTTAAAATGATCTAATGTTTGATGCAAGAAAAGAACAATACTATATTTACCCAAATGCTTGTGGATGTGTTCAACAAATAAAAATGCTTCCATTTGCCTCATCAAACTCACATTGAGAGCCTTTGGGAAGCTCGTTGTAAAGGACTAGGAGGGCCTCCTCGTTTTAGACGTCTCTAATTGTTCCATTCAATACAAGACCAGGATGTGTGCTCATGCTGCGCTCCTCTCCTCAGGAAGGCATCCAGCCCGGGGACACCACCAGTACCTTCTGTGGAACTCCCAACTACATCGCTCCAGAGATTCTCCGAGGAGAGGACTATGGTGAGTCCAGCCCTCTGGAGAGAGTGTGGCCAGGCCTTCAGGACCGTGCACTGTCAGTTCAATGCTTCCAAATGGTAACACTACATAATGAGCTGAAAGAAGCTCTTGTCATTAAGTCGTGTTTGTGGAGCCACTCCCATAATTGGACATAGAGGAGAATCATTGACATGATGTCCTTATAATCAATTCATGGACCTGCACTTTCCTATTTATGTGAACTGCTTGTGCAGCTCAGCCCAACCTGCTGTAGCAGATGGTGATCCTCCTTTTGTCAGTGGCTGGTCCTCAGCACTGGACCACTCTGTCTGTTGAGTTATGAGCTTCACTGACCTGACACTGTTTAATCTAAAACATACCTGTTTAGATCTGCTTTTGCCTGCTAATTGCACATGTGTAATTTATATGTTTTTTTTAATTTTGTGTTGAAACTGTTTTTATTACATTGAGCTTGGTTCTGCAGGTGCTGTTACAAAGCGCTATACAAATAAAGGTTGATTGACTGATAGATTTATAATCAAATAAATCACACTGACCTCTGTCTCTGCGGCCAGGCTTCAGCGTGGACTGGTGGGCTCTGGGCGTCCTCATGTTCGAGATGATGGCCGGCCGCTCGCCGTTCGACATCATCACTGACAACCCGGACATGAACACGGAGGAGTACCTGTTCCAGGGTGAGGACACTCCGCTGGCTTTAATGCGTCGACCTGCACAGCCCTGTTCGAACCCCACCACATCTGTAGATAAAACACTTTGCAATGTGCTCTTTTTATTAGTTTTCTGTCATGATATATCCTCTGCATAAAACAATCCTGGAGTGACGTCCAGTTCCATCCGTGTGTTTCTGCTTTAGTATTACTTTCAACCATTTCCCTCCTCACTGTAGGAGCAGGTTTGCGCCCTCTGCTGGCATTTTGTTTAACTACATTTTCTAACATCTTCAGACTTAGGGGTATGTTCAAGACACAGAGCTTTAAGTTGGCGGCACGGTGGCACAGCGGTTAGCGCTCGTGCTTGACAGCAAGAAGGTCCCGGGTTCGATTCCCACCTGGCGGAACCTTTCTGTGGAGTTTGATGTTCTCCCCATGTCTGTGCGTAGGTTTCCTCCACTAACCGCTGTGCTGCCCAAACAGTTGTGTTTACATTTTTTTGTGTTGGAGACATGATTGCTGAAAATGTGGTGTGTCCTTGTTTTTTTTTACCATTCACTGAACCTTTTTTTTTTTAGCAGTTTGGACATTGTTATTTTTCCCTTTACAATAACGCCGCCTCTCGCTCTGCGTCCGTCCTTCTGCTACAGTGATTCTGGAGAAGCCCATTCGGATCCCGAGGTCTCTGTCGGTGAAAGCAGCCAGCGTTCTCAAGGGCTTTCTCAACAAGGTGAGGCTCCCACACGTGCACTCCGGCTCTTTGCACACACGCTCTGCAAAGAGGAGCTCCACTTTTCTAATGTTTAGATTCAATACACTGCTTATCTAACAACAACCACATACGTTTGTAGAGATGTAAACAGCATTATGACACTGTGGTGTCTCACTTGCTTGGCGTAGGGGGAGCGTGTTCTGTTACACGTGACAGACCCGAGACGAGACAATGAAGCTCGAGCAGAGAATATGAAACGCCACGGGAGAGTTGTCGTACAGACGAATGATGTTGAGAATGTTTAAAGAGCATCAGTGAGGGGACACTGTAGGAAAATGAATTAGAGCCGTATGACTGAATCAGAATCAGTTTTATTTCCTTTGTCAGAGAACAGGTCCACAAACTAAACTAGGAACTTTCCCACCCGGGGAAGAAGCCACGTGTTTGCTGTAGCTTTTAGGTCAAGATAATCCAGTTGGTTTGATTTACTGGACTCTTATCGCAGTTATTATTAGATATCATCCAACTTGCTCTGTTTTTTTCTGATCATTTATTTATTAGGCTATTTGTAAATGTGTACATTTTCATTTACAACGCTTTGGGTTTTTCTTTTTTTTTTCACCATCCTACCCAGAGAGAGAGAAAGGGGGAGAATGAGAGGAGAGGAAAGAGAAAGTAAAGGAGAGAAAGAGAAAAAAAGACGAAGAAACATAAAAAGGGGACAGAACAGACTGTAAATATTTACAAAACAAAACAACAAATCCAGAGAAAATAAATAAATAAATGAAAAAAAATAAAAAAGATACATAAAAAGATAAAAATAAAACGTATATAACAATTATAACAGATAACAACCATGATAACATCAACAACAGTAATATTGATTATAACATATAAAGCAAATAGCAGCAACAATACTCACTCTTCTTATCATAGTACAGTAATAATAATAATTATAATCAACATTAAACACTGTAATGACATCAGACTGATTGCTCTGTTGACCTCCTCAGGATCCCAAGGAGCGGCTGGGGTGCCAGGTTCAGACGGGCTACACAGACCTCAAGTCCCACACGTTCTTCCGGAGTATAGACTGGGACCAGGTAAGACTGACCTCTGTCGCTTTAAGCTTAGAGAGAGGAGGGCCGGCACCACAACGCCATTGACCTACTCTGGTCAAATCAGAATGAAGATCTAAAGTAACGTGAGCGTTAAAACAAGACCAGGTGTTTGAGAGTAACATCATTACGATTCACTGTATGTAAAAAATGACTTTTAAAGTACAAGTTCACATTGAAACGGTGGTAAACAGCCCACGTGTTAATATTGTTGTAAGTAAATTATATTTGTAGAGACATATGAAAATATTATGCATTTATTAATTTCAAATTACCGTAAATTCTGGACTATTGAGTGCACATGAATATAAGCTGCACCAACCAAATTGAAAAAGAAAAAAGAAAAAGTACATATACTGTATATATATATATATATATATATATATATATAAATATAAGCTGTACTTGTATATAAGCTGCAGGTGTCTGTCCATGCTGAGAGCGCGCACACACACACACACACACACACTGCACCAGGGCCGAGAGATGAGCGTGGTGCGGGACAGGGCGTACGAGCAGCAACACAGGGAAGTGTCCCTCCTCTTTGCTGTTTCATTCTCCTCCTCCTCGCTCGTTTTTACACAAACATCGCGCTGTATCTTCCATACTTGTATGCACTAAATGGACATCAAACTGCTTTTTTAGCCCACTGCGAGTTAAAACTGTTCAGCGATAAAGAACACAACACGATGGTCTCGCTTAGGGATGCACCGATCCAATACTGATATCGGATATTGGAGCCGATACTGGAAAAAATACATTTTCGGCTATTGGCTACAAATATCCGATATTGAACCGATACCAGTTTTGGCTCTCAACGCCTTGAGGCGAGACACGGCAGGTGAAAGTATTGATTTTTCACGCAGTGGTAGAAGTGGAGATTTTTATCTATTTTCCTCCCTTTACATCTTAGTTTTCATGTCAGAGAATAAAAATGACAAAACTTACCCCGTATGATGTTTATTTTATGATGATTTTGCCGCGAGTGAGGCGGAGATAACCCTAAAAAGGGGAACTATTTTGTAAGGCGTAATAATACCAGGAGTAATTCAGCATCCGCGCAGTGATATCTTCACTTTACTGTGCGGATGCCAAATTACTCCTGGTATTATTACGCCTTACAATATAGTTCCCCTTTTTATCCGCTTAGAAAATCCACATTGTTTAATTTTGTGTAATTATACTTTGTAGTGTAACACTTCACGTAACCATATTTAAATAGGGAAAACGTGGAAGAGTTTGGTAGCTTCTATCTTCACCTTGTTTGGAGCTATAGAGGAGAAGGGAGAGGCTAAATGCTAACGCCGTCTGTGCTGTGTTTACGTGAGGGGGGGCACGCATGAAGACCAGACAGGTACAAATGAACTCGTCTAAGCTAAGGTAAGAACATATCTCAGTATGTAAAAACAGTGGCCTATTCCTTTAAACATGTGTCCCTCCGTGGTGCAGCTAACAGGTCCTGATTGGAACACCAGAGCTCGTCAGGAGTTTCATTCATTTCATACAAGTGTTTGATCCGGTGCTGTCACGCGAGTCTCGATATGATCTGTGACATGTTTAAAGCGGTGATGCTGATGTGGATTTGTTTAAAGCTCTTACGCCGACAGCCGCTCTGACAGTGACATGGTTCTGATAAGCCGCCATATTAGTTTGGGTACAGACCATGTGTTTCTCTGGTTTATCTGCCAGTAAATCCCATCTGTCGGATTCACAACTAGACGAACAGAACATAAAACTGAAGCATTCCAGAAGCATTTTGTCCACTGTATTATTTCATCATAAATTCAGTTTAGGCAATCATTTTGGCTGACTAAAATTAGACAAAAACTAAGTTTATGAGACTAAAACTGTGACTAAAATGTCCAGAGATTTCTGCTGACTAAAATATGAAAAGAAGAGACTAAAATCAATAAAAAAATGGCCTAAAAGGTAGATGGAATGAAAAGTAGTGAAATAAGGGAGGGATGGAGTAAACGGGAACGTTGAGGAGAGGGTCTGGTAGGTACAGTATTTATAGGATGGAGACCGGAAAGGGTGTGCGTGAGGGTGTGGTCCTGCTCCCGAACTTTGGATAACACATTTATCTACATTTGAAAAAATATGAATATTGAAAAGAAAAATAAATTTGTAAAAATGTACGACTTTAAACCAGTATTTAGCCTACTGTCATTGCTACATGTTGCTTTTTCTGTAACTTTAGCTATAAGATAATAACACATTCCATTAATTTGGGAGCGATGTCCCGGACTTTGGGAATGGCGGGTCTACTGGATTTAAAAGCCAACACATTGGGGCTCACATGTCTCAAAGCCTGAAGACCTTCATGCTAAAGAAGGATCCCTGCACTGAAGAGCACCAAAAGGTTTTAAATATTCTTTCAACAAATCCGTAATACCCGAGTCAGAGTAGCTCTTTTGGAGACCAAAGTGTAGTCTATGTCCTTTTACTGGGACACATCGACACCGGGACGAGGGGCAAGTAACTAAGTACATTTAACATACAGCACCGGTCAAAAGTTTTAAAAACACTTTTTTATGTGTTGGTTTTTCTTTTGCTTCAAGACTATTTCCATTGTCGATTCTCACTGAAGGCCTTTGTTTATGAACACATGTGGAAATTGACATCAATTCTTCCAAATCGCTGCCTTTTCCTTTGATTACTGCTACGGCCATTTTGAAGAATGAAAAAAAAAGTAAACATTTTTTGGTAACGCTTTATAATAAGGGTACATGAATTCATGCATGAATTCATCATAATTCATGATGAATTCATGCATGAATTCATCATGACTTCATTAATCAATTCATTATGAATTCATGTGAGGTCATGATGATTCATGATGAAATAGTCATGAATTCACACCGTTAATTCAGGCAATGAACTCACTAATGATAATGATTAATTCATCATGATCATGATGAATTTTTTGCTTGTGAAGAAACCAACCCAACAAGGACCAAACTTTGTATAAACTTGCAACTAAAAATTATCTCATGGTTAGTTCATCATGACTTCATCATGAGTTCACTATGAATGTGCCCCTTAAAATGAAGCGTTGCAGCTTTGATAACTTAATAGATACAGAACTTGTTTTAGGAGAGCAATTACACACAGAAGAGAGCTTAAATCAACATTCAAGACTTTATTATTCATTTATGATTACACAATGCAAAAATGTAACAATGGCAGTATGCTTGCAGAGGCTCTCAGTCGCCCAGGAAGTATTCATTTAGTGAAGCTCTAAAACGTTGACTGGCCTGAGTTGGTTGATTTGAGGATGTTTTGCTTCTATTTAAGGACGGGCCTGAGTGTTATTGGAGCCATGTCTAGTTTGGCTTTACTTGTTACATTTTCTGACCACAAGAGCCAAGAAGCTTCTGCGAATACAACGAAAAATCATCAATTCAACAAACAGTTCAGTCGTCGATTAAAAGCTTCAGGTGTTTAGGGCAGCAACAATTATCTCAACAGAACTGAAGTTGCAAGTTTTAACAATTACAATGTCACAAAGCCTGCAATTAATATTTCCTTACACAATTGTTTGTTGACATAGGAAATCAGTTTCAGTTTTTTGTGTGTCCATCGTCTGAAGTTGTACGCAGCTCATATTTGACACTTGTTTTGAATATAGGATCCAGGAAGTGCTCAAAATGTCCAAACTCAAAATTAATTTACAAACATCCCAAATTACATTGCATTAACGTAATAACCATAATCAAGCATTTCATGAGTTACAGATCCAACTCCATGTTAATATCAACAATATCAAGAACAGTTAAACAGTGTGTACTGCCTGGTATCCTTAAAACATCTCTGTGTTGGTCAGGTCATAAGCAATATTATTTGAGCAAATTATATGGTTAAAAAAAAATCATAAAATAGGACCTCAAAAGAAGTATAGTGCAGAAAACACCCATTTCTGAACATGCGTTTGAAACAAATACTTAATGGCAATAATATTATAACTTCTATCTTTTAATATTTGTGGTAGCCACGTTTTTTTGGTTTGGGTGTGTGGCCTGACTACAGCATGCAGAAGCTTTCAGTGTGTGATGTGGTAACTGTAACATACAGAAAAAAGGGGTCAATTACGAACCATATATTTTACACTTAACATGCTAAACACAATCTTGAGTTAGTCAATGCACATGTAAGGCAGCAGTAACTCCAAAACTCTAGTGACAAACTTATCAAAAGTAACATTACAGAGACATTGGTGACTTCTAAACAGGAGCTTTGGACACACTAATACTTACAAAGACGAACATTTCCCAAGGCTCAAACATTTAGAGCAACACAGTGTGTTCATAAGTCATTTACAGGCCTGTTTCTGCCGTGCGCGCGTGTAACACCTGACTCACGTTAAGTAGGTAAGGCGAAATTAAAAGTATAGACCAGTTGCTAGGTTCAGCAGGATTACAATAGGAACTAAGGTGAGTGTGTACTGAAATGGCTGAAGGCAATGAGTAAGAAAAAGTATTATTTAGTAAACCAAATAAAAACAAAACAGTTCAAGATAAACAATATTTAACAATAAGCATAGCCGGCATATACAACAAAAAAATATCCCCAGTCCCATTGAGCTCAGTTTCTCTTTTTTTTTAGTCGTGTGTCAAGTCAATTGTCTTTATTGTTCAGTTCTTTTTCCTTTAAGTGGTGTTTTAAGGCGTTACCACTCAGCACTGTAGGACAGAAGGTGGTCCTTCGAAGTTCAATCCAGTTCTGGGCCCAGGCTCGCCATCTCCATCCGGAGAGTATCCAGGAAATCCATCCAGGGTTTTCTTAACCATGTAATACTAGCCTGCACAACAATAATGGTATTATTGTTTACAGCTAAATAAAAGGTCTGTTATCCTATCTCTTCTCAATAACTATAGCTTTAGCTTTTCTCTTATAACCATATTACAAATATACAGTAATATTTTACATGCATGTTTTTAACTCAAATATCCTTTGTAATACATGTAGTTTTTAATCCATGTAAAACAAATGAATTTCTTTTTTTAAAATTATTCAACCATAACATTATGATTAAATATTTGTAACCAATTTGCATATTAATTTTTAAATGAATTAACTTTTTGTAACTCATGAAATGAATTACACTAATGAAAACAGATATTTTCCTTCAAAATCAAAATTTCTATCAGAAGAATTACTGTACACTTTCATAATAAACCATCAAAATGTACAATCAACTTCAAAATAATAATTACATTAGACCAAAAATAGTACAAAAATAACCAAAAGTGCTTCTCAGTATTGTTATGAACTAAAATAGAATTTGGTAGAAACCGTCTTAACCAAAAATAGCTTTTACATTGCTTTCAAACAAAAAAACGGCACACGCGATTAGCGTTAGCATCGTGCTAATATTAGCATCCTGCTAGCATGTTTTTCTAATTCTCACATGGCATGGACTTACCAAGATGAGGTATCGTGAGGAACACAGCAAAGGGGCACAACGACACAGCCTCTCCAGCCCGTGCTCCTTCCACTTAATACAACAAATATTCCAAATCAACGAAAAGACAATGTAAATATTTGTTTACATCATTCTTTTTAAAATAAAACTCACCAGACGACCCAAAAGGTTTTTGCTCGGACCGTCAACAGCCTGTCTCGCTCATTCACAGAGTGCAAAAGGCCAAAAACTAGTGAGTGATCCAGTCCGCAGCTTGGGAGGCGGGACTAATACAATTTATAACAAATCAAAAGGTCATTATCACCCAATGTGACCGTGAAAACAGGAAAATAAAGTTTGAGCGAGGGGACCACACTTCCTCTTTTCAAAATAAATGTTTTTCAAAATAAAAGTGCATAAATATAAATACAACAAAATGGATTTTGTTGTATTTAGATTATAAAGATTGTCCATGTGCGAGAGGAGCACTCACTTTGCAGCAAAAAAAAAGATCCTTTCTAGAGAAGATGCCTCGCTTTGTTTTCTTTTTTTCACCAAGCCTTCCACGTCTATACTGTAGAATAGTAGACGTTGAAAATGATGGCTAGCACAAATTAAATCAGCCTTGAAATATAACATACCTTGCATGCACCCGAGTGAGACATCTACTCTAGAAAGGATCGTTTTTTTGTTGCTGCAAAGTGAGTGCTCCTCTCGCGCATCGACAATCTTTGTCGTTTTTCTCTCGGTGTGAAAGTAAGCTAGCACGCAGAAACAGGCCTGTAAATGACTTATGAACACGCTGTGTTGCTCTAAATGTTTGAGCCTTGGGAAATGTTCGTCTTTGTAAGTATTAGTGTGTCCAAAGCTCCTGTTTAGAAGTCACCAATGTCTCTGTAATGTTACTTTTGATAAGTTTGTTACTAGAGTTTTGGAGTTACTGCTGTCTTACATGTGGATTGACTAGCTCATTGTGTTTAGCATGTTACATGTGCAAAATATGGTTTGTAATTGACCCCTTTTTTCTGTATGTTACAGTTACCACATTACACACTGAAAGCTTCACTAAAACAAGAAAAGCAAGCCTTGTGTCCGGAGTTTTCTTTAATGGTTCGCTACGTAGCAGCACACTGACACGTGTTGTGAGGACAGCACAGCAGTGGTTCTACACCTTGAAGCCCCTCCTGTGCATGCTGTAGTCAGGCCACACACCCAAACCAAAAAAACGTGGCTACCACAAATATTAAAAGATAGAAATTATAATATTATTGCCATTAAGTATTTGTTTCAAACGCATGTTCAGAAATGGGTGTTTTCTGCTCTATACTTCTTTTGAGGTCCTATTTTATGATTTTTAACCATATAATTTTCTCAAATAATATTGCTTATGACCTGACCAACACAGAGATGTTTTTTTAAGGATACCAGGCAGTACACACTGTTTAACTGTTCTTGATATTGTTGATATGAACATGGAGTTGGATCTGTAACTCATGAAATGCTTGATTATGGTTATTACGTTAATGCAATGTAATTTGGGATGTTTGTAAATTAATTTTAAGTTTGGACATTTTGAGCACTTCCTGGATCCTATATTCGAAACAAGTGTCAAATATGAGCTGCGTACAACTTCAGACGATGGACACACAAAACAAAAAATACTGAAATTAGGGGATTTCCTATGTCAACAAACAATTGTGTAAGGAAATATTAATTGCAGGCTTTGTGACATTGTAATTGTTAAAACTTGCAACTTCAATTCTGTTGAGATAATTGTTGCTGCTCTAAACACCAGAAGCTTTTAATCGACGACTGAATTGTTTGTTGAATTGATGATTTTTCGTTGTATTCGCAGAAGCTTCTTGGCTCTTGTGATCAGAAAATGTAACAAGTAAAATGAATAAAGTCTTGAACGTTGATTTAAGCTCTCTTCTGTGTGTAATTGCTCTCCTAAAACAAGTTCTGTATCTATTAAGTTATCAAAGCTGCAACGCTTCATTTTAAGGGGCACATTCATAGTGAACTCATGATGAAGTCATGATGAACTAACCATGAGATAATTTTTAGTTGCAAGTTTATACAAAGTTTGGTCCTTGTTGGGTTGGTTTCTTCACAAGCAAAAAATTCATCATGATCATGATGAATTAATCATTATCATTAGTGAGTTCATTGCCTGAATTAACGGTGTGAATTCATGACTATTTCATCATGAATCATCATGACCTCACATGAATTCATAATGAATTGATTAATGAAGTCATGATGAATTCATGCATGAATTCATCATGAATTATGATGAATTCATGCATGAATTCATGTACCCTTATTATAAAGCGTTACCCATTTTTTGAGTTATTTCACCTTTTTTGTTTACTCTATAATCCCACGTGTTCATTCATAGTTTCATGTCTTCGATGAGAATCACACAGTATTAACCAGTGTGATGCCATCCACCAGCTGTAAGTAATATTTTACTCACACAGATATTTTCAGAAACTGCAAGGTCTTTCAAATGAGATATTGCACCGGCCTATACGCTACAATGATGTGACGAAAAAGCGACGAAAACACGTCAAAAAAGCATTTTAAATTTTTTTGACAAAACCGTGCCGGAAAAGCAGCAATAACACAACAAAAAAACGTCCTAAAAGTGAAGAATATGCAACAAAAAAAGCGACAAAAACATGACGAAAATCATGAAAAACATGACAAAAACACAACAAACATTGATAAGTGACTAATATATGACAAAAACAGCGGGGGGGGGGGGGAAACACACCCCAAAAAAAGTGACAAAAACACGACAAAAGAGCCTCAAACATTTGACAAAAATGTGCTGGAAAAGTGAAGAAAACGCAACAAAAATGTGACAGAAACGCAGCAACAATGCGACAAAAAAGTTCAGATCTGTTTTGTAGGTCTTAGCGTTCAAATGAGTTTGCATTACTCTGGCCTACAGGCTGTAAGCTCTCTCGTGAAGACGCTTTTAGATTTGGATAAAGCTGAACTGGAGAAAATGTTTTCAGATATTAGGGTTGAAAATATACTGATATAATGACTGGTATACACTGTAAAAAAAAGTGTGAAAAAGATGTATTTGAAAGATGTATTTGATTTGACTGGGCACATTCTAAACACGCTCTGGACCAATCCAGTGTTACAGGAGACTTGAATACCAGCCGCTCCAGTCAGACGGCTGGGCAGTGGATTGTTCTCAGATCAAGTGCTACTTTCAGCTGTTTGACTGCACTCTTCCTTTGAGTAAACAAATGGAAGCCTTCGCCCCCCGGCTGAGAGCGGAGTTGTAGGTGCGTTGGGAGCAGGAATGATTAGCTGTGAGACATTGTGTGTAAACCCCCCTCCCTCGAGCTCCAGTGAATAAAAGTGAATTTGTAATCACAGGCCCGGCAGAGCGGCGTCGTGCCTGTGTGGGTAATCGCGCCCGCTCATTGGAAAACTAGTTGAAAGCAGGCCATCCAATATTCATGCGCTACAGCGGAGCGTCTGTCTCACACTCGTCACAGCCGGAGCAGCAGCAGCAGCTTTGAAGAGGGAGGCGCACTCGACACGGCGGGTCTGAGTGAGCCGAGACAACTGTTGCCGTACAGGCCTGTGAGAGCAGAGGAGGAGCAGGGGAAGAGGAGGAGCAGGAGGTGGAGGAGCAGAAGAGGAGAAGCAGGAGGGGAAGAGGAATAGGAGAAGAGGAGGGGGAGAAAGAGGAGGAGAAGATGAGAAAAGCAGGGGGAGAAGAGGGAGAGGAGGAGGAGAAGAGGAGCAGGAGGAGAAGAGGAAGTGGAGAAGAGGGGAAGGAGGAGCAGAAGGAGAAGAGAAGGGGAAGAGGTGCAGAAGGAGGAGGGGAAGAGGATGAGGAGAAGGAGGAGCAGCAGGAGGGGAAGAGGAGGGGAGAAAGAGGAGGAGGAGAAGAGGGGGGAGAAAAGCAGGGGAGAAGAGGAGGAGAAAGAGGGGAGAAAGAGGAGAAGGAGGGTAGGGGAGGAGCAGGAGGAGAAGAGGGGGAGAGGAGCAGGGGAGAAAGAGGAGAAGGAGGGGGAAGGAGGAGCAGGAGGAGAAGAGAAGGGGAAGAGGTGCAGAATGAGGAGAAGGAGGGGAAAAGGATGAGGAGAAGGAGGAGCCGGAGGAGGAGAAGAAGAGGAGCAGGAGGAGAAGAGGAGGAGCAGGAGGGGAAGAGGACTGTGGAAGTATCAATCAAGCTTTATTTGTGGAGAGCTACTCATACACTCAACTCAATGTAAAACATGGATTTACATTTAAAAGTCAAACACACAATTCATAAAACAAATTTTTCATCACAACATTTTAGCACATTATTTCAACAATTACCCATTCAATTCAGGAGGGACTTCCCAATGCCGCAGTACTGTGTGGATGTACTTGTATTTGTACTGTATTTGTCTACATATTTGAAGATGATTCCATTCAGCCCTCCTCTCTCTTCTGTCCTCATTACTCCTGCGTGTGAATGTGTGCTCTGTTGTCTCCCCGGGGACAGCCAGGTGAAAGAGGAGAAAACACTGGCACAGGGTTAATGAGAGCTGCCAGGGAGCATTTGATGTGCACACCAAAGGCGGACGGGAACGAATCAAACGTACAGGAGCGCTGTGTGCCCTGATAGCGCACACCGTCTCCACCTGACGAGAGCATTAATATTCAACAGACAGTCCGGAGGGAGCCGGTTAAATGACACCTTTGAATATCATTTAACTGCCACCGCTTTAATCCACCACTGTAACCCACCACTGTACTCCACCGCTGTACTCCACCGCTGTAATCCACCGCTGTAATCCACCGCTGTAATCCACCGCTGTAATCCACCGCTGTAATCCACCGCTGTAATCCACCGCTGTACTCCACCGCTGTAATCCACCGCTGTACTCCACCGCTGTAATCCACCGCTGTAATCCACCGCGTAATCCACCGCTGTAATCCACCGCTGTATCCACCGCTGTAATCCACCGCTGTAACTCCACCGCTGTACTCCACCGCTGTAATCCACCGCTGTAATCCACCGCTGTAATCCACCGCTGTAATCCACCGCAGTAATCCACCGCTGTATCCACCGCTGTAATCCACCGCAGTAATCCACCGCTGTATCCACCGCTGTATCCACCGCGTAATCCACCGCTGTAATCCACCGCTGTAATCCACCGCTGTAATCCACCGCTGTAATCCACCGCATCCACCGCTGTAATCCACCGCTGTAATCCACCGCTGTATCCACCGCTGTAATCCACCGCTGTAATCCACCGCTGTAATCCACCGCTGTAATCCACCGCAGTAATCCACCGCTGTAATCCACCGCTGTAATCCACCGCTGTAATCCACCGCTGTATCCACCGCAGTAATCCACCGCTGTAATCCACCGCGTAATCCACCGCTGTAATCCACCGCTGTACTCCACCGCTGTAATCCACCGCTGTATCCACCGCTGTAATCCACCGCTGTAATCCACCGCGTAATCCACCGCTGTAATCCACCGCTGTATCCACCGCAGTAATCCACCGCTGTAATCCACCGCTGTAATCCACCGCTGTAATCCACCGCTGTAATCCACCGCTGTAATCCACCGCTGTAATCCACCGCTGTAATCCACCGCTGTAATCCACCGCTGTAATCCACCGCTGTAATCCACCGCTGTACTCCACCGCTGTAATCCACCGCAGTAATCCACCGCGTATCCACCGCTGTAATCCACCGCTGTAATCCACCGCAGTAATCCACCGCTGTAATCCACCGCTGTATCCACCGCGTAATCCACCGCTGTAATCCACCGCTGTACTCCACCGCTGTAATCCACCGCTGTAATCCACCGCAGTAATCCACCGCTGTAATCCACCGCTGTAATCCACCGCTGTAATCCACCGCAGTAACCACCGCTGTAATCCACCGCTGTAATCCACCGCTGTAATCCACCGCTGTAATCCACCGCAGTAATCCACCGCTGTAATCCACCGCTGTACTCCACCGCTGTAATCCACCGCAGTAATCCACCGCAGTAATCCACCGCAGTAATCCACCGCAGTAATCCACCGCTGTAATCCACCGCTGTACTCCACCGCTGTAATCCACCGCAGTAATCCACCGCTGTAATCCACCGCTGTATCCACCGCTGTAATCCACCGCGTAATCCACCGCTGTAATCCACCGCAGTAATCCACCGCTGTAATCCACCGCTGTACTCCACCGCTGTAATCCACCGCAGTACTCCACCGCAGTAATCCACCGCTGTAATCCACCGCTGTAATCCACCGCTGTAATCCACCGCAGTAATCCACCGCAGTAATCCACCGCAGTAATCCACCGCTGTAATCCACCGCTGTAATCCACCGCTGTAATCCACCGCAGTAATCCACCGCTGTAATCCACCGCTGTAATCCACCCATCCACCGCTGTAATCCACCGCTGTAATCCACCGCTGTAATCCACCGCAGTAATCCACCGCTGTAATCCACCGCTGTAATCCACCGCTGTAATCCACCGCTGTACTCCACCGCTGTAACTCCACCGCAGTAATCCACCGCTGTAATCCACCGCTGTACTCCACCGCAGTACTCCACCGCTGTAATCCACCGCTGTAATCCACCGCTGTAATCCACCGCTGTAATCCACCGCTGTAATCCACCGCTGTAATCCACCGCTGTAATCCACCGTTGTACTCCACCGCTGTAATCCACCGCTGTAATCCACCGCAGTACTCCACCGCAGTACTCCACCGCTGTAATCCACCGCTGTAATCCACCGCTGTACTCCACCGCTGTAATCCACCGCTGTAATCCACCGCAGTAATCCACCGCTGTAATCCACCGCTGTAATCCACCGCAGTAATCCACCGCTGTAATCCACCGCTGTACTCCACCGCTGTAATCCACCGCAGTACTCCACCGCAGTACTCCACCGCTGTAATCCACCGCTGTAATCCACCGCAGTAATCCACCGCTGTACTCCACCGCTGTAATCCACCGCAGTACTCCACCGCTGTAATCCACCGCTGTACTCCACCGCTGTAATCCACCGCAGTACTCCACCGCTGTAATCCACCGCTGTAATCCACCGCAGTAATCCACCGCAGTAATCCACCGCTGTACTCCACCGCAGTACTCCACCGCTGTAATCCACCGCTGTAATCCACCGCAGTAATCCACCGCTGTAATCCACCGCTGTAATCCACCGCTGTACTCCACCGCAGTAATCCACCGCAGTAATCCACCGCTGTACTCCACCACTGTACTCCACCGCAGTAATCCACCGCTGTAATCCACCGCTGTACTCCACCGCTGTACTCCACCGCTGTAATCCACCGCTGTAATCCACCGCTGTTACCAGTAATCCACCGCAGTAATCCACCGCTGTAATCCACCGCTGTACTCCACCGCTGTACTCCACCGCAGTAATCCACCGCTGTAATCCACCGCTCAACCCCACTTCTTTTCGGACCTAGCATACATTGGCTTTTGCAAAAGGTCAATTCTTAATGTGCAGACAACTCTGTGCTCGAACACAAAACTCAACATGACCTCATTACACAAACTATTCTCGCACAAATCTTTTAGTAACAGCTTGAGTGGAAGTGCAGAAAGCTGGTGCTCCTCAGTAATCAGCCTGCCACTGGAGAAGGAGAACGGATAAAGATGTCTTCCCCTCACACGGTCACAGGGGAGCAGGAGCTTTGTGTATTTGGGCTTGTATCTCTGTACTTTGAAGCGTCAGGAGGACACTAATGAAACGCCATGAGAGAAGAGCAGTAGGGGGCCTCATGCAGACAACCACAAATAAGATGAGCTCCAGAGAGCGATGGAACAAATCTCAGACTGGATGGTGCAATCATGCTTGACACTAAATGTTAGCAAAACTGTCAGCATGTTTTTCTCAATAAGGAAAACTTCTCACTCCGCACCGGAAATTATTGTAAAAGGAACAAGAATTCTCGAAGCGGAGTCTGTCAAGTATTTAGGCGTTGTGTTGGACAGGACACTGTCGTTTAAGAAGCATATTTCAAAACTGATAAAAACTGTCAAATTTAATTTAGCACAGTTCAGATATATTCGCCCTCAAATGAGCACAGATGCAGCCAAGCTTTATAAGCATGCGATGATATTTTCACATCTAACATATTGCATTACAACTTGGTCTCTATCAACCAACACTGCGTTACAGCCGCTTCAAAGCCTGTACAAACAGGCACTCAAAATATTAGATAAAAAAACCTGTTTCGTACCACTACTGTAAAATTGTGAAGAAATATAAATTATTAACATTTGAAAATTTCATTTTGTTTTCGAATGTCAGTTTAGTATTTAAAATTCTTCATGATTTGGCCCCTCAGCCCCTGAGAATGTTTGTGAAATCCTGTGACGAGGCAGGACGTAGAACAACGCGAGCTTCCTCCAGAGGAGACTGTTCTGTGAACTTTAGATCCTCCACCTTTGGACAGAATTGCTTCTCTGTGAAAGCTGCAGGATGTGGAACTCGTTGCCATTAACTGTTCGAGAGAGTAGTACCTTACAACAGTTTAAACTTGACCTGAAGAAGTGGTTGAAAGACAGTCAGATTTGTGATCTTTAGCAAAAAAACGGGTTAATCGGGGGATTGTTAAGAATGTATGAAGGTACAATCTTTTTTTATAAACTGTAGATATTTGTAATAAGTGTAAATATTGCATCTGAATGTTTGTTGAAGTGATCCTTTTGCTGGAGCTTTATCTGTATTTTATATTTTATATTGTGAATGGACTTAAGTAAGAATGCGTATTGGCCACTGTATAAACCTGCTGTCACTTTGCCTCTGCCCAGGGACTACAGATGAAAATTAGCTTGTAGCTATCTCTGGTCTGTACAACACATTTGTTGTGCAACGTCCCTGTCAAATAAATAAATAAATAAATCAGCAACTCCACAGAGAAACTGTTCAGAGTGGAGTGCCCAGATTATCTGATGCATGGAAGTGGCACAATGGCGGCAGAGTGAGGTTCCCTATGGTGTTTCCGTTTCACTTGTGTCTTTATGACGTAGTAGAGATGGTTATGTTGTTCCAAATTCAGATGATCAATACATTTTTCGCAAATGTGTGTTTTTCCTCCTCCTACCACCTCCCGCCGCTCTGAACAGCTGACAAACATATATACATGTATACAAACAAACAAAATAAGAAAAATGTCTTCAGTTTCGGAGCATGTTCTTTAAAATAAGAGCAGCTTTGATATTTGGTGGCTGATGGTCCGTGCAGTTTTCCAGGCTTTTAGTGTTATTAGGGAGCTGTAATACATTTGAAATTCATGAATAAAACAGGGAAAGGAGGGCATATTTCACTTCCATTTGCAGCAGTGAATATGGTATTTGGCCAAAAGTATAATAATATTCAGAAGCCGCTTATGAGAGACCAACAAGCCCGGTTAGAACCATGAGGCCGTCCTTCTGTGGACCCACCACCTGCAGGAGGAGCCATAGGGGCTGGTGCAATGTAATTTCCAGCAACGGAAAAGTGGAAGAAAATGCATGGATGGATGGATGGATGGATGCATGGATGGATGGATGGATATAATAATATTAATGACATTTGATGATGAGTCCAATACTGAGTTTTAGAATAATCCAACTCCGGACATCATTCCAAAAAACCTTTGAATAGTGACGGTCAAAAAACAAATGGCTTATAGTTTCAACAACTTGGTCGTAGAAAGTACATGGATCAACATCAAATTGAAATCTTCTTTCAAGAAATTGGTTCACAGGGCATACATTATTTATGAACTCACAATGTGTCTCTCCTGAAGGAAACCATTTGAGTCCCAGGGATTTCAAATGTGATTTTCAGTAATGACATGACGCCGCCACTCCAGTCGTGGCCCTGTTAATAAGCCGTCAGTGTGTGAATGAAGACACTCTTGACGTGTGTGTTTTTGTGTTTGCAGCTGGAGAAGAAGCAGGTGACTCCGCCCTTCCAGCCTCAGATCTCAGACGAGCTGGGTTTGGAGAACTTCGACACGCAGTTCACTAATGAGCCGGTGCAGCTCACGCCCGACGACCAGTGAGTATCCGCCACGCTGTCAGGGCGAGGGAACGGGACGACACGTGTCTGATGGCATTGTGGTTTCTCAGATGTTTGATGATTACCGTGGTGGAAGAAGTACCATTTTTCAAACTTAAGGGGCAACACTGCAGGGGAAACTGTTTGTCTTAACCCTTGTGTTCAGTTAGTGGCTTTTCATGCCACTTTTTTTTTACATAATTATGTTAAAACACCTTTGGGTATGTCAAAGATCAGTAACATCTTTGATTTTGATAGTTTTTATGTAAAGTTGAGTTTTCACATTTTCTCCCTAATCTCATTGACCTCCATTATAAACTCACTTTTTCATCACTCTGCTGTCACACTTTAAAACCATACATTCAACATTATTTGTGGTTTCTTCTGGTCAGAGGAGGAAACATTTGTGATGTTTATGGTTCAAATTTTGGATAAAGAGTAAAAACACAAGTTAACTTCTCAAATGAACTACTACTACTACTACTACTACTACTACTACTACTACTAAAGTGAAACTGGAGCATTTGCCCTGAAAATGCATTTCCAATGCATTTCTATGGGTACAACATAATATCACAGTGAGGCTGTTTCTGTGAAGTTATGAGGCTCATAGGGGATATGCTTATACGGGGCGTTGGGGAGGTCTGTGGGGAGGTGCTGGGGGTGTTGGAGGGTTTGTGAGTTGGGGATGGTTGTCCATGGTGGGGGGAGTTGTCAGGCGTTTTTGTTTACAAATATGGCTGCTCTTTATAAAACACACCTAAACATAGATTATAAAAAATACACACACACATCCCCCAAACGACCCCCAGACCCCCTAAACAACCCTACACCCTACCCCGGACAAGTATATCCCCCTCACACATACACCCCACCCTGGACAAGTATGCCCTACACACCTACACCCCGTCCTGGACAAGTATATCCCCCACACACCTACACCTCGCCCCGGGCCAGTATATCAAAGTAACTACAAACAAGCATCAGCTCGTTCTGATGCTGTTTCAAATAATATTGAACGTATGATATGTGTGCCGTGTGACGGCAGAGTGGTGAAAAAGTGAGTTTATAATGGAAGTCCATGGGGCATAAAATGCCACATATTAGGGAGAAAACATGAAAACTCAACATTACATAAATCAACATCAAAGTTGTTACTGATCTTTGACATACCCAAGGGTGTTTTAAAAAGTAAATCTAATTTCTGCCCAAACTATTTTTATATGGAAAATTTGATATTTTGTGTGTTTAAAAAAATAATAATAATATAGTTAATTTTATTTATTTTTTCTTTCCCCAAAACGTTAGTTTTGTGCAGAACTACAGAAGTGGATTGACATAATTATGTGGAAAAAGTTTGAAAAAATGTCCTACATTGTACAATATTTTTACAGCAGTGGAAAACGGTGGCATAAAATGCTGCTAACAGAACATAAGGGTAGAGTTTAGTTTAGTTTATTTATTTGACAGGGACATGTACAGGAGCATTAATCAGCATATGAGCTCTTGGAGCTAATTTTCATCTGCAGTCCCCGAGACATACACTGTACAAAAAGCATAAAACAAATTCATAATATATACAGACAGTATTTATATTTTATATAAAAGTACATTTCATCAAAGGGAAAACTTGTTCCTCTATAGTCTATACCCACCCCCTACCCTTTTCAGATGTAAGGTTTAGTTGTTGTTTTGTGGTTTCTTTAATGCTTTTCTTTAATGTTTCTTAACTGAACACAAAGGTTACATTTATCTTGAATGGCCATTTTCTTGAAATGCATTTTGCTCATATTGTTGCAACATTGTCGGCCAAAGTTTCCGGTCTCGAACTTCATATTTGGAAGGTTTTCTTTACAGGGATTTCTCAATATCTAATCCCTGCCTGATCTATTGAGCTTTGAACCTCAAACAATAAGGTGAACGTTTATTCTTTGTTTTTGTTTGTTTTAACTTTAACTTTTATCACAAATTTATAAGAAAACAAAACAAGATCCATAATCCTCTCTGAACATATCTTCATATCTAAAGAGTTAACAAAATAAATCCATGAATTTAAACCTGGCTCTCTCCACTATTTAAATTTCATCCCTGAAAATATAGACAATTTGGCCCATTTTTCTGCATAAAATGTCACATGAAAACATAAAAAAACATTTCTATAAAGTTTTCTCATATTTAAGTTAGTATGCTACACTAAAGGTTTCAAATAGATAAAGCTAAATTTACATATTTTCCCTGTTCACCTACAGCATTTCGCCTTAAATAAAAAACAGATACAGGAGGAGCAAATCAGATAGAAACCTATATTATGATGGAAACTGACTGGACAACTGAGAGCTTCCACAAACATTTTGTATTATAAAAGGGTGAAATCAATTTGTAAGGGGAAACAAACAAACTTGGTGTTATTGTAGGTACAGTATGTAGGTGGCTTTGAAGTGTGAGCTCTCAGATGAAGCAGATAGCTCTAGTTTCCTCTTAATGACATTGTAAATAATGGCCTTTACTTTAGAACATCATAATCCGATTAGTTGTTGGATGTCTCACCGACTTCTCCTCCTCGTGTTGCTGTTTCCAGGGACGTCATCAAGAGAATAGACCAGTCTGAGTTTGAGGGCTTCGACTACATCAATCCCCTGCTGCTGTCCTCCGAGGAAACAGTCTGAAGACCAGTGTCCAAGCAGGTCCTCCACAGGCCGGGGACAAGTATGTCCTCCATCAGACAGGGATCTCATGTCCTCTGAAGGCCCCATGTTCTACACAAAACAGGGGTCCCCGTCCTTTGAAGAGCACCTGTCCTCTGAAGAGCACATCTCCTCCCCTGACCTGGCCCTACTGCCCTATGAAGACCACATGTTCTTCACCAGCCTGGGACCTCATGTCTTCTAAAGAACCCATGTCCTCCACTGGATAGGGATGTATCCTCTGAAGACTACAGGGGGCCTCCACTGGATGTGGATCTCCTATCCCCTGTAGACCACGTGTCCTCCACTGGATGGGGATCTGTCCTATGAAGACCATGTGTCCTCCACTGGATTGGGACCTCCTGTCCTCTGAAGACTACAGGGGGCCTCCACTGGATGTGGACCTCCTATCCTCTGAAGACCACGTGTCCTCCACTGACTGGGGATCTGTCCAATGAAGACCATGTGTCCTCCACTGGATTGGGACCTCCTGTCCTCTGATGACCCTATGTGCTCCATCGGCCTGGGATCTTCTAGACTTCTTGTCTCTAGTTTCTCTGACTGTAGACTCCTGAACTTGCTCCAGAAGGAGAGAGATCTTTTAGGATATTTTCTTAGTGGCCCTACATGGGGCCACCCCAGTCTCCTCAGAATGTCCCAGGATGAGATGGACACATGGACGGACTCACACGTCCTGAACATCTCCTGCACTTTTGAGTTCAATCCTTTTTTTCTATTTTGTCTTGGTACACAAAACCAGAATGTACAAGTAATGATACTATGTTAAGTTATACATGTGTAAATTAATGTGGGTGAAATGAACGATGCCTTTTTATGGACGCTGAGCTCACATCCGTCTGTTCTTAGCACTTTTTATTGTCGACACATTTCATATTTCAGTGGGATTTTAATTTAAGAAGTGCCTCCGATGTTTTTTTTGTTTTTTTCTGGCCATGTGTTTATTGTGTTTAGCTAACCTGGCTAGCCATACAACGTACGGTCTTCTACTCAGATAAAATGAGGGTTTTTGTTAGAGTTTTCTGTTTTGTATGTTTGGCGACAGCATGTCCACTGTCAGGCCCGGCTCTACAGAGGTGCAAAAGGGCGCATTGCTACGCTCAAATGTGGAAGTAGCCAAAACATTACTCTATCAAGAGTAATTCTATTTTTTTCCTCACGTAGAAGTAAAAAGCCGTCGCACTTAAAATTAATGAAGAGTAGAAAAGTATTTGGTGAAAATGCTTGAGTACCAAGTATATGTAAGATTTATGTTTTAGATCAACTGTAATCTGATGAAATTTTAAATGTCAAAAATCTAATATTCCCAATGAATACACCATGAAATAGATCAAATAGAGTGAATTTTTAAAATGATGTACAAAATTACAAACTGGAGCTGAATTCTTTTCCATGTCAACATGAAGCTTTTTGTCTCTTATAGACTTGCACAAATTGAAAGTGAATAAAATGGTATGTGATAAAGCTACTCTGAGAAGTGCACTTTCTTCAGAACACCTGCATAGTTGTCATGATCAATCCAATCGCCATCACCACATGTTGAATTGTACCAAGGGGCCACTCTCTGTGGACACGGCCGTTTTCTATGCACTGCTCGGTTTGTTCTGGTTTCTTACTGCTTATAAACCTGTTTTCACGTTAGGTAGCTATTAACTGTAACATATTTTATAACTTACTTATAAAAAACACTTATCCATTACCATTTTTGCCCATCAGACTCAAAACTCTTCTAATTGAATAGGAAAAGCAGGTAGTCTTCGCTGGCCCAGCTACTTACTCCCGCCTCTCTTCTGCCTCGCCATGGCGTGTTTGTGTGGCGCGGCCATGTTTTTTGCATTGCAGGTGCATTAGGCGGACCCTGGCATCTGAGATGCGACAGGTCCTGGGTTCACACAGATCCTGGACTAGCTCCTGCAGTGTTCCATCAGCTATAGGCCGCAACAAGCAATCCCAGGGAGGCTCTTTATGTAAACAGAATAAATAATGGTTGATATGGATGTAGTTTTCTGTTCTGTCGTTAGTGTGTCTGCTGATGTAATTAAAGGGCTCATCTCACCAGCCTGGAGACTAGTTGGAAACTCGAGTTGAAAAATGATATAAATTATGGAAAGAGAGTTGAGTGCCGGATCCGCCCCTTCATGCTGTGACAGCCAGCTGTGAGTGAGAAAGTGTCTAATTTCTATGGAGGACTAAGGCGACCACAAAGCCTGTCCTCATCGTTGACGCTCTCAAATCATGCATTCGCTAAGACCCGCCATGGCGGCTAATGCATAAAGGCAGCACGGTGGCACAGCGGTTAGTGCTCATGCTTCACAGCAAGAAGGTCTCGGGTTCAATTCCCACCTGGACAGGGCCTCTCTTTGTGGAGTTTGCAAGTTCTCCCTGTGTCTGTGTAGGTTTCCTCTGGGTACTCCGGTTTCCCCTACCACTAAAAACATGTACAATAAGTGAATCCTCCAACCAGGTGTTGTGACCACCAGCCTGGCTCCACATCTGGAGATGGGCCCCTGAGCGCGGTACTCCTTACGGGTCATGCCAGCGGCGTCGAAGAATGGGTCAAATGCAGAGGACACATTTCTATAATCACAAATAAAGCACCATAATTTAAACTCACATCAAATAATCCCAGACCCAGCTACCATGTACCTAGGTGTATTATTTGCGGCGTAGTCCCTTTGTTTCAGTGCAGAGGAGCGGCCAGAGCAGAACCTCGTGGTGCTTTGTCATGGTTTTATTAAAGACTTTCAAAAAGAAGAGTCCGACTCTAAACGTGTGTATTTCTTTACGTCTCTCCTCTTCATCGGTTATGCTGGGTTTACACAGAGGCACGGTGCATTTTCCGTCATTCGGGACATACATAACACTTCTTTACGTGTTCTCATGTCACACAAAAAACAAAGATGTTGTTAGCATAAGCCTCTCTAACAACATCTTTGGTCGTTTTGCGTGACTGAGCGCACGCGTAAAGATCAGACAGGTACGCAACAACTCGTCTAAGCTCAGGTAAGAACATATCTCAGTATGGAAAAACGGTGGCCTGTTCCTTTAAGGATGTTATTGCCGGCAAAAGAATCTTTCACGAATGTCCCAATTCACCCTCAAGGTGACTAATCATCACAGAGCGTGTCCTTCTGTGATGATTAGTGATGATTCGGAATTCAGCGTGAGAGCGTGCTTACAGCATTCGTAGTGTATGAATCACTGTTTTCTCTCACTTTAGCGTCAAAATGGACAGGAACCCTGCACCGATGAGGGCAGCGAGCAGCAACAGACGCTGAAGGGAGCGCAGCACAGCGTGAGGCGCAGGTTAAACGGGACAAATCAGAAGCAAAGGCATGTTCTAGTAAGAATATGTCCTAAATGAAGGCAGCTTTACATACATGAATGAAACTAAGTCCACTTGGCTAATGTGCATGAACTCAGACAATACACTGCAAACAAAAAACGGGAGCCATTTTATTTAGATTTAGATTCATTTATACTTATAGGTACCACATTCGCCCCAATTCTTGACATTTGTAACAGATTCCTGACCGGACAGTTCCCAATGGCTCACAGGAGCGTGCAACAGTGCAGGACAATATTCGTGGGCGTGCGTAATCATTCGTGCCATTAATTGTAACACGTGGTAACAGTTCGCAGTTTGTATCGGCGCGTGAAGCCTCAGCCCCGAATCATCAAATTCCATCCACATTCGATCATGAATGTGGCTTCATGGCGTTGGTGACTTATCATTGTTATAAACCCAGTAGTGGACCTGTGGCAGGACACGGGTCTGTTTGGACCAGCTACCTCTCCGGGTGGAGCCTTTCTGCTTTGGGTTAGTTTGTATGTAAAGTGCTCATGCAAATAATCACTCACAGTTTGAGTGTTGGCATAATCTGACAAACGTGAAAATTCTGATTTGTGTATGAATATACCATTAAAAAAAATGGATTCAAAACTTCCATCTTCCGTTTTCTGTCACACAGTTACTAAAATACTGTTTCCTCAAAAAGGTAACGTAACTTGAGTGCAGTCCAGCAACTCGTAACATTACCCCCAACACTGCTGCATTGCTCATACACAGTTTCCTCCCAGTTTGAGCTGCATGAAGCGCACTAGAGAGGCAAAGGGAGCAGCAAAAGGGAGGGGCTCTGAAATCACGAGCCGCCTCTGAGGGGAATTCTGATGAGATCTGACCCAGCTAATTTCATAAGAACATAATAGGATTAATGATGTGCTCCGGAGTCAAAGGCTGAGCTGCCACGGGGAGTGAGCAGCCTGCGCGGGTTGGACGAGAGAGGGGGCGGAGGGGTGGATGGGAAATGAAGCTCATCATCCAGATACTTAACCCCAGATCTGCTCCCAGCACTTCGGTAGAACAGATCTGACTGGTACAGTATTACAGGGGAAGGCAAGGGAAACATTACAAATGTTGCAGAAACTACACCGCGTTCCAAATTATTATGCACATGATATTTTTCTAAGATTTTCAAAATTATCAACTCAAATGACAGTCAGGATCATTATCAAGCCTTTAACTGTTAGAGGATAATATGAATGTGATTGAAAAAAAACCTCTCAGTGATAACAGTATTGTATTTAAAAATAAATACAACATTACTAAATATGACATTTTGTTAGGGAAAGCAGGGCTCTTCTTTTTGTACCACAGAAGAAAGTGGTCAGTCAGAAACTCCACATATTCATATAGAGGTCATTTTCACACCTTCAGGGAGCCTAAAGGGGCCGACTAGTTCTCTCCCCATGACTCCGGCCCAAAACATGACTCCGCCCTCTCCTTACTGACGTCACAGCCTCGTTGGGATGGTGGCCATTCACCAGCCATTCACCAACCATCCATTACTCCATCCATCTGACCATCCAGGGTTACACAGCACTCATCAGTGAACAAGACTGTTTGAAAATGAGTCTTCATGTATTTCTGGGCCCACTGCAGCCGTTTCTGCTCGTCAGCTTCAATGAACAGTTTAGGGGAGGCCGGATAGAAGGTTTATGCACAACTGCAGCCTCTGGAGGGTCCTACACCTTGATGTTCATGAGACTCCAGAGGCACCCGCAGCTTCAAATACCTGTTTGCTGCTTTGTAGCAGCTGTTCTCTTAATCTGATGTATTTGTCTGGCAGAAACCGTCCTCATTGTGCCTTTATCTGCACAAACCCGTGTGTGCTCTGAATCAGCCACAAATCTCTTAACAGTACGATGATTATGCTTAATCTTTTATGAAATATTTAAGGTTTTCATACCTAGTCCAAGGCATTCAACTATGTCACGCTTTTCAGGAGCAGAGAGATCCTTTTTCTTTTCCATATTGCTTGAAAATGTTGGTCTGCTTAATAATGTGGAACGTCCTTTTATAGTAGTTTTTCCCTTAACTGGACTTACCTGACAACTAATCATCCCAGGAGTCTGAGATTGATGTCAGTGATTCAAAGAGCCCTGAGACACAATACCATCCATGAGTTTCATTGAAAAACTTTTTTTTACCTTTTTGACACTGAAATGCAATGTGCATAATAATTTGGAACGCGGTGTATGTGGTTACCAATACTTATGCCTTCGTCTCATCAACAAAAAACAAACAGATTTTATTCAGCCTCCTGTCAACTGGAACAGACCGGCGCGGGTCCATTTCTCCTCATGGAAAACAATTCACAACTCATGTGCCTGGTCTCACTGAAAACATCTCCTGGTTCATCGGTTTGAACTGAGTGATCCTCTCCTTTGTGCGTTCCCGTTCGGAGGTCCAGGGGTTCGAGGCCGATGCTCACCACGTCACGTCGATGTTGACCTCGGACAGACACTGGGCCAGGTGGCTGTCTCGGTCCAGCTGCGTGAACCTGGAAGAGACCAAAGCCTTTTAAAAGAAGTTACTGTACCTGCTCTGCACCGGAGCTACATGAAAAACAGCCAATTGCGGTTAGAGTTTTTCCAGTAATACTTTCTACTTCACTACATTTCTAGAGGCAAGCTGGCTAACGAGTTACTGTACTCTATTCTCTCTTCTATATTTTACACTATGTACAATCATCCCTGTTACCAATATTTAATGTGTAAATCCAAGTCTGTTTCTGTTCACACTTATTTAATCAATATCTACAAGAAATGTAGTTTCAGTGGGTACAGCCTGTGCTTCTGTGCAAATTAGCATTAGCCTGCAATTTCAGTCAAATTTTCTCATTCCTGTTACCATTATGAGGAAGAGAAATAGGAAAAATCCATTCAAAAAGTAAAAAAAGTACATTTGCGAAACGTTGTGGATAGAAAGTTTGTACCGTCATGTTGCCATGGTGGTGGGGAATGAAGGCAATCGACATGTATAGCTTTATAAGTTGTTACTTGTAACTGTATATAAATAGTTTTGTACTATCCACTTGTACTATCCCTGTCTAAGCATGCCGTGTTCTTGAGTCCAGTTCCATACGTCTGGATACAACATGGTGCACATTTTTGACACGTGGGAATGTTCTGAGCTGTGGCTGGATGTGTTGCACCACTGCTGTGTCTCTGTTTTGGATAAGACAGAGCGAATGAACCTTTGGACAAGAGGGATGTCAGCGCTGTCCCGGGACTTCACCGGGGAACACGTGGGAAATAGCAAACTTTGCTTCAGAAATGAGCAAAAATGTACAGGTATTCATGCGATATAACATCTGAAAAAATGTTACTTGTTGAGACGGAAGCGACGGCAAAGGCTGCCGCTTCTGCTCCCTGCCTCCCAAATGCACTTCTTTCCCCCGTCGCGCAGTGGCGTTTGTAAGGTCGCATTCACAACCCCCTCTTGATCCGAATCGGGGCCCGTTTGCTCTGATAGTCTGGTTCGTTTGAGGTGTTGTGAACGCGCAAACGGACTCTGATCCGGGCCAAAGAAGCAAACTCTGGTCCGGCTGAAAAAGTGAGTCTCGGCCCGATTCAAACGAACTCTGAAGCGGATCAAGCCCTGATCAGATCATTTTTACTACCTTGCCCCGCGTCGCTTTTCCCTCAGACAGTCGTCATAAGTAGTTTTCGGTGTCTCTGCCCGGAGCCTTCGCAGTGGTCATGTGAAGAAAAAATATCTCCGGGGTCCGCCAGTCCTGCTTTAGTCCCGGTTAGTCCCGGTTTAGTCCTGCTTTAGTCCCACTTTAGTCCTGGTATTGCCTCGTCTGGCATCATCTCCTCTCATGACAAGTATCGGCTCATTTGTCGATTTTCGTCCGTAAAAAGATCTGTGCGTTCTAAGCGTAGTTACTGTCACTGTCATATTTAAAAGTGCGGAAAGAAAAACCAGCACAGCCACAGTCTGATACCGCTCTATTTTGTAAACAAAAGACGGAACAGGAAGTTGAGTTTAATCGACCAATCAGAGAAGCATGTTTCTTGTTCACTCTTTTTCCTGTAGAAGGTTTTGATACAGCGCCCCCACAGGCTGCAGAGGAGCTCTGCATTTAGAATGTTGGTTTGATTGACAAAAAAATAAATAAATAAATAAAAAGAGTTGTGAATGCAAACCGCGCTAGTTGGGAAGCTGAAACAATGTTGCAACTTTGGTCCCCAATGGAACCGAGTCCCAGGTGTGAATGCGATCCAAGAGGGGCTGGTACCTTCTTTACTGCGCGAACTTTAGGAGTCACAGTTCTGCGGCCGGCGCTGAACCGGAGCCGAAGTTCAATGTAGATGTGTGAAATAAACAGATAATAATCCTTTGGTCTCATTAAGGCTCTGTTTGATCAGGATTGTGTGGACTGCGCTCAAACCAACAGTAACAGTGCATATTTGCTGCACAAAGGACGGGGGTGATGACGATTAAGTGTTTGAAATGACACACATTTAAGTCTTTTCTTATTTCCCGGAGTCTCTTTGATTTAAACTGATGTAAAATGCAAGGAAAATAAATCAGGCATTTCAGCCCGCAACAAACACAAAAAATGCCTGTGAAATCCTGAAGGGACCGCTTATTGGCGTTAGACTATTACTGCTAAAGCAGCGCTTCTCTGTGAGGCTGCGCCATGTCCTTCTGAAATCACTTTGTTAATAGCAAAGAGGTTTTCTGCCTCATAAATAAAGTCCAATTCATTTACCATTTCCCGCTAAAACAATGTTATTTAGTTTAACCAATAAATGCTGGTGAAATGTGCGGTTCATGGAGATGGAACGTTGTGCTGTCAGTTCAACAAAGTCATGTGGATAAAGAAGTCTTACGTGGTTGTAGAAATATAAAAATATCAGGACACAAGTGGACAGGGCTTTAGTCCTTACCCCAGAGGGAAGAGCAGCAGACACATGGGGCAGCTCGGCATCAGCCCCCCTGTGGTCTTCGGCCCCTCCGTCCGCCCTGTCCACCCCTTTGCTCTTGGGGTTTGCCGGTCCATTTGGCTGTGTGGCTGTTGTAGGGGAGACACCTGGGGGGTTTCAGGGGGCAGGTGTGTTGGCGGGGACAGAGGGGTGTCCAGACTGGGCTCTGAGCTGTCCATCGTGTGGTCGGGACAGGTCTGTAGAGAAGGGTATTCTGGAAATGGAGGCACTTCATCGGTCAGGACCCAATCGGCAGCAGCTGAACAGGCCAGGGGGGTCTGGAATAACATGAGACTTCCACTAAGGCTTTACATTAACACAAACTCACCAGCCAATAGTAATAACAAATACACTGCAGAAATTACTACAGAAGTTAGTACTCTCTGTAGTAGCCACAGTAGTAAAATACAGGAGTGCAGTGTACCTGAGCAGAGGGAGGGGGCAGCTCGGGGACCAGTCCTGGGGGATCCTGGAGCTCCTGAAGCACCCAGCGGAGGGTCAGAGCCCACAGATTGTCTCCACTGACTCCAGAGCAGGCAGAGGCTGGGGCAGAGGCTGGGCAGAGGCTGGGGCAGAGGCTGGGGCAGAGGCTGGGGCAGAGGCTGGGGCAGAGGCTGGGGCAGAGGTGTTCAGGGGCCCCAGGCTGTGGAGGAAACATCGCTCATCATTATCAGTGACCGAAAGGGAGAAAATCTTTGGTTCATCATTCACTCAAGACTTTGATGATATTCTAAGCCACGAGTTCCCAAACTTTGGGACCAAGGACCCTTTATCGAACAGACACATTTGCCAGACTCCCAAACCAGCACGTACTCAGAGCGCATGCCAAACACCTCTCCCCGCCTGCTCACTAGAGCATTACCTGGGGTTGATATTTGTTGTAAGGGTAGTTTTTCACCAACTAAAGCCGTGAGAAGTGCATCTCTCTGGGGTTCAGTCAGGCTAATGTCAAATATCTGAATGTCCATCTAACCGACATAATGACCCTTTTTATTTTCCTCACTCATGTCACCTCCCGGGCTCAGTCATTGTTCTCATAAAAACAGAAACTTTACTAAAAAAAAAAAAAAAAAAAAAAAAAACTATAATAATTTCTCATACAGACACAAATTACATTTTCCAAATGAATTCAATTAGTTGCCGTATATAAAACAACCAAATGTTTTCCTGTTGCTTACAAAAGAATATCACTCATGTAGAAGTGAAAAACACATGTAGGCCTATACATGAGCAGCGGTGGGTAGTACTCAATTACAGTTGTACTTGAGTCACTTTTTGAAGAAACTGTACTTAATAGAGTAGTCATATCATTCAGTACTTCTTCCTTGTGTAATATTGTAATGAAGTACATTTACTCTTACCTGGGTAAACAAATGGTTGTGCCAATGTGAGTAAATTTTAAAGTTACCAAAGCTTCAAGTCAACCCTAAATATGTAGTCTATGTTTCGTGCCCCTTTTCTTCAGAAATATATATTTTTGGGTATTTTCTTTGGAAATATTAGGATGTTAACATTATAGCAAATGTTTTGTTTCTCATAATCTATGTCACAACTGAAACATTAATCTGAATTTAACACTCAGTTACTCAGTACTCAAGTAACATGTTCTCCAAGTACTTTTTTTTTTACGTTTCCTTGAGTATTTATTTGGGTCATTACTTTATAGGGATGCACAATAATGGAAATTTGAACCAATAATGATGTATTTGCACCTTATTTTGTGACAATAAATCAATGCAACAGCTCAGAGTTTTGGCCAAATGTATAAACTCTATCAAAAAATATACAAGTGAATAAAGACCCAATAATGAAATTTTACTTTGGGTTTGGGTCAACACCCTTCTAGAAGCGGTTTTTTTTTTACTGTTCCATTATCCAGGTCTGTTTCTGTCTCTGCTCATCTGTGTCACATCTTATTAAAAAACTAAGAAAATAATATCACTTCTTTCTTGACCTCCAACCTGATGAAGACCATGGAGCGGCTCATCCTCACCCACCTCCACTCTGTGAGCTCCACCCTGGACCCGCTGCAGTTTGCCCACAGGCCTAACATCGGAGTGGAGGATGCTGTTATCGACCTGCTGCAGTGGGCGCTCACCCACCTGGAGCTCGCCTGGAGCACTGTGAGGGTCACTGTGAGGGTCATGTTCTTTGACTTCTCCAGCGCCTTCAACACCATCAGACCGGCTGTGGGGAAGTTGGAGGACGCGGGAGTGGATGAACCATCGACTACCTCACGGACCGACCACAGTACGTACGGCTGCGCAGCTGTGAGTCTGAGGTGGTCGTCTGCAGCACTGGTTTACAGTCCATTTTCAAAGTTTTCCAATTTTATGAGATTTTTAATTTGGGGTTTTTACAAGCTGAGCCATAATAATCAAAATGATAACAAATAAAGGCTATACATATCTCCCTTTGCATGTAATGAGTCTATCATTAGTTTCACAGTTTAAGTTGAATAACAGAAGTGAATGCACCTTTTCATGATATTCTAATAATATGACGAGCACTTGTTGCACTTTCTGCCTGAGGTCCCGAGGCATTTCTAATTCTGTGCGAATCGGGATTATGTTTTGTGCACCTTTTCTTCAGAAATCGATATTATAAAATTATGATTAATATTAGGATGTTCACATTATTATACCCTATATGTTTTGTTTCTCATAATTTATGTCACTCACAACTGACACATAAATCTGAATTTTACTCAGTACTCTAGTAACATTTTCTCCATGAACTTTTTTTTTTTTTTACGTTTACTTGTGAATTTACTTGGATCATTATTGGATCATTATTTACGTGTACCTTAAATTAATTTCAAAATTCAAAGGAACGTTTCTCTTACTTGGGTAAATGCAGTGGGGCAATAAAGTATTTGCCCCACTGTATTTTGGCTACTCTACCCACCTCTGTACATGAGTAAATGTCACTTTTTAAAGTTTTATTTACAATATTTACATATACTGTACAGTGTAGAGTAAATGTAACTCAGTAGCCTGCTGCCAAACTCTGGATGTCCCACAATAGGAGAAACTGAGCAGTAAAGAGGACATGTTCAACTCACCTCTCAGTCTGCGGGAACCCGCTCACTGCCCTCGGCCTGACACTCCGCTGTGTCGCGGGGAAGCACGGGTCCGGGTCCGGGTCCGCGGAGGATTTCTTTCGTTTGAGCTTTAGTTTGGGGTGGATGTCGCTCATGTTCCACCGGGCACAAGAGAAGAGCACAGCAGTAATCTCTTCGCGGATCCTTTTCAAAACGCTACTTCCGCGTTTGGAGACAGCCTGTGTACGTCATCAATTTCGACCAATCACGTTCCTGTAGCACTACAGCGGCATTTTTGCATTTTGCTTATTTAGACTTTTTTTTAAATACATATTATTTATACATTTGATAAATACATATTATTTATACATTTGATAAATACATATTATTTATACTATTTTTATTGCGTGTATCTGCAGTAAGGGGACAGATGTTTCTTGCTTAGCAGATTAAAAAAAAGTAGAAATAAGACTATAAATAAGCGTAACGAGCAATGGCAAAATTATTATATTAAAGTAAAATAATGGACTCCTGATTTTAAATGTGAAAATATTTTGTATGGTTTCATAATTAAGAACTGATGATTTAATAATAATGCATCGGTTTTATATAGCGCTTTTTGGACACTCAGAGACGCTTTACATTGCATTATTCATTCACTCCATATTTGGTGGTGGTAAGCTACTATAGTAGCCACAGCTGCCCTGGGGTAGACTGACGGAAGCAAGGCAACCAGTCTGCGCCATCGGCCCCTCCTACCACCAGTGGTGGAAAGTAACAAAGTAAAAAGTACAAGTACAAGTAAAAAGTACAAATTATAGGTACTTTTACTTTACTTAAGTACATTTTATGATGAATACTTTTTACTTTTACTTCACTACATTTTAGAGCCTGTATCTGTGCTTTCTACTCCACTACATTTTTAAATTGGGTTAAAAGTAAAAGCATTTTATTTTCAACTGGTTTAGGCCCAGTTTAGACTTGGTTTAGTGTTTTACCCCTTTAGACCTAGTTTAGATCTGGTTAGACCTGACCTAGTTTAATTCTTGGTTAGACCTGGTGTACTTCCTGTTTTTGACCTGGCTTAGTGCTTTACTCGTTCAGACCTGGTTTGATTCAAATGATTTTGAAAAATCCTGCACATTAAACTCTTATATACTTTTACTTTTTACTTATAAAGTACATTTTACAATGCATACTTTTGTACTTTTACTTAAGTAAAAATGTATCAGATACTTTTACTTTTACTTTTAAGGCCCTTCCTGCTTTGCTTCCAAGGTCTGACGGGATCGGGCAGAGCAAAGGCCATTTGTTCATTAATACCATAGTCATTCTGGGGAAATTCTTCATACGCAAAACAGATTTTTAAAATGTAAACCAATGTTTAATATGTTTATAAAGAACACATGAAGAAACTGACTGCTCTGAAACCCCTGTGCCAAATAGAAGAACTAAAAGTCATGGACAATCCCTAGCTCACCTATCCGTTGACGAGAGAACTCTTGATTTATTTTATCTTATTTTATTTCTATATTTATCCTCTTTTTATTATTTTTTCTTTCCATTATCGCTACTCGTACCTCTTGTACGTTTGTTGACACCCCACTACAATTTCAATTAAGTGCACAAATGAAGTTATCTATTATAAAGAAAAAGTAGTAGAATTGCGACCCTTAAAGAGCACACACTTTATAAATAAACAACAACAAAAAAGAATTTAAATTAATAAATAACAGTGATGCAAACCATTACCAGACTGTTACCCAGAAAGCTGAACTCTCTCGCTTCCCTTAACTTCCTTCCTCCTCTGAACGCAATTTAAATCCCCTTGACTTGACTTTATAGATGTGTTGTGATAAAACGCTGACAGATGTCTGGATGTCATACTGCAGAATACACTGACACGTACTGAGTAAATAAATCATCTGTTCGACTATGCTAGATTAAAACAATGTAGTTAATGAAATTGAATGAGTAACAACACTGTTCAAATGTGCCCACAGTATTATACAACTAAGCCCTCCAAAATACAGGAAATGGCAAACACTCGATGCCCAGTTTAGACCTTAGCCATTGTTGGATATTTCTATATATGTTTTTGTCATAATAGGCTTTAATGATTATATGAAACTGTGTTGATTGTAATCTGTGCTTTTGGGGTTGATTTGAATTGGGCTGACATTATGCTGTATCGTTGTTGTCTTTATTCTGATATCCACTGGGGGGCAGTGTGTTATAATGCAAAGTCAGATCGCGCAGAAGAAGAGTATTCTAAAGGCACTGATTGGTTCTTCAACAGGAGACGCCTACTTCCTGTGTTTATAAAAGGCCAGGCGCGGGGCCTCCTCCCCCTCTCTCCCCCTCCTGGCCGGACGGTCAACATGTCCAGATGTAGCGCTCTGTGTTTAGATTGTAAATTCAGGGAATAAATAATGATTTTGATTTTAATAGAACAAGCCTACGTATTCTTTTTCATCCATTTTTGAACACAATACCCTATGAACATATTTGACATTATTTAGTGAGAGTGGGAAACTAGGAACGCTTTTTTTTAACAGTATTTTGCTAAATATTTTATCCCGTTTCTGAGGGTTTGACATTTGTTGTGATTGCTTCAGGAGAAGCAGCGTTCGATCAATCCACACTTATGCAGACAGTTAGCAAGTCGGCTAGTCCGGGCAAATTTTCAGAGCCTGCTTAATGTATTTTTCCTATAGCTGTTAGCATTAGCCATCAAACACCGCAAATTACGAAAGACCCACCTGTTTTCTGTGGTTGTCAGTCATCGACCACACATAAGTGCGGTCAATACCTCATACAACACAAAAGAGCGTATAAAGTAGATACAGATACAATTATGAGCATATAAAAGTGTCCTCTAGGGTAAATTTCTGCTTTTTGTGGGATCGGATACACAGCCAATGGCTAAGATTATAAAGAAACCACATAAATTATATAAATGGCATGAAAAGAACCAAACATACATCGCCATATTTTAGTATTGCACCTATCTTCCCTAATCATTTGTATGTGGATGGAACATTGAATGGAAATTGTGTCCAGGATTCAACAACAAACAAAATGTGCGCTTTGATAGGAACAGGCTTCTATAGATGTAAATATTTTTCACTATAACAAAGGATTCAAACCTGTCATAGGCACTTTAATGAACACACCAGAATAAAGAAAGCATATGGAACATGCTCTTGAAGTCTCCTCAGAAGGTAAGGTGACTTTTGGCCCTCGAATTAGAAGTGTATTACTGTCCAGCTGCTCTTCAAGTCAGTGCCTTTACTCTAGGACTTCAACAAAGCCTTTCTACATTTCTACGCACAGAAGCTTGAGCAAAGAGTTTCTTGGAAACATTTGCATCAAGACGGTTGTAGATGCATTGTCTCTTTATGCACTGGCTGAATGACTGAACACAATGAACACGATCTGCTTAGGTAAATAAAGCGTTAAGCAGACGTTGTATTTGATGGGTTCTGTTGTGAAGTGGAAAGCTGAGGTCATGATGGAGGGACTTTCTGTGCGGAGCAGTCTGCCAGAGGAGCAGGACCCACGGAGGCTGGCACCAGTGAGGCAGTGGAAAACTGGAGGGAGAGAGGACAGAGGGGGAGAGGACAGTTGTTGGTGCTCCATTAAGAATTTTGATTTATGGAAAGGTGTTTGAGAGCTAGGAAGGAGTTATGGGGCTAACAGTTTAAATTTCCATCCAAGCATACAGTACTTCCACCCAGGAGCGGCGCCAGTTGAGAAACCCCTGAGCTGAAGTTAGACTGATGTTATAAAGTCAGACTCTGCTCCTCTGGCTCTGAACACAAATCAGAGGTTATTATTGTGCACTTTTGATACAGCGACGTGAGCGTGGCTGAACCTAAAGAAGATCGAGTCGTCTAGCAGCGAGACAAACTCATGAGCGTGTTGCCCTTCTCTCATGTCATAAGCATCTGTCTTATAATCGGCTCAACTTTAACATTAACTGTATAATAGTGTTGGAGATAGAAGCGGCTCTAGGATGCAGAGTGTGAGGGGAGATTACGACGTGAGAGCGCAGAGGACCTGCTCGTCTGGCCTCACGTCCTCCCGGGGTTTGACGGATGCTCCTCAGTGCCACTGGAGTTAAAGGCAGGTCCAGAGCGTCCACGACACACACTTCTACAACACCTTTGCAGCACAAACACTGGTGTTTTGTTCGCTTGGATGCAGTTGTGAGCAGCAAATCACGCATTTGAAGGTGTGTGTGCGTTTATTATGTGTGTTATGTTTTTTAATGGCCCAAAAATTGCATGGTTTGTGAGCACCCCAAGGAAGACCTCAGCATCCCCTAAGCCCTTCCAGGGACAAATGTCTGGCACCGCCGTTGGTTCCACCTTTTCAAACGACCAGGTACCGATCTTCCCAGTGGTGGCCCACTCCACATCCCTGTGTTGTACACTATAGGATCTAACAGGAGGCGTCCTTGAGGGCAGTGGTTTTCAACTGGTGGGAACCATTTTCACTGGCTCGCATACACATAACGACGACAAGTCACGAATGCCACAGTCCACATTTGTGGCCGAGGATCACGAATGATCATGAATGTGAGTGGAATTTGATGATTCGGGGTGGAGGTTTCACTCGTCGCCACAAACTGTTGCGACCTGTTACTACATGTTACGATTAATGGCACGAATTATTACGGGCTGCTGCTCATTGGGAATTGTCGCGTTCTGTCAGAAATCTGTCAAGAATTGGGCAAATGTGGAGAAGACCGAGTGCCCACACACCGGCTTGGTGCTCCCATTCTCATTTGCTCCTCCTCGCTCCTCAGCCACCGTCTGCTCCAAAGCTTCAAAGGAGCTTATCTGCTCCTCAGTGTGACATTTCTCATCGAGGTAACTAACAGCCATACCGCCTTTGCTCTGCCCAATCCTGCCAGACCTTGGAAGCTAAGCAGGAAGGGCCTGGTCGGTATTTGGATGGGAGACCGTTTGGGAACACCAGGAAGCCTAGTGGATGTAGTGAGTGAGTGAGTGGTTGGTGGTGGTCGGAGGTGGTCGCTTCTGTCAGTCTACCCTAGGGCAGCTGCTTTCCTCAAAGCAAAGCAAATTCTTTCAAAAGTGAGTGACCAGCCTTTTGGTTACAGCCACACAATTACACGCTGCTCTGTGCGCTCCGTGTCCAATTCGCTCACGCCCTGTCCATCGGCCCTGAGGAGCGGCAGCAGCAGGTGCTGTCCATTGGCCTCACAGTAGCTAGTTACTGCAGGTACCAAAATATACTTTTCGGCGCAATCTATCAATTTTGAGCGTGAAAACAGTGATTCTTTACTACAAATGCTGTCCGTATGCTATCACCCTGAATTATGAAGCATCGCTATTCATTACGAAAGGACACGCTCCATTGCAAACTCCACGAGATTTTTTTTGGCAGCCACTATTCTGTAGGAAAAATATAAACTTCTTTTTTCTTGCGTCTTGTGGAGTGACAGCCGAAGTCACATTTTCAGCTAGATGATGACTCACAACATAAATGTAGACGACAAAGGAGAGAGGTGGAAACACATCACTATTCTGAATCTATGGCATCATTATTCATGTTACTGTTCAAATGCATTTCAATAACGAGAGTAATAGAACACTGGTTCATTTGCATTTTGAGGCGGAGGAGGTGATATCGGCAGTTGATGAATGTAACTAATAAAGTAACTTGTAATCTAATTTATTTACTTTTAAAATCAAATAATCAGTAAAGTTACTTTTTAAAGGAGTAATCAGGAATCTGTAATCAGATCACTTTTTCAATCGCGAGCCATTTCCATTTCTTTCATCTTCTACAAAAGTATATATAAAAACATCTGAATCTGTAAAAAATAGTCATAATTTCAGGTTGATTGTTTTTTGTAATGTTTAATCAATATTATTTTGTGGGGAAAATAGGCAAGGCAAGTTTATTTGTAGAGCACAATTCATACACAAGGCAATTCAAAGTGCTTCACAGTTGCATAAAATTACAAGAAAACAGATAAAAATCAATCAATAAAACATCAACATAAAGTTAAACAATGACAGTAAAAGGCAAGAGTGCAGATAAAATACTTTCAGTTTTCATATGCACGGGTAAAAAGAGCTGTTTTCAGCCTGGATTTGAACATTGTCAGAGTTGAGGCCTGTCTCACATCCTCATGAAGACTGTTCCAGATTTTAGCTGCATGAAACTGAAACGCAGCCTCACCGTGTTTATTATTGACTCTGGGAACCACCAGGAGACCCCTCCCTGAAGTTCTCAGGGCCCGAGATGGTTCATACGGCTCTAACATGTCAGAGATGTACTTTGGTGCTAAACCATGAAAAGACTTGTAACAAGCAGAGCTGTTTTAAATTCTATTCTCTGAGTGACAGGAAGCCAGTGCAGAGACCGGAGCACTGGACTAATGTGGTCGTATTTCCTGGTTCTTGTCAGAACTCAAGCAGCAGCGTTCTGGATGTTCTGCAGCTCTAACAGCTCGTTTAGAAAGGCCAGTGAGCAGGCCGTTACAGTAGTCTAACCTGCTGGAGACAAATGCATGGATGAGTCTCTCTAAGTCTGGTTTTGACACTATTCCTCTGATCTTAGCAATGTTTTTCAGATGGTAAAAAGCTGATGATGTTATTGCTTTGATGTGGCTGTTTAAGTTCAGGTCTGAGTCCATGATTACTCCTAGATTTCTAACCTGATTTTTTGGTTTCAGAGCGAGGTCTTAGGTCTTAGGTCTTAAAGGGTCTTAAAATTGACTTTTTCAAGCTTTATATCATGTTATTATGTCATTCCCTCATTAAACACATGCCTGGAGTGTTGCCTTGGCTCATTCACATATTTTTGAGTAATCAGTAAAAACTTAGACGGCAGCCATTTTAGGTGTAGCTATGTCTCAGTCCTCCTAGGAACGCCCCCACCTCCTGGAGACGCCTCTGGACCTTTCGTCACCAGCCAAGCCACCAACCACTGCTCCTCAGCTCAGCAGAGCCCCCTCCCCGCACTGTAGTGTTGTTTAGATGCCACAGCAGTGTGCTGAAGGGGGTGTGTCGGAAAGCTTCTTAAAGAGACAGAGGCCTATTTCAAGACGTTCAGTACAGCCATTTTGAGAGAGCAATTTTATTCAGTTATTTTAATTTACTGCATATACAGACAAACAGAAGGTTACGTCATCATTGTAGTATGCTATAGACTGGTGCTATGTGATTGAAAAAAGCGTAATACCCCCTCTTTAAGTCTTAGTTTGGTGGCGACTTGCCCTTCTAGGATTATGGTGGGTCCTTACACTGTTCCAGTTGAGAACCACTGCTCTAAAGGGAATTTCAAATTACTTGAAAGTATTTTTGTGTAATAGTATACCCTATTTATGAACCTTTAAAAGTACTTTTAGACACCTGAACAAAGGTATATCACATTCTGTGACAAAAAATGTTGCATTACAAATATTGGCAATATTGATATTGCGAGAAGCCACATTATATCATAAAGTCACTTAAGTCTTCTATCTGACAGAAATGAACACTTTTTACTGGTTCAGCCAATAATAAAACAAATGCATGGAACTTAGAAAACTGAAAATATTCGATTTTAGAAATTATTTTCCCAATTTATTTCCATTAGGCCTCGTTTTGGTTCTGACTGAGTCTTTCTGAAGTCTTGTTTTGACCCAATTCACTGAAAACAAATAACATTTTTAGTCAAATATATATTTTTTCGCCACGTTGGATGCTTTTATCTTCCTTTTGTTTCGGTATTGTGCCGCCCTAAAACAGAGTTTGACAGTGTCTTACTAAAATTTAGAATCTCCACGAGAATCACGACCACAGAGGGGACCCTATCATACATGTTTTTGTGATAGGCCAGGTAAAAAGTTGGAGACAGATGATCCCCCTTACAAAGTGGCTGTCCTGACAGTTCGTGCGTAAAAGTGCTGTCCATCCGTCTCTCCGAGGAGCTGCTGAGTGCAGTGAAGGTATGCGGGGGCTAGGGGGCGCCACAGGAATGAGCACGACACATAAACTGAAGAGACTTGCCCAGACTCGCCGCTTCCTTCCCCTTTCTGGTGTTTCCGATTGAATGTAAACGCTACAGGCTTCAGTGCGTGGCAGAAAGGACATAATGTACATAGAATACTGCGCAACACCACCAATCACCAACATCACTTTTCAAGGTTTCAGAGAGATTGATTTGGAGAGTGAACAAAACAAAAGTGCATTATGTTACATTTAGATGAGAAACACAGACAGATGTAAAGCATAACGCGGTTATTACAAGCTCTTACAGCGCGGGTTACTTTCCATTTTTAGCCCAGTTCAGAGACGGCCGTTTGCAGTGCAGTCTGTGCGCCCGGCTGCGGGTGGAGGCGGTGCCTGGAGAGCCCTCTCTCCCTCCACCCTTTCCCCGCTTTCTCTCCCTCTCTCTCCCTCTACCCTTTTCCTCCCTCTACCCTTTTCCTCCCTCTCTTTCTCTCCCCCCCCCCTCTCTCTCTCCCTCTCTCTCAGCCCCCCCCCCCTCTCTCTCTCTCTCTCTCCCTCTCTCTCTCCCTCTCTCTCTCTCTCCCTCTCTCTCTCGCTCTCTCCCCGCCCCTCTCTCTCTCTCTTACTCACATTCCTGGCTGCAATTCAATGACTGAGCCAGACACAAACACAGGCACGCACGTGCGCGCGCACACACAGAGGAATGGCGTGAGTGTGAAGCGCGTGCGTAAGAGTAGAGTGAGAGCGCGCGGGGCGGACGCACAGCCACAGTGTTGAGAGGAGCGCGGCCCCGGAGCACGGATACGGACAGCGGACCTTTCCTCAAACGGGACTTCTCTGTGGCTTTATTTTTCTGGCTTTATGTTCGGAACAGGCTGCGGGGACATGGACATTTGGCGAGGCGCAGGGAGCGACTGGCCGCTGTTCACGCACTAGTCCCCGGGAGCTTCGTGGAAGTATGCTGGGTGTTTGATGAAGCGTTTGGTCAAATCACTCACTTTTGAACCGCCGTGGATTTATCTGGAGCGAGCGCGGACATACACTTTAGTGTTTCCCAGCAGAAGGATTTCGGATCGTAAAGTTTGGGGGCAAACATGGAGACTGTGAGTCGGCAGTGCTTCCAGCCTCATCCGGGACTGCAACAAACCCTCAAGCAGTTCCACCTCAGCTCCATGAGCTCTCTGGGCGGCCCGGCGGCTTTCTCTGCCCGCTGGCAGCACGAGCTGCTCTTCAAGAAGGACAAGGACCCCGAGCCCGTGCTGCAGCACCTCCCTCCGCCGGTCATGCCCGGGCCGCTCTTCATCCCCTCGGACCGCTCCACGGAGCGCTGTGAGACCGTGCTGGAGGGAGAGACCATCTCGTGCTTTGTGGTCGGCGGAGAGAAGCGCCTGTGCCTCCCTCAGATCCTCAACACAGTACTGAGGGACTTCAGTCTGCAGCAGATCAACGCCGTGTGTGACGAGCTGCACATCTACTGCTCCCGCTGCACGGCGGACCAGCTGGAGATCCTCAAGGTGCTGGGGTTCCTGCCCTTCTCCGCGCCATCCTGTGGACTCATCACCAAAACAGACTCCGAGCGCCTGTGCAACGCCCTGATCTACGGCGGCGCCTATCCCCCGCGCTGCAAGAAGGAGCTGAGCGGCTCCCTAGAGCTGGAGCTCACGGAGCAGAGCTTCAGGGTGTACCACGAGTGTTTTGGAAAGTGCAAGGGTCTGTTCGTGCCCGAGCTGTACAGCAGCCCCGGCGCAGCCTGCATCCAGTGCGTGGACTGCAGACTCATGTACCCCACGCACAAGTTCGTGGTGCACAGCCACAAGGCGCAGGAGAACCGGACCTGCCACTGGGGCTTTGACTCAGCCAACTGGAGGGCCTACATCCTCCTGGGGCAGGAGTACACGGCCAAGGAGGAGAAGGTCCGCCTGGAGCAGCGCCTGGACGAGCTGAAGGAGAAGTTCGACTTCACCAACAGATACAAGAGGAAGCTGTCCTCCAGGGTGAGTGCTCTCCTCAGCTGTAGTAGCCTAATGCTCTCTGTCTGCTGATGTGATCAGGCCGCTGTAAACATGCTGGAATCATTAACCTCCGCTGAGCTGATAAGCCTGTGTCAGTCCGGTCAGTGACACGTCCCTGTTGTTGATGCCTGTTTATATTGTCGATAATGAGAGCTCCTCAGTAGTAACGACAGCACACCGCTGGGGCAGTAAAGCCATTATCCCCCGCGCGCCACCCTCAGACTCACTTTATGGGTCTGGAGTAAACACTGTCCAACCTGCACGTGGTTCAGATCAACGGTCACAGGGCGAGGAGCGGAGAGGAGCTCTGAATCCTTTTGTTATCATTAGTGTTTCCTGCCTGTCTGTGGACACAGCATGTGTTTGATCCAAAACTGTCCTTCTTGCACATTATTGCAGTTTATAGTAAGCGCGAATGCACCATAGGCTTCCCTTCAGTTTAGCTGCGAGTAAACTGGGTACAGGCATGGCGCCTTTGGTCTTTAGGGATCCCCAACATGAACCCGTACGCCGGATCTAGGAAACGATACCTTTAGAAGTGTACGGACTGCTTAACAAATATTTGAACGGACGTCTGTTTGTTTGACAGGACAAGGCAATCCAACAAAGTTACGAAACTATGTTTGCCACTGATCCGATCCACTGGGCATTTGTTTCTACACGTCATGCATTCATCCTCACATATACTGGTCTAAGAAACAACATCCACTCACTCACACACATTTAGTGCTTACACCAAAGGTAATGGTGGAAGCGAGAGCAGTGGTGACGAGGCTAAGATTTCAAAGCTTTCCATCTTTTGCATAGTGAGTCAGTTTGACTTCTCTGCACCTGTTTAAACCCTGGCACTGTTATTCAGCCACTGTTTGTTTGTGTGATTTTAGTGGCAGGAGGCACAGGAAGCCTTCTAGCTGCAAAGCTGGATGATGCACTTTTCAGTGTGAATCAGTATCTAAATCTTAGTGCTGGTGGTGATATGAATGCTGGTATTTTCACCAAATGTCCACGATCCGGTGTGCATCTTAACGGCAGCAAGCTTTGGCAGTGCTTGGCGCTCTTTAAGCACTAATAGGGCTGTGCAGTTCATCGAAATCGCAATATGTATAGATATGAGGTTTTTTGTTTTTGTTTTAAATTGCCCCAATTTATTACATTTTCCCCCATTTTCACCCTTATTTTCTCTGCATTTCTTGACATTGGACATACAGCAAAATCAATATTATGAATTTGCATATCTTCCATGCAGCAATTTCGATATGCTATTGAAGACGACATATTGCCCAAAGTCCTCCTCCAAAGTGCAGACATTTTGTAAAGGCCCAAAGATTGTGACTTGTTTGTGGACGAAAAGGACACAAACACTCTGAACCGTGTAGAGGTAGGACACATGTGTGTCTGGCTCCCGCTGGTCCGTCCTTCATGGGATAGGAAAAACAGGACTGTAGATCTGGACAGGACTTTGGCCAGTGCCCCCCCCCCCCCCCCCTTTGCCTTCAGTACAAAGCCTGTGTCATTTGCATGAACTGTCCCACATGAATGCAGCTGATGGGCCGGTGTTGGAAGTATTGTGCTGAAAACATGACATGATGACAACAAAGAGGGCTTTCAGCAAACTGCTCCCCACCCCCACACTCACCTCACTCACCTCACCCAGGTCAGCCTCCCCCCCACACCCACCTCACCCAGGTCAGCCTCCCCCCACACTCACCTCACCCAGGTCAGCCTCCCCCCCCACACTCACCTCACCCAGGTCAGCCTCCCCCCACACTCACCTCACCCAGGTCAGCCTCCCCCCACACTCACCTCACCCACTCTTAATGGACTGAAAACCAATGCATTGTGACTGAGAAAAAGAGTTCATGCTAAATGAACGTATGTAATAAACTGTGGTGAAATAGTAATATCGTTATGTTAATAGTAAAGACAGTTGAGGAACATTTTTCCGTGTTTTCCCGCGCCCCCCTCGGACAGATTCCTCGGGTGATCGCGCAGCTCCTTGACGGCGCAGGGTCCTACAGAGTGAACAGCCTCTCCAGAGCGCACACTTTGATCGTCCTGAAGTGCTCAACTCAAGGGCCCTGCACTCTGGGGGATACATATATTGAGGGTTTGAGTGTCTACCAATATCTACTATTTACTGATCTCACAGATTAAGAAATTCACTTCTTACAAAAGTAAATTTCTTTTGGGGAAAAAAAAAAAAATCTTCCAAAAGAAGAAAAACATTTCTTCAGCCGCCGTGGCAGCTGTGAGTGAAAAAGTAAATGGTCCTCTTTTGTAAGAAGTGAATTTCTTAATCTGAGAGATCAGTAAAGCATTGTCTTGTCTTTCTAACGAGATGTTTTCTATTAAGAAACTGTAATGAAAACACATTAAAGAAGGATCACTGGACATTTCCTTGGCTACATGACATGCACTATTTGGTTATATTGATATAAAATAGACACCACATTAATCTAATCATTAGAACATTTGGGGGCGATGGTGGCGCAGACAGTAGAGCTGGTCGTCTTGTGTGATCGGCGGTTTGAATCCTGTAGGTGCACACTGTCGTTTTGTCCTTAGGCAAGACACCTCACCCACCTTGCCTCCAGTGTCTGTGTACAATGAGAGTGTAAATGGGTGACTGGTTCCTTGATGTAAAGCGCTTTGAGTGCCTAAAGCAGGTAGAAAGGTGCTATATAAATGTGACCATTTACCATAAATTATTCTTTACCACCATTTAATAACCTTCAATTAATCACAAACACTGAGTGGCATATATGATATATTACTGTTGCTGAACCAGTCATAGTTTCTTTCCCAGCTAGCATTAGTATACTGCTGTTAGCTTTGCTTTCCTATGTAGTGATCAAGTGTATCGAAGTGTAAAACTAAGTCGATTCAAATTCTGAGATACCGCATGCCAATATTCAATATTGGACATTTGACCCGATATCATATTTTTTCCAGTAGCTCCGATATCTGATACTGGTGTCAGATCAGTGCATCCCTACGTTAAAGTTGTTTTTGTCAGGTGTAAAGTTTCCATAGGATCCCATTCAATAGAGTCACCCCGAGCCACTAGGGGGTAGTATCACATTAGAGGCCGACCGATATGGGGTTTTCTAAGACTGATGCCGATGCCGATATTTTGGGATGTTAATTGGCCGATACCGATATGCTCAGCCGATATTTTTGACTGATATTTTTGGCCGATTTTTCCAAATGTCTGGGGTATAATCCTGTAAATACAAATACTTGGCCAATTTTATTTTATTACTTTAGGTGATCCAATCAGTTTCTGTCCCAGCTTTAATTAGTTGTTGTTAGCATTAGCTTATTGTTACTAGCCGCGGCTTTTTGCACGGCGATCAAAATACAATAGTGGATGTTAAAACTAACTCAGCGACTGAATTCTGATTCTGCACTTCAAAATGACATGCAGCATGTCCATATTGACGGAGTTTTAGTGAAACTTGTGTTTAACAAACTTGAAGCTAACCAATTGTCATTGCAATGTTTCTCTGTTCCCCTGAGGCCGAGGGAGTTGTGGGAGGACTCGTTTTAAAGCCCTGACTTTGCTCTTTCCAATTAAAAAACATGGGAAGTCTCTATCATTTTCGGTCCCGGAAATACCTCCTTTTTTTGGCGCTAGATCTGCCGATAGCCGATATGGTAAAATCCCAAAAATATCTGCCCGATATATCTCTAAATCACATCACCCCGCCATGATGGCCAAAAAGGAGTTTGATCCTCGCCCATTAGTTGTTAAGCAGTCTTGATAAAAACGCCCACTCGCGGCAATACTGTCATGTGATTGGTCCACGCCAGTGGATCTGCGCACGTACCACGGTGGCGACGGTGGTGCAGAGAGTAGAGCGGGTCGTCTTGTGACCAAAGGGTCGGCGGTTCGAATCCCGCAGGTGCCCACTGTCGTTGTGTCCTTGGGCAAGACACTTCACCCACCTTGCCTCCAGTAACTGCGTACACTGGTGTATGAATGAGAGTGTGAATGGGTGACTGGTTCCTTGATGTAAAGCGCTTTGAGTGCCTAAAGCAGGTAGAAAGGCGCTATATAAAATGTGACCATTTACCATTTACCATTTACCTATCAGCTCTGGCTTTTCAAGATGGATGGTTACCAGCTTGATCTATCAACAGATAAACTTTCTCCGGGAAACAACGAGAACACAGCGTAGTATTTGATTTAATGTTGTTTCATTTAAATGGGAACATTTACATATTTTTTTCCCCCACCTCTTTTCTCGAAGATGAACTAAGATTTGCAACATGTCTGTGTAGGCTCTCAGTCGTACAGGTGTTGTCCATGTTCAGTGAAGGTTCTTGAGTCATCTTCTGTACTCGGTACTTGAAGTCTTCGAACGTCTCGCTTCTCAGCTAAAAGGCTTCGTCAGCGCACTAAGATTAGATTTGCAACATTCCCTCTGAAAAAGAAATGTTTGCAGCTAACGTGTCAGCAAAAATAAACCAAATTTAAACGTGGCTCTATCCGATTTCCAGATTTCATTGCCAAAAATGCAGTCACGATATTGTTTACGCCACACAAAAACTTGCTTAGCCCTAGAGGCAGCTTCTTTTGATTTCGATCTGTGTGCGTGTGTGTGCGTGTGTGTGTGTGTGTGTGTGTGTGTGTGTGCTCGCTCGCTTTGCAGGGAGCGGCTACAAACGTGCGAGACCGTGCAGAGCTGTGAATATTCAGAAGCGTCCGCCCATGCAGCGGCTCTCTCTCAGGAAGTGGGATTGCAGCACTTCCCCGTCTCTTTCTCTCTCGTGCACAGTCTGGCAGACCCGGCGTGCACGCACCGTCTCGCACAGAGCCAGGGCGAGAGTGCGAGCGGCACGGGCGAGGGGGGGGGAGGGTCTGCGGCGTGTGGGCGGCATCAGAATGTGTGCATAGATAAGCGGCGGACGGGGTTCACTGGGCTGCTCGCTGAAAGACGAGTTGGGCTTTCCAGGGCCTGGGTAAACCAGGCAGGAAGGAATACGTGATTGGGACATTTTCGTAGGACAAGGACTGCGGTTGGATTTGCGATTTTTGAATGGATTCAGGTTAAAGTGCAGGTTAAAGGGCTGTTGTGTGAGGCAATAGCTATGTCGCAAGAGGCCAAAGTGAGTCATAAAATCACTGAGGTCTGCCATCTGACTTGAGGTTAACACATTTCCTACCAACACAGCATAAAACAAACACTATGAGAGCTTTAAAATGTGCAAATGTTCTTGTTTTGGTTCACAATATCATTTAAAGTTCGATATACATCGAGGCAGGAAAAAAAATCACGATAAACGATATTGAAGACCTTTTAACGCCACAGAAACTAACTCGAAAAGCTCTGTTCAAAGAAGTACTTTGTAAAATTGTAATATATCCCGCAATCAACATGAATACTCGGAAACACAACATACAGCGGGTGCTTCATTAGAAAAATGAGGAAACATGTAAATAAATGCACAGACGATAAACAATAAGTCCAAAAATGTATTGTTCATGTGTCATTTATTGAAGGATAAGTCGATATATGCCATTATGCCTGCATATGCTGCATTTTTAAAGGTACACTGCGTAACATTTTGAACTATACTGTTGCCATCAATACAAACATGCTCCTAATAACCAGCTCAACCCACAAAATGCTATCACTGCAGTGGGTAATCAAAGAATGTATCTGGATGAGGACCTAACCTGTTTGAATCTCAAATTCTGCTGACTTTAGTCACATCTCCATGGAGACGAGCTGGAGACGTACCCACTCCCGGTAAAGCTACAGTCATGTCTTAGTAGAGCTTACTAAGTTACAAAAGTTTAGGGCCCATTTTCTCCAAATTTGAGGTTGTCATGAACTCTTGCGACCAAATCTCGTTAGTAGCACCTACAGACACTGCATTTCCCGGTCTTGTCCTTTGCCCTTCTAACTCCTGCCAGATTTATTGAGATTTGATCCCCCCAAAAAACATATTATTTTATTGATTCTTTCACAAAAAACTTCCAAAAAACTAACCAAGATCCAAAAATCCATCCATCCATCCATCCATTTTCTTCCGCTTTATCCGGGGCCGGGTCGCGGAGGCAGCAGTCTCAGCAGAGATGCCCAGACTTCCCGATCCACGCTCACCTCCTCCAGCTGTTCTGGGGGACCCCGAGGCGACACCAGGCCAGCTCAGAGACATAGTCCCACCAGTGTGTCCTGGGTCTTCCACGAGGCCTCCTCCCAATAGGACATGCCTGGAACACCTCCCGAGGGAGGCGACCAGGAGGCATCCGGAACAGATGCCCTAGCCACCTCAGCTGGCTCCTTTCGACGTGAAGGAGCAGCGACTCTACCCCGAGCTCCTCCCGGGTAACTGAGCTCCTCACCCGATCTCGGAGGGAGGGTGCGCCCAGCCACCCTGCGAAGGAAACTCATTTCGGCCACTTGTATTCGCGATCTTGTCCTTTCGGTCATTACCCAGATCTCATGACCATAGGTGAGGGTGGGAACGTAGATCGATCGGTAAATCGAGAGCTTTGCCCCCTGACTCAGCTCTCTCTTCACCACAACAGTCCGATACAGCGACCGCATCACTGCTGACGCCGCACCGATCCGTCTATCGATCTCACGCTCCATCCGTCCCTCACTCGTGAACAAGACCCCGAGATACTTGAACTCCTCCACTTGAGGTAAGGACTCCCCACCGACCTGAAGCGGGGAAGCCACCTTTTTCCGGTGGAGAACCATGGCCTCAGATTTGGAGGTGCTGATCCTCATCCCGGCCGCTTCACACTCGGCTGCAAACCGCCCCAGTGCGCGCTGGAGGTCCTGATTTGATGAAGCCAACAGAACAACATCATCTGCAAACAGCAGAGATGAGATCCTGAGGTTCCCAAACCGGACACCCTCCGGCCCCTGGCTGCGCCTAGAAATTCTGTCCATAAAGGTAATGAACAGAACCGGTGACATAGGGCAGCCCTGGCGGAGACCAACACGCACCGGAAATGCCAAAAACACCTGGAGTTTCTTTCCAAAAATCCCATCTGAAAAAAATAGGTTATCAACTAATATGTCTGATCTATCGACAAAAAGCCCATTTTGTCACGGAAAAGAAATGCCACTGCTGGCCATTTTGATGCAGAAAATGTTTTAGATCAGTGGCATGTCCAGACCTTTTTTTTCTGGGGTTGCCCAGGGGTAGCACTTGGTTTTTCTGGGGTGGCACCAGGACTGGGTGGAGGGGGTTGGTGCTAATATTTCCTATTGCTTATAAAATGTTTTATGGTTTTGTGGTTTTGGTTATTTTATTTTACAGCTTTTGGTATAATTTAATTTTCCATCCATCCATCCATCCATCCAACTTCTTCCACTTTTCCGTTGCCGGGTCGTGGGGGCAGCCATTGCACCAGCCCCTATGGCTCCACCTGCAGGTGGTGGGTCCACAGAAGGACGGCCTCATGGTTCTAACCGGGCCCGTTGGTCTCTCATAAGGGGCTTCTGAACCGCTCTTTGTCTGACCCGTCACCTAGGACCTGTTTGCCATGGGAGACCCTACCAGGGGCACCAAGCCCCCGACAACAGAGCCCCAGGACCATGTGGGCGCTCAAACCCCTCCACCACGTTAAGGTGGCGGTTCCAGGAGGGGTTGTATGTTATGCGCCGGATAATTTTTTTTAAAATAACAAGCAGGCAAAAGCAGTGCAACACATTTTGGAACAAATGCTATTTAATATTAGTGAGGTAAAATCTCCTTGCTGGACCAACCAATAAAAATCCAAGCTGTGCCACCACTAACTAATGCTACCACCACAATAAAATGGGTTGGATTTTGTTACCTACAAAGTGCCAGTCAGCATTATTTTTTGCTTAGTAATAGTAATGTGCATTATAGCATTAATATTAGGGATGGGAATCGAGAACCGGTTCTACAAGTAGACCCGGTTCTGTTTGAGCAAAGCGGAGCGAGACACACGTATGTAATGATGTAGTTCTTGAGTCTGTTTAACGCTGCCTCGAAGTAAGCAGGGAAACAGGGAGAGGAAGGCCCAATCTCAATTCTACCCCTTAGCTCCCAACTTAGCCCTTCCTCTCCGTTTTGCGCGTTCACGAGAGACGAAAGAGTGTCGTCAATTAAAACAGTCCATTGTTATAAACGTGTCAGTTCTACGTTTTCGCTTTGCTGCTGCGAACGCTCTGTTTATTTGCACTGTATTGCCTAGTTTTGGAGTTTCTTTCCAAACGTTCGATACGTCGCTATTGTCATGACACACGGGGTTCAGTGCCTCGCTGCTGCACCCGCTGTCTCCCCGTGCCGCTGTGCTCTGAGCCCGGGTCCGAGACTGTCTGTCCCCGGTCTGAGCGCACCTCGGCAGCCTCCGCTCAGGCCCGGGGCTCAGAGCGGAGTCTGCAGCTGCCTGTCCCCGCCCTGAGTGCACTGTGAGCGGGTCTACCTCTGCCCGTCCTTGCTATGATTGCACTGTGAGCGGATCGGCTGATCTCTCGCAGCTCTGGCTAACAGGCTTGTTGCAGTTCACACGGACAGGGGGAAGCAGAATGTAGCGCCGGATGAAGCAGAAATAGATAAAAATCTGTAGGGTTTGGGCTGAGACCGAGTCCTGTTGTTTAGGTGTTACAAAACAGCATCACTCTGTTACAAGTTACAGACACTTGTTGAAAAGTACAAATGTTACATTATATTTTAGAGGATGCCAGGCAGGCTGAGTGCCAGCAGGAGCTACAGTATATTTGGAGACTTGCTTTATGTAATACATTTTTTTCTTGGGAAAACTAACAATGTGTCTTTTTTGATAGTTTATCAAAAGCACATTCATTCCTTGCTTAACACACAGACAAGTCAGGCATCAATAAGAGAATCGATAAAGAATCAAATCAATAGGTACAATTATTGATGGTATTGATAAATAAAGTCTTCAATTCCCATCCCTAATTAATATACATTTTATTGTCTATTCTATATGGAAGCTACAATCAGTGATTAACACTGCATAACAAAGGCTTCTTCTGATGGTTGTGCTGGTGGGGGATGGGTGTGCTAATGAGGAAACACTACCACAGATATCCCTCATGCTTCCTCAGCCTCCCGGAGTGGGGTGGCCCAGCAGAAATGCCACCCCTGGCCACTCCCTAGACACGCCACTGTTTTATATGAATTTGTTCAACTCGCACTACTTTTCTTTTCTCACCTTTATGTCATGTACAGCAAAACTGATAAGTCTTAAGTTTATTTATATGTCCCAATAACACTTGTTGAACCAGGAAGAAAGGCCAGGTGAAATGTTGTTGTGTTAGATCAATGTAGGACAATGTGTAAGACAGTTTGAAACGATGGGGCGTGTTGGCGGAGGCTTTCGCGGCGCCGCTGTCCGTCTGAGCGACAGAAGTGATGATGTTCCTCCTCGTCAGCCTCGACACTATAACGGTCCAAACGCCAATACCTCATCGATCAAAGCCTCGGAGCCAGACACCCGGCTCGCCGCACTCACATGCTGAGCCAGAGAGGCCGAGGGCAGCGACGGGGCAAAAAGAAAAAAAAGAATCCTGTTCATTTTGGAACAGGTTTGTCGAAATCCGATTATTCTGGATCACCACCAAGCTACCAACTGACTGAACGCGTTTCTTGTCAGGCGACACTTTGAAAATGTGCTCGACAATGTGGAAAGTGTTTTTCTGCCCTTTTGTAGTCCGTTCAGAACAATTATCGTTTTGAGTGACGAAGCGATATTTGAGATTTCTGATGGTTTGCAAAAAATAGTGCTTCATTATCATTATCGAGAAAGTCCCCAAAGACACTGACATATTCATTTGTGTCAATATCATCGCCCAGCCCTAGTAGTTATATAACCTGTGATGCAAACTTAAATGGCTCTGTTACCATGGGTTACGGGTAATCAATACTGGTAACAGTTTTGGTCAGGTCCCAGCATGTGCGAGGACATGAGGGGATGATAGTAGGTCAGCGTAGGCAACAGGTGCCGACTGTTTTTTCATGAGTGGTTGAGTGAAATATTGATGAAAGGCGCACATGGCCCTCCGCGCTCCACTCACCACTCCCCCTCCGCGCTAGGGCTTTGACGGTGAGTTTACTTCTGCGCAAGTTCAGGCGCCAATGAACCTGACAAAAGCGCTCATCTGCTGCAATCAACCCAAAACATGCACAACAGGTTTATCCTGCAGCGGATTCTGGCAAAAAAGCCTGGAGACGCTCCTGGGGAAACATGTGAGGAGCAGTTGGCCTGTCACCAAATGTCACCAAATTTGAAGTTTGATATAATGAGAGAAAAATGTCGCGACTTTTTAATGCCACAGAAACCAACTCTAAAGCTTAATAATGTATATCCCATTGCAAATGAAGGTACAGCCGATAAACATTGCGGCCAAAATGTATTGTTTATCGATCATTTATTGAACAATAAGTCGATGTAGTTATCGTGGGTCTTGAGCTAGCTTTGGTTTGGGACAATGGGGGAAACTGTTGCAGTTGTTAAAATGTAGTCATTCGTGGGATATCTGGATCTGTAAAGGGGTCGCCCCGCTCTGGACTCATGGGATCCATGATGTAGCTGAACGAATAACTGCGACTCTTACACCACACTGCCACCGGAATGGAGCTGGGAGAGGTTTACAGGAAGAGTGTTTGTGAGAGGCTTGACTTGGTGGCGGCTGAGTGAAGGAATCCAAGCATGTGAGCATGTGCATGTATGTCGGCGTACACCTCTACGTGTGTGTGTGTGTGTGTGTGTGTGTTGGCACAGCATCAGCTGCAGGAGGAGATTAGCATGCGCTTGGAGCCGGCTGATTTCCTTCCCATCTGCCCGTCTCCCAGTGCATCCCCCGCACGCACACACACACACACACACACACACACACACACACACACACACACACACACACACACACACACACACACACACACACACACACACACACACACACACACACACACACACACACACACACACACACACACCAGCAGCAATGACAATGCTATAGAATATTGGGGAAAACAAAATGATACGGTTGCACCATATCAGGATAAACCAAACCGTTTTACTGCAGGACGTTCCACGCAAAAAAAAAACAGATTGGACTGAAAAGGAATAACTAAAACAACGGAACTCATGTACATTTACAAGGTCCACATTTTTCAGGTGTTGGGCTGAGTCAGTGAAAAATGCTGAAAATGATTCACTTTTTCTCATGTGCTCTCGCCTGGAGAGCAGAGATTTGGACTAAACCAGCTTGAAGTAGCTGCAGAGGGGTATTCGACGTCAAATGGTATCTTCTCCCTGTCGCTTTGGGTTCTTTGGGCACCTCAGCATTGATTTCCCCCCCCCCATTATAGATACAGATGTCAACGCGTCATACAAGGGGGCGTGGCCTTCCCGAGGGGGAAGAAAACCTCTCATGGGAATCACAGTTTGTCACTATTTTTAGCCGTTTTCTGGCGGACTCTAAACATATTTATCACACACAAAGTCAAGCCAAAATAAGGTCCATATAGCTTTAGCATATGCAACATGTGCTAACGTTAGCTTCCTGGTTAGCATTGGTCAGTTTTTTAAGTATTTACGGACTGTTGAACCACTTTGCTCCTCTCCATGTCTCTGTCTCTCTCTTTAGTAGAAAAATCTATTCATAATTCGGCATTTGTATAAAGTATTGCTGAAGAAATGGGAGAAAGTTCAGTTTTCCCCGTCTGGCGCTTTGAGCATATGGGCAATCATTTATTGATTGATCGGTTGGTTTATTTGGTCGGGACAGTGCATGTTAATGAACATACATGGGTCTCATGCATGTAAACAAGCCACACTGGATTGTAGCCTTGGGCTGACTTCCATCCGTCGTCCCCCATGTGCACTCTCAAACACACTCTCATTCATCCTGGCCTATTGTACATGTTTTTAGTGGTAGGGGGAACTGGAGTACCCGGAGGAAACCTACGCAGACACGGGGAGAACATGCAAACTCCACACAGAAAGGCCCGTCCAGGTGGGAATCAAACCCGGGACTCTCTAGCTGTGAAGCATGAGCTCTAACCGCTGTACTACCGTGCCGCCCAATATGGGTGATTCCAGGGATGCCGTCTATATTTATACAGGCTTTAATTTTTAGCTGATTGCATGCTGATGACCTGATGGTGCTGTGATAGACAAAAGGTTGGGCAGATGGGAGCACTTCAGCAGTAGAAGAAGAAAAAGCTAAGTAAACACAATGCCTCAACTCAGCCGTAAAGGAAGCAAAACGCAACTTTATATTCCCATTTTGCAGGTCTTTGCAGTATGACTTTGTAAACCGAGCGTGTCCCGACTGCAGGGAAGCCGCTGCAGTGTGGGCTGCGGTCCCGGGAATGTCCTTTGTGTCTGTGGAGGAGGGGCGAAGGGTCAGGGGGGGAGTGTGGAGGTCCCAGAGGGGGTAGAGCTGCTGCTGCTGGTGGGAGGTGATCAGCTGTGTCCCGTTAGCCCTGAGTCATGCCTCCTCCGTCGGGTCAATAGTATGGCTGATGTTGAGCTGCCACAATGAAACACCTGAATTGCAGTGTTTACAGATGTGGAGCATTTGATGGTTTAGATCAGAGCTACGTCGTCGCGCCAGATTCAAAACAGGTTCCAAATAGGGACTATCAGGCCGAGATCAAGATCGTGGCTCTTGTTTGACAGCGGGAAGGTTTCAGGTTTGATTCCAAGTTTTAAAATGGGTCGTACCGTGATTAAGAGTGGCCTCTCCGAGCATGTTCTGAGATGCAGGTGATTGTAGTTTAGCCGTCACAGATGAGGGATGGAAGAATTTTGAAGATATTCCATAAACGTGATCTATTTGTGTCCCCAGATCTGATGTTGTTTTAATGAGAACAATTTGAGTGTTTTTGTTTATTTACTCACAATAAGAAAATCGTTTTACACAATATAGAAGTTGTCTGTGTTTATATTGCTTGTTTTGGGTAGAGTTGGAGCTGCCAAGTCTTATAGCTAAAGTCGGATTCCAGCCCGCCAAATCTGGCAACGTCTCATAACAAATACAAAATATTAGGCGACTGCTAATGCTTATTGCGACACAAACATTAATGCTTCTACCACGGCTACAACTGCTAATGCTATTGCTAACATCCACAATAGCTTATTCTCACGGAGGAGGCTCTGCTTCTGCTAATCAAAGAATTATTACAGAGAATTCTTGTTACTTTTTTTGTGCTCCTGTTTAGCCTTAAGAGGAGAGTCAGAATCAACACAAACAGCTGTGACGGGAGCGCTAAAGCCTTTTGTTTATATTAAGTAGCCATGTGCTCAGGCCTTCACAACAACACGACCCTATTATGTTTCATTGTACGTGACAAGGATCATTTTTCATTTATTTATCTTAAAGGTATCGATACATTTGGTGGTGTTGGAGGTCTCGCCCAGTCAAAAATGTAATTGAACAGTCCCAGTCCCCAATAAGGCGGTAATTAGCGCTAGTGCCGCCTCCAGATGTCAAAGCTCCGTGAGTCTTCTCTTCAGTTCGAGGATGGTATGTCTACAAACTTCCGTCTATACCTCAAGGCGACCCAGGTTGATGTGATGGTAGTAGCGTTTGTAAACCACTCCCACGCGAGCGATCGGCCGTGTACGCGCTCGCACGGAGGAGTCAGGAAGTGGTGCTGTGAAACATCAGCCTGCACATCCTGCAGATCGATGCTGTCCGGCCGCGCAGCTCCTCACTTCAGTAGTAACTCTGTCTGCTGTCTCTGCCTGCAGACACAGGAAACGAACCTCACAGCTCCTATACGTGCAACAATCAGCAGTTTGAATAAGGCTAGAAACGATATCTGTCCGCTGATGACATGTAAGTGAGGACAATGCAAGAGCTGGAATGATAAAAAGTGGCTTCATTTAACATTTGAAGCCTCACTGTATTCGCTCACTGTATTTCGCCCTGTAAACAGGAAGAAATAGGCTACAAACATTAAACCAATGAATGCCACATAAATCTAAAATATTTTTGTAACTTAAACTTATGCAAAAGTTCTGTATTTCTAATTTTTCTAATTTCATTTAATTTTAGCCTTGTTTTCCCCCCAAGTTAGCATTTCTAAGTCTTGTTTTGACACATTTCTAATGATTTTTGTTGAAATGCTTTAGTAAAACATCTCAGTAATTGCCATTGCTATATGTCTGTGTAAGCTCTCAGTCGTACAGGAGTTGTCCATCTTCAATGAAGGTGCTTGAGTCATCTTCTGTACTCAGTAGTTGAAGTCTCGAGACAGAAGATGACTCAAGAACCTTCATTGAAGATGCCATTGCTATAGTTATAGAATACAGTCAATTCCCTTCTCACATCGCTCGAGATGTGGAAGTGCAGGACTGACAGATTTACCACAAAGAGGTGCCTGCCGTGCCCCGCTGGGCTGTAATGAAGTGATGGATGCGATCTGGTGATGGGAGTGGAGCGTACCGATGACCTCACAGTCACCTAATGGCCGCAGGGGGACGGGCTCGCGGCTAATGTGTCCATTAGCCTTCAGACGCATCCTCCGCGCGCACTCACACGGAGAGACACTTCCCTCTAACTTCAGACCCAGATACCTTTCATACGGAACACTTTTGGACATATATCTTATTGGGACGGAGCGCAGGCTCTAAAGGTAATCAGAGGTGGTCAGTAACAAAGTACATTTTTGAGGATCTGTAGCTACTTTGTGTTGGGAACTTGTACACTCCACTACATTTCTCTAAAGCTTTCAAACTCAGAAAGTCAATTTTCCCATTTGTTTGGTTCATTCAATAATGCACACTCCAGAACCATAGGTGGCGCTGTGCAGATGTACTGACTCACAACAAGGAAGAAGGTTTATCCCCATCGTGCTGCATTACAGACGAGAATTCAAGCACGATTTTTGAAGCTGTGACGTTATTTTACTAAAGCAAATACTTGCATTTGACTGTGCGACTTTGCGTCCCGGTTTTACTCCGCCTAATAAGGCCCGAGCCAAAGTAAAGCTCTTGGGTGAAAAAAGTGTGGAGAGACGGAGTAAGTCGGGGTTGTATAGTGCCAAAGGCGTAGGGTGAGCCTGATATGTGGTCACATGAGCAGAGGGGTCACATGATCAGCCGTCACCACTTCCCTGTCCACAGCCCACACGTCCACCGCTGCACTGTGCACTTCCAGTGGCCTCTCTGGCGACTGTATACATGTACCAACCGACTAGGGCCTGCACGGCTGATCGCAATCACAATTTGTGCCACATGAGCGCACGACAGCAGTTACTGGCTGTTCAGGCTTTTAGTTTAGAAATGGATGTGATTCTTCTACTGGTTTAGCAACTCATTGTTCTGTTAGTGTCTGCAGAGTTACATGTCAAAAAGATCCCAATCTCTGTCTCTGTGCTGAGAGACGAATTTGACAAGAAATCTCTCCGGGTTCTTCTCTTTCAGAAAAGCCCATTAGAGACCAACAATTCGATTCAGCTACAATCAAATTTGCCAATGTTGCAGCGACGTGACGTTCATGACCGAGCAACTCTTTTGAACGGCTCTCTCTCTTTGAACTGGATCTCAATTGTGAAAAGAGCCAGATCTTTCTTTTTTTTTTTCAGTCAATTTTACCCAGAACTCCCTCGAACAAACCTAAGAATCAGACCAACAACGGAGCAGGCGACACAGGTGAAAGCTTTTAGCGCTCAAGTCAAAGGTGAATGCACTAAAAATGGTTTGTCAGACATTTTAGACACAGTAATTTTAGATTATTACATTTTTTAAAAGTGTGCCTTTTATCGATGGCGTCTTAGATATTGATGGCGTCTTACCTGACTGGCGTTATTCAAATTTGATATTCAAAAGAGCCAGTCTTTTGAATGGCTCTTTGAAATGAACGGCTCCCAAAGACTCGGCTCCCAGAAAAGAGCCGTAAATCCCAGCACTAAAATGTTACATATTTTCTTCTGAAATGTGAAGCTTTTGAAAACGCAAAACCCCCAGACCCAATGTTTCCTAATTACTTTTCTAATCATGATTTTTTTTGTAACACATTGCGTAATCCGTTACAAAGTCTGCACATACGTACCGTGGCGAGCTAAGTAGACTATTTAGTGCACTCACTCTGTTGGTGATTCACTACTTTCTCATGACATTAGCTAATGTCTTATTCTTAACAGTTCATTGAAGTGGTTTAAACTCAGGATTTACAACAGCCTTTCTGACTGCTTTCATAAAGTCGTGTCCAGTTCAAAGACCTGTTGCTGTCAGCCGTTCACTTTCCTTCTCCGAGGGGGAATAGCCTGCGTCTGTGGTTGACTCGCAAACGGCGAAACCTGCGCACAACAGGAAGGAAGTATCCGCGAGAACTGAAAGACATCTTTTTGTGCTTGTATTTGTCGGAGTGTTAACATTGCATGTGTATCTTGTATTAGAGTTTGGACTTGGTCTTGTAAAGCCTTTTGACCTAACATAGTGAAACATAGTCTTTTACTCATGCCAGCGGCTCAAATACAGATAAATAAAATGATTTTCGTAAAAGCTGAATGATTTTGCGTTGTTGTTTTTTTCTCAATCACGGTCAAATTCCCCAAAGGCGATGCACCAAGGACAAACTCTCTTCAATGTCGTGAGTCAGTGAGGAATAGAAAGCATAATACACTTTTTAATAATGTGGAGTAAAAGAAGTGAGGAGTAGAAAGCATTATACTCTTTTAAAGCAGTACTAAGTAACGTGTTTACCTTAATAAATCCTTTCCATAGTCCCTCTGGGGGTAATACAAGTGTTAATGGGATGATTGGAGGGTCTTTCATCTCCCCCTGGTGTCTCTGGCCAGAAAACCATGCATGCAATTTGCCTGCCACTGGGCCGGAGCAACCAATACACACTAATGGAATCACGAAGTAGAAGCTAACAGGCTAACGAGCAAAGCTAACTGCGGGCTAGCGCTACTTTAAACAGTATTTACAGCCAAGTTTGAGTGAAAAAAATATACCCATTGTATAACTGGATGTACAACATCCCTCTCTCCCTTCACCTTTTCTGTCAGCGTAGTATTTACTCTCCAAGACATTTAATGGCCTTATGGCCTCTAGGGGCAAGAGTTACTTAGTACTGCTTTAAATAATGTGGAGAGAAGTTCTCAACAAAAATACTACTCAAGTGAAGTGAAGATTATTAATAACTGCACTTAAAGTGAGACATGCGTGCAATGTTTTAGTGTCAAAACAAAAATGGTCCAAACTCAAGCGTTGCAATGTTTATTGGGTGATGTTTCGTCAACTTGCACCTTTCAGATTTAGTCTGAAATCACTGCAACATGGCCAGGCTCCGCCCAGTTCTCCCTTCCCCTCTTATTGAAAAACAAAATAAGAGATCCAATTATTGACAAGTAAACTGTGATCATTTCGATTTGATTACCCTAGTATCCGTCTTTCCAGAAGCCAAGAGTGAACGGTTAAAGGGCAGGGTTTCCCAAACTTTTCAGGTAGTGACCCCTGACATATCGATGCGAACAACAGTGAAATGTAATTAGCATTTGTACACATTGAAATAGTTTTCAAAGTTTTGACAATTGTATCTTGAAAGAATCTCCCCGGCTTAGTTCCTCGTGACCCTGACTTTGAGAACCCCTACACGAGGGTACCAACGCCCCTATCCCTGCTCCCTGCCCTGGCGTAAAGGGAACAGTGGTGTGGACGACGTGTTGACCTAATCAGGCCTCCTTGAGTTTACGTCCGTGCGCTGAACAAACAGAGGCTTTTGTGTGTGCCGCGTGCTGGATGCGACTCTCAAAGTCCTACTCACCGGGTTGACAAGTCCCACCGGAAGTTCACGTCCAAGGCCAACTTAAATAAACATGCAGTATTTTGTGTTGTTGCAGTATTTGGCGCAAGAGGGAGTGCAATACTACAACTAGGAAATCCAGTCCTGATTTGATCTTGATCCAGGGCTGGTACTACTAATGTCGGTTATACAGAAGCCAGTCCACAGCAGATGTGAGACGGTAATGCCATTCGCATTAAGTTTCAAACAACTTCTTAAAGTGAACTTCTGTAAGTTTAAATGTTTTACCAATTGAAAAGATTGCATATAATTGACCGCCAGGGTCTGAAATTTGACGAAACGTAAGTGATAAAAAATAATCATATTTTATCTGAAGTCCCTCCCTTTGCTGATCTCAGCAACTGATCAGAATCCCCGGGCTATCACTCTGACCAATGAGATGAGATTTCCTGTAAACTGGCCTGTCAGGTCCAATCAGGAGGGGAGGAGCTTGATTGTTTATTGTCAAATTTCACTCTTGCTCTTTCCTCACTTTGTAATCTTACAGGCCATCACTTTAAAGCCACTTCAAGCTCCACCCTTGAGGAAAACCTCCACACCATCTGCATTCATTCTTAACTCGGTGCAGCAATACCATAAATAAGACTTTTACCTCGACCCAATCCCTCCATCTTTAGTAATTAGCTTACATGTTTCTTCTTCTTGACTGAATATTATTTAAAGTTTCTACCCTAACTAGAATAGATATTTTTAGCTTCTTTACCTCCAGCCTAAGTGTTGCAAGTGTGCCGCGCGGGTCAGGGAGCAGGTTTGCTGTACGCTGTAGTGTGTGTGTGTGAAACCGAAGGGTGTGCGGTGAAAGCCTCTGCCCCCGGTCTGAGCGCAGCCTGTGGGGATCGGGTTACCGCCTGGAGCACTTCAGGGTCAACTGCGCGTCTCCTGTCCAGACGGCGCTGCGGTGCCGTCTACTTCCTGGGAGCAGCGTTAATTAAAGGAGGCTAAGTGTCAGCGTGTCATGTCCTTGTCAGGCCCTGGCTCCCTGTCCTCCGTCAGCACGGGGCCAGGCGTGAGCGGGAGTCAGGAGGTGCTGAGACAGGCCCCCAGGGGACCGAGCTGTGTCTTATTAACCCTGGGTCTGCACTAGGAACTAAATGATAGGGGTGTAACGGTGTAAATAGGCGTAGTGTTTCGGTTTGACATGTTTAGTCTTTTTGTCCATAATATCAAGGACAGCGGAACTAAAGTTTACATGTTTCACATGGACGCTATTGAGTGACGGACTTCTCATAGCAGGCCTTTTCAGTGTATTTGTCATATCGTAGAAATGCCTTTAGCTATCTGAGTCTGTTCCTACAAATGCATACATTTTGTAAGCTGTCAAATCCCTTACCAGTTCAAATTGAGCGTTCGATTCATACAAGGGAAGTCAGGCGCAATACTTAAGTATGGCTAGATATGTTTTGTCCTTTTCATGGCAATTATATGTTTGTGTTTATCATGGACATTTTAAAAGATGAAGTTCAGTGGCCTCTGGATGTGTATCCGACGCCACAAAAAGCAAAAACTTAACAGAATTTGACTTAGCATTAGCTCAGAGACAATTTTATGAGCCAATTTGTATCCGGTCTGTACCTTAACAATTTCTTACTAGGCTTTGACCTAAATGTGGTTGATGGTTGACAACAGCTGAACACATCTGGATCGGTTATATTTTGCAATGTTAGGTTGCTAATGCTAACGGCTATAGGAAAAATTCATTGAGCAGACTAACAGACTGTGAAAGTCTAGCCGACTTGCTAACAGACATTAGGATCGAACGCTGCATCTCCTTTTTATTTCAACACACCTTTTGACTGTTGGCGCTGACACGGATCACACTTTTGGAGCATTCCATGTGTCTAAACTCTTTGAAATGTGAGCGCGCAGGTACAGATTTGGACATATTATCGATGGCGAAGTAGTGGCTAGTCAGTGGTCCCCAAAGTGGGGGTCGCAAGATGATTTTGAGAAACCACTTTTTTACATTTCTGACATTGAATTTGCTGTATTTTGATTGAAAACAGCATACTTTAATGAAAATAGGCCAAATAACAGAAGGAAACCCGATTTTAAATGTTTTGCACCTTAAATTATTATAAATGCTAATTACACTTTACAGAAAGGGGTCCCAGGTTGTTAGCTGAGAGATTTTGGGGTCGCAGTATGAAAAGTTTGGGAACCCCTGGTTTACATTACCGTGAAAATGCTTCGTGAAAATATGAAACATGAAGGAATGAGTCCAGACACAACTAACACTTTAAATGTACATATGTTGGACATCCATTAGGTCGGGCTTAAACCATGACCAAAGTAGTTCTTAATGGGAGTGTACCATAGTGTCATTGTTATTTCCCTTATGCTCAAACTCCAGTTAAATGTCCAAATCGCAACAGCCCTGGTATGTGCGTGCTGTGCGTTGGTGTTTGTGTGTGTGTGCCAGCCTGAGCCGCTTTTAGCTCCGCTCGTGGCGTGTCACATTTCCACACGGTAAGCCTAACCTCCCACGGCCATGTGTGACTTTAGCAGCGCGCTCCTCCACCACACTCCCTCAGCAAACACGGTGGACTCTGGTCCGCGGCCGAGGAGTGGTCCGCGGCCCTCTGTCAGGGAGATAACACGTAGGCGAGGCCCAAGAGTGACGACGTGTTAGCTCGGTTTCCTTTCTCCGCCAGATTAACAGCTTTGAGGGTCTAACGGCCTTCATGTGACACTTAGCTAATGATAGTTGCCTGGCGGGACTAGTTACAACGCACTTCTGTAGTCAGCTATCCATTGTTTCGACAGGCTTATTAGCTAATGCACAGTATGTGGAGGGCATATAACATGTTAGCTCAGTGGCTCTCAAAGGTTATTTCATTTACGCTTCAGTTTGGTGTTTTTTTTCCTGGTTTACACCTGCTTTACATCCAGATTAGAATACCATAGTCCAATGGTCTGTCTTAGACACTTAAGCCCTGATTTGATCTTAGTCTGATTGTTCACGGAAGGGTAAATGTTTCACGAGGTGTGGTGTGAAAAGTTTGAGAAGCTAGACTATTTCACTGGGACATTAGCCTAAAACTTTACCCCATTAATGTTCTCCACACTAACTTTTTTTTTTTGGCGACGTTACATTTCGATCCTTGAAATGTGAAACTCGAAACTCATGACTTAGAACTAGTGCTGTCAGTCCATTCACTTTTAAAATCAGATGAATCCCACTAAACTACACGATTAATCAGGCAAAAGTGACAGGCGACTGTGGCTCCGACGGTCAAGCTTTTAACGCCTATTTCCTGTTAATCACAGTTGATGTAATTTAAATATTATACTGATCGTTAATACTAGGCTGACATTAGACCCTCTAATTTAAAGCATTTGCTCACTTTTCATTAACAAGCAATAACAATTTCATAAATCAGTCTGAAAAAGCCCAACCGCTTACACTGTGTGAAGTTTCAGATACAGGAGTGCATTCGGTCAAAACTTATGAAGTAATTAATGTGCAATTAATCCATTGGTTAGCTGATTATCTTTTGATTAATTGTGAATTAATTTTGACTTCCTTCTTCAGAACATGAACATTTTGACTTTTATTCAACTTCATTCATCGTCAAGTCGGTGTAAAACTCTCTGCAAACTGACAAGAGTTATCTATAGCGCCGGTTAGCACTGGTCAGTCTGTGGTAAGCTAGTTAGCTCTGGTTAGCCCTGGTTAGCAGTGGTCAGTTTTTACTCTCTGTCCTCTGTGTTGGAGTGCTGACCCGGTTCCACATTGCGTGCCTAATCCCAGTGTGTGGAAGGCGGGAGTGTCTGTGTGTTCCTCTGAGCGCATTACTGTGTGCCTCACTGCCTCCACGGCTCTCGCAGCCTCTTTCCAGACCCTATACCTCCCCTCCTCCGCCCTATCTCACACCGTCAAACCCCACATCTGGGCTAAAGGTGGAACTACTTCTTATCAGCGGCTTTTCACGGAACGCTGGAGCTAGAAACAAATGAACAGACAGAGAGAGAGAGAGAGAGAGAGATATCCAATCAGGGAGTGTGAGAGTGTCAGCTTAGAGTCGTGTTTTGACATGGGGCGGAAGAGATGCCAGGTCCTTGGCATTCCCGGGGAATCAAGCAGCTTTGAGACTTTTCGCAGGTGAAAAGGCTTGGGTATGTGTGTGTTGGGACAGAACCATTTTAGTGGTAAAATAGGTTCAAGTGAACATTTCCTCTTTTGGGCACCTAGGTAATAACATTTAACTTCTTTAGAAATGATATGCCTTTGTAAAAAGACAACAAATGCCAACAAAAGTTGAAGATATTGAGGTACGTCAATGTCGCAATAAATGATATTGTTGAAGACCATTCTATGCCACAAAAACTGTAACTCTAAAGCATAAAAATGGCACAAACCGTAGTTTTAAATGTATTAAATAACACGTAAACTGGGAAAAGGTTGCTTTTACAAAGGTTATTAAGAAGTGTACAGACAAAGTGGTATATTAGTGTATTAATTATCGCAAAAAGACAGATTTCATGTGTTAAAGGAATAGGCCACCGTTTTTACATACTGAGATATGTTCTTACCTTAGCTTAGACGAGTTCATTTGTACCTGTCTGGTCTACACGTGTGCTTTCCGTAACGTAAACACAGCACAGCTAGCGTTAGCATTTAGCCTCTCTCTTCTCCTCTATAGCTCCAAACCAGGTGAAGATAGAAGCTACCAAACTCTTCCACGTTTTCCAGATTTAAATATGGTTACGTGAAGTGTTACACTATACAAAATTAAACAATGTGCATTTTCTAAGCGGATAAAAAGGGGAACTATATTGTAAGGCGTAATAATACCAGGAGTAATTCGGCATCCGCACAGTGAAGTGAAGATGTCACTGCGCGGATGCTAAATGGCCTATTCCTTTAAAATATAAATAAAAAAATTGTGTGTGTGGGCTGGCCTCAGACCTGTATAACTTTGCCTGTTACACGGGTTCACACACTGCTGTCAGGGGCTGCAGTGAAGCTAGCGACTGTCACATCTTGTTAATCTATAGAAACATATTTATTTGCACTTCTAGGCTGTTGATCCGGGTTTAACGATATGGGACACAAATGAGTCAGGGGTGAATGAGTCTTTATCGCACTGTTACATCTACGTAGCGGAGCAGTTTGACGCAGTCAGTCTACTCCCACCGCGCTCCTTATTCAGCTCTGCTCTGATTTCTCCAGAGAAATGTGATATATGTTTAGGGTATGTGGGAAAAATTTACTTTGTAGCTCTTCTTTCTAAAAAAAACAAACAAACAAAAAGAAAAACAGAACATACATGTAATTATAGTTTTTCTATTAGAAAAACTATAATTACATGTATGTTTAAAAAATATATACATATGGTGTTGTTGCTTAGACTAAGCAACAACACCATGTGCAGATTTTTAGAACCGTTATAAAATGTCCATTTGGCCCGTTGCCTGGTACTGCTCCACTGAACACATCCAAGGGTGGATCAAAACAATCAAACATGTGCTTGTGAGCGATGGAGGATTTGAATCTTCGCTGATCTGGCTCCGAGAGGCAGAGAGGTGACAGTGGCTCACATGGCAGAGTGTGTCGTCTTATAAGGAGTTGGCGGTTTGAATCCCGGTTCCTGTCAGTCGTGCCTTGGCCAAAAGGGCATGCGAGACACTAGGCCACCCTAACCTCCAGCGTCTGTGTACACTGGTGTGTGAATGAATGAGTGTTTTCATGATGGAAAGTGCTTTGAGTGCCTAATGTAGGCGGGAAAGCACTATATTGAGACCATGTAGGCTGTATGCTGCTCAACAGTCCCGCCTACCTGAGTCAAAATCCTGTTTAAAATCTCCATCGACTTAAAAAAAAACAGTTAATTCAACATTTAGAAGAACAATGGCAGCTAGCTAGGTAAGCACCCGTTGGTAACTCATCTGCATAAAACACACACTGAGTGTAACCCCCGGCTCACATTAAATCCGGTTAAGGTCCGGTACAGCGTCCGCAATCTTAGAAAGTCATTAAAACCAATGTTGCACACTCACACTACTCCGCGAAGTCCAGGTCCAGCTACCGAGGACATCCGACGACAACGGAAAGAAAGTCTATTTTTGCCGGAGACCGGAGCCCCAACGGATCAAGCTGACAGAAAAACACGAGCCAAAAAGGAATTCAGGTCTCGTGAGAAAAGAAGATCCGGTGCATTTCAAAATAAAATCTGTCCGCTTACTACTTATTTGGTCTCGTTTACCGCCTGTACACGTGTGTAACGTCGGAAATGTAAACATTTCTCCATTACCAGTGACACAGGGGCACTAGTGTGTTTAAAGCATCCACTTCACTGGGGAGAGTCGTTGTATTGGCAAATACGGCTTTTGTTTACAAAAACTACCTATATATGGGGCTTTTTATCACGTGAACTCGTACCAAGAGCGAAACTCACGTGCACTTCTGTTCTCGCGAGGGCCGTTTCTGTGCCTGGCGCAGCATTTGGCGCCGGAGCTGGCGGAGCTGGCCACAGTATCAGCCGGACTCACTGTGAGTGGTAGTTTGGGGCAAACCCGGACCGGATCAGGACCGAACCCGGACCGAACCCGTACCGTAGTTAATGTGAGCCGGGGTAAGGTAACGGCACCAATTTTTCCGATACCGGCACTTGGTTTTCAATACCGATGTATGAAAAATGGGGAATGATTTGGAAAAAAATGGGGGGAAACTGGGTAAAAAATGTGGTAAATAAAGAAAATATTGGTAATAAAAATGAGCAAAAATAAGTTAAAAACAATGTTTTTTTAAATAGGAAAAGAGTAGGGAGAAAGAATGGACAAAAAAAAAACCTTTATCTGAGCTGAAGCCACTTACTTTAATGCTGTCCCTGGACCAACAGCACCAAAAATTGGATCTAAAGATATTGGGCTATACAAAACCATTGATTGATTGATTGATTGATTGATTGATTGATATCAGGGTTTATTAGGTTCCTCCTTTCGATACTTTAATTTTTTGCAAACCGTTAGTACCGTAACTTTTTTTAAATACCAGACTAGTATCATTTAACAATACCCAGCCCTAGTTAGTGCGGAGCTGATTAGCCTCCATCATGAATCCTGCCTATACACTCTTAATATCTGCATTTTTCAATACTGTACATGCAGCTCTGCCCGGACTAGAATGTTCCCTAGGACGATCTGTGAATTCTGATTACCCCCCCAATCAAAGTTCCAAGGTTCACATGGGGGGGTGGAAATCAAAACGGACTAGGTGTGACAGGGAATTTTTCTCTCTCCTCTGACTGTGTCCAAGTCCTGAAGCGTGTTTTGGATGTGCCCACGTCGCGTCCCACGTACTTTTTGGGCTCCGGAGTAGCCCTGACATCACCATCACAGCGTTGGGCCGCTTCATTATCCGAGCAGTAATTGCTGAGGCGACATGTGACGGACAAAGCGGCTCTTGTGTGCAGGTTCGCTGAGGCCCTTCCATACGGGCCTGTGACCTACTTTACCTTCCCCTTCCGCTGGCCACGAGCTTGCCTGACACCGCGCCTGCCAGGGCCTTTTAGAAACTCGGCCCAAGCTGCTTTTCAGATTACCAGCCGCTGCAAACGAGGTAATCGCCGTTCAGCACGAAAGGGCTTACGGGCGAGACTGTGTGCAGGGGCGGACAGCGCCTCCCTGGGGTGGAACAGTTGGTGATAATTATCCTGTACCAGGTATTTGGAAGTACATTTGGACACCTAGAAGCAGCATTTCATCCCTTTACAATATAAGGTTCTAACTATTGTTTAAATTTGTAATTGAGTTATTTATATTTCCATTCCTCTGTCTCCTCTGAATATCAACTTTTTGTAGTTTGATGCGTTACTTTTGTGAGCAAAAACACATTATTTTGTCATATGAGTGGTCAAAGCTTTGAACTTTGAATATATCAGAACCACTTAGACAGCAGGTAGAAACTAGGGATGCAACGATTCATCGAAAATCGATTTAAAACCCGATTTAAACTGCTTAAAATGTGAATCAATGTTAAAGCCACCCTCAGCTACTAAGCTCTACACCTCCCCCCGCCTCCCCCCCAACACAGGCCACACCATGTAAACACATACACGTGTAGGCATCGAAGCAGCAGTGCGGCAACAGTTAGTGGCTACACAGTCATAGATTAGCGTTAGCGGCTAACGCAGAGTTTAGCACTATGGCAGAATTTTACCAAAGATCGTGAACTGACAAACATCTGACCAACCTGCTCTGATTCTGCTGAAATCCTCATCAAAATGTCCGTTTGTCAAATAATCCAATATCTACAGGAGCTGTCATGTCTTTTTCCTTCTTATTATTACAAAGGCTGCACCGGGAGGCTGTGAGGCGTTCGAGGGTTGTGAAGAAAAAAATGCACTGTAAAATGTGTTCTAAATGGTAGTGTTATGTTTGAACTGCAGAAAAGAAAAGAAAAAGGTTGGTAAATAAACATAAGTCTCAAAATGTTTGCTTTGCTACATATCTTATTTATGCTGAAATGTACAAGCACACATGTCAAAATGATTATAGTTCATTTTCATGTCTTGTAATTTTTTTGTAATGTAAAGTTCTCTTACTGAGACTTTAACACTTTGTTACAAGGACGAACAAAAGAAACTCTATTGGTATGAATGAGTCATATTCATTTTCTTAAAAAAAAAGTTTTACAAAATCGGAAAAAAAATCGAAACCAAGAACTTAAAATCGGATATCGAATTGAATCGGGGCTTGAGTGAATGGTTACATCCCTAGTAAAAAACGCTTTAGCTCTTGTGAAGGCTATATTACTGCGACAACTCGGGAGACAAACAATAAATGAATCTGAATCTGAACTAGCTCCAAACAGCGCTTCTTCTTCTCCTCTCGGTTGCTTTGATAAGCTCACGTTCCAACAGACAACTGTACGTAGCTCACCCAGGACTTCGGATTCATAACCCACCGTGACAGCACATCATCTGCGTGAGGCGAGTCATTCGTAGCCTGTCCAGCCAGAACCAAGACGTGTATCTGGGATCAGGGGTGATTTCTTTGCGTTTCCGACACTGGAAAAATAAATAACTAGATTAGTATAAATGCCGCAAATTGAGCATGATAAGCAGTTTTGACTTGTTCAGATTTAGTTGGGCATTTACGCTAGATTACTCCACCTGATCTGAGATGTTTCTGACTCTTTTAAATACATTTTTGTTTAAATAATTTCTTTGCCAATGGGGTAAGAACATTGCACCATTGGCAGTTTTACTTTCTTATTTCCAACAAGATGACCTTAGAACCATCTGAAATGTCATCAAACAAGCAACGTAATCTTGGTCAGGTCTGGAAAAATGCCTAAATGAGTGAAAATGGTCCAAGATTCAGTCTCAATTCAAGTCATTCAAACCCATGCATGATATTCATATTTTTGTAGTGCAGAGAAAAGCCGGATATACAGTACTGTTCAAAATAATAGCAGTCCAACATGACTAACCAGATTATTCACAGTTTTTGGTATAAATCATAGAACTACATGGCCAACAATTTACCAGTAGGTGCAGTAGATTCTTAGGAACACAGACAGAGCCAGCATTCATGGTATGCATGCTCTTACTTCTGTGTAGTTGCATATTCAATTGAAAGGGGTGTGTTCAAAATAATAGCAGTGGGGAGTTGAATTGGTGATGTCAATCATTCTGTGGAAAAACAGGTTTGAATCAGGTGGCTCTTATTTTAAGAAGTCAGCACATGTTATACATGAGTTTCACTTTGAAATCCTGAAGAACAATGAGTCGTTCAAGACATTGTTCAGAAGTACTGTGTTCTTTTGTTAAAAGGTTGATTGGAGGGGTTAAAACTGCTAAAATGATCTCCAACGCGTTAAAATGGAAAACAAAAATACAGAGACGCAAAAGAAAAATGGAAGACTACCATTCGAATGGATCGGACAATAGCCAAAAAATGGAAGACTACCATTCGAATGGATCGGACAATAGCCAGAAAATGGAAGACTACCATTCGAATGGATCGAACAACAGCCAGGCCTCCAAAGCTCAGCCAATAATCAGCTCCAGGATGATCAGAGACAGTCTGAAGTTACCTGTGAGTACTGTGACAGTTAGAAGACGTCTGTGTGAAGCTACAGTAATCTACTTGCAAGAAGCCCCCACAAAGTCCCACTGTTATGAAACAGACATGTGCTGAAGAGGATACAATTTTCAAAAGAACACATCATCTGGCCGAAAGAGAAATGGAGAAACATTTTGTGGACTGATGAAAGTAAGATTGCTCTTTTTGGGTCCAAGGGCTGCAGACAGTTAGTCAGACGACCCCCAAACTCTGAATTCAAGCCACAGTCCACTCTGAAAACAGTGAAGCATAGTGGGGCAAGCATCATGATATGGGCATGTTTCTCTCACTATGGTGTGGGGCCTATTTATCGAATACCAGGGATCATGGGTTAGTTTGGACATATCAAAATACTTGAAGAGGTCATGTTGCCATATGCTGAAGAGGAGATGCCCTTGAAATGGGTGTTTCAACTAAACAATGACCCCAAACACACCAGTAAGCAAGCTAAATCTTGGCCTGCCCAATTCCCGGACCTTGTGATGTTATTATTGCTGATTGTATAGTCACTGGAATAGGACAAATAACTATATGTCATATTTTCTTGATTATGCTTAGTAAATGAATGTATCAAATTCTTCAGTACACAAGGGGCTAGGTGCAAACAAGCTTAAGCTTCTGCCTACTCCTTTTGAGCATCATATCCACGCTATTTATTTAATTATTTACTTATTCACCTACGACTACATCTCTTTGGCTTTGTTTACTGTACCAAACTCTGTATATATGTAGAACTTTGTGGAACGCAGATGCTCAAATAAAAAAGATGAATTGAATTAATCCCATAGAAAACTTGTGGGGTGACATCAAAAATGCCGTTTCTGATACAAAACCAAGGAATTGTGGAATGTTGTCAAAGCATCTTGGGCTGGAATACCTGTTTACAGGTGCCAGAAGTTGGTTGACTCTATGAACACTGATGTGAAGCACTTCTAATAAACTGTGGTCAAATATTAGTGTATTGATTCACAGGAAAGCTAAATCCTATGGGGAATTTCTTTTTATGTAGTACATATTGAGCTTGTAAAGACAAATGCAGACACTGCTATTTTTTTTAAATGTTCTACAAAGTACTTGAAGAAATTATACATTTCTCTTCATGTTTTGATCTAGAAAACCATGGGCAATGCTTCCAATGCATCGAAATAAATCTATTATGAAGATTTTGTGCTTAACTAACGTTTTTAAACACACTGCTATTATTTTGACCACAACTGTAACACAAACGATATGTGGCGTATTTTGTAAACAAGGAAGTTAGTGGTTCTACGAAGCGTCGGCCGAAGAGCAGAGACAAATGTCAACCATCTATGTCGTTTTTACCATAAAAACAGTCAGTGTCCCTTACCAGCCTGAGCCTAACTGTCATGCAGCCTGGGTCGCCCTCGCGCAGAGGTCCTGACCGCCTCTTCAGAGCCACGCCGCAGTGATGGATTACAGGCTGGCGTTGGCATGACTGATCATTCGGAGCCTTCTCAGCTTTCCTCAGTGGCAGGTGTCTCCAATATGGTGTTACCTCGCCGTGAGGTGGGGTGCGCATGTGCAGTGCAGAACTAATCTACAGCTTCGCCCGGCGTGTTCCGTGAGCTGGGGCTGACAGGCACAGCATGGACTCTGCAAACTGGTTGAATGTATAGATTTTCACCGTTTCATGAGGTGTCGTTCCCACTCCTGCCTTAATTCGTTACGTTTGGAATCGCTGCCACCAAAGCTCTTTAATAAAACTCTAGATAGCACATGGCCACAGTGACACGTTGGAACGAATGGCAGTTCTGGCGGTCATCTTGTGACTGGCCCTTTTAACCCAGTGCAATGTAATCATCATTTCCTGACTCTTCGATCATTGTGACTGACCTTATCTGTTTTTTGAAATGTTATACCAGTTTTATAGGACGCACAGACTTTAGCTCCATTTGTTCAATGCTTATTTATGCCTACCCCATCCAACTTAATTACAAACTTTACAACTGCCGTTTTACATTTGTTTCCTACTTTAAAACAGTATTTCTGTCCTTTTTAACAACACATGACAAATATTTATTGAACATGGCACAGTGATACAATGTGTGCTAACCACTGAAACCTGAATGAACGGAGAAAACAAAGCTAATACGGCTAAACAACACGACGTATCAAAGGCATGGCCTGATCCTGACTGAGATACGAGACTTAGAAGTAATAAACCAACCACAAACAATGAGTCTCACATTCTGCCGTTGGATCAATCGAAATGTTGCTCCTGGTTTGGCATTGGTGGCATAGGGGTTAGCCTCGCCGGCCAGGCACAAGATGGCCGCCACGTCAACGAGCGCCATGTCCAATACAGAGTTTTATTAAACATCTTTGTCTGCCAGGCTTATTGATGCTTGGGGTTTTGTGACAGTGTAGAACAGACCTGGGCAAAATACGGAACGCGGGCCACATCCGGCCCGCGAGATGATTCAATCCGGCCCCCGGCTTGTAGGGCATACATTTCTGAGTAAAAAAAAAGAAGTAAGTCTCTAGCCCATTCCTGTGCGGAGTTATGCTTGAAGAAATGACCAGAATGCTCACTCTAGCCACTAGGGGGCTGCTTAAATAAAAATAAAAAGAATTTCACACGTGTCCAGCAGAGGGCATTGACATAATGAGAGATCAGGATATGAGCAACACCTGACAGGCTCATTATTATTCATTTATTGGAAAAAAGTTTCCTCAATAGTATTTTCCCAATTAAAACTATTTTATTTTGGAGCTTTTGTTTATGGACCCGGAAATACACTCCCCATTTATGTTTTGGCCCCCAGGGAAATTTACTTGGGGACCCCTGCTACAGTGCATCGCTTCATTTCATTCAAACACAGAGGTGCTTTCAGTGCGATGGTAAAAGTTAATGAGGATAAGAAGTTGAATAACTTAAATAACGATGCACACACATGGCTTGGTATGGCTAAAAATAATAGTCCTATAATAACAGTAGGTATCAGCTATTCCAAATACACAATTTAGTGTAATGTACAATCTGATAAAGCTGAGCAGAATAAGTTCGAGTTATTGTTGGTGCGGCTTCTCATGTGGCCCCTTATGAAAATTAATTGCCCACCCCTTGTGTAGAATATCACAATGGAATGTTCCGCACATACGTACCATTCGAGTTCGAGTGCCCCTGAGCTTCCTGTGCCCTCACAGCCATTTCCTCCGCAGGTCCCTTCTTTATTCCGCTCCTGCTGTGTGTCCTTGTGCAACCGCCGGCCATGTTGACAAGAGCGCGGACGACTGCGGTAGGGAGATGGCACGTGACCAAAGCAGACGCGAATGGTTACTTTGGCCCGGGGGGTGCACCGGGGAAAGGGGCCACTGACACAATTGGGTTACAGGCTAGTTCCAGCGCTAACGTAGTTGGGCGCTTTCATGGTTTCCTAATCCTCACAAAGAGGTGCTAAATTATTGCAATCAGTTAACATTTCTTCACAGATTTGTATTGGAAATTAAAACTTCGAGGGCCGTTTTCCTCAAAAAGCATATTTGTAGCAACGAGTAGTCTGATTCTTTAAAGGGGGGGTATTATGTAAAATTGACTTTTTCAAGCTTTATATCATGTTATTATGTCATTCCCTCATTAAACACATGCCTGGAGTGTTGCCTTGGCTCATTCACATATTTTTGAGTAATCAGTAAAAACTTAGACGGCAGCCATTTTAGGTGTAGCTATGCCTCAGTCCTCCTAGGAACGCCCCCACCTCCTGGAGACGCCTCTGGACCTTTTGTCACCAGCCAAGCCACCAACCACTGCTCCTCAGCTCAGCAGAGCCCCCTCCCCGCACAGTAGTGTTGTTTAGATGCCACAGCAGTGTGCTGAAGGGGGCGTGTCGGAAAGCTTCTTAAAGAGACAGAGGCCTATTTCAAGACGTTCAGTACAGCCATTTTGAGAGAGCAATTTTATTCAAGGCAGTTATTTTAATTTACTGCATATACAGGCCAACAGAAGGTTACGTCATCATTGTAGTATGCTATAGACTGGTGCTATGTGATTGAAAAAAGCATAATACCCCCTCTTTAAGCGTTGAATCCCCAAAAGATGGCTATTTTCTCCCCAGTCATAACTAGTTTACACAAATCCCCAGAATTGTTGCCAAAATTATGGAAACTCTGGGCCTTTTTAACTATACTTCCCCTTGTATCATGTTAAGTGTTTTTGTTATTGTGTATAATCCCAATATTTGATTCCATTATGTCCCTCTTTGATGCCTGCATTTATATTCTGTAAAAGCAGACATTTGTCAGAAAAATATACTTTAGTGCTGTGCATCTAGTTCTAAATCCTTTTCCTGGGTGATTTTTCTGGGTTGTAGTGACAGTATTGCTGTCTAAAAGTTGTGAATTGTGCATGTAAACTCATCACTGTGAAGAATTGGGACGTCAGAAAAGATTTAGGAAAGTTAGGAACAAGTTTGGACCAGAATTAACAACTGAAACTCCCGTTTTCAATGTTTGTAAACACTAAACAAAGCCAGGCCCATTTGAAACCGCATTCTCTCGGGAGAGCGGAGGAAAACCGTGTGTTCCGACCCGCACCGCCGGAGCGCTCCCTGTGAGAGGAGAGCGGACTCTGGAAAAAGTGAGGAGGGCTGGCAGGCGGCTGTGTTCCGACTGCGGACACCTCCCCCCTCCCTCCCTCGCTCTCTCCCTCCGCGGTTCCTTCCTGCGCTCATGTGCTTCCCATCAGCCTGAAATGTGCATGACGTCAGCCCCGTCTGCACTCAGGGGACCGGCCCGGAAAAGGCTCCGCTTCCAGATGTGCTCAGGAAAGGCCCGCTCCAACCGGTCTACGCACACAGTGTTAAAGGGCCGGTGAGAAACGTACTTGTTCTTGCACAAGAAACAGAAACAGAGTTAAGTTTATCTTTCATGCATGTTTGAGAAATCCCCCCGCCCCCCCCGCCTTATGGAAAACATAAAAGCACTCTCGGCTACAAACGCAGACTTTTGGATTCCTGGAGTTGTCAGTGATTGTATTTCCGTCGTCAGACATTCCATCTGCAAGGTTTCCGTAGGGAATCAAAAAGCATCCGAAGTCACTGAAGGACTTGTGCCAAAATTAAGGCCTTAAATGTCATTAAAAAGCATGCAATTCGGTTCAAACTGGGATTTAAATTGTTATTTTTGGGAGGGGGAAAGTAAGGACATTGGTCAACTATCTTTGTCAGCCACAGTTTTGGCTGGAACTGTACTGTACAAGTTTTTGCTCAAACGTTTCTCGTTGTGTCCAGTTTGCTTTTGAATATTAACATTTCCTTTTGAGGGGAACAAAGTGATCGCTTCAGTGGGTAGAATTGTCAGTGAATGAGATCAGGTGCTCTTCAGGATCCAAAACGTAAGTATAGACAAAAAGAGAAAGAAAAATCCGAGGCACTCCGATTCTTAATAAAAGTCCTTTATTGGATGGACATGCCGACGCGTTTCGGTCGCGTTCGACCTTCGAACAAACTATTTTAATTGTATGCCCTGAAGATGGTCGAGCGCGTCGGCATGTCCATCCAATAAAGGACTTTTATTAAGAATCGGAGTGCCTCGGATTTTTCTTTCTCTTTTTGCCTATATTAACATTTCCTTGTTTAGTTTGCAAATCGTACTGACTTTTTATCAGTTGTGACATTAAAAATATCATATTTGGATATTAAAATGACATTAAAAACCATTCAATTGGACCTGTTGCTACCTGTCTAAACCCTGTGTTTGTTTTCCCATACAAATGAGTAGTTGAAGCCAGTATAGCGTGTCGATTTCATGACTTTCACGTGTGCAGAATGCGGTTTTTCCATCCATCCTCCAAATCTCCTTAAAGAGGGGGTATTATGCTTTTTTCAATCACATAGCACCAGTCTATAGCATACTACAATGATGACGTAACCTTCTGTTGGTCTGTATATGCAGTAAATTAAAATAACTGCCTTGAATAAAATTGCTCTCTCAAAATGGCTGTACTGAACGTCTTGAAATAGGCCTCTGTCTCTTTAAGAAGCTTTCCGACACGCCCCCTTCAGCACACTGCTGTGGCATCTAAACAACACTACTGTGCGGGGAGGGGGCTCTGCTGAGCTGAGGAGCAGTGGTTGGTGGCTTGGCTGGTGACAAAAGGTCCAGAGGCGTCTCCAGGAGGTGGGGGCGTTCCTAGGAGGACTGAGGCATAGCTACACCTAAAATGGCTGCCGTCTAAGTTTTTACTGATTACTCAAAAATATGTGAATGAGCCAAGGCAACACTCCAGGCATGTGTTTAATGAGGGAATGACATGATAACATGATATAAAGCTTGATAAAGTCGATTTTACATAATACCCCCCCTTTAAAAGAGGAGATTTGGAGGCCTCTAGATGCATCTCTGACGCCGATGTTACCAGTAGTACAATCTCCAAATGGCTGCAGATTCTTTAGTAGGTTTTACCCGAGCTTTGCCATCGCTCACATGTGGCCGATGGGTTGACAACAGCTGAAAACATCCTGATCATTCATAATATGACATGTTTGATGGCTAATGCTAATGGAAGTTTCCCGGAGTAGCCGCCTTGTTTACATTGGGATCAAGTGCTGTTTGTACATTTTGGTTTTTCATCCCTGAATTTGCTAACTGCAGCATTCGGGACACGCCAAATTGCAGTTCTGCGCGTTTAGACCTCCACAAACGCATCCGAAAGTGCGGTCATTTCGCTGAGTTCTCCGGAGTGTCTTGTAGCTGCTCTCAGGTAGTCGCCCTGACCTGTGGCTGACCCGGGCCTGACCACCGCGTGACCCCCGTGGCCCGGTCACTGCGGCCGTTAAACCAGAGCCCTTGCGAGGCTGTAAAACGACAGGCGGTGCAATTAGAGCCCTAAGTGAGCGTCGTCTGGTCAACTGTCAACAGCCCCACCGCCGCCTCTCTGTGTCAAGTCAACTATGTGCCAAAAGAATCTGCTTTTGAGGTCATTTCTGTCCTCTGTAAAAAGCAAAATGTCCCAACTCTTTTGGTAATGGGGATCTGTTTACATGCGCACGAGTACTCCGGTTATTAACCATATTCTGGTTATGGCAGTTTTGAGGGTATGGTGTTTATGTGTAACACTGAGAAATGGGGAAACTCAAATCCCCTGTTTACATGATCAAATAAAGGATCCCGGCTTCTCATGTTGAGGCGACATCTGCGCATTTAAAATGATATATTTGAGCACATCACGACAACAATATGAAAAGTTGCATGTTACCAGGAATTGGGATTTCTATTATCATGCAACTGCATTTATATGATCAGAAATAAAACTGCTCGAAGGATGGGTCATTTATTCCTTGTGTGCACTTTTTTGATTGCACCTATTTCTTGACTATTTGCACCCCCTGAGTGTTTCTTGAGAGCTTTTGTAACAAGTGAGCGTCTCCATTGTGAGATCAATAAAGTCCTAATATAAATACAGTGGGTACATTTCCCTGTGGGGATCAATAAAGAATGCCTTAACCTTCAAAGCTGCTGACTCTGGAGCTCGTCAAACATGTTTTACTCACACAGATCTTACAAATATTTTCAGAAACTACAAGGTCTTGGCTTTGAAATGAGGCATTGCGCCGGCCTATAGACTGTCAACAAAAACACAACAAAAATGTGACCCAAAAAAAGCGATGAATATTATGTGACAAAAGCACGATCACAATTCGCAATGCAAAACGCAATGAAACACAAAAGCGTCAAACGTTCAGGTCAGTTTTATAGCTCTTTAAAATGTGGCGCTACTCTGGCCTCGAGACTGTAAGCTCTTCAGTCGAGAAGCTTTTAGATTGGGGATAATTGCCAAACTGGAGAAAATGCACTCAGTTACGGTGGGGGTCATGAGGTTAATTTAAAAAGTCTGGTTTATGTTTCTGTAGTGAGCGCAAAACTACATATTTTTCCACTTAAAGATTTACTCACAGTGGAACGAATAACTTTTTGTTGTTGCTCAAATCAGAATACAGATGCTCCATTATTATATTACTTAAGTAGATGTAAAAAGTATGTCTGGAGACCTGTGATTGCAGATAGAGCACCGAGCTGAAACCCACAGCCTCTGGAGCGTTGTGGCGAGCCGACCCCCCCTGGTCAAAACTCTGTCCCGGGACATTACTGCGGACTGTGGGGCAGCAGCAGCAGGGGTGGGGGTGTTGCGCTCCAGTGTGATAAGAGACTGAGAAAGGAAGAGCGTGAGCCTTCTCAGCGCTGAAACAAGCCAGGACCAGCCCAGGGCTATCTCAGGGGCCAACCCAGGGGCCATAGGGACTACACATACTAACTTCCACTTTCGCATGTCTCCGCGACACCAATACACATGCACTATACTGGCTGAGAGAAGTATTTGTTGGATAAAAACGGTATTTTATTTATTTATTTTTTTACTTTGCGAATGAAGTTTTGAGAAAAGAAGTGCTAAACATCAAACATTAGGGATTCTGTGAGGCACTGAAAAACAAGTCAATAATGAATTAATGAGCATTATGCCACTTTTTTTTCTGGCGAGAGGGTCCATCAGCAGTGAAAACCTACCAGAAACTCTCAAAACGAACGGCTCCTGAAGCATCATAGAGGCCACTGTGTCGGAAAATAAAGGCGCCATGCTAACCCATCATACAGCTGCTGGGTCATTGGACGGTCAAATACACATAGATAAAAGATTATTTTTATTTTTTTATCACATCACAATACATCAAATTTGATCACAGCAGGCTTTAAATCTATATTTCTTGAATAAAATAATAATAATAAAATAAAACATCATTGATCGACTTTATTGAATTACATTTCCTTTCAGTTTTATATACATTTGTTTCCACAATATTTGCTCACTGTGTTCAGGCTTTTCATGTATCAATTTTCTTTTTGATTATACACACTAATTGGTTACACATCTTTTGGAAAAATGCAGAAATGATTTAAAATATTTAATTTGGGCATTAAAATGGCATTGTATTTGACTTGCTGTTACCAGAAAACCTGAACATGTTTGTAGAGGTCTAAACTGCGAAGTTAGCAGGTTTTATACTTCTGCCGCCAATATTTTGCCAAATTATCGCTATCACAATATTAGGTGACACAATGTCCATATCTCAAGAAATCACTGAGGTCTACAGTCTGAATGAGATTTTCAAATTTGTTTCAATCACAGCTTTAAACCAAACTGTATTGCAAGTAAAATCTTAGCATTATAGTCCATTATGGACTTGTCTTGCTGCTGGTTTAGTAATTTCAGACACAATTAGATGTAAACACTTTTTTTTATTCAATGGAATGAGTTTACTGTGTTAAAATTATCTATTAAAACACTGCAATAGTATTGTTATCACAAAATATATAGTCAATTAATATTTAACTAAACGGGTGACATCTATCTAAGACCCCATGGAATATGTTGCAAAAGACATTACTTATAAGTTAGATAGTGATTTTGATTAGCCTCGCAGACTCTTGAGTTCCTTGTAGTTTTTGATACAGTGCCAGTGAAACAGAGTGATTACAAAACCACGTTAGTGATGCGGATTTCGTAGGTAGTGAAAGTGAAACTGAATCGGCTGAATGCGCGGGCCAGTGAAGAGGCCCCTGGACCGTACTTTTGTCATTTCTTAAGCTAATCCCTTCAGAGGCAGCGAGAGTGAGGCCCCCTGCTGCTGACGGCCACCCCACACGGAGCACCTACTGTGGGGATGAGTCTGCACCGCCTCCCCTGCCTCACACATGGGCGGGGGACAAGACAGGGGTGCCACTTCTCTTCGATTAAGTTTTCTACAACAAATGTCACAGTATGACAGTATTTTCTGAAGTTTTGTGATTAGATTTGAGGAAAGGATGTAAATTCAAGTGGGGATAGTGCGCCTAGGCATCTGATAGTTGCTGGTTCAATCTCAGCTCTGGCAAGTGGACACTGTTGTTGAGTACCTTGGCAAAACAGTACAAAACAGGAAAACATTTTACACATGTTCAGGAGCATTACCAACACGAGAAGACTGAAATATGAACTGCCAATGATATCCTGTCCATGTCCTGAGCATATGCTATGGAGGTTAGCGTATGGAGAGCAAGGGGAAATGGCTTAGAAACAGTGCACATGTTAAATTAGGAAGAAACTTTGAATAAGCCATTTTTGATCATCCAGCATTTTTGATCATCAAAGCAAAAATGTGTATCTGCAGAAAATACTAACAAAATTAAATAACGCTTTTGGATTTTTTAAAACAGTTTCCATTAAATTGCGGTTTGTAAATGGGTTGCGAGCGTGGTGCTCATGTTTTTGCGATTTGAGAAGTGTCGTCTGAAAAAGTGGCCCTCCCCAACACAACCCTCAGGTCTGACAGGCCAGACCAATCCTGTTATATGGGCATGACCAGGACCCAATCAGCTTATGTGATTAACCAACATGTGAAAGTCAGACCCCGCTCCCAAATTTGGCCACTCTCACTGAGCGGGCTATTGTCGTGAGCCTGCTTTCATCATCACCCCCAAACCCAAAGCTGGAGCGCTGATGTGTGTGGGGCTGCGTCACACCGGGAAGTTTGCTGCTTATTTAGCATCTCCAGCTTAATTAGCATTGAGATGTTAATGGTTCATTACAGTTCAGTCAAAGCTGTGACCACTTACACCCCACACAGTGCTGATAGTGCTACGGTTATATGTATGGCGTGAATGATAGGAGACTACCTAGAATAAATAATAGCGCGTAGAATCTGAAAATGACATCCATTTTTCTGTCGCAGGCCAGGTTATTGTGCTAAGTGGATTTATTTATTAATTTTAATAAATTTCCCACTAAATCAGATACACTTTTTTTTTATATTCGAGGCTTTATTGTAGTAGTTTTCAATTGAAATAAGATTTTGTGTACCAACATTTTTGCACAAATGCAAATTACAACCAGCCCTAGGGCTCCCACGAAATTTACCACATTTTTTTGCTAAAAGGTTTCCCGTTCTGTCCAATTTTCTTTCCTCTGTTTGATGAAAGGTTTGCAAATCCTAAGAAATTAAATATGCAGTGATGTTTTTAAATGCATTTGTGGCATTATAATATAGTATTTAGGCATTAAAATTGCATTAAAAAGTATTCAGTCTGACTTGCTTCTGACTGTGTAAACCAGTGTAATAAATCAATTAAAATACATTTCCTGGTACCACAAGGGTAGTGTAGCCAGCTGCTGAACTCTGCTGTGTTATTTATCAGCAGTTTTGTGATTTTGTTAAGACACTAGACTGACACTGCTTTCTCTCTCTCTTTTACATGTGCCTGGCTCTGCTGATGCTCCTATTCAGGTAAGTCTGTGCCTCTTAAAACATAACACATAAACACCTTTTTTTTTCTCTCCTAAATACATTGCTGCGCTGGGTTCACTTTTCGACGTCTGATGAAAACAACCGATAAGTGAGAGCGCTCGTCTGGAGTCTGCTCGTGTTTCTGCTCATGTACAGGCCGTGTTCTGAGAAAGCCGGAAAGGGGAAGGTGTGGTTGCAGAGGCCTCAGTTCAAACCGACTTGAGTTTAACCAAGATGGCCGACACCGCAGCTCGCTGTAACCACACTCCCTCGCTCTGAGCCCGTGTGTGCATCTGCCGTTCGGGTTTATGTGCACACATGAACGCAACCAGGAAGAGGTCACAGGTCAGATATTACCACCGAGAACGTTTGAGTGGTCTGTGGAGTTCAGTGCTATGCCAGCTAATTCTCTCGAAATTGCAAACTCAAAGTCTGCAGCTATTTAGACGCTACTATATCCTTTGCAAACAACAAAATATCCAAACTTCATTGGTTTTAATTAGACCTGTTAATGCTTTAACTCACAATTTATAAAAAAAAAACTGAATTTGTGCATTCATCATCATGCGTCATATATTTTGGCCAAACACACTCCTGTATCTGACGCACACATTTCCTAAAAGCTCTTGTATTAACTACATATCGTGAGCCAGAGGTCTCCAACCTTTTTCATGATAAGGTACAAGCTAATACTATTTCAACGAAAATGACTTTAATTTTGTCCTTAAACTCTACTTTTGTAGGCCACCTAAAAGTTTGCAGATTCTGTCTAAAATATCTCTAAAATGTGACTTATCTAGCGCGTGTAGAAATGTCGAAAGCCTTGAGCGAGTGACCAAGAAAGGGCTGCAGAGATCCACATTCCAAGCTGATGGGCTTTTGCCATAGAATTATGAAACTTTTAAACGGTTTATAAAATGTGAGCAAGTGCTTTAAATGTGAGTGTTTCATGTCGGCCATGTAACACTCACATGAGAGCGGGTCGTCTCATGATCGGAAGGTCGGGGGTTCGAATCCCGCCTCCTGAAGGTGCTCACTGTCGTTGTGTCCTTGGGCAAGACACTTCACCCTCCTTGCCTCCAGTGTCTGCGTACACTGGTGTGTGAATGAGAGTGTGAATGGGTGACTGGATCCTTGCTGTAAAGCGCTTTGAGTGCCTAATGAAGGTGGAAAAGCGCTATATAAGTTGAGACCATTTACCATTTATTAATAATGAATATAATTATTAGAGAGAAATTAACCACGATTAAATGAATTTTACATGTATGATTGATCATGATTTTTTTTTTAAATGAATCGATTGACAGCAGGTTTAATGTAAGTGTAGTTTAGAGCTCTATAAACATGTTCTGAAATGTATTAGTTTGGCAGCTCGTATGGGTAGAGCCTCTGGGCGGGCCAAACATGTGCACAGTGAATCCTTTTTTTTTGCGGGGTAAATCGGATTGCAATACTTGAGAATTAAATGAGAATTAGAATGGAATGTAGAGGAAAAGGGCCCTTTGGCTGGCGTAATTACAGCACGCATTGGCCGTGCCGTTGCTTTAATAAGCGTCTGCAATGTCCAAAGATCCAGCGGTGCATTCATGTTTCACCAAGATCTTGTATTGATGATGGGAGAGTGTGACCACTGCACTAGGCCTTCTCCAGCTCATCCCAAAGATTCTCAGTGGGGTTAAGCTCTGGACTCTGTGTTGGCCAATCCATCTCACGCTCCCAGAACCACTCTTTGACATTGTCGTCTCGGAATATGCCCGTGTCATCATGGAAGAAGAAATCCATTGATGGAATAACATGGTCGTTCAGGAACCAGGTTACTGGTCGACAGTTGATCTCATCCTTTGGGCACATAGTGTTGCCGAACCTAGACTTGACCAACGGCAGCAGCAGATCAGAGCAGTTCATTCAAAACAGTCAATAATGCTGCTGAACTCTTCTTAAGTGGTTTTAATCAGGGATTAACGATGCCCTCGCTGATTGCCATTTGTGTGCATGATTGATTGTTCATCGTAGTTTCTTTTATGTCTCTCTGTCTGCTATTGAAGGGTTATTGCTCCATAACGGATTAATCTAATCTTTTCTTTCATTATACAATGTTGGAATTCATAGCATAGATCAATCTACACCATACTTATCCACATGCAAACTTTGTACGTAAAAATGACATGAAGGAAGTAGAGAAATCAGTGTAAATGTATTAATAATACCAGTGAAGGTCATTTTAAAGAGTTCTGTTTTGCGAATAAGATGTTCGTCCAGATTTCACTAAATGATTGTATAAAGATACGTGTCTGATGAATCAAAGATGAGCTGATAGCGGTGTTTGTCAGGAGTCTGCACTGACTGTTTTGGGTGCAGAGGCGCTCAGCTCGTGACATTACCGAGGTCACAGGGCTGAGAGCTCATTTGACTGTTAAATGGAGCAGCGGGGCAATTAAGCACTTCACAAATTGGTTTGCTAACTTAAATAGAAGGGGTATGACTTCCAATCTCCATGGGAACGGGGACCAGACGGTGTGGTTTGAGGCGGAAAACCAAAGACCTTTCCTCCCAGACGCACTGTTCCTGTTGGTTTACTTTAGCCAGAGGTGGGCAGTGCATTTTTAGCCATGATTTAGTCCTGATTTAATCTTGATCTAGGCCTGGTGCTATTTGGAAGGGTTAATATTCTCTGAGGTGGTACTTGGAAGGTCACATATTTTATGAGATGGTACTTTGTGTCAATAGTTTGAGGACCACTAGTGTGAGGAGCATGATTTGTGCATGATTTGTACGTTGTGTGAGGGGAGTACGGCGGTGCTGCTGCGGTGGGAGTGTGGCTGGTGGGTGCGTGCAGCTGTCCCGACTCCTCACACACGCAGCTATAGGAGAACCTGACCCATATACAGCAGCACACACACTATAGGAGCAGACGCACAGTGCTGTGGTCTGGGGCTTATCCCTCCACAAGCACCAAAGTCAAGACACGTGACACTAACATGAACATCTAACGTCACTGTCACACTTTCGGTAAAGGTCCAGAAGCTTGATTCAGGCCGGTGAAATGAGTGTGACCGCACAAGAGTTTAAAGCGGGCACATCACGCAAAAGGGACTAAACAACTTTCATAGTCAAGCCGCACTTATTGACAAAGTCACTTTCGGTATGGCAGGCTGCAGGATTTGAAGAAAGTGGACTTTCAATCAATCATTATTTCAAACTCAAAAAGTTCCATAAGTTTGAAGGATAACCATAACCATAACCCTCATTTTTAAGTAAAAGACAATCACGACTTTGACTGGGGGTGTTTTCGCTAGCAGCCATAGCGAAAGTTAGCATTTGATCTGTTGTGCAAAAAACAACATGCCTTCAAAAGGTTTGTGCTGTTATTGTTCCATGAGACAAAGGGGAAATATTCTTCATGAACATCCCAAAACTTCTACCTTCGTGGAGACTCGTGGACTCGAGAACGAGGGAGGAGAGGTCAAGTCACCCCAATACATTTTCTGTAAGAACAGTTTGGGGATATGTTGTATTTGTTAATAGTTAATAGTTTATTTATAGTGCACAGAACAATTTTAGCCAAATGCCTGCTGGACCGGAAATGACTGCTGGTAACTGCTAGTTTGATTCAAACGTTATCCGTGAGTCAAGTGACTTTGTGAGGTTTAAACCATGTTAAAATGATTTCCCCTTGTCAAAAGCAGTCCTGGAGTCGTGATTGGCACTACTGACAAGGTTTTGAGTAATCCTTTGTAAAAGGTTCATACTGTCTTCTTAGACTAAACTATTACTGTTTTGTTCTTTTAGTAAGACAGAAGGTTTGTTTACCTGCTTTACTAGTTTCGATTACTTCCTGTGATCTTCCTCAGAAGCGCCACCTGGTGGTGGAGGTGACATGTCATAGACAGCTTACATGGACGTCTTCTCCAGGACGGCATCCCGGGTGTGGAATAAGGTGTACGGTCCGTCGTCCCATTTCATAAATGTTGTTGCCGAAAGTAACAAGTACCACCGCTGGATCAGAGAACCCATCGAGATCAGGAAATGTGCACCAACATCTATGAACCGGGATGACGGAGTATACATCTTATCCCACACCTGGGATGCCGTCCTGGAGAAGGCGTCAGTCAGTAGGGGGCGTAAGCTCGCCCTACAGACTGGAAAATCCATATAAGCTGTCTAAGACATGTCACCTCCACCACCAGGTGACGCTTCTGAGGAAGATCACAGGAAGTGATCGAAACTAGTAAAGCAGGTAAACAAACCTTCTGTCTAACTAAAAGAACAAACAGTAATAGCTGTTTACTTTGGCTGGTTTTCTTCTGTAGTATTGCTTTGTTGCGCAATAGATCTAAATCTGAAACTAAAAATGTGTGCTGTACATCCAGAATCAGAAACTGCTGTTGCTAATCATGTGTGTTAGCTAAACATTTAGCATACATCTACTTATCCAAATAACAGCATGCACGACCAATGAACGCTAACGGTACAGCTCCATTCCAGGTGTACCCTGGCTGGTGGTGTGTTCTTGGGGTGTTGGTGCCTCACAGTTGGCCCGTCCCGCTCCGCTGGCGTGTTCTGGGAGGGCGGCTGCCTCAGTGGAGATCTTGAATAAGACTTGTTGTTCCAAACAGATGTTGAGTGTGGCGCGGGGCTCGGCGCAGAATGAGCTCATTGTTTACAGTTGAACCTGGTGCTAATCTTTTCTGAAACGCTAACAGCTGCCGAAGTGAACCCCCCAGTCAGCCCAGCGCACCCCCCGGCCCCTGTGCTTTGGACTCCTGCAGAGAAACCCCCGCGCGCAGTCTCAACTTTCACTCCTGTGTGCTGTAGTATACCAACTCACCAGAGGAAACTCTTCCTTCTCTGCAGACTTCAGAGAGAGGATTCAGAGATAGAAAGATTCAGATGTTTCTCAGTATTCCTTTGGACAGTGTAGAATGGTTTGCTGCGAGGGAAGAGTGCTGGGCTATAATTGACTAGAGTGCCTGATGAGGCCGCTGCCATTAGCCGCGGTCTTCCTCGTGTTTCTGTAGGACCGTTTAGTGGAGTGCTGTAGTGATAGTGAACATTATTGCAGTACTACTCTAGACTGTAGTGCTGCTGCAGCCTGGCTTCCTGTTCAAAAGCAGGAGCGTGTGTCAGGGCCAATCATTTATCACTAGACTTTTCACAGCTCCAAACACAGGAGTATTATTCAGATCAAACTTTAGTCATTAAAATAGTAGAGAAGTTCGCCTGTTGATTTGGCAGAAAATGGCAATTTTCCGTCAGATATTTCTTGTAGTTAGTGTTTTCATACTCAGTCACGGTATGTTGGACGGACTAGTCTTTTCTCTAATTGGTTAACCTGCCTGCCAATAACGCTCCTCAGACCCCGCGGAGATAACGCCGAGTACCAGACTGCCTGTCTTTGTAAAAAATTGGACAAGCATGTAGTCCTTTAGGCTAACATTAATTCTGCTGTAGCCAGTGTCACAGATGTATGTGCCGAATTATGTTTGTTTCCCTGTGGATGTCCAGTCAAATAACCAAAAAATATATTAATAGACGAAATAAATAAATAACCCTATTTTTGAGATGCCCTTACAATCAGCTAGAAATAGGGCTGGGTACGTAACATTTATTTCACCTGAACAGTACTTTACTTTTTTCACTGGGCCAAATTTGTAGAAGGTCATTGGCCACCACACTGGTCAGGGGTGAGCCTCCCACAGCTACCAAAACCTTTCATATTTTTGGGATAAATAAATGAGAAATTCATTATCATCACTGCTTGAATAGAATAGAATTGGGCCTAAACACAAAATTTGTATTATATTCCAGCATTTTAAGGCTTTGAAAAAAACATTGCAATAACAGATTAATACAGAATAATAAAGAGCCTAATAATAAACTAGGACTACTCAGAACTAAACCAGGATTTGCCACGGAAAAAACATGCAATATCAGGGCTAAGGCTGGACTAAATCACATCTAAACCAGGCCAAAGGCGTAATACAGAATAAGAGAGTTACATGTGAGGACCAACTGAACCATATATATACATTATATATATATATATATAGAGTGTTTTCCCGTGACGTGACTTTTCTGGAAGTCGGACATGATGGCGATACTCACCCATGTACTCACCTATCAAACAGACAGTACAGCAAAGTTTGAAGCTGTTGCGTTCTCGGCTGCCACAATGGATCAGAGAGAGAAACTACTTTGCAGTATTACCATTTACACAGAGTTGAGCAAAACAAGGGAGAGCAGGCAGAACAATTATAAGAAAGGGGATGATTATGGATTGCAAGCCTCAATCAGAATTTGGATGGGAAAAATCTGGATAACATCTGAATTTGCGCAGCTCATATGTGAATTTTATGTTTGTGTATAGGTTAATTTTGTTTTAAAATGTCAAATGTTTTACATTTAACTTTACATTGTTTATTTGTTGTCGTAAAACTATAACATTGTTTTACATTTAATTAACAGGGTTAGGCCTATGTGTAAAAAGTTTACATCACATTTTCAATTAGCAAGGTTAATTCCAACATGACCTCTAGTTAGAGGTGGGAAATTTACACACAAAACAATGGAAAATGGATTCACTTACGGGAGGCAAGATTGCGAGATCGACTCGACACTGAACAAACTGGCATCCGTTTTCATTCTTCATCAGTTTGTTAATAAAACGTTCTTTTTCCTTTTTCCCTCTTTCGTTGTACAACTGGTCAACTGTGTGAGAAGTTTTGGGGTCTGATGTCGAGGGTTTTATTGCGAAACCTTATTTTTATGGAAAATGAGGCACGGGCAGATTTAATTGTTTGGCGGGCGGTCTTTAGGCCCGCTGTAAGGTCGCAAGTCAATATGCTCTTAGATTTGGATAAGCACAACTGCTAGCCCTAGCCAGAAATGTCCTGAAACAAGCCTCGAAATGAGTCTCCACTCTCCAAAACAAGATTGATATCCTTGAGTTCTAGTCGTCCTGTTCCTTCCTGTGCAGGGTCCAAACACTGAGCTCACTTCTGCAGAGGGATGCTTTGTTTTTATTTATTTTATTTCACATTGGCGTCGCCGTGGAGGCTCAGGCGGGCTGCGCGTGGCTCGGGTACGGGGCAGACGTAATTTGCCTGCACTAAGGCCAGACAGGCGTCTTCCTGCCCTCCCTTCGCCTCATGATGATCTCTGATCTCCTTTTCTTAGCCTCCCCGCCCTTCGCTTCTTCTTATATTGTTAATTTTTCCCCCTTCGCTTGCTTTTCTCGGCTTTTTTGTGTCTGCGCTATCTCCTCCTCCTTCCACCCGGAGCGAGGGGAGAGCAGTCTTCTTGCCTTTCTACTGTGCCGCATCCATTCCTATTTTCTGCCAGTGTGGAGGTGATTTGAAGGAGCGCGTTGCTGCGGAGCTCGTACTCGGCAGACGGGAGGCTACCCATTATAGGCTGATTCTCTGGGAGGACTGCTCTCCCCGTATTCAGGTCCAAAATGGTGGACTTACTGGGAAAAAGGGATTTGCAGTGTTATCAGGGTATTAAATTAAGGACTAAATAACATTCTCCATAAGATTTAGGAAAAATTTCAATAATGAATAAGATAAATGTCTTGCCAAGTGCTTCAATTAAGACAATCTATGTTCATCATTTGTAGATCTGGACTATCTTGAAATTAGAGTACAAATAGAAGTGACTGAATTCTAGGGGAACCTTCAAATGAGGTGTGGCACATCACACCAGGGCTATTCAACAAGTAGCCTAAGTAAGTGCTTTTTTTTTGTCATTGTACAATTGCACAACAGAATGTTGTATATCAGGGCTAGTCCTGCCCTCAGTGCTCCTCGGTGTTTCAGAGCGTGGTGTCCTGCACTGGTCAGCTCCTCCACCTCCTCCTTCCAGGGTTTCCGCGGACCATTAAAAAGCGTTAAAAGTCATTATATGAATTGTGCCAAAATCACATTTATTGGAAATTTGTGATGTTGCTTAACAATTTTGACTATACGTTCATCGTAAATGACCATTAACCAATTATGGTCTAAAACATATTTTGCATTAAGTTTCCCATTTTGTCAAATTTTCCTTTCCTCTGTTTGATGAAAGGTTTGCAAATCTTATTAATCTTATTAATCTATATGTCCCTTAAACGTAGGTGCAGGTGTTTATGAGGATAAAAACTATTTAATTTAGGGTGAGACACTGTAGGTGAATAGGGTCAAATCAAGAGATATCTATTTGAAACCCATGCTGTAGATTACTGGCATTTATCTGAGGGAAAATATATTAAAGCAGTACTAAGTAACTCTTGCCCCTAGAGGCCATAAGCGCAACTGCAGGTGTCGTAGTATGATGCGATTTTTTAACTTATTAATTGTCCGTGAGAGTAAATACTACGCTGACAGAAAAGGCGAAGGGAGAGAGGGATGTTGTACATCCAATTACACAACACAAATAATTTTTTTCACTCAAACTTGTCTGTAAATACTGTTTAAGTGGTGCTAGCCCGCAGTTAGCTTTGCCCGTTAGCCTGTTAGCTTCTTCTTCGTGAGTCCATTAGTGTGTATTGCTGTTCCTACCCGGTGATGTCAAGTTGCAATTGTGGTTTTCTGGCCAGAGACACCAGGGGGAGATGAAAGACCCCCCAATCATCCCATTAACACTTGTATTACCCCCAGAGGGACCACGGAAAGGATTTATTAAGGTAAACAAGTTACTTAGTACTGCTTTAACAATAATATTCATGCATTTAGCGCTTTTCTGGTTTTCACTCAAAAGACGCTTTACATTGCATTATTCATTCACTCCATACGCGGTGGTAATGGGCTACAATTGTAGCCACTGATGCCCTGGGGCAAACTAACAGAAGTGAGGCTGTCAATCTGCGCCATTGGCCCCTACCACCACCAACCACTCACTCACTCAGTCACTACACTGATGTTCAAAGCTACATCAGGCAGGAGAAAGATAGTGAAAGTTCATACTGTATGTTAGGAGCAAACTGGCCACAACTTTAAATTGAAGAGGAACTACGAAGAGGAACTAAGATGAAGTCGGATCAAGCTCCAGTTTTGGTTATCTGGAAGCGATAACGGACCCCGTATGGATATCGGTGCATCATCACGGTTCAGAAATGTGCTCGCGCTCCGCAGTTTGGTCTGCTTTGTCCGTGTAAACGTGAAGAGTGGGAGAAGAGGCTACAGCGGAGCCAGTGGAAAAAGTGCACAGCTGCCAAACACAACTGCACGGCACTGGACAGAGCTCTTCAGAGTTTCCCAGAGATCTGTATGAGAAAAACATATGTGCACACTCCCCCAGAAACACTCCAGGACCTTTCAGCTATGGCCGATATGAAGGCTTGATACTAACCACAGAGAGACACAGGCAGAGCTGCTGTGATGGCTGTAGTGAAGCAGACCAGAGCGGCGGGCTGTGAGCGGCCATTGTTTGCATGTCCCGGGTCAAAGGTCGGGAGGGAAACCAGAGCGTGAACTTGAGTTTGTTTCCTTGGCGACGGAGCGGGTCTGGCTAAAGTTCAGACCCTCCCCCGCTCCTCGGTCCGGCTGCGTCGGCGTGTGTGTGCTTGCCTGAGGGAGGGGAAGTCTGCTGGTTGACCTCATAACTCCTGACAGCTTCAGATGATGAATATTGAAGTGCCTGGAAGGCCCTGTACTCCACAGAGCGGCTGTTTACACAACACTCGGGCGGCAGTGCAGTGAGGCTGTGGTGCACTGGCTCACACATGTTTACGTCCATACGATGATATACAGGTATTGTGCAGCCCTAGTACTACTGGTATCGAAAAAAATAAAAAATAAATGATATCTTAGCGAACACGTTTTGATGCCTGTTGATCCAGGGACAGCATTAAAGGAAGTGACTTGGTTGTTTCACCTCAAATTAATGATTTAATATAATGATTTAACCGGTTGTCTGCCAGCTTAGGGTTAGAGTTATATAGGGTTAGCAATTATGCAACCCTAAAATTCGAGACTGGAGAGCTTACAGCCTTTATGCCAGTTTGATACCTCATTTGAAAGAAGTTCAAATGAAGTTCCTAACCCTAATCATAACCCTTTCCCCCTGACCCTCAACCTAACTCCCTGATCAGGGGACTATGGAATGAACAAACATTTTAGTTCTGTTTTATGGTTCTAGATGGCAAATCGTTTAGTATAGGTGTTGAAGAAAGTATCGTTCAGGTATCGGAATCGCAAACTAAGTATTGTTAAAGTAATGTATTGGATTCTAGTGTTAGTTTAGCTATTCCTGCTAAACCAACGCTAGAATTGTGTTCGGTATAATCACTATCACAGGACTGACCACAAGTTGCCAGAAAAAATGACAACAGTTTGCGTTCACATGACATCGCGACATTGTCAAAGACTGTACGTGCAGCTCAGAATTCTATGGCGAACCGTTCCTAAACCATGCACACGCCCTGTATCGTGAGATGGCCCTTGCTCCCCTGGTCCTGCTGTGGAAAAGGAGCAGTGCGAGTCCATCATTCGTTCCATGCGCCGGGGCCAGACGAGGCTTTGGAGGGGCCCGCACTTACATAACTAAAACAAATAGGCACATTTTTCGCGATTACATCATTGGGCTAAGAGTGGATTGGTCAAGTCCTCTTTTCTGGGGCCTGAACTGCACTGAGTATAGGCTGCGCTCATGTGACATCATACTGTAGTACGTAACTGAAGTTCCTCAAACTTGACTCGTAAATGTGCAGGGAGCAGGACATCAACAGCTCGTTTCCATGGGGATCTTGCTTTTGCTTTGATGACAGGTATAGCTTAACATGAGGTTCAAATGCATCGGGGCTCTTCTAAATACAGATAAAGGAGGATATTATACATTATGGAACTTTGTATGTGGAAAAAAAGGAATGGGTGGTTAGCATGGTGCCATGCCATTAGTCCGACGTCTCATTAGTCTGAAAAGGTGCCATTAGTCCGACATCTCTAACCCAGTTGTGTTGTGGATTAGAGAGCCATATATACAACCACTGGTCCTAACCTTAAGGTCAGTGGACTCTTGCCTGAACCTAATTTTATTTTTCAACCCCTACTCAATGGAACATTTTCGGAATGAGACGTCGGACTAATGGGGCGTCGGGCCGACCCCGGTTAGCATGACCTTTATTTTCAATCACAGTGGTCTCTATAACATTCCAGGATCAGCTGATTTTAGGGTTGCTGGTAGGTTTTCACTGCTGATGGAACCACCCCCATGGTTACACATACATTCCATCTCGAAAACGTACCAGAAACCTAAAAAAAAACCTGTCCTGGAACGTTAGAGAGGCCACTGTGATGGGAAGCAACGTGCCATGCGAACCTTCCATACAGCACTCAAATATGCACAAATAAAAAGTTCCATAATGCACCTTTAAGTATCGCTCGGTTGTTTGTTGAGGTTCTGAAAAGTCCACTGTGTGGCTTTAAGTGTCTAAACATCATCTTTCTAACCCTTGTTGGTTAATGTCTCTGAAACATATAGGGCTGGGACAAAATATTCAATTGTGAGTACGTATCACGAGTATCGTGATACGTACTCACAATTGAATATCAGATCCGTCCTTGAGTATTGTGATACGTATCGGATCGGTCCTTAAGTATAGTGATACATATCGAATTATGACAGAAGTGTATCGTCACAGCCCTTTTAACACAGAGATGCACTGATTTCGATACTGGACCGAGTATCGACCCTGCATACAGTATTGAGGACAGTTCCCATGAGGTCAATATATTTAGTTGTGCAGGTTTGTGTAACTGTTTTGATAACTATACAGTCCTCGCAAATTGCCTACTTGCACTCATTCAAACTTAATTGTGCTGTGGCCGTGCGATTCAAGCCGACGGTCCCGTGTTTCCTACAGCCCCTCTGCTGCGCTGAGCGACAAGTGTGTGCGAAAGTCCTGTGTCACCGGAGCCTCGCACTCGGCCTGTGATGATGGATTTTATTTGGTCTGTGTTTGCCGAGTGGAGCCTGGCGGTGCCGCGCTGTTGTGTCGGTTTCCATGGTGAAAAACACACAGTGTGCCAGACCGCGGCTGAAGCAAGGAGAGGACCGGCGGAGCGCAAATACTGGGATTTTAGTGCTGGGATTTTATGGACGTCGAATCTCTGGGATCTGTTCATTTCCAAAAGCCGTTGGAATGTTTCATTTATTTTCAGAAGCCAGTCCGCGAGCTCACATTTACTGAGGACCGACCACTAAGAACTCTTTGATTCAAAGCATGCTCAAAGCGGGACTCGTTTTGGCTTTTTGACCTTGAGAATGAATAAACTTAACTTTTTGCCACAATCAAAGGTAAAAATTGACTTCTTTGAGCTGTGTTGAAAAGTACAACATGGCCTCAGCTTCTTTGTGGAAAGCAAGGAACATTTTGTGTTATGTTATTGTGGCTCATGGTGCGTAGAAAAATAGGAAACATCTTGCGTGATAATGGGGTAGAACTTTTAAATGTTTTCCAGCATTTTTGAAAACCTACTTAATATCTTACTTCATATAGGATACACAAATGAGTTTTTTCATAGATTACAGTCCGAACAGTGAAGTACAAAACCTTGGGTTAGGGTTAAATTGGAAAGTAAATCTTCAAAAGTACATATTACGCATTAAAAAAAAAGTACATTTTGGTTACCTGAGCATTGGTATTTTCTGCAGAATCAGGAATCTCCCTCTGCTGACAGCATGTTAGTTAGACCTTATGGAAGCTCGCACATCACATATGCCGCGATGAACACCGCTTGAGCGTAAAACAGCTCAGAATGCATCCGGAGATGGATTTTGCGTGATATATCCATTTAAAAAGTCATTTCCCACAGTTTTCTCTGTCTTTGAAATGAACCGATCCCAAAGATTTGGCTCTTCCTAAAGGCGCGACATGGAACTTTTTATGTTAGTACGTAATTGCCCCGTTAGTGACCCCCTGGTTAGCATGGCGCCTTTACTTTCCATCACGGTGGCCTCTGCGGTGCATCAGAATCGATTGTTTTTAGAGTTTCTGGTAGGTTTTCACTGCTCACCAGAAAACCTACGAGCGTTGTAGAGGCCATAGGCGCCGATTTATGTTCTTCCCAGTGGGTGCTCAGTCAACAACAACAAAAAGTCGAGGTCGAGATCGAACCAGCGAAACGAACAGCCACAAACGCACGTGTATCAGTTTTATGAACAGCCCCGCGCTCGTGTATTTGGGGGAAACTGAGTAGCGGCTTTACAGGTTAGGCGTTATTTATTTAATCATTTTGTAATCAGGGCAAATTTGCCTGGATGCCCAAAGATTTGAGTGGGTGCTCCAGCCCCGCAGCACCCACAGGATCGAAAGTAAAAGGCACCATGCTAACCACCCATTCAGCATGTTGTTCAATAATGCACAAATATCAAGTTGTTGTTTTTTTGTGCGTAAAAAGTTACATAATGCACCTTTAAGTCGCCGTACAGTGGGACTGGCGGTTTCGCTTCACACAGTCCCAGCTGCCGAGGCGTCTGCGTGGGCCTGTCTGCACGTGGGGCATGTTCAGACCTGCACGCCGGTTATCGCTCAATCACCGCTCCAGGAATGTGGCTCTCAGGCAGCACTCTCACCGTACACACAATGTGTACACACACCGCACGCATACCGTACACACACCATGGGAGAGACAGCGGAGATAACCAATGACTGTCTTTGACGGAACTCTTAAGACATGTGTGCTCCCTATGCTTTCACAAAGTCAGGTGAGAGCCGAAGGATGTCTACATGGGGACAGCGGGACATGCAAAATCGCCTTTGTAGTGTTTCACATCTTATTTAATTCCTACATTTTGTTGTGTAAGGAGATCCAGTCCATTATCACTGGAGCATTTCTGCACTCAAACCCATGTTTATCAATGCACCATAGAACTGTTAGCATGCCCTTGGCTAAAAATGGTGGCATGTGTGTTGTTTTGATCATGTTAATCCACCCTTTGTAGACTTCATTGTCCAAGCTGGGAAACTTGACCCTTCTCTCGATCCATGTCACTAGGTGGTGATATCGTAGTTGTACAACCTGGAGGATTAGCCTGTACTGTAGTGAATCCTCCAGCCTGGTGATGATGACCGCGAACCTGGATTCACATCTGGAGCTGGATCCACATCCGGCACTGCACTGCGGTCGCTCACTGCTCCTTACGGGCATAGCTGAAGTGTTTCTGCCGGGAAAACTACCGTATTTGACCCCGTCTTGGAGAAGAAGAAGATCTTTATTTATATACCGCCGTTCACAGACTTGGGCACAAAGCACTTTACATGAGACAATTTTACATTCACTCCATACCCTTTAGATCAGGGTCCTCAAACTTTTTCTCTGGGGGCCACATTATCGTTCCTGGCTGTGATTGGGGGCCGGGCCAGGTTGGCTATAACATAGAATTGTATGACCCAGACCAAAATGCAGCAGGCTTCATTGTGAAGTAGAGATTACTCGCCTGGCACAGTCATCCCCACTAGTATATCCACAAGAGCAACACTTGATGCCAGGCACATTATTTGTTTAGCTGTAGTGGTTTGCAAAAATAGTAATCATGTCTTCACACTTTGTTTTAATTTGAAATACCACAGGTATTCCATTTATTTTTATTTTCAAATAAAACATCATTGCGTAATGTGACCAGAGTTCCCTTTGGCACATCCACTAGCCTAGGCAGTTTCTGTTGGCAGCTACAAAGCGTCACTATCACACAATCAAACATTCTGAAGTAACAACTCTTTTGAATCAATGTTGTGAGTATGTGGACGATATGATCTGTAGTGTCCCGAGTGTAGCCGATGCCACACAAACTTTTCTTTGCGCGCAAAACATATTTTGGACTCTGCTGGAATGAGTTTGTGCAAATGGAGCATTAACTCATGTGAACTGGAACGAAATTATTTATTTATTTCATCTTTGCGTTTGTATATATATCTTTATTGTATAAAGCGTTTTTCATACAAAGTGCAGCTAGTGTGCTGGATCAGGGCCAAAAAGGCAGAGCGCGCCCCGCATCCAGGAGGAGACGAGCGCGCCCCGCATCCAGGAGGAGACGAGCGCGACCCGCATCCAGGAGGAGACGAGCGCGCCCCTCATCCAGGAGGAGACGAGCGCGCCCCTCATCCAGGAGGAGACGAGCGCGCCCCGCATCCAGGAGGAGACGAGCGCGCCCCGCATCCAGGAGGAGACGAGCGCGCCCCGCATCCAGGAGGAGACGAGCGCGCCCCGCATCCAGGAGGAGACGAGCGCGCCCCGCATCCAGGAGGAGACGAGCGCACCCCGCATCCAGGAGGAGACGAGCGCGCAGCTGCAGCTTCGGCAGTTTTACGCACAGAGAAGGCTGGACGACTGTCTTTTTATTTGTGCATGCATCCGCTTGCAAGTTTCCCTCTGGCCTCCGCTGTGGCCTCCCTCCTCGGAGTGACGACGTAAATTATAGCCTACTCTTTAAAAACCGCCACACTTTCTTTACAGAGGAGATAAATGGCACTGAACAAAACAATAATCCACTGTTCTTTGAATACCTGCATTCTCTGTCAACTTTTTGTCTGCCATTTTGCTTTCCTTAACACACAGTTCTCTGCACCTGCCTTGCCTGGCCCCGCCGAATGTCAGGGGATGAAAATTCAGCAAATATAAATTGTATAACCCGCCCCGCCCCCGCAATCATTAAAAATTATGCAATACAAATATGATCCGTCTGAAGTGACCACAGCTTTAATTCCGTCCAAAATGTGCTTGAAATGAACCGTACTGGCGTGTCCTCCCTCGCGCTCTCCCTCCTGAGCACTGGGATCAGGAGGGGCAGACAGCGGAGGTAAAGCGACCACACTCACAGACGTACAGGGGGGAATAGGAGACATGGAGCTCCATAAATGTTCTCTGGATCACAAGCTGCAAAACGCTGCTTGTTTTATGAAAACCCACCGCACCTGCTCTAAAAATGATGAAATAAGTTGTGACTGAATTCAATGAATGTGCGTACGGCTGCAAAGAGCGGCCGCGACCGGCATTTTTTGACCCACTCCAACCCGCCCCGCGATCAAAGGAGAATTTTATGACCCGACCCGCGGGCAGCCCACGGTGGAATCCGCAACCCGCGCATCACTAACAGACATGTTATTTGCCAATAAGCAATTTTAAAAAAAATGGGCCATGACCACTTTTGGGAATTGCCTCATCGGGCCGGTTCAAGTGGTGGGGGGCCGGTCAAAGGGGCGTTGCGGGCCGTGCTCGGTCCACGGGCCTTAGTTTGAGGACCCCTGCTTTTAGAGCTTAGTTGTGGTAATGGGCGCCGGAAAACTTTCCTTATTTTCAATCCATAACTTGACAGGTATGCTTACAGGTCACTCCAGCGGCATTGAAGGATGGGTCAAATGCAGAGGACATATTTCCATACGTGGAAAATTAACCTTACCTTAACCTACTGCAGGGGTAGGAAAGTGTGTTCAATGGCAGGCTGAAATTAAAGCAGCACTCTCTACAAATGCTAGCGCTGTGCAACATACATGATCTAGTGAGGATATTTTGAAGGGAGTAAAATAATCTCAAAGTCTAGTCTTAGCTAAAACCGAATTAATCACGATTATTCGATTTTGATTTTCAATTTGATTTTACTTTTCCATAATAAAATAAATGCATGAAGCTGATTCATGAACATAGACCCACCTTTTATACAAACCTCATCCCAACTTCAAAACTTGGCGCAGTTTCGATTCATTGGCCAGCTCTAATCTGGATTCAATACAGTCTCATCCCCAAAACGTCTGCACCACTGACATGTCTCCATACAGCGGATCTGTTTGTGATGAATCTCTTTCCAAAGTCAAAGACAGTGGCCAAGGCTGACATGCTCACAGTGACAGATAGACGAGGGGTATCTGCGGCTGATCAAATCTGTACAATTGTGAAGCCTTCCATTCCGCCCAGCGCTGCTGCTTTGACTTGTGTAAAAATCACCATTCGAGTCGGCACCTCTCGCAAAAGCCGGGGTTTTAGGGGTTGCCACGGTGACAGCTGTGGGGTTCTCTGATTGGCTGGATGTGTCAGTCAGTGACACAGCAGGCCTGAGTGAAACATGCTTGTACACGATTTACTTCCATTTCTGAGCTTTTACGTTTAGCCCTGATAAATATGTCTCTGTGTAAAGATACGTATATTCAGAGCTGTGTTAGATAACCAAGGGGCTATAAACGCAGTACTATAGACGAGTGCGAAAGTGCAAGCAGTTGTGCAAAAGTATGTAAAGGCAGGGTTAGTGGTTTGTCTTATACCCGGAAGGTTGATGACTTCCTTCCGTATGTCTGCCCTCTCTTTGGACTTCAAAAAAAAGCAATCGAAGCCTTAACTATTTAGGAAAGCTTTAGGCTGATGGATTTTTCAGTTTATTTATTTTATGATGTTTCTTACGTTGTCTTAGTTATGCCACCCATGTTACAGCACTTTGTGATTTAATCTGCACTTCATAAGTAAACTTTACTTAGTCTCAGGGCTGGGTACCGTTACATTGCTTGTATCATTTATTTGAGCTGAAAGAACCGAATCACTTCCTTTAATACTGTCTCTGGACCAACAGCATCAAAACTTGGTCTCTAAAGATATTGTTGTTGTTTTTTTGCTACCTTTTGCTACCTATTTTTTTTTGAAACAGTAATACTTGAACTTTATTTCCCCGATACTGGTATTGTTTAGCGGTAGCCAACCCTACTTACTTACTTGTTTGCAGTTGTGGCTATACTTACCATCACTGAGTGTGAAGCTCAGTTTAAAATTCCATGAACAGCAGTGACATCACAATCACACTCAAAAGGAAAGTGAAATTTCATCCAAGGGCCAGGGGGAATCAGTGCGTGGAGGCTCACCGCCTTTAATCAATACTTAAAAGACATAGCCGACTATCCTTATCTACTCCATTGAGAATGGTGTCGTATTTCAGGCTGAAATGTGAATATTGTGACTACTCTCCACAGCAGCAGACTGGTCTGGTGCCCTGGGCTCTGTCTGTCTGCAGCGCTCGCTCGTAAACGGCCTCTACCAGACGGCTCTGCACCTGCATATGCAAATGTCATTCTTTATACAGGATTTACAGAGGCTTTATTGGAATTATATTGTCTGCATTTGACTCATGCATTTGACTCATGCGTCAACAAGTACCTCCAGACCTCAGAGTCAGGAGTATTGATCTGGAGAACTTACCTGGAGGTTTCTGGCTAATGTGAAAAAACAACATTAAATACGGATCAACAATATTAAAAACTGTTGAATATCACCAGTGTTCCTGATATCCTATAATCAGAGATTATAATCATTTCTACTCAGCTCGGGTTAGTAATTTAACTTAGGAGGGTCAAAAAGGATCAAAAAGTAGTCTAAGTTATTAAGTGTAAGTCATTTTGATACATTTTCGTTTTCAATTTCTTTTCCATTTAGAAGTAAAAGGGCCACTGAGCGTGAGTTAGAGACAACAGATGCTCAGGTCACTTTGTTGGTAGCACAGTTTGAACAGTAGCCTCTCTCTGTGCCACAGTAAACCTACTTCCTCCTGGTTGTCCCTGTGTGGAGAGTTGACCTGAATGACCCGTCTCTTTACTGCCCTTATTGCCCCGCGTCTGAGTCACGTGTCCTTTTAACTGGCCCCTGTCCCTGTCAACACACGGGTCAGGGCCAGAATGCGCCGGAACAACAACAACAAACCCAAACAGAGGCTATAAACTTCAGACGTGTTTACAGCTGCTGACCGCTCGCCGACCCCAGCCAAACTGCACTGACCGGGGACTGAACCCTCCAGCCTCCGCCCGCACTTTCCAGGGCTTAGTTCGTGAGCGGATTTGTTTTTTTGTGGCACGTGGGACTGTAATAGCCTCACTGTAGGATGTCCGTGTCCAAGTCATGCTCTAACTTTATTCTCGCCACTGTATTTGGGGTTAACATGGGGGTTTATCCTACTGAAAGTAGACAGTATTGCAATATTAGCTGATACGATATCCATATCGCAAGAAACCACAATAGAGTAAAGCATAGCGCAACATCAGGAAAGTCTTCATCTGACTGATATCGACACACACATTTTTGCAAACTCCAACTATCCAGCCATCCATGCTTTGATACCGAAGCCGTTTTTATTTCTTCTGCTCAATTTGAAATGTGCAGAGAAACTCCTTTTCCTTCCTTGGACGTGACATGTCACCTGCCAACATGTATGAATGTGATGAGTGAGTGGTCGGTGGTCGGAGGGGGCTGTTGAGGCAGATTGGCAGCCTCGCTTCCCGTCAGTCTACCTCAGGGCAACTAGCTCACCGCCAGCGAGAATGGAGAGAATGAGTAATGACTACAGTGGGGCGGTTTGAGAAGCTTGTCACCTGAGGCTTGACGAATAATTCAGATATAAGCCATAAGCATATTCCAATTATTGGCCATCCATCTTGAGCACCGCCTTACATTGGTTTATTAAAAGTTTCTGTTTCCAGTGTGACATGTGCTGCAAGTCGCTAACGCTAACCCGTGCTGCTTCCTCTTGGCTCCGTGGATGTGGCTACTGTTGGACATCGGCGTAACTGCGCTACAGAGCAAGAGCTGGGCGAGAGGTCGGCCGCAACTTTCTCATTACTGTGGGCAGAAATATGTGGAAATCGGTAGAGCATAAAAGGGAGAACCAAAGTTGGAGCCACCTCACTTTAAATTGTTGCTGAAGATTAAAAGATGACTCAAACGTGGACGAGTCGCCAAAAACATAACCCGACGTTTTAGATGAGGGAACCGTGGGTCGACATTGCAAACGCGATATTTGTGAAGGAAAAAAAAAGAACATGTGCACAATGCGTGTCTAAATGTAGCACATTTTCTTCCAGCGCGAACCAGGAAGTTAGAAAATAACGTCTTTCACAGTGGATCTAAATCGTGATTGTGACACAACGCCGCAAAGCATCATGGGATGTAGAGCGAGCCAAGCAAGCGCTCATTTTGCATGGGTGGCTGTGGTCTGTGTCAGTCTTCGAAAGTTTTCTGCAAGCACTGCTTTTGGGGCTTGTGCAAATCGGACTCTGCTCTAGATATCCAGACCGGAGGCCGGAGGGAACTTTTCCAAAGCCCGGTATGATCCGCGACAACATGACACAATTGGAAAGAGAATGGGCCAAACATAAAACAGACCAGGCAAACCGGCGGCAACATTTATGTGGATGAGCGACTTTCAACGTGTGGAGCAGATAAAGGGTTGCAGGTACATTTGTTTTCTGCATTTTGTCAGCTGGAAGGGTCCTACGTCTGAGAATGACAGATGTGGAGTTATTGAGGAAGCAACAACAAAGTAAAGGAAAGGCCCCGGGTGAACTTCTTGACCAAACATAACATTGGCGGTCCGCCTTGTTCACATCTCTACTCTGTCTCGCTATGAACTCCGGCTGAGAGGAGCTTCTAAATAACTGATTAGAAACTATTTGACTGTCATGGTTTTGTTCCCTCAAGGGAATGGTTGTTCCCTCATCAAAAACATATTTGGATCTGAGATTTGAGCAACCTTTGGATCTTCCCCGGTGACTATTCCATCCCTCCATCACAGAGCACTATCAGGCAAAAACATCTGCAACGTTATTTTAGTGAACCACTTTCTATCCAACATGTATTTGAGATTTTTTACACAATACCTTTCCGAAAGCATACCGTATTTTCCGGAGTATAAGTCGCACCAGCCACCCTGGTGCACCGTTGACAAGCCTCTACCGGCAGCACGTTGTTAAAGCACCCATTTGCAAACTTGTTCCTCTAGCTGTGGTCGTCTAGCTTTTAGCCCGCGATTAGCTTTTTTGTTTTCTTCATTGCCTTAAGAATAACCTCCGCTTTTCGCCAGTCCCTCACAAGTTTCTCGCTCACTCGAAACCTTTTTGCTGCTCGATTACCGTTTTCGGCAGCTGCTTGCAGCGTGTAATCTGCAGAATATGATTTTCTTTTTGGGGGCATTTGGGTTCAGAGTAGCAGATACTAGTACACACGCCTAGAGTCCCCACAAGCGGCTGTTAGTCTGAAAATAACAAACATGTAAAATGATATATTTTGATATATAAGTCGCACCTGAGTATAAGTCGCACCCCCAGCCAAATGATGAAAAAAAGTGTGACTTATAGGCCGGAAAATACGGTAATATCCCTCTTTAAAGACATGGAGCTGGCTCAAACAGTACTCTGGATGACTAGAGAGAGAGAGAGAAACAGCTTTTCCTGTTGCGCAGATAAGTTGCAGCTGATTGCGGCGCAGTGGCTGTCTCTGTCACCAGTGTGTGTGTGTGTGTGTGTGTGTGTGTGTGTGTGTGTGTGTGTGTGTGAGCGAGCGCTGTGCTGATGAGGCAGTATGTATAAGCGCACAAGATGCACAAGATGTGGACAGGCCATCTGCTGTCATCTCCTCGGCGAGCTCCAGTCTGTATGGACACCATGTCACTGCGGTGCTGGTGAGGGCTGCAGCATACTGATGGGAGAGGATGGGAGTCTGGCAGAGAGCCTCGGGGGCACGCACAACATCATTAGCGCCAAGTGTCTGAAAGCTGTCCAAAACACTGGCGTCGCGTTAACGACCCAGAGCCGAGGAGGCGAGCCCAACAGCTCCTGCACCCATCTTCTCCTGTCAGCTCCACCGACGCGCCACACTTCTGCTAATTCAGTCAGGCAGTTTGGGGACTGGGCCTGGACAGTAATAGGCCTCTCCACCACTACCTTCCACTCTGCTCGTCTACTCGGTCCAGTTATACCTGGACTTCTCAGGCTTTAGTTTGAGGGCGATGAAGTGAAGAGTCCAGAGCGAGCATTTGAACATCCTCCGTGCGAGTGCAGCTCCCTTAGCCTGGCATTAACAGACGAGCTCAGTCTGGGGTTTAATGGCCGCTGATGGGCAGCAGGAGAAGCTCTGGTCTCCTGGTGGTTCATGGGTAATGGTGATGGTTGCGGATGGTGCTATGGGGTTGTGGTACCTGGTCTGGGCGTCCTGGCCAATAACACGGGCTGTACAGTTTTGTGAATAAAAAATGTCATAGAAACCCCATAGAACATGCTTTTTTGTTGTTGGTCATTATTCAGCTAAATATTTGCATCTTTTGCATAATATGATTTATATGAATATAATTTAATATTTGATATTGCAGCTCTACTTTTTGGTTGAGAACATCTGCACAGCCACTGCTTGATTGTATGATGATTGTATGCTTGATTCCATTTCCCACAGCGGTAGATACGCAAGCAAACAGGAAGCGGAGTAAACCAATCAGCGAAGGGCGAGCGTCTGCCGTTGATGTGGTGTTTTTAGCGGTTTTAGGTTAATATTGGCACAGGATTATGAATCACAATACTACACCTACTGTCGATGTGTTTTTGGTCATTTACCGTCGATTGGAGACACGCTCTTTCTCTCTCTTGTGAGCCGTTCGTAAATAAATTAATCTGATTGCACGGGATCGGTTTGATTTTGTGGATACCACCAACGGGGGTGGGGTGTCCAGACTGATCCCCTCTGTATAAAAAAATATAGAGGGGAATCATTTCTGGTCCCACCAGGCTAGATTGTACCATCATTAGTGGACTTCTCAAATCTTTGCTGAATCCTCCAAAATAGTTCCTAGATTCTTTACCCTGCAAAGCTGAACAGGGGGTCAAATTAAGTACAGCTCAGCAGCCAAACTTGCTAAAAATATCTGGATTTTTTTTTCTTCAATGTTTTGTTTCTAGTTACAACTCGTTACAAGCTGTAAATCTGAGATGTTGTCTTTTGATATATAATTATTTATTTCAAGAAGTAGCCTATTTAACATTGGAAATAGCATGGCAAAAAAATGTAATTAAATTAAATTAAATAAAAGCAGATCCGCACAATAATGTGGCAACCCTGGACTGGTGTGATATATAGAGTTCTTAGCGATTATGACATCACAGTCCTGAACTGGGGGAACACTTCCATCAAACACTAGTATACAATCTCAAATCAGTGCATGCAGCGCTTCGTAAAGTTCTTAGATACTTAAACCACCTTACTCCTGCTGGATGTCTGAGGTACTGTGTGTCCTTATACATCTTTTTTCAGGTTGCTCAATGTTCTCCAAAGCTCCACCATGCACAGGTCCTTATCGTGGTTGCGATGGGCTGAGGACGTGACCTTGTGTCTCACTCACTTCTCACTCCGCAGCACTAATGCTTCCTGTGTTGTAAAGCCGGAAGAGCCAGTCTGTCTATCAACTGTTAAGTAACAAGCGCAGTGTGGTAAACAAGTGGAGTAGAAAGCCTGTGAAACGGGACAGAAAGGCACTTCTTTGCAGTACAGGCTGTTGATACTGTGGTACTAGAGCAGATTTCTGAGTGGCACTATCACATACTTACTGTGTTTAAGTAAACAAAATGTGTACATTTAGATTTAGACTATCACTGGACTATAGTATTATTCTTTTACATCTTGACCAGGGGACTACAGATGAAAAATAGCCTTTGGGCTAATTTAGGGTGACCAGATTATCCAACTAAAAAACTGGGACAACATTCAGGAATAGGCCGCAGGGGTTCCATATCTAAACTGTCTTTACCCACAATGCAACTGTTTACAACTTATGACATGCACCAATTCGCATCCTGAATTGAGATTTTGAATTGGTTTACACTTGGTAATTGCTAGTCCCATGGGCCAAAGACATTCATTTTCAAGTGTAGGCTATGCTATTTCGGGGACTACATTGGCCAAAACCGGGACATCTGGTCACCCTAATTCTGGCTTTTTTTTAACCATGTGTTATATGAAATGGCACTGTCCCCTTTCAAATAAACCAATCTAATCTAATCTTGAAAGGAAATGTATGTGAATTTGTTCAAATTTACAACTTTCAATTGGCAATTTTTTGTGTGTGTTTTATATGCTATCTAAAAGTGTAGAACATTAGCACATCTTATAGTTTGCTACAACAACAAGCTAATAAGATGCTAACGTTATATATGAATGTTTCTCCACACTATATATAAATCAAAACATAACATTAACTTCAAATAACTTTATTTTTCCTGGAAGGGAACTTTATTTCTGGCCTAGTACACTCACACATCCACACCAACTAAAGTTAAAAACAAATTAATCAATACAAATGTTAAATATTACATCGGTCAAATTAAAGAATCGGATACCCATGCCTTTGATATAACGTTATATTCAAGGCTGTGACCAAAAGTAACGTTCATGTCACTGGCTACTTTACATGGCCAGAAAAATCCGATAACTGGAGGAATCAGATAACCCAATAATCAGATCTGATGCTTTTATATTCACTTCAGAAATCGGATTTTACATGAGCCAGAGCAGTTTTGGATTTAGAGCAACTGAATGTTCTCCCCACACCTACCTTAAGTCATCTCCACCTGCAAGATATTATACACCAGATTATACAGTTTACATGTCTCTTCAATAATCGGAGACCTCCAGAAATCAGATTATGATCCAAATGTTGGTCTCAGTGTAAACTCGGTCGGAAATGTACCGCTTACCAGTTGCCTGGAATACAGCATAAGTAATGAATCGAAGTGTATTTCCAGTGTAAGTGACAAAGCTTAGTGACAGAGCAGTGGAACTTTCTGAGCGTTGTCCTTTGGCCATCGGGAGCTCGGCGAGTAGATGTGAAGTGGGCCAGTGTGACCCAGTGGAAGCGAGTCGCTCGTGTGCAGACTGCGAGCTGGTTAGAGGCAGGTCACAGTTTCTCCGGAGGCTGGCAGCTGTGCTCTAAATGTGAAGTTATGTGGAAAAGTGCCCCCCCCCCCGCTGCACGCCACACAGAGCTGCTGTAGGCCGAGTCACAACAGCAACAAGGTCCTGCGCGCTGGAGCCAAAATATACAAGAGTCAGGGAGAGTGCTGCAGTCATCATAGATTACAGTAGTAGCAAAAGTACTTGGTCATTGTAATCATAACAATACATTGTATTAATTAGGCGCCTTTCTAGACACTCAAGGTCGCCTACATCCGGGACACAATTGTAGCAGCAGCAGAAGCAGCGATAATAGTGGTCAAAGTGAGAGCAGAAGTAGTAGCAGTGCCAGTAGCAGTACTAGTAATAGTAGTAGCAGCAGTATGAGCAGTAGGAATTGCAATAGTTAAAGCAGCAGTAGCAAAAGTAGTAACAGCAATAGTTGGTCATAGCAACAATAGTAAAGATTAAAGTGCATACACATTTTTTTTGCTAAAGCATACTGTTGTGAATGCATAATGCAAATATACTTAAGATTCTGCTAAGCATTGTACCTAGTTTTCGTTACTTTGACATTTTTTGTGACGTTTATTGTTTCACTTCCTTATTGAACACCGACAAGAAGTGACGCGCATAGAGGTAAACATTTTTAAACTGTTGCCGTGCCAACCATGTTACTCCAATGTGAAATGAGGGAGTCAGAATTCCATGGAACTTTTCCTCTATCTATCATTAGTTTAAAGGTGCACTATGCAACTTTTACTTTTTTTAATATGTAACCATTGATCGTGAAGTGACTTGCTGGCCATAGGAATGGTAAGTAAAGCTGCTATGCTAACCACCCAAGCATCTGCTGGGTCAATGAAAGGTCAAATACCCACTAATAAGTTTGTTTTGTTTTTTTTACATAAAAAAGTTGCATAGTGCACCTTTGAAAGATTACGTCAAAATAACGTTTCTTCCTAACTTTTCTTTATTAAAGGTGCATTATGCAACTTTTAATGCAAAAATAAAGTTAATGTTAGTACGTACTTGACCTCTCAATGACCCAGTGGCTGTATGGTTGGTTTGCTTAGCGCCTTTACTTGCCATCCCGGTGGCTCCTTTATATCAATAGTTTATTTTTTATTCTTTTATGCTTAACCATGGAGACTGTTCAATCAGCAGTGAAAACCTACCAGAAACCCTATAAAGATTCTTGAGCATCTTAGGGGCCACCGGGATGGAATGTAAAGGCGCTATGCTAACCATCCAACCGATGGATCACTGAGGTAAGGTTAATGTTTTATTTCCACTAAAAAAGTTGCATAATGCACCTTTTAAATTGCTGCTTCACTGAAATAAAACTATAATTATTACTTAAAACAGATGTTATCCGTCTAAGTCATAATCACAGGATTAAAACCTGTCATATGCACTTTAAAGGTTAAGGTGCACTATATTGATCCCCATATGGAAATTTGTCCTCTTTGCTTCCTTCAATCTCGTGTCCAAAAAACTCGGTACCAGTAGTAGTAAATGCAGTTGTAGTAGTAGTAGTCAGTGAGAGCATTAGTATATGACTGCACACTAGCAAACAGCCGTAGACGCAGTTGGCTCACTGATATGCGTGGACTTTGTGCTGCTGCTGCTTGAGCCTCCGCTGTGTGAGGGGCTCCGCGATCAATGAAGGCTCCATTAGTGTCTGAGCGTCAGGGCTTTGGCATCAGGACAATTGAATTACACTGTTCTCTCTCAGCTCGGACTGACAGAGACGACATGACACCACGGCTGCAAGAAATCGCTATCCAATACGAATCACACGTTGAGCGCTCGTGATTAGCCATTCACAAAGGCTGCAGTTAATTAGTGGAAAGAATGTCCTATTTCCTGTTGGTTGTCAGACTGTGGCGCGAGAATCAGACCCCGGGTTTAGTCCTGATTTGATCTTGATGTAGGTCTAGGTACTTGGAAGGACAAATATTTAATGAGGCGGTACTTAATGTGAAAGGTTTGTGAACCACTGTCTGTTTTTTGCTGAAAGATACATAACAAAAATACTAACTTTCCTAATGCATTTGACATGTTTTGCCTGTAAACCAAAAGAATCAGGTCTAGTTAGTTATACAGGTATAAACGTCAACCCACAAACAGCCCTTTAAAAAACTCACTTTGACACAAAAATGTGCTCGTAAATTTTTGTTTTGTTTTGTTTTGAAGGTCAGACTCTCTTCTTTATGATACTTAAAAAAAACAAAAAAACATTTATTATTTTTTTTTTGCTGTCCGGCTTCTGAAGGACAGCACAGAGGCACTCATCATGGCTGCACAGGAGCAGGCCTTGAGCACCAGAGCAATAGAGGCCCAGATCTATCACACCAGACAAGACCCCAGGTGTAGACTGTGCAAAGAGGCCAATGAGACAATCCAGCACATAACTGCAGGGTGTAAGATGCTGGCAGGGAAAGCTTACATGGAGCGCCATAACCAAGTGGCTGGCATAGTGTACAGGAACATCTGTGCAGAGTATGGGCTGAAAACCCCAAGGTCAAAGATACAGACGGACAAAATGGTAATGGCGAACCAACCGGACATTGTGGTGGTGGACAAAGAGCAGAGGAAAGCCGTGGTGGTTAACATAGCAATACCAAGCGACTTCAACATCAGGAAAAAGGAACACGAGAAACTAGAGAAATACCAGGGGCTCAGAGAAGAGCTAGAGAAGGCCTGGAGAGTGAAGGCATCAGTGGTGCCCGTGGTCGTTGAGGCACTCGGGGCAGTGACCCCCAAACTGGAGGAGTGGCTCCAGCAGATCCCAGGAAATACATCAGACATCTCGGTCCATATATGATGTGTGTGTATATATATATATATACACACACACACACACTTTTTTAACTATTACTAACCCTTTAATTACCAACTTTCCAATCCAAAGTTATAGTAGTTTGTGTCTCAACCCCCCAAAAAAAGAACTATTTTGTAATATTTTCAATGCAAAAGGGGAACTTTCTGGTCTGATGTCTGTGAGAGATGACCCGCAGGATTTCTTTGTCGTAGTCAAAATTTGTTTATGTTGTGGCAAGTTTTGTTGTGGGCCCTTGGGTGTGATCGAGGGTCTCTCATTTCAAGTGTTCCGTCGGCCGTCACTTGATTTTTTTTTTTCTTAGTCTACACCAAACCGACTGAAAACCCACATAAAATCAGCAGTTTTGAATGGTTTGTCTCATTTAAGATGGCGTCTTTTCTCCCAGCGTAAGCCTGTCGCAGACTCCAGGCCTTGCCGGTTCAGCAGGAAGGAGGTTGAACAGCACTGTAACTGCAGCTGTATTTACTTAGCCCTCCTCCATCTTGTTTTGGAGCTCTGGATGGTTCCGCGGTGGGCCGGTCCTGGCTTGGGCTGGAAGGAGGGGGACCGGGGGGGGGGGGGGCTCTCTCTCTCTGTTCCCACGGAAAGACATGCCAAAGTAAATGTGGAGAGAGGAAACGCGCCGCCGCTTTTTCCACAGCCCGGGAGTGCATGTGTGCGTGCACGTCAGCCCTGAGACATGCACTATGTACAAGAGCGCCTTAAACACACCGTGTTATATAGGCGCCTGTCCTGTATGTGCATAAAGATTTGGGAGTTCTTGGGCTGCACAGTTGCAATTTGCAAACTGCAAAGACTGCAATCATTTTAGTTAGGGGAAGGGTTCTGCTGAGCATTAAAAAGCATTAAAGTTATTAAATGATTTGAGCCAAGACTTTTGAAATCCCCTTTTGTGTAATGGTACGTGCTCTCTCAAATACTTCATACTTTTATTATTCAAGTAATGAAATCAAGCACTTGGCCTATCACCCGGTTACAGCCTTCTTTACTGTATTGAGGTCTGCTGCCACTTGGAGAACTCAAGAGTTTTCTTTAGCCGGGTGTACGCTGCGGGATTTTCAGCCATCAATAAATCATCACTCGTCGTGAGGAAAATCTTAGGTCGTAGCTCAAAATGGCATCTCTTAGGTCGTACAGTGAGACACCAAAGACGAGCTGTGTTTTGGAACACAGAGTGAGCCTCCTCTCGCTGCAGCGATGATCCCTGTCAGGCGTCTCGACAACATAATACAACATCACAAGTCGCAAGCATCACAGGCCAGGCATGAACAGGTCTGCATTTGACTTTCATGCTGAACACACGCCGTCTTCTCTTGACACTGCTATGACAAAACTTTGGTCGCAGCTAGGATTCTCTCTTACTGTAGAACCATCGCACCGTGGAGACGAGAGCGGGCTTGCGATTGTACAAACCCCACGTCTTGCAATGTGACACAAGGTAAGATAAGACAGGACTTTACTGATCTCACAATGGAGAAATTCACTTGTTACATCAGCTCTCAAGAAACACTCAGGGGGTGCAAATAGACAGGTACATTTGCAATTAAGTAGGGCACGTTATTTTTTCAATATCGGCCGATATCTCCGGGACCGAAAGTGATCGAGACTTCACGTTTGTTTCACTGGAAAGAGCTCAGTCAGAGCTTCTCCCACAACTCCCGAGGCCTCAAACAAGCTGAGAAACATCGCAATGAAATCCGTCACAAGTTTGTTCACCTACTTTATATATTTGAGGTTGTAGACTGTTGGATGTAATTGCGGAACCTTAAAGGGATACTTCGGGATTTTTGTCATAGGGCCTCATTTCCTAGTTATCCAGAGTGTTGTTGATGTCTGGAGATATTTTTTCTTAAATTCATGCAGTTCTTATATTTGAAGAGTCTAGTTGCGCTAGGCTAGAGCAAGGCTAAAGCAGTTCTATGGTAAACGCTAGCCTGCATTAAAAACAGTCTGACCCACTCCACAGTGCACCTGAGGTAAATCACATATAACACCAGACTAACCATATAAATGTCTGTGTTAATAGAATCATTTTTAAATAAAACTGACCTTGTATCACATGAATTACCGCATTTTGAGGGACTATTTTCTCACAGATCACTCCGCCGCTGCCTTAGCTTACAGCCACGAAACTGATGCCGCTCAAATATAAGTTATTTTAAACGCAAAATGGTTAAACTTAACCTATCGACACAGACATTTATATGGTTAGTCTGGCGTTATAAGTGATTTACCTCAGGTGCACTGTGGAGTGCGCCAGACTGTTTTTTAATGCGGGCTAGCGTTTACCATAGAACTGCTTTAGCCTTGCACTACCCTGGCGCCACTAGACTCTTCAAATATAAGAACTGCATGAATTTAAGAAAAAAATATCTCCAGACATCAACAACACTCTGGATAACTAGGAAATGAGGCCCTATGTCAAAAATCCCGAAGTATCCCTTTAAGAGATAGAGACTTTGGAATCTACTTGTCTTTTAAATGAGCTCCCTCTGAAGAACCGACTGGTGTCACAGTTCAACACTGACACGTTTAGGAGCATCATACACAGGATTATAGACCAGGCATTTTGAAAAATGTGGACAAAAATATCAGCGGTGCAAATCAGCATCGTGGCTGTGTAGGCTCTCAGTCGTACAGGAGTTGTCCATCTTCAGTGAAGGTTCTTGAGTCGTCTTCTGTACTCTGTAGTTGAAGTGTCGAACGTTTCACCTCTCATCCAAAAGTCTTCGTCAGCGCACTAAAGTTAAGTTCTGCCTGATGAGGCTGAAACTGATCCTAGAACAGATCAATAGGCGGGTGATTAGCAGTGATCAGCTGAGATTAGGACCGTCCAGACTAAGACTTAGGTGTCCGGTGGGTCGTTAGGGCCTAATACAACAAAGACTCTTAAACTACAAAGATGTTTACCTACAGGTGAGAGTAGCTGTAAATAGAGGGGAGGGACTCCCCATTGTCTTTATCTAGACTGCGGGCTGAACTGAACTTTAGTGCACTGACGAAGCCTTTTAGATGAGAGGCGAAACGTTCGAGACTTCAACTACTGAGTACAGAAGACGATTAAAGAACCTTCATTGAATATCGGCCTTAGAAAAACCCACATCGACCTCTATTAGATATATTTCTATACATTTCTATGATTGAAACCTTTACTATAATAATACATGTTTAACTAGAGGGTATTTGAGAGATGAAAAAACCTAATCAAATTAAACTACTTAAAATATCGGCCTATATATCGGCTGTCGGCCAACCCCCTTCATAGTCACAGTGCAGGTGGTTGATACACTGTTTTGCATAGAAGTCGTTGTACAGTCTGACAGCAGTGGGGATGAAGGACCTGTCATCTAATTATCTTATAAGACAAAAACAAATGGTGCAGAGGAGCTTTGCCCTGGGACAGGGCTCAGTCACCGCGCCGCTCCAGTCGAGTCGGCCGCCGGTGGAGCAGCCGCCTCGAGGACAGCGGCGCTCTTCTCTGAACAAGTTTGAGCTCGAGTTGAGGTGGAGTGGGGTAAACGTCGCGATTCGCTGAGGCAGGAGAACCCGTGCACATCAAAGAGAATTTCACATGAGGTCATTTCCAGAGGACTCAGCAAACTAGTTCATCCTGAAGTCAGAGCGCGTGCGGAGCCGCAGAGGCGCAGCTGCCGAGCGCAACCTCGACAAGGGCTCATTGACTTTGGAGAAGAAATGTGTCTAAGTGCAGTTTTCCTGACGTGTATTACCACGATTAGATTAGGTCTGCCATTTACTGTGTGGTTTGAAATGTACGAGTTGAATGCGTCTTTGGGACGGTTAACTAAGAAGAGGGGGCTTTTTTGCTTTCACACACCTGGGAGGAAACTAAAGTTTATTTGTGTTGAAATATCTTATGCCACTGACAGTTGAGGGTGTACCCTCAGGTCTTATCAGCTCTCCGGGTCCCTCTGCCTCTGAAAAGTCTTTGAGCTCAACTATTTTAATTACATTTTTGTTTTGTTGTTTGTGTGTCAGAGTCCGATGAATGAAGCAAGTCCAAAAAAAGAGGTGTTTCAGTCTGGGACTAAACAAGGCAGAGTTGGATTATGTTCTTGTAATGTAATCTTCATGATTATCAGCCCTGTTGGAAAACAGGGACGACAGAGTCATGATCCCGCATTTTATTTTGTGCGCTTACCTAAACAGGTAACATTGATTACGAATTTTGCAAAAAACATAGGCTTAGTTTGCTCAAATAATGTGGTATGGATTTGATCAATTTTGCAGTATTATCTCATGTTTTTTTAATGAGATACAGCCTTAGAACGTGGTCATATTGTGACCTTTTAAAGTTTTGCAATGGCGTGCTCCAAAGTCCAAGTGCTCAGAGGTTTGAAGTGGTTTGAATCCTCCCAAGAATGAACTCTGAGGTGGCATTTGAGTCTGACACCTGTTTGTCTCTCCACGAGCACAAGGTGAGCCGTGTGCTGTCAGGAACTGCCCCTCCCTCTTGGGGCCTCACACTGCAGGTCAGAGCCAGGTCAGAGGCTCTGTCTGAGGCCCACCACACCTCTACTCAACATCTGCCTCACAGTCAGGGATATCTCAGACGCCCGCGGCACTGGGGAGGGGCAGCCGTACAGCTGTGGCTGTGGTATTTTGTTATTTGCATATTTTGAGCTCGACATGGAGGAGGGCCAGACGACTGATAAGAAGTGTGGGCAGACATTTAAATTCAGCTCATATTGAAGCGCACAAATCATGAAAATTGATCTTGCTTTTAACCGTGTTATAACCGTTATTTTATAATATCTGGTTTACTTTACCCTGGATAAAGTTATAAATTAAATATAAATCAGTCGGGCTGTGTGTACAATTGTTATAAAAGTGCCAAGGTACAAAAAATGGCTCTTTTGTTTAACCCAGTTAGTGCCAAAATGTGTTTCCATTAAAAAACAAACATGTTAATGGTGTTATACTGTTTAGCCCTATGTGCCTATATTTTGCAGGCCCCTTGTGTCTTGGCATGTCCACTATTGACTGTAAAGCAGTCTCATATTAATAGAGGGTATGCATGTGACGTCATAGCCTTCCACAGCAAGTGTAAAAATCAGTTTGAGTGGCACTGTTGAGTTGGGAGATTTGATGTTGCCTCTGTCTTGAACAAGTCAGCATTGTTATGGTTTGTCTTTGGTAAGGCTCTGCTTAGGATGAATGTGGTCGCATGTTCCAAGTGTTGTGATACATGGTTTCTGATACAATACATGCATATTCCGTGAGGCAGGGGTGATTGATCAAGGCAAGAACATGTGGACACAGCCAGACATAATGACAGGAAGTGAGACGGGAAGTGGGACAGGGCGAGGCGAGTAGTGACTGACAGTTTGTGCTAGTGCTGCTCTCAGTCTGAGTCTGTCAGTGTGAGACACTGCCTTCACACCTTCTGCAGGCTCAGAGCTCACACACTTCTCTCGCACATCAACAAGTGCTTTACCCAGGTGTGGGCTCGGACATCTCTCATGTGCGTGCCCAATGGTGTGTGCAGAGCTGGGTGTTCCCTTCTGTCCTTCACTTGTATCTGCTCCAGTCCTTCTTGTTCTGCAGTTGACACTAAGTTGCAACTTACAGGAGCTGCACGCTGTTCTTCATCAGTGACCTGTAACTTCGCGGTGATCTCAATCTTAACCAAATGACCAATCCCAATCTAAATCTCAAAGTCTGCAATTATTCCGTGTGCCTTATGTGTGAAACTTGCTAACCTTGTGCATGTGGCGTTTAGAGTTTAGAGTTGATATCTCAGACGCCTCTCGAAGGGTGTGGGCTGCACAGAGGCTTGAGTTTCGTTTCGATGCTTGTTGCAAGTGCAGACAGACGACTTCTCTGCAGACGAGGAAGTGAGGAGCGTTAAAACCACAGGAAGAGTCCGCACCCCACCCAGTGTCTCCTGTCTCCTGCGAGCACCCACAGCACCCAGTGTCTCCTACAAGCACCCACAGCACCCAGTGTCTCCTACAAACAACCACAGCGCCACCAATGTGGTTTGATTGTGTCAGAACAATAGGGCTGTGTCTGGTTTCCCAATTGTGCTAAATAAAATAGCTTGACTGACGACGCGGGCTTGCATATCTCTTTATAATCGGACAAACTCTGCACCAGCATTTCTGTGTCAATTTTCATCTGAATATCCGCCCAAACCACAGGATAATGGTGACAACAAATCACTGTAGCCATGGTTTGTGTCTGTGCTCCATACTTTTTACATGCGGAAATGTTTAGGACAATCACATGTGAGAGAAAACGTTTAAAAGTTACTTTCTAGAAGATTTCTGCCTGTGGGAATGTTGTGGTAGTAACCAGTGGTGTATGACTCGTGGCCAGTGTTTGTACGAAGGATACGGGAGTTTTGAGGGGTGTGTTATCAGCGGCGACGTCATTCAGATACAGCACTGTACATCAAACAGCAAAGTTGTTTAAATGACAGATACTTTGTGGATATTTTTATTAAAGTATCCTTTTGTCTCCATATAAAATATCCTCTTTGCTTTGAGGATACTTGAGTGACTATGAGCTTCAGACGATGCACAGTTCAGGACATAAAGGAAAAGGATGTAGTTTCCTTTAAAAGTAGGGTATGTTTGCACTCTTAGGGAGTCATTTACCAAGCGTTTGCTCATGTGCAAAGCGAGTAGCACGTGCAAAAGTGGATCAGCAGCAGACTCATTTATCCTCTTTGTACTCGCGCAGCATTGTCTTATTTACATATCAGCTTTGTGGGCCTGATGCTGTAATACAGGCAACACCAAATGGTAAATGAAGTGCAACATGCTTGGAAAATGTCTTAATAAATGACCCCCTGAGTAGTTTATCAAGTTAGTACAATCAGAAGTCGCTTTAAACTACAGGACACAAGAACAAGTTTGTGGACCTGAACTACCATATCTCAAATCTCAAATCTTCACATGTTTACCTCATACTGTATCGGGGTCATGTTTATGAAATATTCACCATGAATGTTGCCAGTTTGTCTTCAACGCATTCATAACTCCGTCATTTGGTTCACAGCAGGAAAATCCATCTTCAAATGGGACTGGATCTGAGTGGTTTCACCAAGACAGTTATCGGATTTCACTCAGCGTTGCGTAGAACAGTAAAAGTCTTCGGGGAACAACCTGGGCGCCTGACATTGTTGATTTAGAAAATGTCTCTCGTTTTTTTGCAGACTCCTTTTACTTAAACACACTTGAAAAATCATAGAACCACGTCTAACCCAGTAATAAACATATTTCCTTCTCCTCATGTGTTCCAGATGCCGGACCCCATCCCACTGAAGAAGCCCAAGCACGAAGACTTCTCTGTGGGTTTGCCGCTGTGCGAGAAGGACAAACACCGTGATCTTCTGCAGGCCCTGTCCCATAAGGTGAGAGGGTGCGGGTGATGTATGGTCCCCGCGATGAGACGTCCTGTAACATTAGCTCCGCGTTCGGGACGAGCGGGGGCTTAAATTTAGATTTGGCAGGGCGTCCGCGCAGAGAAACCGGAGCCGCTGTGGGCTGTGGGATCACTTACCGAGAGCGCTGAAACCCCATCCCTCTGAGGAACCGGATCAATGGTCTCCCGAGTCTCCCAGGGGGACCAGAGGATTTGAACGCAACACCACGGGCCGCGGATACCCGTCTAGATTTAGTAGAGATTTGAAAACAATTGGAAAAGCATCTTATTTCTTATGCTGTTAAATTGACATTTTGTTTCAGCATTTATCCAGAGATGTGAATTCAATAATTTTTTCGGCAGTGGTCCTTTTGATACTCAAGTTTGTTCTTATATTGGCGAGTTATATTCAAATATCTTTGGTGAAACGCAGGAGGAGACTGTTTGTTGGAGCTGGGTGGAGCTAGTTTTTGTAGATTCTGCGTCTCCCGTCACCGCACGAGGATCACTGTGATGGGTCACATGCTCCGTCCTCAAACTATCGCTAAGCTCTTGTTTGTATATGACTTTCATCAAGCAAATATCCCTGCGTCCTGTATCTGTGACAACTGTGAGCTGCCGTTTGTGTTCCTTAGCTCGCTTTTAGCCATGTCCAGATCAAAAGGTACATTCTTCTTTTGAAAAAAAAACATCTGCAATAATCCAGGCCATTTTATCCATTGGGGAGATTGGATTCGTGAAATGAAATGACATAGCAACGGGGGAGTTTTGTCGTCATGAAGCCCTCTTTAGCTGCTGTTAGCTTACCTTTGTCTTCTAGCAGGCCGTTTCCTCTCGCCTTAGGCCTGGCATTCGTGAATTACAGTATAAACTCCCTCAAAAAGCGTTATCTAAAGTGGTAAAGCTCCAAAGCAAGCATACAACGAGCACCCACTGTTGCTTCGGATCTTGTCGCGAGAACCCTGCCCCTCTTTTCCGTCGCGGAGAGCACTGGAGTTGAGCGATGCTAATGAGAACTTAAAAAAAAAAAAGCTCTGTGTTCACACACCACCTGCTCGTGTTTCCAGGGCGTGAACTGTCTCCAGCCCAGGCAGAGGCCCTCAGCGTTCAGACCCTGGTCCCCTCACATCTCTGCGGGGGAGAAGGAGCCGCCCAGCCACCCCCTCGCCCTGCTGCGGGACAGGTGAGTGTAGTGGAGGTGGGGAATGATCTCAACCGTAGTATCTATACTTGAATTTGAGTTTGTTACTTAGACGTTCTCAAAAGTAACGCCTTGTAAAATAGTTGACCTTTCAAGTATGACCAGGCCTAGATCAGAATTGAATCGGCACTAAACCAGATCTGAAAAGGGTCGACTTTAATTGTACACATTTTAATCAGAGATAGTTTCATTTGTGCTTGATGCCTTTGAGTTCTGTTTTTTTGTGGTTTAAGTCTGGTGTGCTTAAACCAGAGAAAGAACACACTATCCCCACTGTGCGATGAATGAATCATAGCTACGAGCAAAGTCTATCGTGGCAGGTTTCAGACTGTAGGCAGCGTGTTTATGGTAAGCTAACAGTAACTACGATATTTCCATGGAAAATTGATAACGGCCCCATTTGTGCCTGGACTCTTTTGCTTTTGACTCTGGTGTTGTGCAGGCATAGTATCTTCAGCCTGCGTTTTTGAGCTACAACTTAAAGCAGTACTAAGTAACTTGTTTACCTTAATAAATCCTTTTCGTAGTGTTAATGGGATGATTGTCCCCCTGGTGTCTCTGGCCAGAAAACCACAATTGCAACTTCACTGCCTACGGGTCGGAACCACCAATACACACTAATGGAAGCTAACATGCAAAGCTAACTGCGGGCTAGCGCCATTTAAACAGTATTTACAGCCAAGTGTGAGTGAAAAAAAAGATCTCCATTGTGTAATTGGATGAACAATATCCCTCTCTCCCTTTGTCTTTTCTGTCAGCGTAGTATTTACTCTCACGGACAATTAATGAGTAAAAAAACACAACATGCTACAACACCTGCAGTGGCGCTTATGGCCTCTAGGGACATGAGTTACTTAGTACTGCTTTAAGAGATTCCCCCCAATCAAGGTCGATTTCGAAACATTTTCAGACCGGGTGAGTCCAAAAATTTGATCTAGTTCTCGTAGTATGTTTGGAAGGTTCAATATTTTATGAGGTGGTCAAATGTTTGAGAACCTCAAGTACGTGCGATTCACCAGGAGATGTTCACAGACGAAGCATCAGCCGCTGCTAGCTTACCTTCATAGTTGGTCTTTTTGCTGCTTCTTTCCGCTGGTCTTTGGCTTTTGAAAACTCCATGAAAATGTCATAGTTGTCCACGGTGTTGAACAGTGCAATATGGATGTGTATTCATCTCACTAAACAAAGAAGTTAAAGATTAAAAGCTAAAACTCTGATGTCAGACCGTAGCGAGATTACGATACACTATTAACTTTCTTCAGATATCGCGTTAGCTGTTAATTCACTAATAATTTCATAGCGCCTGAAGCGCGCCTGTTATCTGATCCCTGGAAACAAGCCCCAATTACGTTCCTGACTGATAAGACCATCTCTATACTCTCAAAGTCATTTTCTTGAAATACATACTATATATATATATATATATATATATATATATATATAAATACCAGGGGCTCAGAGAAGAGCTAGAGAAGGCCTGGAGAGTGAAGGCATCAGTGGTGCCCGTGGTCGTTGGGGCACTCGGGGCAGTGACCCCCAAACTGGAGGAGTGGCTCCAGCAGATCCCAGGAAATACATCAGACATCTCGGTCCAGAAAAGTGCAGTTCTAGGAACTGCAAAGATACTGCGCAGAACCCTCAAGCTCCCAGGCCTCTGGTAGAGGACCCGAGCTTGGAGTAAAATGAGACCACCCGCGGAGGGTGAGGAAGAGTTTTACTCTAACGTCATTAAACCCAATATGCGCAGAAAGTGAACGTAATATGTTAAATACATTGACACAGTATTTTCTATTGTTTAATGGAAAGAAAAATACATCACTGTTAGGTGAGTGAAAAAACATTTAAGCAATTGTGATTTTAATAACGTCTGAAATACAATTAGCATGATTATATATTTTTTTCCATAATTGATGGAAGATCTCACAACCTTTGCAATATTGTGCCAGTTGTGACGATGAATTTGTCAATAGCCCTAATTTCAACTATTATCTACACATCTACTGTACGTATATGGGTGATTATAGCTTCTAAAGCTGTTTTCTCAGATTTTGACATTCTGGGGACAACCTAAAGACCTAAAGTAGCACCTACTTCTAAATCCATACATTTAAACCTGCCTCAGCACTATTACTCTGATTTTGACCATGACAATATATGCAATTGGACAGATATAGTATATTTTCACACATGAAATGCTTTATCTCCTAATGAAAATATCAACTGATGTAAACATTTTTCCCCTATTCATCTAAACCACCTCCTCTTTCTTCCTCCAGCTTCTACAACTACAAGAGCCTGGAAAGCGCCGTGGCCCCCAATGTGGCCCTCACGCCGCCGCACCTGGGGAAGATGGGCCCCTTGTCGCCCTTGGTCCCCAGCACCTCTCAACCCAGCGGAGGTGAGGCGCCGGGGGAGAGCGCCAACAGCAGCTGCCGGTCCCGCAAGAGAAGGGCCACAGGAGAACAGGGCCCCCCAGCCAGTGAGGGGCCCGCACCCGACGCGCCCCCAGCCTGCAAGGCCCCTGCACCTCCGCCGCCCCCACCGCCCCCACCCCCGGAGGACAAGGACTCTGAGGTGGAGATCGAGGTGGAGAGTCGAGACGAGTGTAAGCTTCGAAAAACCATGAACATACAACGATGCAGTAGTTGTTTAGTCGGAATGTAATAACTACAGGGGTTCCCAACCTGGGGGACTGGACTCCCTATAGGTGATGAGAAGCATTAACCAAGCACACCAGCATCACACACCCTTTATTTGTACCTTTTGATTAGTCCCAGGTTTGATTCCCAGGCCGGACGGAGCCCTCTGTGTGGAGTTTGTGTGGCCTCCTCGTGTCTGCGTAGATTTCCTCGACGTGCTCCAGTTTCCCCTATAAAACATGTACAATAGCCAAGATGAATGAGAGAGTGTATGCAAGTGCAGGACAATGGATGGGAATTAACCCAATTGGGTGAAGCATGCTACCATGCACGAGTAGACTAATTAGGAAAACGGTCGGTATTTTTGCTTGTGGTTAGTATACTCCAACGCTTCAGTGTGACGACCTTCTGGAGATAGAAGGGAAACAGTTTCCTCAGATCTGCGGACAGAGATAGGTCATGGTTGTAAAGTATAATATGTATATTATTGTATATTATACCAAAAAAAGTGCATACCCTTTATCTGTTCACAGAAACAGACCGTACTGATGCGTCCTGAGTCTTGGTGCTGAGCTGTAGGCTACGTCTGAACTTGTCTCTGTCTCTGTCCCGCAGTCACGTCGTCGCTGTCTTCGCTGTCCTCTCCATCCTTCACCTCGTCCAGCAGCTCAGCCAAGGACCTCAGCTCTCCAGGCTCCTCCCAGGGGCCGGTCAGCGCCGGTTCCCAGTCGTCACATCACCCGTCGGCTCCTTCCTCCTCCACCACCACCACCACACCTGCCTCATCCTCTTCCACATCAGCCACATCTGCCCCGCCCTCCTCCACATCAGCCCCGCCCTCCTCCACATCAGCCCCGCCCTCCTCCTCAGCCCCGCCCCCAGAGCCCGGGCTGGAGTCGGACCTGGAGAGCCTGCGGCAGGCGCTGGACTCGGGGCTGGACTCCAAAGAGGCCAAGGAGAAGTTCCTCCATGAGATTGTGAAGATGAGGGTGAAACAGGAGGAGAAGCTGGGCTCGGCGCTGCAGGCCAAGCGCAGCCTCCAGCAGGTAAACACGTCACGCCCACTTAGCAGCAAACGGTGGCTGTGTGGACTGTATTGTATTTTTTTAGTTGAGGACATTGGGTTCTAATCCAAAAAGCGTCGTCAGTTCAGTGGAAGGAAATGCGTCACAATCTGTCAAACACAATTATTGTCATGAACCATAGCAGTGCTAATTTCATCCGAATATTTTGTCATAAGGCGAGACACTTCAGGTGAAAGCGTCAGTTTTCAATGTCAAGATTTTTTAGCTTGTTTTCTCCCTTAACATCTTAGTTTTGATGTCAAATGAAAAAAAAAAAAAAAGCGAAACTTACCCTTTACAATGCTAATTTTTATGCTACGTTTTGTTGCTAGCGAGCCATAGATTTCTCGGGCACACGACATTTTCCTACACTTCTATTCATTCACGACTATTGACACATTTAGTACCCATATGTAGCACAAAAGGCAACCGAGATGATCCAAATATGGGCATTTCCTTTCTGGGAGACAGCAGCGGCTGAAGACGGGAGAAATATATAGGCACATGTGCAGACGTCATAAAACTTTAAAGCCGTTGAGGTTGAAGTTTTCATTCCATTTTTGGAACAACATACCCACTTCAGCAGTACAGTATGTACAGCCTCCAAACTTTGATAAATGAACTCACCAGAGTAAATATGTGCATGCCAGACCTCTGTAAAGCTTCATAACCTCTCCAAACACGCTGGGGGAAATGGAGCTTACATAAGCCCCAGTCTGGGCGGCACAAACAAGAGCAGAGGAAGGAAGTGTGGGCTTTCCCAGACCCTTCCCAGACCTATCCTTGGCATCAGGGGCCACTGTTGGTGCCGTCCTTGTGTGGATTTGCACTTTCGATTAGTCTATTTCTGACATGGGCTAACAACAAGGAGACATGATGGAAAGGCTGTTTATGTTTGAAGGGTTTGGTTTCTTTTTACACGGTTATCCAATCAGAAGGCCGAATGAGATTCAAACTTAGGGTTGCCAGATCCTTTGACTCAAACGTCAAACCTCCTCAATCCTTGGACATGTCCTGAAACTGGTCCTAAGTAGCGCTTGAGCGGACTTCGTAGTTAAAGTTGACTAAATTGTGGAATGGCCTGTTCACATATAGTCAAACTTGTGCGTATGTCTCCTCTCAGTTATAGTTGAGTAACAGCCTTCTGCTGTTGCAGGGTAGAGCGGGGCCATGAGTGCCTGCCCTCTCTCAGTCCGCCTGCGTTGGCCTGGTTCAGCCTGGTTTAGCCTGTCACACAGTCCAGGGTGTGAATCGCATCGTTTGCCTCCGCTTTTTTGTGTCAGGTCCACAAAACCTGCTGACAGACAGGAGCGTCTGACACAGGTTTCCCAGGGCAAATCCTCATAGACCGGCTTTTCAGAGGAGGAACTGGCCCCGAACAGGCCCGGGCTTATTGTTCATGGAAGAGCTGTGAAGAGGGACTCACATCTCATACGGTCTGATGACACCAAAATACTGGAAATTATGTTGATTACTTTACAAATGAGTTGATTATTAATAGTTCTTTATTGTGCCAAATATTGTGCAACCCTTCTAAAAAAAACACATGCACGATTTGTTTGCGCAGGAGCTGGAGTTTTTGCGAGTGGCAAAGAAGGAGAAACTGCGAGAGGCGACGGAGGCCAAGAGGAACCTTCGTAAGGAGATCGAGCGGCTCAGGGCGGAGAGCGACAGGAAGATGAAGGAGGCCAACGAGTCTCGGCTCCGGCTGAAGCGAGAGCTGGAGCAGGCCCGGCAGCTGCGGGTGTGCGACAAGGGCTGCGAGGCCGGGCGACTGCGAGCCAAGTACTCTGCACAGGTACGGGCGCCCTTGGGAGTACACCACACCAATCACTTGGAATGATTTCAATTTAAAAAAAGAAGAAAAACACAATTTGTATATTGCTTTTAAAGGAAAGATGAAACTTTGCAGTGAGTGCGTTTACAGGGGTTCGAAATTCCCGGTTATTAGCTATATCCCGGTTATGGCAGTTTTCGGGATATGGTGTTTATATGACACTGAGAAATCGGGAAACTCCGATAACTCCGGAGAATAACCGGGAATTTCGAGCCCTTCTAAACGCACAAAGTGTTTGGCATCAGTATTTTGGCTTTGATTTGAACCTAGCACGTTGTTTTTTTTATTCCCGATTGGAGTTTTAGTTGATAATGTTCTATATAAATGGCTGCACCCACGATGTAGAGAGTACTTAAAGTATACACAAAAGGTCCAAAGGTTACGGTGGTTGGGAACCACTGGTCTAAAACTTTACCAATGGCCTCCCTCTTCGAGACACGTGCATTGTTTTAAGTGATACTACAAAAATACCAAGGCTTGTGTTTTGTTTTTTTCCAGATTGAGGAGCTGCAGATGAAGCTCCAACACGCCGAGGCCGACCGGGAGCAGCTCCGCGCCGACCTGTTGCAAGAGCGGGAGGCCCGCGAGCATCTGGAGAGAGTGGTCAAGGAGCTGCAACAGCAGCTCTGGCCCAAACCCAAAGGCGGGAGCAGCTGCAAGCAGGAGACGCCCAAGAAAACACAGCTGGATATGTAGATAGAACATCTCAAGAACTTCCGAGCTCCACCCGAACACTCCGGCGCAGCTCCTCCGAGCACCGGGCACTCGGGGAAACTGACGGAACGAACAGTTAGAACTCCGCTTAATGTGGAATTCGAATGTTCCTACAAAGTTCCCATTTGCTACTAAACCTCTGCTCATGGGGGACATACGTGGACATTATTAGGATTTTCAAGATACATAAAACATACAGTCATTTGAACAAAGCCTCAGGATGAACAAGCAGACTGAACAGCTCCTCGCTGGGTTCTTGGACACGGTTGGACCCCAGGCGGACAGTCCTGGGTGAGTTGTTGGCGTGGGGCGTTGGCGGAGCGGGATTTTATGCAGCACTTGAGAAGAGCCGTGCCGAACAGGACCAACACCGACCTCCCCCCCAAGCTGGACTCAAAACGCCAAAACATCTGCGTCGGCCTTCAGCGGCTACAACCACATTTTCAGTTTAAATTATTGTAAATAGGTGTTGTCATTTTGTTTTTGTTTTTTACGTTTAAATCTGAATGGCACTTTTACTCATCGGAAACTTAATAGCGTTCTAATGTTCTCTGCGGTGGAGCAGTCGTCCAAGAGAGAGGTGTAATCAGTGATATGTTTCCTGTAAATAAAAGGAGCGGAGTGGCCCAGTGGGGGGGCGCTCGCTGAGAGAACTGTCCTGTGTGCGCCACCAGCTCGGGTACTCCTCAGTCATGTACCGAATCAGGCCACCGTCCTGCATCCACTTACAGGTGTATGCAAAAGTGTATTCAAAATAAGAGTAACAAGTATTCAATAAATATATTGTATATGTTGATTGGTTATTTATGCTTTTGTTTATGTAATAAGAAGCAGTGGTGGCTGGTGGTCTTTCAAACAGGGGAAGCTCATATTATTTTCTGGTAATAATCATATACCTGTACCAATACTGTACCGCTGCATTTTTTACACACAGCTGTTTGTGCAAACACAATTTATTTAGACATTTGACTCACAGTTAAAGTCTAAATGTTAAAATTCAGGCCTAATATTTAGGGGGAAATGCAGTATTCGTACATCAGCGACTAAATCAAGTTCAAACAGTAGCTCCAACGCTCACAAGGTTTAATCTGGAGCAATACAAAACTTGGACTAAACAAAGAAAACCTAGGACGATACCAGAACTAAACCAGGTCCACATTAGTGGCTAATAGCAGCTAAAGCTGGAGGAGCTAACGCCAGATAACACTTTTTACTCTTCACAAAAGTCTCTTATCCACAAAAGTAAATTCTTTTGAAGCTTCTGTAAAACATGTCGCTCATGACTGAAATAAAGTCCATCCCTGTCATGTTGGCTTCAGCTTCAGTTTCCACTTGTTGCTTGACAGTTGCAGCAGCTAATGCTAATGCTACTCTCACAGACACAGAGCAGGAGCATCGGGAGGAGGAGCCTCCTTTTTGAGGAGGCAGCCAATCACCGTCCAGCTGCTTTGAAGCTGTGCTTTACAGTCAGCCAATCAGAGGCTGCTCTTTAAAAGCACAGCTTCAGCAGCTCTGAGGGACAGCGAAGGCCACACTGAAACGACTAGTTAACAATTGAGATTCTCACATTTAACACACTCTAGTGGATATTATGTTCCTACATTAACAGTAGGAAAATGGATTTTATTTGGCAATGTTACGGGTGATATTTTGAGGGAAGTTAAGCTTTCCTTGTAGTCAATCAGGAGCCGCCACTGTAAGACAAAACATAGAATAATCTACAAAATCGTGTATGAAATTTCTACTTATTAACTATTATCATATTTTCTGGGTTATTTGTTTTACTCCCAAGAATGTGCATGTACAACTGCTAAAAAGAAAGAAAAGTAAAAAGACAATCAAGACAGGACAAAAAGGCGTACAAAAATCAAGACCAAAAAAAGTGAAAAGTAAATCGAGGCAGTGCAAGGCCCAAGATGAATGAATTGACAGAACTTCTTGGTTCTCAGTCCTGTTGACTATAATCTGAAAACCTTTTTTTTCAAAAAGTCACCGATAAATAGACCAAATAATGAAAACAAGATATACATACTGCATAGGCCTATCGTTACTCAAGAACATGTCACTGAGGAAATGTAACTGTATACCCACCTGTTTCGTATGTAGTAGGAACGTTTCCTTTGGTTCATTTAAACTCACTCTAGCGGTCCTCGCTTTCAGGCTCCTCTGGGTCAGACTGAAGAGTACCCGCTGGTGGGGCGACGGGCGCTCCCTAACGCGGTGGCTGCAATGCAATCCGAATGTACATGATATCTTTCCATTGTTTCCCGCGTGGACTTCTTTTACTGCCTGTCTCTCGTTATTTTTTATTGTCAATAGCATATTTTCTTTATGCATGAGTTTTTGCCATACACTTATATACCTAGTCCTGCATCGGGCATTGATACTGTACAAATGGGGGCTCATCGATATGCAATACGAATCAATCAGCGATAGAAGAAAAAAAAAAGAACAAACTAAAATGCTGGACAACCTCAAGTGCCCACGGTTTCCAGAAGCACGCCCCGATAAAGAGTGCTTTCTCACTTTTATGCATGCTCCGCTGTTCTTCAAAAGCCTCTTAGCGGTGGACTTTACAAATTGGTACCGAACTTTTTTTGTAGTTGTTTTTACACTTTACAAAAAAAAACAAAAAAAAACGAATTGTGTAGTTTCCTCACGTCGGCGTTTTCTATTCGAGAGGTAAAGACGATGGCCGGCCGTTCTCTCTGCCCGCGCGGAAAAAAAAAAAGCAGAAAAGATCGCGTTTTCTAACAGGACGATTACCGAGCAATAAAGAGTCCACGTCCAAATCCAAACTAGCCAGTTGTGAAGAATCGCATTTGTAAATATGTTTTTCAACTCTGATATTGTGTAATATATGTACATGGTGTTTACTTTTACATAAAACAAATTCTTACTAAAATATAGCTGTTTTTTGTTTGTTTGTTTTTTTTAAAGTTGGAATGGAAGTCGGGCAGTTAGCAGAGGATATTTGGGCCAACATTGTTCACTTTATGATACAAGCGCTACAATCAGTTCTCTCTGGTCTGTCATAAAAGAAGGTCTGAATCAGACTAGTTTTTGTCGCCCTAGCCGGTGAAAAGGGTTCACAAACAAGGATTTTTCTTCATGAACCATAAACTAGTAATGAAGAAACTACAAGGGCATGCAATGGAAATAAACTAAAAAACAGAGCGAGATACCGATGGGATTAGCGGCACTTTAATGGGAGCTGAATCGTCGGCGTCTGTTCAATAGACTGGCTCATTTTTATGTTGATTTCATTGAAGAAGCCAGGCAGAACACTCATCCGGTCTTTGAACAAATCTGCTCAGAAGTACAAAACAAATTACTAATGCTTGCGGCGGTATTCATTTTGACCTTTGGGATATTATGTGTCATGTAAATAAAACTCTGTGCCAAGATTCACAAAGGGAGGATACAACTTAAGAAAATTGCATAAAGGCGGACGGAAAAGGATCGGGCTCTTTTCAAGACGAGATCCGATTCAAACCATTCACATCAAACTGTGAACGTACAAAATATACATGTTCTGAACAACAAAAACAATGGGTGGATTTACAAATGTAGGTGCGGATATGGGGTCAGCCCTATGTTCCCCGGTACCTATGTTCCACCACTTCTATTGATTAAGATTAGGCACCAGCCCACTATCCTTAAGGTTAGTGGCTAGGACATGGTCAGGGTTAAGCTGCTTGATATATGTATGACGTTTCACTCTCATGACTTGTGACTGGTTGAAGAACCAACTCACCTACGGAAAAAAAAAAAATCACACCCAGGGAACATAGAACCCGGGGAACATAGGACCCAGGGAACATAGGACCCGGGGAACATAGGACCCGGGGAACATAGGTATGCACCCGCGGATATACCACACCCATTTTGACAGTTTTTGGGGCACAGGCTTTCTTCAAATGGAAGCTTCTCCGCAACATTTGAGGAACATTTTGCTTGTATCACAAAGTGAATAATTTGATCAAACTAGGCTTGAATCTGCTCTCCTAACCAGGCTCTAAGGCACTCAGCGTCACTGTGAGTCCACGGAGGGTTCGCTCGTCCTCTCCCCATGAACCCCTGGCCCTCCTCCCGCCTTCGAAGAGCCCCCCCGTCCCCTTATCTGAAGCCAGTGCACGTGAGCACGTAAAGAGATATGTGACAATGTTCCAGTCCAGGTAAACTGGTAAACAATATTGGAAATTCCAGCAGTGCCGTATGTCCGCGGGTTTTCCACGTTTTTTCAGATATTTTTGGGCGGGTTTGGCTCCCCAGACCTGGCAACCCTGTTCCAGTCCGTAGAAATTGGTCTATGGCGTTGATTAACCAGTCGCAGTGGAATGTGAACTCTCGAAAGAAGCAGATACAAACAGGTCCAGACAGTGTTTTTATTGTTTTATACTGCAGAGCTCACTTTTAATTCTGCATCAGTTGCCTACTTTTTCATTTTTTTGATTTTTTTTTTATAAATTCAAACCAGAAATGTAAAGCATTTTGGAGAATGTGATCAGAGGACAGACCAGTATTCAGGGCGCGTTTACACTGTGATTTTTGGTCCAGGAAAGGCCCCTTTGTTATGTGGTTCACAAACCAATCAACACATTCTCAGAAGCTATCTGCTAAGTGTAAATAATATCGCAATCATTTGAATGTCAGAATGCTGCAGAATAAAATCGGTTGAATACTTCCAGAACGCCAAGTTGCTTTAGGTACTGGTATTGAGATCGGGATTGGGAAACGCCCAAATTCCGGAAATGTTCAGCCAACTTTTCAGGGGAAATCTAGGCCTTACATTTGGAATTTCCACCAATTAAAAAGCTTCTAAAAATGCTGACGTTTTTGTACGCAGACAATTGATACTTTTTATTACATTGTGCTAATTTCTATGGAAGATCTTTGTATCATCGGATGTAAATTTCAATGTCTGAGAATTTTATGGATAGACTTTTTATTTTATTTTTAACACTGAAGAAGAACATTTCCCCTCGAATTTCTGTCACTGGTTTGTCAGTATACATCTTTATGTATCCACCTTTAAACACTTGTATATGTTTTAACAGTCAAAATTCTATGAAGAATTAATAACAAAAACAAAATGGAAAAACTCGACCTTAATAAGTTCAGAGTAGAAGATTTGAAGAGAACAAACAATAAGATCCAAACAATAAGATCCAGGCACTAAGGCAAAATGTACACTGGAAACTGACGGAAATTCAGGGACACAAAATAAAACAAAATTCCCCCCTCCCACACACACACACACACACACACACACACACACACACACACACACACACACACACACACACACACACACACACGGTGACGCAGACTGTAAAGGATGTGATGAGATTCATTTAGAAAAAGGCTCTGCCCGTATGTGCAGTGACTGAATGTACAGTGTATAGATGCATAACAGAATAAACTTGTTTGTCCATACGCTGACACGCTTGTGCACTTATTGTTTGTTTTCCACCTCAGTTTGGACCTGGGTTAGATCTGGATTTGTCCTGGTTTAGACCTGGATTTGTCCTGGTTTAGACCTGGATTTGTCCTGGTTTAGACCTGGGTTAGATCTGGATTTGTCCTGGTTTAGACCTGGGTTAGTCCTTCTTTAGGTCGTGTTCTGCCCTAAGTTACTGGTTTAGTGCACGTTTTAGACGTGGACCCAATAGGATGGAGCCATATCCCAAATAATTATAATACATATTACTTGGTCTTCTATTACACTTTTCCCAGATGGTTTACTGTCAGGTTAGTCCTGGTTTACTCTCGGGTTAGTTCTGGTTTACTCTCAGGTTAGTCCTGGTTTACTCTCAATTTAGTCCTGGTTTACTCTCAGGTTAGTCCTGGTTTACTCTCAGGTTAGTCCTGGTTTACTCTCAGGTTAGTCTTGGTTTACTCTTGGGTTAGTCCTGGTTTACTCTCAGGTTAGTCCTGGTTTACTCTCAGGTTAGTCCTGGTTTACTCTCAGGTTAGTTCTGGTTTACTCTCAGGTTAGTCCTGGTTTACTCTCGGGTTAGTCCTGGTTTACTCTAAGGTTAGTCCTGGTTTACTCTCAGGTTAGTCCTGGTTTACTCTCAGGTTAGTCCTGGTTTACTCTCAGGTTAGTCCTGGTTTACTCTCAGGTTAGTTCTGGTTTACTCTCGGGTTAGTTCTGGTTTACTCTCGGGTTAGTTCTGGTTTACTCTCAGGTTAGTCCTGGTTTACTCTCAATTTAGTCCTGGTTTACTCTCAGGTTAGTCCTGGTTTACTCTCAGGTTAGTCCTGGTTTACTCTCAGGTTAGTCTTGGTTTACTCTTGGGTTAGTCCTGGTTTACTCTCAGGTTAGTCCTGGTTTACTCTCAGGTTAGTCCTGGTTTACTCTCAGGTTAGTCCTGGTTTACTCTCAGGTTAGTCTTGGTTTACTCTTGGGTTAGTCCTGGTTTACTCTCAGGTTAGTCCTGGTTTACTCTCAGGTTAGTCCTGGTTTACTCTCAGGTTAGTTCTGGTTTACTCTCAGGTTAGTTCTGGTTTGCTCTCAGGTTAGTCCTGGTTTACTCTCAGGTTAGTCCTGGTTTACTCTCAGGTTAGTTCTGGTTTACTCTCAGGTTAGTCCTGGTTTACTCTCAGTTAGTCCTGGTTTACTCTCAGGTTAGTCCTGGTTTACTCTCAGGTTAGTCCTGGTTTACTCTCAGGTTAGTTCTGGTTTACTCTCAGGTTAGTCCTGGTTTACTCTCAGGTTAGTCTTGGTTTACTCTTGGGTTAGTCCTGGTTTACTCTCAGGTTAGTCCTGGTTTACTCTCAGGTTAGTCCTGGTTTACTCTCAGGTTAGTTCTGGTTTACTCTCAGGTTAGTTCTGGTTTGCTCTCAGGTTAGTCCTGGTTTACTCTCAGGTTAGTCCTGGTTTACTCTCAGGTTAGTCTGGTTTACTCTTGGGTTAGTCCTGGTTTACTCTCAGGTTAGTCCTGGTTTACTCTCAGGTTAGTCCTGGTTTACTCCTGGTTTACTCTCAGTTCTGGTTTACTCTCAGGTCAGGTTAGTCCTGGTTTACTCTCAGGTTAGTTCTGGTTTACTCTCAGGTTAGTCCTGGTTTACTCTCAGGTTAGTCCTGGTTTACTCTCAGGTTAGTCCTGGTTTACTCTAAGGTTAGTTCTGGGTTACTCTCAGGTTAGTTCTGGGTTACTCTCAGGTTAGTCCTGGTTTACTCTCAGGTTAGTCCTTGTTTTCTCTCGGGTTAGCCCTGGGTTACTCTCAGGTTAGTTCTGGGTTACTCTCAGGTTAGTCCTGGTTTAATCTCAGGTTAGTTCTGGTTTACTCTCAGGTTAGTCCTGGTTTACTCTCAGGTTAGTCCTGGTTTACTCTAAGGTTATTCCTGGTTTCTCTCGGGTTAGCCCTGGTTTACTGTAAGGTTAGTTCTGGTTTACTCTTGGCTTAGTCCTGGTTTACTCTCGGGTTAGCCCTGGTTTATTGTAAGGTTAGTTCTGGTTTACTCTTGGGTTAGTCCTGGTTTACTCTCAGGTTAGTTGTGGTTTACTCTCAGGTTAGTCCTGGTTTACTTTTGGTTAGTCCTGGTTTACTCTCGGGTTAGCCCTGGTTTATTGTAAGGTTAGTCCTGGTTTACTCTTGGGTTAGTCCTGGTTTACTCTCAGGTTAGTTCTGGTTTACTCTCAGGTTAGTTCTGGTTTACTCTCAGGTTAGTTCTGGTTTAGTCTCAGGTTAGTCCTGGTTTACTCTCAGGTTAGTCCTGGTTTACTCTTGGGTTAGTCCTGGTTTACTCTCAGGTTAGTCCTGGTTTACTCTCAGGTTAGTCCTGGTTTACTCTTGGGTTAGTCCTGGTTTACTCTCAGGTTAGTTCTGGTTTACTCTCAGGTTAGTCCTGGTTTACTCTCAGGTTAGTCCTGGTTTACTCTCAGGTTAGTCCTGGTTTTCTCTCGGGTTAGCCCTGGTTTACTGTAAGGTTAGTTCTGGTTTACTCTTGGCTTAGTCCTGGTTTACTCTCGGGTTAGCCCTGGTTTATTGTAAGGTTAGTTCTGGTTTACTGTAAGGTTAGTCCGTGCTTAGACCAGAATTTTTCCTGGTTTAGACCTATTTCAGGTCTGGGTTTTAAATAGCGGTGCTCATACACACATTGTCTGAATTCACAGTGTACAGAAGCATGACTGTCTAAATGTGTTTGTCTGATGCTCTGACCCACTTGTCCAGATTTGGTTTGTTTCTCCACACAACACAATCCTAATGACCATCTTCTGTTAAATGAGCTCCTGATGAAAGAGAATAGAGCCACACACAAATGAGCACTTTCAGCTGAAATGCAGAATGTGGATCACATGAACACCCAGGGCCGTGCGCTGATCATGGAAACACAAAGATCTGTGTTAGTATGATCTATGTTAGTATCACTGTACCACTGGCTCAGATACATGGAAACTGCATGTGACATGTAGTCATAGTTTGGACCTGGGCCTTGAACCACAAAGCTGCTTCAACTCCCCCTAGATAAGCGTATCTGACCCAGACAGACCATTCCCTGGGGTCCTCACTGTGTTTTCTTCTGAGTCAGGGACCAGCAGGAGGCTACTCCCTGAGGTTCTCAGAGCTGAGATGGTTCATATGGCCTCTTAACCGGCCAGCTGATGTTGAGTGGAGTAGGCAGTAGACTTTGGTGTGTCAGCGACAGTCCTGTGGAGGAGGTGTAATTTGCCGTGCCACACAGAAAGGTCCCGTCCAGGTGGGAATTGAACCTTTTCTGTGTGAAGCATGAGCACTAACCGCTGCACCACCGTGCCGCCCCAGGTGGCGTGCTCCTCTGCGCTGTCATTTCTACTGCTGGTGTTTGAAGGAGGTTTGAATGTTTCTGACGGTCCTGGAGGGCCTGACCTTTGACCTCCTTCAGCTGCAGCCTAACACATGCACACACTCGCCCACGTGCACGCTCACAGGCAGATCAGGAGGAGCAGGTCACTGGTTTCAGGGCAGCTTCAGTATTCATGTCCGATTGAGGCCAATGCCAGACCGAGCACACCCGAGAACCACCAGATCAATGTCTCTCACCTTCTCCCTTCTCTTGCTCTTCCTTCTTCTGCTCACTTCCCTTGTTCACTTTCTTCCTTCTCAGTGTGACTGCAACATCTGCAATTTCAGTGGGATTATACATTTCTTGCCTCATGGCATGAAGGTCCCGGGTTCAATTCCTGGGCCGTGTGGGCCTTTCTGTGTGGAGTTTGCATGTTTCTCTCTCTGTCTGTCAACCAAAAACATGAACAATAGGTGAATCCTCCCGCCATGTGATTCTGACCATTAGCCTGGCTCCACATCTGGAGATAGGTCTTATCGTACCATCGAAGTATGGGTCAAATGCAGAGGACACATTTCCCTACAGTGACAATAAAGTATACCATGATCTTATTCTAAAACTACAAAAGATTCAAAATCCCCTTTGAAAAAAAAAACCTACTTTCTAATACAGTATATTGCTATAGAAAAACCAACACATTTAAACCTAACTATACACAAACTCATTATTTTTAAAATCAAAGATCATGAAGTTCTGTGACATTGTTGAGTTCCAAACTGTACAGATGTTATACAAAGCAAGATACAAACTGTTGCCAGGCCAAATACAAAGAAGGTTCCAAGAACGTACTGGTTGTTATGAATTACGTGACGCATTAAACTTTAGGACTCAGAAACATAGCTCAACTTTGAAAAGTTTTAGCCCAACAGTTAATGGTGTACAATTGTGGAATAAACTGGAAATGGAGTTGAAACGAAGTCCAAATATCAACCTGTTCAAATATAAATACAAACAAAAGACTTTTGAAATATACAGAGAACAAGAAATGTGTTGCCACTAGGAGGCGCAGTAGGATCAATTATCTATAATCAAGGAAGAGTGTTGCTGCTTGGAACGGTTGTCATTCTATTGCTCAAATTTACAAATTGAGAATTAGGGTAGGCAAGTTATGAATCTGTTGAGAGGGACCCTCCCAACGGGCTCAAAACCTTGTCTTTTAATGCACCACTCAGCATAGGAACATCATCTACAAAATCAGCTGTTAGGGCAGCTGGGTGGGGGTTTGTTGAGGGGGAGTTACTGCCCTCTTCAACTGGCCCGTTCTACACCCTGGCTTTTTAATGCACCTCATTATGCAAGGCTTACATCACACTTCACATATAACTCAATTAAACAAATATAATAATAATGATAAATAAACCCGAATTAAATTATATTAAGGATGGTATTGACAACTGGGAAGTAGCAAGATCTCAGAATATAATATCTATTAATGCACCTTTAATAATGATAAATGATAATTAAACCCAAATTAAATTATATTGAGGATAGTAATGACAACTGGGAAGTAGCAAGATCTCAGAGTATAATATGTATGAATGCACCTTTATAACATAAAAGTAGCACATTCTTTTGTTCTTTATTTTGCTGTTGTTTTTGTCTTATTCTTCATCATTTATTGTTACTTTGCCCTATGTTCCTTTGTTTATGATTTGCTACCTTGTAAATATTAAATGTAATGTTACTATTTTTATTTTGGGGTGGGCGCTTATAAGCCTTTGGCTTCAGCCCACTCCCTTTGAGCAGGTTAACTGCTCAAACAAATAAATAAACTAAAACTAAACTAAATATTTGTTTTTATTTCACAAAAATACAGGTATATTGACATATGCCTTAAATTAAAAATATATATACACGTAAAGAAAACTTTAAATTAATGTTTTCTTCATATTTATGTCAGTACCCTATCAGGAAAATTTCAAATTAATATAATTTCTCGTGCCCGTTCTCTCACTAAGAAGGTGGTCAGAGAGAAGTGCAAGTACACAGTGGCACTTTCCACTGCGAGTGAGTGACCTCTGCTCTGTAAGTCTTTGGGGAGATGGATGACCTCTCCTCTGTAAGTCTTTGGGGAGATGGGTGACCTCTGCTCTGTAAGTCTTTGGGGAGATGGGTGACCCCTCCTCTGTGTGAGTAAAGTGCGGTGTAGCAAAGGCCTGCGGCTCCTCCTGCGCAGATCAATATTTCATCGGGAACCGTCTCTGAGCCTGCTCTGGAGCTGTGCCGGTTCACGCTCTCCTGCAGCCCCTCACTTTCCTGAGGTACCATGCTCTCCTACAGGCCCTCGCTCTCCTGCCTACACATCCCGGCTCTGCCGCTCACCCACAGTCTCACTGCACCATAGTTTACAAAGACACATTTCATAAGCGTTGTATTCTTTTGTCAGTCGTCATCCCCATGTGAAGCAAGCGAACGTAAAGCCAGTGCAGTGCTGTCTGCTGGCCATAGATCCTAAGATTACTTTAAATAGCTCAAATTATTATTTTCTCTATATTTTATAATGTTACAGTGTCATCCAATCAGATTTTTTTGTTCCCGAGAGTGGAGAGCTCTCTGCTTTGGCTCTGCTCCACATAAAACACCAGACAAATACAGTAAAACATGAACGGAGCCTCCAGCCAATCAGAAGCCTGGGTTTACATGCCCCCAGGGCCTGCTGAAGGTGATGTGAACATCTCACTGGATGAAGCCGCTTCCATCAAGCACACACAGACTGTGACCTCTCCTAAACAAGAAGCGGCTTCCCTCTCTCTTGGCACAGCTGTATTTTTGCCTTTTTCTGTGAACTGCATTTGTAGCTTTTATGTTCCACATTGTTTTGTGCATCTTTGCTGTGTTTTGTAAGGTTCAGCAGATTTTTTGCTGCATTTTTAAAAGTAAACACACAGCTAACACTAGCTAGCTAGAAATCCACAGATTTCTTTTTCCGAAACACTGAAAAGGCACGGGGGTGCAGCGGTTAGCGCTCGTGCCTTACAGCTAGAAGGTCCGGGTTCGATTCCCACTTGGCCTTTCTGTGTTCTCCCCTGTGTCTGCTTAGGTTTCCTCCAGGTACTCCGGTTTCTCCTACCACTAAAAACATGTACAACAGGCCAGGATGAATCAGAGGGCGCATGGGGGATGATGGATGGAAATTAGCCCAAGGCTACAATCCAGTGTGGCTTGTTTACATGCATGAGACCCATGTTCATTAACATGCACTGTCCCGACCAAATTAACCAATAAATGAAACCAACAGCCCCCACACCTGCAGCACAGTGCAGAAGCGAGAAGCGAGAAGGAGAGAAGCAGCGAGAGGAGGCTGTGCAGTGGGAGCGGCGCAGGAGGAAGAAATGAACATGTCTTGCCCAGGGACACAACGACAGTGTGCATCTGCAAGAGCCAGGATTCGAACCCCCGACCTTCCAATCATGAGACGATCCGCTCTAACCATCTGCGCCACTGTCCCCCAGAAGAAGAGGAAGGAGGAAGTGGAGGAGCTGACCAGTGCAGGACACCACGCTCTGAAACAGGGACAAATCCAGGAGGCGCTGCACCGTTTCAGAGGATCACTGAGGGCAGCACTCCGGTTTCCCCTACACTAAAACAAGTGAATCTGGGCCTCAGACATCTTATTTCAGTGTCATTCAAATTGTTTAGATCATTTTTAATTCAACCTTAAGTACTTAAGTAATTAAGTACAGTGCATCCGGAAAGTATTCACAGCGCTTCACTTTTTTCACATTTTGTTATATTTACAACCATAAACGTAAAGATTTTATTTTGAATTTTTTACTGAAAGTTCACACACAAGTAACAGACAACTGTGAAGTGAATGCAAAATGATACATGATTCTGTTATTTTTCAAAAAATAGAAAAGTGAAAAGTGGGGCGTGCATAAGTACTCACACCGCATTTCCGGAGTGCATTAAATTGCCTTTATAACATTCCTAATGACTGCAGAATGTTCACACCTTGCCCTAACCATTAAATAGAGGCCACCTGTGCATAATCTACTCCCAGTATAATTAAGCTGTTCTGTGAGGGCCTCAGAGCTATGGTCAGAGTGTATTGGTCACTAAACAACATCATGAAGCCCAATAACACACCAGACGGGTCCGAGATAAAGTTATTGAGAAGTATAAAGCTGGGTTAGGTTATAAAAACATTTCCAAAGCTTTGAACATCTCTCAAAGTACAGTTAAATACATCATCCAGGAATAGAAAGAGTGTGGCATCACTGCAAACCTACCAAGACCCGGCTGTTCTCCTAAACTTACTGACCGAACAAGGACCGCACTGACCAGAGCTGTTACCAAGAAGCCTATGATGACCCTGGATGAACTGCAGAGAGCTACAGCTCAGGTGGGGGAAACTGTACACAGGACAACTATTAGTGGTACACTGCACAAATCTGGCCTTATGGCAGAGTGGCAAGAACAAGCGATTTTTGAAAGAAAACCATAAGAAGTCCCGTTTTCTGTTTGCTAGAAGCCACCATGTGGCCTCCATGTGGCTTCTAGCAAACAGAAAACGTTATTTCTTATGGTTTTCTTTCAAAAATGCCACTCTGCCATAAGGCCAGATTTGTGCAGTGTACGACTAATAGTTGTCCTGTGTACAGTTTCCCCCACCTGAGCTGTAGCTCTCTGCAGTTCATCCAGGGTCATCATAGGCTTCTTGGTAACAGCTCTGGTCAGTGCGGTCCTTGTTCGGTCAGAAAGTTTAGGAGAACAGCCGGGTCTTGGTAGGTTTGCAGTGATGCCACACTCTTTCTATTCCTGGATGATGTATTTAACTGTACTTTGAGAGATGTTCAAAGCTTTGGAAATGTTTTTATAACCTAACCCAGCTTTACACTTCTCAATAACTTTATCTCGGACCCGTCTGGTGTGTTATTGGACTTCATGATGTTGTTTAGTGACCAATACACTCTGACCATAGCTCTGAGGCCCTCACAGAACAGCTTAATTATACTGGGAGTAGATTACACACAGGTGGCCTCTATTTAATGGTTAGGGCAAGGTGTGAACATTCTGCAGTCATTAGGAATGTTATAAAGGCAATTTAATGCACTCCGGAAATGCGTTATGAATACTTATGCACGCCTCACTTTTCACTTTTCTATTTTTTGAAAAATAACAGAATCATGTATCATTTTGCTTTCACTTCACAGTTGTCTGTTACTTGTGTGTGAACTTTCAGTAAAAAATTCAAAATAAAATCTTTACGTTTAGGGTTGTAAACATAACAAAATGTGAAAAAAGTGAAGCGCTGTGAATACTTTCCGGATGCACTGTATATCGAGAGGATGAAAAGGCTTTGGGGTCTGGACTAAAGCCCCTGGAGGTCCGGATCTGGACCCAAGTCCGCCAGTTGGGGACCCCTGATATAGACCATTCATGGTTTCTGTCATTTTGGTTGGCACTACACTCACCACTACAGAGTTGTTCTTATTTGATTTGACCATTCATTTGAGGTTCCATTTGAATGTATATTTAAATAGGCACAGTTCCAAACAGCGGATTGCCAACCAAAAGTCACATGACTGAGAATGGTCTATAGGTCAACCTGTCTCCTCTCTCTTCCTCCCTCGAGTGTGTGCTCGCTCGTGTCAAAAAGTGTCGGATTGGTGGGATGACACAATGGAGGGGTGTTGGAATGACAGGTCGACCCCAGCGGACTCCACTGCAGCTGTTTCCATAAACAATTGAGCTTCAGGTTAAACAGTGTAAAAGTGAAATAACTCCTGCCCATACTAACAGTGTTTACTTCCATGGATAAGGGCAGGGATAGGCCTGGTGTGTTGTGATTCTGTGCTGATATTGTTTAGTTGAGCCTGACAGAGATCCTTGCTGCAGCGACAGAATGTCTCGCTCTGAGACGAGCCTTCAGACAGTGTAAGACCGACTAAAAACCCACACAAAATAGTCCCTGTAGTCTGGCATATTTTAAACAAACGTTTGTTATAAAATGTTACGTTTGTGGGACCGTGGTATAAGTGGATTAAACAACTCGGAGCCGTGCATGAGACAGTTTTAATGCACAATGCGGAGTCAAGAACACCACGACTCGTATAAAGATCATCCATCAAACTCCTCATCGAGTCACACACATGAAAACAGCGTAGTCTTGTCTTAAAGGGGTTTTGCATCATCTTGATAGTATCTTGACTCCTCTTCCACTCCTCCTTCCTCAGACTTGGTTTCATCATTAATCTTGGTTAAGAGAAAAGTGGGGCCCTCAGCCTTGTTTTACTAAGCTACTACGTTTGATAAAATAGCCCTGTGTTTTACTCATGGTTCACTGTCTGTTAGTCCTGGTTAGGTTGTGTTTACATAATAATAATAATGCATTAGTCTTATATAGCGCTTTTCCAGACGCTCAAAGTCGCTTTTACAATTTGGTGCATTATTCATTCACTCCATACTCGGTGATGATAAGCGAGGCAACCAGTCTGCGCACATCAGCCACCACCACCAACCACTCACTCACTACATTCGCTAGGCTTCCTGGTGTTACTGAACGGTCTCCCATCCAAGTACTAACCAGGCCCTACCCTGCTTAGCTTCCAAGGTCTGACGGGATTAGGCATCGCAAAGGCGGTATGGCCACAACATGATATGACCTCATCTTTATACCTCAGGCTCAAGACATCAATGTGAAAAGACGATGCACCCTGAAGGCCTTCGTCTGCTTTCTTGGAGAGGATCCCAGTAATCTCATTAAGGAATATAATATAAGAAATATTTCATTTTCTTTAAATTTGCATTTGACTAATTTACGCTTGTTTAACCAGAAAAGGCAGACGCTTTTGTAGCGCTTAATATGATCAAATGTAGACGCATTCAGTATGAATCTAAAAATAAGCCATATCTTTGTATAAGCCGCAGGGTTCAAAATGTATGAAAAAAGTAGTGTCTTATAGTCCAGAAATGATGGTAAGTTTATTTTGATATAGTACAGCTCTATATAGCATACTTTTGACCGACATGCTATATCTGTACTCTTGAGTTCCACTGAATGGTTCCACTGTGAATAGTCCATTTTGCCCAACGCTACTAACCCCCCTTCCACAGCCTCAGCCTCAGAGCCTCAGATTTGAAAATATTAACAGTAAAGGGGCGTTGCCTGGAGGACTAAGGAGCGTGCGGGAGGGGGGATGGGTGGGAGGGGTCTGGGTCTGTGATTGACAGGCCTGAGTCATCTGACTTTGACGCAGCACCTGCAGCGCTACTCGTAAACAAAGTTTGAGCATGGAGTTCCAGTGAGCTAACTTGTTTAGCAACATGTTTCACAGGGACAACTTTACAGCTCTCTCTACACAGAAACATCGTGACAAAGGCGTTGTACCTGAGACTGCTCTGAGGCGCTGGGTTATTTTATTAGAGTGATTCCTCTGTCATTTACAAAGCTAGCGGCTTAGCATTGAGCTCGATCGATGTTAGCATCGCAGCTAAGGGACCAAACTGTCCTTTCAGTATTTACATCTATTTAAGATGTAGACTTTTTGTTGTTTACGTAAGCATGGGAGATGTATCTCAGTGTCCTCAGCAGATAATGTGTGAGGTATATAGACGTGACTATATCTATTACAAAGCTTTATGTTATTTTTCTTACAGCAAAGTGTACAAAACATATCACATAAATAAAAAATATATCTTATGGTGCAGGAACACTGTCCTTTTGAAATTGTTTTCGGTTTGTCATTGAAGATAGTATAGAATTATCCAGGTCATGTTTATCTAAAGGCTTGACTAAGGGTCTGTAACATTGTGGACCAGACCCAGTTATCCCCCTAAGTAAATAGCCCAAAGTCATTTCTATTACTAGCCTTAAATTTAAATTAAATTAACTTAAATTTTAAGTTTAACCAATGTAACACGTTAACTAAACTACCACTGAATGATCACTCTGTAGAGTAAAGGCTATAATAATATATCTTTATGCTACTATTCAACAACTAACACTGCTAACACTATACAATTATCTATAATACAAAAAGCTATGCTAATAAAATCTACCTAAATGCTATGTTAACAATTCGCAAACCTGACGAAAACCTGATGAAAATATTCTCTCCAACTCGCTACGGGGGCGTGAGCGAGATTGGTCCGCTTTTATAGCCCAGAGCAGCAGGACATCTGACGTCATCTCTAACGCCTAACGTCATCTCAAATGCCTGTGCAAATAGGGGCGCCTAATTCAAAAATCAAATGCAGTACAGACAGTTCGCTGTAGATGGCGCCTCACTGACGGTTTTAGGCAGAAAGTTGATCTTTCAACTAATTTGCACTAAATAGCCAAAATAATGACCAGGACATGTAGACAACACTGTTGGACACTCATTTATACAGTTTATCAGGGGAAAAAAGTGGATTTGAAGGTGAGTTACTCTTTAAGGGTTGCTTTGTTTCTGTGTTACCCATGGCAGCGAGTGACTGCTACTGTAAAAGCCTGAACTATAGAGCTCTCAAAATTGCCAGGACTGTCAGAGCATCCATCCATCCATCCATCCATCCATCCATCCATCCATCCATCCATCCATCCATTTTCTTTATTGTGGAGGCAGCAGTCTCAGCAGAGATGCCCAGACTTCCCGATCCACGCACACCTCCTCCAGCTGTTCTGGGGGGACCCCGAGGAAACACCAGGCCAGCTCAGAGACATAGTCCCACCAGCGTGTCCTGGGTCTTCCACGAGGCCTCCTCCCAATAGGACATGCCTAGAGCACCTCCCGAGGGAGGCGACCAGGAGGCATCCGGAACAGATGCCCTAGCCACCTCAGCTGGCTCCTTTCGACGTGAAGGAGCAGCGACTCTACTCCGAGCTCCTCCCGGGTAACTGAGCTCCTCACCCGATCTCGGAGGGTGCGCCCAGCCACCCTGCGAAGGAAACTCATTTCGGCCGCTTGTATCCGCGATCTTGTCCTTTCGGTCATTACCCAGATCTCATGACCATAGGTGAGGGTGGGAACGTAGATCGATCAGTAAATCGAGAGCTTTGCCTCCTGACTCAGCTCCCTCTTCGCCACAACAATCCGATACAGCGACCGCATCACTGCTGACGCTGCACCGATCCGTCTATCGATCTCACGCTCCATCTGTCCCTCACTCGTGAACACGACCCGAGATACTTGAACTCCTCCACTTGAGGTAAGGACTCCCCACCGACCTGAAGAGGGGAAGCCACCTTTTTCCGGTGTCAAAGCAACCAAATGTAAGTTTTTGAGTCAGTGAGACCAAAATGGGGGGGAAAATGCGCCACAGGTGACGTCTGATAGTCATGGTGTTTACACGCGGGAACGCACACAAGCACTGAGCGGTTTTGTGTATCTTGACAAGGGTGCACATTTCGGCAGAACGCTGCAGCTGATTGAGCTCTACGCTGAGACTTTATCTGACGCTCTGAAATTATCGTACATTTAGGGCTTTTTTGAATTATTGATCGTACGTCGTACAGGGGTCAAAATGATTGTACAAATACGATAGTTATCGTACATCTGGCAACCCTGGCCTACGCCCTCCTGCTAGGTTTGATATACATTCTAACCCTTGCGTATCCAAAGTGCCTCCGCTACACGTTTGAGGTTTTTCAGAAGATTTTCATAGAACTAGACACTCAGAAAAGCACATTCTCTCTTTGGAAAACTATCAAATGCAAAATCATAGTCCTTAAGTTCATTAATGGTGTGTAAGTGTTAAAGGTGTCAGCTCAGAGAAAGCTTACAAGCTTGTTATTTATTTATTTTTGCTGTTACTGACTTCAGTTGAAAACAGCCAAATCAAACGGAAGGTTTTTTGTTTGTTTTATTAATAAGTTGATATCTTATTGTTCATTGACAGATGCTTGGTTGTTTAATTTGCACAGAGGGGCAAACTAAGGCCCAGGGGTCAAATGACATTATGCCACTTGCGACCACTTAGCTGACGGTACATTTAAATGAATTTGATGTAGAGTCACCAACACTACTCACCGACACAAAAGTAAAATGACAATTCCTCATTTCCGAGATACATGTTAGGTCACTTTGTGCATGCACAGCAAACCTTAAAGGTGCACAACGCAAGTTTATGAGTTCTTGCAGAACTATGACCCCTTTGGCGACAAGCGGAATTGCATCCAGAGTTGTGCACGCTCATGGAACACACGCACGCTTGCACGAGCACGAGCAGTTCAGAACACAACAGCGACAGCGATTACACAAATCTTTTGCTTAGACTCGTAATGTCTACAGAGGTAAGAAAGTTATAAATCTGTAAGTTATTTTGAATATGTAAATGGAATTTGCATTTGAGTAAACTACATATTAATGTTTGAGAGGAAAAACGGGGGTAGTAGGAGAAAACGTTTTTCACCATTTCTACCTGTTTTGTGTTATGATTGGATTATAATGGAAATGCGTTCATGAATAAGTTATCACTTTGTATAAGCTAAAAAAAATAAGAATCACACCAAACACCCCATTAGTTGGTCAAAAAAGTACTAAAATGTCTCAAGCTAATAAACTATTCAAATGGCACTGACATTACCTTCTAAGCTAAAACAGCCTAATCCACCGAATATTTACTGGGGTGTAGCCTGTTTTATTAATCTGCTAAGTAGCATATTCCAATAGCAGTATATCATTATTAGAGACTAATTTGCTCAACATAGTTTTCTAATTATAAAGCTTACATACCAGCATTTTACATCACACTCCACAAAGCTGAACTGATTTACCTAAATAGCCTACAACAGTGCTGATTTATTTATTAGGTATTTTGACAGGGACAGTACACATTGATAAACATTTCTGTGAATTGTGCCAATACTTTTCAATTACTGTCCCTGAGCAAGGTGTGTAGTGCCCCCAACAAGTTTCACTAGTTTATACATTTAGAAGGGGGAAAAAAGGTTACCTGTACACATAACATGGAATTAGTTCACTCAGTACAAGGTCATATTTGCAGGGAAAGAGACCGTGCATGGGCCGGTAGTTATGCAGTTCAGAACAAAGCAAACGTAGATGAAAATACAGTTATTTGCTACACTCAAAAAAATAACTCTTTGAATGAACGTAAAAAAATCATGGAAAGTATTCCCACATGATTAAAGTGCTTTCTTTCAGCATGAAGCAATTGTGTTCGTCCAATGTGATGCACTTGAGTAGGTTCAACGCCATATATTAGGGTTGATTGAACTTATTTACTAGGTTTGGGTCAGACACCGTGAGTGACAGTAACATGACGCTAAATAGTGAGCCCTTTATTTTCACTAAAAAGGCTAAGGCCTCAATGCTCTTCAGTCACAGACTGAGAAGTGAAGAAGGAAGTCATGGAGCTTCTGCTTTAGTCAGAACTTTCATACTTCTGTGTGACGTAAGAATGAACGATTGAATTTCAAGTATTCCTTTGTGATGTATGTGTGGAAAATTCTGTATATATTTAAATATGACTTTATTATTCTCATTCTTAAAACAAACACCTTGTCACTTGTATCTGCTGTAGAGTAAAGTCTGTCCCAGTTCCTGAGTCGTGGTGCAGCAGGACTGTTACAGAAGAAGCTCATAAGGTTCTTCTCTTCAACAGTTACTATAGTAACTACTTTCTTCAAAGTCAAAGTAGATCTACCACAGTCCTGTCCACATCTGTCATGGTCCACCATGACCCACCGTGACTCAGAGGAACCGGGACACACATGACTCCACATCAGATACGAATGACAAGTGTTTTTTTTTTTTTTTTTAAAGAATGAGAGTAATTAATAATTAGTTAATAAGTAATATTCTAATCATATAAATTCAGGATATTTTAACCTTTATATGCATGGATCAGGTGTGAGCTTTTTGTAATTGTAGCAATAATTGTCCATATATTTTGTGATTTTACTACATATTTAAGTATGTAATATGTTTGAGTTATAATATGACTGAACTTCTATATGCAGCAGAAGTTTGAAGTTCTGTCTAAAGCAGAATCTCCATGACTTCCTTCTTCACCTGTCTGTCTGTGACAGACTGAAGTACATGTTCTCTGGCTTTTTGTTGAAAATAAAGGCCACATTGTATTTAGCCTCATATTATTGTCACTCATGGTGTCTGACTTAAAGTCTAACTCTGAAGAAAGTCAAATCACGTTTCCACTGACAAAGTTGGAAGGGCGCCCCCTTGTGTCCAATTGCGTCCAACTGCCCGGACCTAACTGGCACCCGATCAATCCTAATATTTTGCGTTGAACCTACTCAAGTGCATCACGTTGGACTAACACAATTGTTTAATGCTGAAAGAAAGCCATTTCATCATGTGGAAATACTTTCCATGATTTTTTTACGTTCATTCAAAGAGTTATGTCTGATTTCATTCCTCCCATCATGATTTAATCATGTTCATCTTGGAAACGTGAAATTATTGCTTCCATAATACATGTTACAATTTAGTTAATGTAACAGCCCCCTAGTTTACTTATTTTGAGTGTATAGTAAATAGAAGGCCTGCCTGCTGTACAATATGAGGGAAGTAAAATAAGTACCCCTTTATCATTGTATTTTCTTTCCTGTGATGTGTAGAATAATACAGCATGTATTTTATCACAATAACAACATATTTTATTTTTTCATTTAGAATTACAGCTCGAATCAATTTGATGTTCCTGTGGAGGGAAGCACTGAGGGCAGCAGTGGCAGCAGGGGCAGGGAAGGAGGCCGGGAAGGTGCAGAGGACAATCAACATCTATAGACTGATCAGTGAGGAGGACAGACAATTATCCTGACCCTTTTGGCATTTATGTTGGCTATAAAGAAGCACCATTCAGGCAATAAACAAGTAGTGAGCACATCAGAAAATATGGCTATGAATTCGGGAAGAAACGGCTTTATTGTAAATAATTCCATGTTTGTAAAAATAAATAAATATGCACTGCTTATGTTTGACTTGGAGTCTGTTCAGGGAGCTGATGGCATCTCCTAGAAAAACAAAACATACATTTTTTGCCATTAGAACAGTTATTTTATTATGGAAAAGAACATGGAAGTGATGTGGCAAAAATATTAATGAAAATAGGAATCTTGCATAAATACACACTAAAAGAAAAAACAAAAGTTCATTGTAAAACAATGAAAAACTAACACAACATACCTGCCCTCTGTGGACTTGTGACTGCACCAGATCAGCTGTAGGAGGTCAAACAGAGGTCCCAGAAACCAAGGTTCACCTGGTCTCAAGCTTCGTTTTCTTGAGAGTTCTCCTGCAGACTGAAGTTGTATTCCTAGAATTTGTGTCTGCAGGTCAGGGATGTAACTGTAGTCTTTTGCCTCTTTGTATCCGGTCTGTGACTTCTTGCTGTACAGTCGTTCTTGCCTGCAGAACAAATTATGACATTAGTTCCCAAAACATGCATTATATAGGAAAGTCATAAAGTAATCACTTACAACACTTGGCCTTTGTGGTTGTGGTGGTTGTAGTCCAACGCTGCAAGAAATGTCCTGGCTTCATATGAAAAGGCAAAGGTAGATCCGGGGCGTAGGGAATGGAAAACACCCCTCTCCATGAATCTCTCCTTGTTATAAAACACAAACATTACATTAGAAAATGCCTATCATTATCTCAAATACAAAAATTATTCAGATTTACTTACGGGAAAAAAAAGTCCAGAGACAAAGCACATAAACCACTGAATTACCTGAGGACTCCATTCGTCAGCTAAAACAGAAATACAGATGCATGTTAGCTATTTGAGGATTTGCAAATACATGCAGTTTATTTCTTACCAAGGGCAACAACACGGTTTTTAGTCTGTAATCGGTTGATAATGGCAGCCCTCTTTTCTGTCCAAAACTCCCTTACAGCTGGTACGCAGTAGAAATGCTGTATCCCACAGTAGAAGATGTCACCATTCTCATGTTCATGTTTGAAGAAGAGGGCGATCTTGGTGTAATTATTCCCAGACAATAGCCCGTTTGCTGCAAGCATAAAGTCCTTGCGTCCCATGTTTGAGCAACGGCTGGTTGTTTCACATCCACAACTTGTGTCCACGTGGGCAAAACTATGCAGATAAAGAATAAGCATTACAAATGCACCTACATTATTTTCCATTTGATACTGTTGTTTATGACTTTTTATAAAACACTACATAGCCATCTTCAACGAAGGTACAAGTACCTTCGTTGAAGATGGACAACTCCTGTACGACTGAGAATTTACACAGACACTACATAGCCATGTAGTACTCACCCACTCCACTATAACTGCAGACCCGGTCACAAATGTCCATGACAGCTTCTTCTAGCCCAATGATGAGAAGTTCATCCATTTGATTCTGCATTGGACCACCAGTGCTGTGTAACAAAAACATTTATTCACACCTTTACAAGGAAAAGACTGTAGGAATTGCATTATGACAAAACATACCACAAAGATATAGGGGCGACATAATCGGAGTCATATGGGTCTGTGGCCTGTTCTCACTCAAACTCTATCCTGTACAAAAGAAAACAAAGTATCTTAGCCAATAATGTTTGAAAAAATGCACATGAATACATTATTGACCTCAGACGAAGTAAAAAGAGATTATTATTATTATTTATTTGCAATTTACACACCATCTAAACCAGGACCAACTCAGGAGGACTAACTCAGAACACAACCAGGACTACACCAGGTCTGAACTAGGTCAGACTATGAATAAACCAGGTCTAAAGTAGGACTAAACAATGAATACAAATGTATATGGGCTGCGCTCTTCACAAATAACAATTGATTAGAATCGAGTACACAGTAACAGCAACGTTAGCCTATCAAGTAACATGTTTTCTCCCCTCATACCTCAAACTACATGCAAAATGTACCACATTCCCGGGAACATTTTACTGATTTTGCCGAAAAAGAAAACATATATACACAACGGCGTTGAAAATTCAGCCGTGTTGGTCAAGGACATGAGCACTTTTTAGCATTTTGCATCATTTTGAAGACGTTAGCCAAACACAAAAGGCTACTGGTTAGACCATACACAAAAACATAGTTAGCATCTTTTATGTTATATGTTTTATGTTGCACGATTGCTCCGAAGAAAATTCCTAGTTTGTGAACCTGTTCACTGACATGACAATAAAACCAATTCTGATTCTACATTTAGCTAACGCTACACTACACGCTAAACACATAGCATTACAACTATTACGCATCGTCATTTGTTCACATAGATTTACCGTATCAGACATTGCAGACTGTATCTTACCATTTTAGCAAGAAGAAAGCCAACTGAGGGTCCGTTTGAGCCCGAGAGCGGAGCTGAGGTCTCCCCATTTGTTGTTGCCTTTCCCATGTTGACTCTCGTCTTACTCCGACGCCTGTCTCACTCCAATTTGCTCCTTTTGATTGAACTAGACAAACGTTTTATCTTCTTTATCTTACGTGGAGTTTGCGTTGCTGTTTGGGATGAACTGGAGTTCATCTTCTCTTACAATCCATCCTCTACTTTGGCAAAAGTCGCTGGAGTCTTCGCTGATGCGGATAATGGCGGCGAATACACAAACTCCCCAGACCTAGCCAGGTGCGCGTGAACGCGCATGACGTCACGCCCAGGCTCAAACCTTAAGATTCTGACCCGAATCCCTCTTATTTATTTGACTGCACAGGATTATAGGGGCAATGGCAGTGATCAGACAGGAACTCATTCAGCACATCAGGCAATTGTTTAAGCATGTATGGGTTAGAAAACGGTTATTTTTAACATTTACAGTTGCGCATAGCACCTTTAAACAAGTGTGAACGGCCGAAAATGGGACATGTTTGGGACAGGTGTAAATGAGCCAGAACTGTAGAAATAAAAAAGCATCTCACTTTATCATATTGGGCCAGGCTGTAAGGCCATATCATCTCTGTAGTACAGTCATAATAAATAAATAAGCTAATCACAACACACTAGCTAACATGGCTAGTGCTAACGTCCACAGCAGCTTCTAAATCCTCTCATTGAGGAGGCTCTGCTGAAACATCATTGTTGTGAGCAAAGACTTACATGTGGCATTTAGAGCAGTGTCAGACTCACCTGAGTCATGAGGTCGACCTTGAGGAACCTTTTGCAGTGAGGAACAGGAGCTTCAGCGGCTCCTTCAGGACAATCTGAACCTTCCTAACCCAGCGGAGGAACAACCAGGAAGTGACGTTGTACAATATACGCACTTATCCTCCTGCAGTGCAACAACGTTTTGGTGTTTTTTGTGAGTGTTTATGTTTTTAATGTTACCAACAGTACAAATATAATCCGAGCAGCTGCACAATATCAAAATGCTGTGTTAAATAAACAACTCTTTATAAACATCACTGATCAATTATTACTAATATTCACCAAATCCTGTCCTTTAGTTCACACAGACAGCTGCATTAGTCTGTTGTTTCACAGCGGACTAATGCAAATGATCCATGTGGCTTACAGCACATATGATAGGTTTTAATACTTTTGAAAATATGACTTATTTAGATGGACAACATCTGTTGTAAGTAATAATCATCATTTTATTTCAGTGAAGCGGCAATTTTGATGAAGAAATGTTGGGCAGAAAAGTTATCTTAAGTTATCTGACTCACTCACAAAGTAAACAAAAGTGCGTAACGTTCATAAGTTTATAGAGTTCCTGTAATAAAATGTTCAGATGCTGCTGTGGCTCTAACGCTGCACGACCTGCTTTATACTTTCATATATTTAGGACAAAGCTCATGTTTTTATTGAATGAAATGTCACACAGCAAAACTGTCCATTTCACAGTCGTGTAAAGATCTGCCGAGTTCAGAAGCCTTCAGGAGGCAGCAGTGGATTGTGGGATTGTTCTTAGCTCTTTATGGTCTGATGAGGAACTTCCCGAGGTTCCTCTAAAGGAGGGATTAAAGGAAACATACAGCTCCTTTAGCTCCCTCCTAACGGCACTGACACTTATGGATTCTCCTTGTTATGGCTGACGATGAGGCGCTTATGGCTTAACTATAAGGAGGTTCCTAAGTTTATTTACACTTTATAAATGCAGCCAAACTGTAAATCAAGAGCTCTGCCTTTCAACTTCTTCAGCACAACAGGCCGGTTGCAGATACCGCACAGATCAGGCTGCTTTCATTAACCCATTTCACTCTCATTTGTTCTCTTGATTGAAAAATGCCTAACTGCCGCAGAGTCACCCACTGCAGTGTGGGATTACAGTCCTCGGCAGTGGATCCACATGAAGGAGCCCCCTCCTCCTCCTCCTCCTCCTCCTCCTCTCCTCTGTCCTGTCGGCCTGTTTATCTCCCTCGGCCCTCCATCCGATCCCTCTCCATTCAGGCGGCTGTTGTTGTGAGCAGTTCAGGTAGCCTCGTGTGGGGGTCAGTGGGAGGGCAGACGGCTCAGTGACACTGCGGCTAAGGGCATGTGTGTGTATGTGTGTGTGTGTGTGTGTGTGTGTGTAGGATGTAGTACTCACTCACATTTCCACAAGTCAAGTGTAAGTGATTCTTAGTTTTTCACACAGGACTTTATACTTCATGATTTGGAATTATCAATATTGTGAGAAGGTCCCAGGTTTGATCCCAGGTGGAGTTTGCGTGCTGTCTACGTGCCTGCGTAGGTTTCCTCCAGGTGATTCTTTTTTACTTTTCTTTTTTTATAAAAGCCCTCTGGGACCAGGACTCCCTTGAAAAGGAAAATCTTAGGCTATATCCACACGAAGACAAAACGCTTATATTTTCAGAAACTTTCTTTGTTAGCATGAAGCCAGCTTAGTAAATGTGTGGTCTGTGAAAACGGCGTGATTCATCTGCCAGGCCTGTGTGTGGCGCTGTGACTCTAACACAGATAATAGAACAAGAAGCAGAGGGCGCATGTGCAGTCAACTTTTGTGGAATGTAAACAGTGAAATTGAATTTGAATGGAGGAACCCGGCTGAATGGAGGAACCCTGCCTACTGGATTGACAACAAGGACTGGACGGTCTGCGATCTTGGCCCGTCTGCTTCAGGGACTCCATCGGCTCTGGGTCTCTATAGCCTGTCCGTCCATGGGAGTGGATCTCTCCTTCTGTGGTTCTCCCCAAGGTTTCTCTTTTCTCCCACTGGGTTTTTGAGTTTTTCCTTGCCGTGCTGAAGTCTAAGGACAGGTGACACCCGCGCCGCTCGTCGCCACCCACTGCTGACGCTTATTTGGACATTATGTTTGCCTGGATACTTGATTCACCTGAACTTTACATTGTCTTATTTACTGCTCTGTTTTGTTGCCTTAATGTTGGGTGCAGCCCTATGAGGCAACTCCTGTTGTGATAGTGGGCTATACAAAACCATTGATTGATTGATTGATTGATTGATTGAAAATGAAACGGATTCAAGGATTTACGATTTACAGAAGAGACGAGGAGGAGAGTTTATTCTTCAGACGTAACGGGACTAAAGCAGAAAAATCTGTCAGTGACCGGACTTTGACTGTCAGTCCAAAAACACAGACTGACTCGGCCGTGTTTTTTGTCACCTGTGGCTCACGGACTGCGTTCTGAGATCTTTCCACTCTGGGACCTAGTTTGGAAAATGTTCGTTTACAGACGCCCAAAACGCCGGCCTCGTATGGACGATACACTGGATTGATAAAATATCTTTGTGTTTGGTACTCAGCTTAACTTCGTATGGACAGGGACTTAGACTATATCCACACAAAGACAAAACGGGTAAAGTTTCAGAAACATTCTCTGTAAACACGGAGCCAGCTCAGTAAATGTGTGCATCCATATGAAGCCAGTCATGTTTGTAAAACCGCTGCGATTCCTCTGCCAGGCCTGTGTGTGACGCTGTGACGCTTCCACAGAACATAGAACAAGGTGTAGATAGCACATGCACAGTAAACCTTTGTGGAATGTAACCAGGGAAAAATGAAAGGGATTAATGGATTATGATGTACAGCTTCCGGTCTCTCTCCTATAGCACGTGCTGTATTTCTGAAGTGAGGAGTTAGACGGTAAGTAAAATAAATGGTTCTTTTGAGTAATCGCGCCAAGTGCACCAGAGTATAAGGAAATGTTTTTATTTGTTAAAACAGCTACAGCACTGCCCCAAAGTAGCCCACACACATTTTTCACTATTTCTGCCAGTAAATCTTTTGTTTGTCCCAGTCTATAGTCACCCTAATATAAAGCAATGAAAGATGTGCGTGTCAGGTGTGCGCGTACAGCTCGTTTTCAGCTGTTTGTGGTGGACTGTAGGTGTTCAGGGAGAAAGCAGCCGAGTCAAAAGGCCGCACGTAAAAGGATCAGCGCTGAAGAGTGTCTGCTGAGGCTTTGTTCTGCCCGGGTCATGTTCCTGCCGCTCTTTCAGCTCTGACACACTGACATGGGCTGCACTCAGGAGGCTATTGTTCACTCCCGAAGCTGCAGATGTCGTGGAATGTAGGGCGTTTACTCGACACCGCTCCGTCTGCCTGTGGCTGTGTAGAGGGGCGCGGGCGTAGGACGTTCTGGAAGACTTTCGATATCAAGGAGTTGCGTTGCTCAATAGGGATTATGTTGTTTTAAGAGTCCATATGTGATGGGTTGGAATACGACTAATATAGTACATAATCCACATGGTGATACTCCAATGAGCTAAATGCTAAAAAAATAGAGGTCGACCAATATATCAGGCCGATATATGGGTATTTTACAATCAGCTCTTGGCCGATATAATACAGATAACAGGCAAATATCTTTAGAACTGAATGTGATAGAGAGCTCAGTCAGAGCCTTAAAAACGAGACCTCCCACACCGTCCAAGGCCTTAAGGGAGCAAAGAAACATCACATTAAAAAAAATTGGTGTGCTGTTCCATTTTTCCCCCTCCTGGAACCGCCACTTAAAGAGTAACTAAACACCAAATCAAGTTTTTTTTTTACTGATAAACTGTCTCAATGGGTGTCTCATAGTGTTGTCTACTGGTTCCTGACATTATTCTGACATTATAGCGCAAACATGTGTCAAATCCTAACTTTGGCCTGAAAACGAATGGGTTGCGCCCCCTTCAGGGTAAACTCTGCTACTAAATTAGATTTTCCTGATTGGCTGGAGAGTGTCCACGGCCTCCACAGAACGTCATAAGCCGCACCAGCTCCACACATCGTCACCAGGTGCTGCCAATTGTCCTGCCCCTGTACCTGTGGTTTATAACCAAGTCCCTCCCACGTAATCTGTCTGCTGTGATTGTGCCAATGCAAAGGCCCACACACTCAGCCCCCGCATGTCACCCCCAAACTTCAGAGACCGCTTCTTTCACAGCAATTTTTGACTTTTGTTTGTGGGTGGGGAAAGGCTTTGGCACGCCCGTTTAGGTACACTTTAACGTGGTGGAGGGGTTTGAGCGCTCAAATGATCCTGGGAGCTCTGTTGTCGGGGGCTTCGTTCCCCTGGTAGGGTCTCCCATGGCAAACAGGTTCTAGGTGACGGGTCAGACAAAGAGGGGTTCAGAAGCCCCTTATGAGAGACCAACAGGCCCGGTTAGAACCATGAGGCCGTCCTTCTGTGGACCCACCAGATGCAGGAGGAGCCATAGGGGCTGGTGCAATGTGATTTGGGCAGCTCCAATGGCTGCCCCCACGACCCAGCAACGGACAAGTGGAAGAAAATGGATAGATGGATGGATGTTTTTCCTACACAAATGACTTGTGTTTTTCCAAAACTATTCAACTTTGGTTTGGGAAAGAGCTCTTGGATGCTCCACAGCACTACTGGCAAAATATTCAGTGGACTAATGGACCCAAAGTTGAATAGTTTGGGAGGAACACACGACGTCATGTGTGGAGGAAAAATGGAACAGCACATCAACAACAAAACCCTATCCTCACTGTGAAGTCTGGAGCAGGAGGATGATGGTGTAGGTCTATTTTGTTGCCTCAGGGCCTGGACAACGTGATATCATCAATAGAAAAAATGTATTCAGTTTAACAAGATATTTTGCAGAAAAACCTGAGACATTCACAACAGCGTGTGAATAAGTAAGTGAACCCTTGTATTAAATAGCTGGCTGATCCTTCTTTTGCAATAACTGCTTTTCTGTAGTTGCAGATTAGACGCTCACAACGATCAGGATGAATCTTGGACCATTCCTCTTCACAAAACTGCTGTAGTTCAGTGAGATTAAGGCGGTGTACTTACTTATTCCACCCTGCCCTGTGAATGTTTACATGTTATGGCCAATAAAAATATGATCACATGTAAATGTTTGGGCGGTATTAGTTCAGGCAGACACTGTTTACCCATTCTTGGGATTTTAATAAAGATTGGACCACATTTTATGACCAATTTAGGAAGAAATATGAGAAATTCAAAGCAGTGTACTTACTATTCCCCTGTCTGAAGATGGGTTACACGCCCGAAACGTCACATGTAGTGAGCTAACAAATAAAACAAGCTGGTGAGCTTACAGTTGTGCGGATTTTTCATCGTCTTCTTACTTACTTTTTCCTCCCACTGTATGTTCTAAATAGCCTCAAATGAAAGAGGAAAGGAATACAGTTACTCCAAATGAGTATTCTAAATACATGTATTCAGTTACTCCCCAACAATGGTAGTATGTAAGTAGAAAAATTGTTAAAACTAGACTCTAGGTTCTAGAATGCATAGAAGCTCGAAAATGCAGGCACAGTGGTACTTTAGCTACACTTAACATCAGGCGTGCGGTGCCTTTACTTGTTTTTTCTGCACATACATCATTTGTAAGCTTAACAATGTGGAATACCGAAGTTAAGGTGAAAGTGCATGTCTTTATCTTCCGTTACTCGCTGTCTGTACACTGCGTTCGCTCTCGCTTTTGGACTGCTGTGCAGAGGTGGCCCAGTAAACGCCTGCCCTCGGAGTCAGCCGATGAAACATGTTCTTATAAAAGCACAGCCGTAAAAGCAAGCTACTGACAGAGCAAGTGTGTGACCCCCTCAGAGCCGAGCAGGAGGCAGAATAGAGTGATATCTTATACGCAGAATAGACTTTCTTTAAGCTTTGAACCACGTTAACATATACCAATACTGGACCGGATCATGTTGGTGCCGGTCCAGTGCCTTTAAAAGTGCCTTTAAAACACAACTCTCAGCAACTCACCATACTTCATTTGAAAGCTCATAACCAGTCGTTTTATACTTCACTAATGTAATCAGGAATAATAAGCTGGCCAAAGGAAGAGATACAGACCACAGCAATAGAGGCCCAGATCTATCACACCAGACAAGAGCCCAGGTGTCGGCCTCTGACATAGTCCAGCACATAACTGCAGGGTGTAAGATGCTGGCAGGGAAATCTTACATGGAGCGCCATAACCAAGTGGCTGGCATAGTGTACAGGAACATCTGTGCAGAGTATGGGCTGGAAACCCCAAGGTCAAAGTGGGAAACACCTCCAAAGGTGGTAGAGAATGACCGAGCCAAGATCCTGTGGGACTTCTAGATACAGACGGACAGAATGGTAATGGCGAACCAACCGGACATTGTAGTGGTGGACAAAGAGCAGAGGAAAGCCATGGTGGTTGACATAGCAATACCAAGTGACTTCAACATCAGGAAAAGGAACACGAGAAACTAGAGAAATACCAGGGGCTCAGAGAAGAGCTAGAGAAGGCCTGGAGAGTGAAGGCATCAGTGGTGACCGTGGTCGTTGGGGCACTCGGGGCAGTGACCCCCAAACTGGAGGAGTGGCTCCAGCAGATCCCAGGAAATACATCAGACATCTCGGTCCAGAAAAGTGCAGTTCTAGGAACAGCAAAGATACTGCGCAGAACCCTCAAGCTCCCAGACCTCTGGTAGAGGACCCGAGCTTGGAGGAAAAGAGAGACCGCCCGCGGAGGGTGAGGAAGAGTTTTTTTTGTTTAAAATGTACGCTAGCCGTAAGGAAGGAGGCTGAGGATGAAATGGTATCAGAACAACACTAGTTTGTCCAACTTCAATTCTGGAGGATATGGCCACTTTACATTATGTTAGTCGTCTACAGTTAAATGTAATATCTCCATTTCCATCTATTTACCTGAAGAGTTTCGCCGTTATAAAAATGTACTACAAAAGCATGAGATAAGATCCAAAAGACATGCTCAATCTCCTGTCCTGTACATTAACCCACCCCCACCTGGAGTGTCCCAGGCTCCCTCATCTCCCCTCATAAATCTGGTCGCAAGCTAGATTTACGGGCGCTGGCCTCCTGTCTGTCTCCCGCTCGGATGAGATGGATCGGTTAATGGGAGCTCTCAGAGTACAAAAAGGGGCTGGTTGAGGAGAGCATTAGTGAGAGAGGCTGCGGAGCCCACCTGTGAAAAAGGTCACCCAGGCAGTAAACCCACAGGTGAACCACAGCTCTTATGTAGTACTGCTGCCTGAACTGATTTGCCTTAACATAACACAAGAGAATGGAATTAATCACAGGTGTTGTAAAGAATGTCTTCATGCATTGCAGTAGTAAGCAGTGATTCATTTACAACACATGATGATGATGGCTTACACTTGTCTAGCACTTTACAAGCCTGTATTAGCAAGTTCCTCAAAGCGCCATGGCCAGTGCGTGGACTGAATGTGCAGAATGTGAATGCAAAGACATCTTTATCACTATCTTACACTTTATTGGTTAGAAAATGTGATTCTGTTCTTAAAGCTGCCCTCAGCTATTCCCCAGGAATTATTTTCATCAGTAGGTGTCAGTAATAAACCCCTCACCCACGGCCCTCACAGAGGATTCACACCAAGCAAAAAATGCTGCTTTCATTTGCTTAGCTTGCTCTACTTCCTTCGCGAGCCCCCCTCGAGCAGGAGCACATGGAGGTGGGGTTGGGGTTTGAGACGCATCGTAAGTGCGTCAGCCCTCACAGGCGTCTGTCAGAGCTTGTTCTGGTTCGCTCTGTATTTGCTTAAAGTTGGATTGATTTCAAATCTATGCAAATGCAGACACCGCTGCGGTCGCCTGTATCGCGCTGCTCTTAGTATTTTCGGTAGTCACTTTCCAGTTGCCTGCCAGCTTTGGGAACACATTTAACAGCAGAATAATTAAGATATGTAGCAAAATAAACATTTTGATACTTATACTTATTTGCTAAACTATAAATTACCTGACGGTTCCCTGTAGATATGGAGTATGTAACAAACTGATATAATGAAGATTCACTATCCTTTGTGAACTTCTGTTATAGTGCTACACTCTGACCATTTTTGTTTATAAAGCACATGAACAGTGTTCACTACTGACAACTATTGACAGAAATAATTCCTGTCGAATAACGGAAGGCTTTTGTTTGTTAGAAAATGCCACTGATCAAAACAAAATTAGAAAAAGACTGTGCAGTCCAGTGTTGAGCTGTAGAGAAGCGATGGGTAATGCCTTTGTCTGCCGGTTGTTTTTGGATAAACGGGTAAGCTTAGAAGGAGAGGTGAGGAAAGCTTTTTCTGGAGACGTAGGACCTCAGGAGGAGCGCCGCATTAGCTGCTGTGGGGAAGATTTTCAAAGCTGCGCGAGCGACTCGAAGCACAACCCCAGGTATTTAGGTGTTTAAACCATGCAGCATCAAATATCTTTGTTTGCTCATGATATTTGGGTCCTGTCAGCCTGTTGTCCGTGTTGTTGGTCAGTGCGGTGCGAGGGCCTGCGACGCATCCTGGCTCCGTGAGTGGCAGGTGCTCCTCACTGTGATAGTATCTGTGCCGTGTGTGAGCTGTTTGGAGCTGGAGTCTTTCTTATCTGTCCTTTCACCAAACAGGGAGAAGTTCATCGGGCCCTGAGAGCCGATAACACCGACACATGATGGACAGGAGCGCTCTCCATGTCGCCCCCCTGGGTTCACCGCTCACATGTGCGTGCATCTGTCAGAAGTGGTTAGCAATAGAGCGATTTGCAAACCACAGAAGGCTGCTGTCATTCAGGGATCATACAGACCTCTGCAAACAACCCCAAACCGTGTCTCTAGGGGGAAGGGAAAGGACTGTCAAACCTGTAGTGTGTAGAGCATGTTCTGAAATGCAGGGGATTGTTGAGTTTAGCAGTCCGTATTTCAGTCTGAGCTCAGGAGATAAAGCTCCCGGATCTGTCTAATGAGCACTGTGAAGAGGAGTATGCCTTCCAAACCACAAATCACAGATTTAACTGCAGCAGTTTTTCTTCGAAGAGAAATAGCAATTATGTATTTTTTTTCACACATAGTAGTAAAGAAATGACAGTGTTGAGTGGCATTAAAGTAACTTCCACGTGCCCTTGAAAATGAACCTGTTACATGACTGAGCTACTTTATGATGGTTATGCACTGGAATTTTAGCCTTTTTTTCCCGATCAGACCAAGTTTACTTTGCTTGAGGACCTTTCTCACTGGTTCTAAGATAATCTCGCTTGGAATAAGAAAGTAAAACTGCCAATGGGACAAGTGCAATTTCCTTAAATTAACCTGAAATAAATTAACCTGAAATAAAGACAAAATGTATTGAAACGATTCAGAAACATCTCAGAACAAGTGAAATAATCTCGGTCAAATGCCCAACTACATCTTAACGAGTCAAACCAACTCAATTTTTAATTATTATTCTTAATTTGAGACATTTAGACAGATCTACATATTAGTTTTTTGGAGTGTATGCACGACTATAATGTTTAATAAAAGGCTTTTATTGTTGATCATTTTTTGATACTGTCAAACTGAACTGCATACTCTATCTAGACCTAAACATCAGCTTGATACATGAGTAACTAAAAGTGACGTGAATCGCTTCTTTGAGCTTTATACTATATCTATACTTTATACTGACAACACACAGCAAAATCCTACAACATGCATACATAAGCTTATTACTGTAATGCACAATTGCACATTCATCATATTCATCATGTAGTGAGGGGGAAAACAGCATTCACCACAAAATGAAGACCTCTACAAACAGAAGCTAATCACAATGTTGGCCTTTTTCATCAGTATTTCCTCTGTATCAGCCCGTTACAAAAGCTAAAGTTTTGACTTTAGTAATGTCTGGAGCCTCCACTCTTGTGTCCTACCTTCAAGACAAGACCATTGTGTCGAGATTAGTAGCTGTGTCTCGCACAGGATGGCACTGGCCTGTGGGGTTCCCCAGGGGTCGATTCTGAGACCCCTCTTGTTCAATTTCTACAAGCGTCCATTGGGTCAATTAATATCCAGTAACAACGTGTCCTATCACAATTACACAGGCGATACTTAGATCTATGTTTCACCGACAGCAGGTGAACACGGCCCTGTGGACACACTGTGTCATTGTATCAAACAGATTTGTGTGTGGATGTAGAAAAACGTTCTCCAGTGAAATACAGAAAAAACTGAGATCATTGTCTTAAGCCCACAAAAACATAGAGAGCGTGTCAATGGTCATCTTGAAGCTAGAACCGAGATCCTAAAAATCAAGTGTCACATAGTGTCTAAACCAGACACCGGAGAGACTAATTCATGCGTTCGTCTCCATTCGGTTAGACTACTGTAACGGCCTGTTCACTGGCCTTTCTAAACATGCTGTTAGACAACTGCAGTGTATTCAAAATGCTGCTGCTCGAGTCCTGACAAGAACCAGGGAAATACGACCACATTAGTCCAGTGCTCCGGTCTCTGCACTGGCTTCCTGTCACTCAGAGAATAGAATTTAAAACAGCTCTGCTTGTGTACAAGTCTTTTCATGGTTTAGCACCAAAGTCCATCTCTGACATGTTAGAGCCGTATGAACCATCTCGGGCCCTGAGAACTTCAGGGAGGGGTCTCCTGGTGGTTTCTAGAGTCACAACTAAACATGGTGAGGCTGCGTTTCAGTTTCATGCAGCAAAGGTCTGGAACAGCCTCAGTGAGGACGTGAAACAGGCGTCAACCCTGACTATGTTTAAGTCCAGGCTGAAAGGACACCTTTTTACTGCTGCCTATGGTAATTCAACGAATTTTAACAAATAATGGTGTGATTTGTTTTGATTGTATTTTGATTGTATATTGTGTTTGATGTCGTTGTGAGGCACATTGAGTTGTCTCTGATCTGAAATGTGCAGTATAAATAAACTTGCCTTGCCTTAAAGGAGCTATATCATGCAAAATCGACTTTTTGGAGTTTTTAGCCATGTTGTTATGCTATTTCCTTATCAAAAACACCCCCAGAGCGGTTTTTGGCTTCATTCACGCAGTTCTAAGCAATCCTCCTGAATCCTGCTGCACCCCCGGCCATGGATCCTCCGGAGAAGTCTTGCAGAAGTGTTGTTTTTGAAGACTTAGCTCTTTCTAACCTACTCTGGACACCGCCTGTTCTTTTTTCTTACCGAACGATAATGTCACGGATGCGCGTTTGGCTACGAGAGGAACAGGACTATTCAACTAAAGAAGAGTGCACTCGCCAGAAGTTGGAATTTCTTTCTGGGATTCAGCGACTTTATCAACCAACCTGATGGATGCTTGGTGAACCTTGGCCAGAATCCAAGTGAATTAACTTTTATAACCAACGCGATCATAACCCATAACCCGATGGGGAAGCCAGGCTGAGCGGTGAGTCAATCAAAACGCGTGTTAGCATGTGTGTTAGCGTGTGTGTGTTAGCCATTTATGAAACTGTGTTGCACATGTCAACTCCTTATAACTGCATTATGTGAAGTAACTTCACTTTTGCAGTGATATTTATATTTATAATACTGCAAATGTGGAATGAGCGGAGAGAGGGGCGGAGTTAACTGAATCGAAGCGTCTTGTCTTCCGGGTAGGGAAAATACCCCCCAAAAATACTTATATTTCTCTCAAAAATGAGTACTCCATAGTGATAGAGGTACAATATATCATATAAATGCCTATACTTTACTTTGGAATGGCTAAAATAGCAGGATACAGATGCTTTAATTCTAATTGATTATAGTTGTTGTTTTGAGCAGGGAGCTGTAGAATGGCTCATTTAACAAGTCACTAATCAAAATTTCAGCTAAATTTGTCTAAAATTTGAACTGTATAGGTAAAAAAAAAAGAGCCATTCGGGAGCAAAAAGAGCCGTCTCTTTTTTGTGAGCCGATCCAATTGATTCGGTTCACCAAAACGAGCTGAAAACCCCATAAATATCATGATTATAACCAAAATGAGGTGAATAGCCTACTTTGACCCTGGTAAAGCACTCACCCAAACCACAGACACTGGTGCTGTGAAGGCTCAAGTGTCTGCTCTGCAGCTGCCGTCATAGGGCTGGGAGCAGGGGAAATGACCTGAGCCAAAGTGTTACTGTGTTACAAGAGTAACTGGTACAAGATTGCCTGGACACACACGTAACCTAGAAAAGTTGTATCTATGTTTTATGTTCTAACACTGTTTACCCGATAGATAAGCCCAACGTAAAATACACAAGGGTCCATTTTAGTTCAAAAAGGAGCAAGAAAGAAGCAAATAAAGTGTCTGCCCCGATACACAATCTAACCCATGAACCACTATAATTCTTTCTATCATACTAGATATTGATGAATCATCAAGCCAGGTGATACTGACCATTAGCCTGGCTCAACATCTGCAGACAGGTCCCCGGGCACTAAGCAGCTGCCCACTGCTCCTGACGGCTCGCCCCACCCCATCTTGTGTTTCTAAACGCAGAGTGTAACATTTTGCAAGAGTAGTAGCACACTTTGTGATCTTGCAGCTCCTACACACAGCACATTTAAGTGGGAAGTACGTGGGGTGGAGAAACACCCATGGCCAATGGTGGTGTTATGTAGACGAGCCTTTATCCTCCAACCAGACTCCGCAGCCAGGACAGGGACAGGGCCTGTGGGGGAGTGGGGGTTGAACATGTGCTTTTGTTTTGTCGTGATTGCCGATCCGCACTACAGTGGGACCAGCATAGGCTATCTCGCTTTCTCAACACACGAACATTGTTCAGCTCACGATGGGGTTAATAAAGTTTATAGTTTGACCTGTGAGAGCCTATAATGCTGAAGGAAGAACACCAGGCAGCGCGATGTAAATGAGGAAATGAATGTGAGGCTTCCATCAGAGCACTGCTCTCAGTGCTGCTTGGAATAAACCACGCCTCAGTTGACCTCCTCTCTTATCTCTCAGATGTCTTTACCTCATAAGCTGCTGCTCACTTTTAAAAAGCTGCTTTCTTCAGGACCATTATGGACTGTCAGCAGTAAAAATCCACTGAACCTCATAAAAACACGGCAAAGATGTACTAAAGCATCCAGTAAAACAAAGGGGAACACAGAACCACAAATGCACTTTGCAGAAAAAGGCAAAAAACGCAGCTGTACCAAGAGAGATGGAAGTTGCTCTTTGTTTATGCATCGCCATGACGCATTGACAATAAAGTACAAATGCCTTTGAATAAAGGGAAATAAAAAGAATACAATACCATGCATGTACTTGTAGTATTACTTACATTGTTATGTGTTAATAATATTCGAGTATTAACTATAGTACTTGGATTATTTGACTGAATACTTTGACTTCATGTCTATGTATGCATGCAGACATACAGATTTGTGATATTACATGAATGTATTGTTTCATAACCTCTGTTACATGTAACAAAGGTTATGAAACATACTGGGACAGATCTTGTGCCTGGTGCAGTCTGTGCACAACTCTAAACGCAACGTGGTACACGCGCGATCTTGCATGTGGCGCAGGTTTTGCGCTAAAGGCTGCGCCGCTAGGGAGAGGGCGTTATTAAGAAAAAGAGGCCGACTGAGGCGTGGTTCATTACAAGCAGCACTCGGAGCGCTGCTTTTCTGTGGCAACCTTATTATTATTATTATTATTTCTTCTTTATTTTGAACATGTGAGCAACACAAGGCACCTTTACAAAATTTTTGACATTAAAGGCTGTTACAAATCAAAAAGACAAAAGCAAACTTGTCAGATCTCTTGAACAAAGCCAAAATATACAAGTGCACAATGTCCAAAAGGAGTGAGGAGAAGTTAACTTATTTAACCCCACCCCCTATTCCAAACACAGTTAATAGCATATTTTTCCTGTTCCTATATAGTTTCTCAAAACTCAAAAGGGAATAAATAAATAGTAATAACAAGATAAACTTTTTTTTTTTTTTTTTTGAAAAATTAAAATGAAAGCACACACGAGACGAATCACTTACAATCTTTAAATTCTGTTGTCTCATATTTCAAAAAAATGTTTTCTCTATATTTCTTCTTGAACTGAATCATACTTGAGCATTGTTTTAGATCCGAGCTTAAATCATTCCATAATTTGGCGCCAGAAATGGAAACACAAAAACTTTTCATAGTTGATTTGAATTGTTGTATTGTAAATGTATGGTCATCAGCACTCCTGAGGCTGTGCACATTTTGTTGTGTGAGAAAATGTTTTTGTATATTGTTTGGTAAGGTATTCTGCTGTACTCTAAACATTATTTGGGCTGTTTGATAATCTACAAGGTCAGCAAATTTAATGACTTTTGATTCCAAGAACAGTATGTTGGTATGATCTAGATAACCGGATTTGTTGATAATTCTCATGGCTCTTTTCTGAAGACGAGTTAATGAAATCAGTGAACTTTCGTAATTATTTCCCCAAATTTCAGCACAATAACTTAGATAAGGTAATACCAGTGAACAATACAAAATATGAAGAGATTTATGATCTAAAAGGTACTTTGACTTCTGCATTATAGAAATGTTTCTTGATATTTTATTCCCAATATGTTCTATATGACCTTTCCATCGAATTTCATCATCAATTATTACTCCAAGAAATTTAATTTTTTCTTTTCTTTTTTTTTTTTGTGTGCCTTCATATTATTTTCCTCTTTACATCGCGCTGCCTTGTATTCTTCCTTAGAATTGATGTCATATCGAAAACAAAAGCGAAATTACTTGGAGCTTCCGGTGACGCCATGTTGGCAGCAGCTTCGGGGACAAAATGTGGTAATTTCCTAACAAAACCAGCATAAAACTCGGCGACTCTTAACACATTCGACATGTCGCTGACTAGAGGCAAAGGACAATCTAAACAGGACTCAGCTAAGGAAGAAGGCGACAACTTGAAGCAGTTACTCTGATGCAAACGCAGAGTGGGCAAGCGGATGCTAGCATGCGTGACTCCGAGTCTAAAATACTAGAGCTTGAGAAAATGAGGAACGACAACCAAGATGGACACACTCAGACCCAGCTACAGTATCTTTAACACGGCTGGAAACGTCTTTCGGTGAACTAAAAGGAGATCTTACTGAACTCCAAAAGAGAACCACAGAGGCGGAGGACCGTATTAGGGCTAATGAAGACATGGCTTGGCGCCATGAGCGGGCCCTTCGCTACCTACTGCACCGAGAAATGGATTTGAATGCACGATGTGAAGATATCCAAAATCGTCTAAGGCAAAACAATCTGAGAATTTATCAAGTGGCTGAAGAAAGCGAGGAAAGAGATGTTTAGCTTTATGTACATGATTTGCTTAAATCTGTTCTTTGACTTCCCCCTGAGCTTAACATTGTAATTGAAAGGGCACACAGAGCGCTCACTGCCAAGCCAAAGAACCCCGAAGCAGCCCCTCGCTCACTTGTCGTTAGGTTTTTGGACTTCTCAGTAAAAGAAATCATAATACAACAGGCCTGGGAGCAGAAAAAAAGTCATGTACGAAGGAAAACAGATCTACTTTGATCACAACTTCTCTCCCGAGCTGCAGAAGAAAAGAGCACTGGTGCGTGATGCAGTAAAGCAGCTAAAGCTGAGAGTTTTTATGGAAGATGGCGTGAAAACGTACCCAACATTGACAGACGCTGTGCCGGTACTTGAGGAGTTGGGGATGCACGCCCGAGTGGACAAGCAGGAGCGACTGGAGACGAAGCTGTGCCGAGACGGGTGGAGTACAGCGGGAAGGAGAGCCAACCGAGGCCCAGTGACGCTCGCCAACGCCGAAATCAATGCTTTTTTCAACACCGGGAACTCATTTATACCTTCGCCAAGTTCATCTGTCTAGTTACACCAGTATAAGAGGAGAAGAAGAGTGAAGATTTCCAACATGGACGAGACGTGAGAACCACCAGGTGGAGGACCATCTATCCACAGCCAAGTCGCAAACGAAACGTTCTGGGAGCGACAGCGATACTGTACACGCCGTGTTCTTCCCGGCGGAGGACCAGTCACCAGCCTCCGTCCAAGATACACCAGGGACTGGGTCATTCAGGTTTGGGAACTAGTTAAAAGGATTACATTTGGTCCAGTCGGGTATGTGGAAGCCTACATTGTTCAGTTTGTTCAGTATGTGTTCATTTGCAAATGTTCTTTTTGTCCTGAGACTTCTGTTGGGCCATTATACTGTTATTTTTTTGTAATGATTCCTTTTGCAGTGATTTATGTATTGTAACATGTGAGGTTTGACCTATGCCCTATTGCCGTGGTTACCGCATACCAAGAGATGAGCAAAACTCCAAGAGCCACACCATTTGGTGGCGCCGGAAACTCTTTAACTTCCTGTCGTGCCTGTGAATGCCTGATCAGTCAGAACTAACAAACACAGTTGAGGACAATGAAGACTATGATAATCCTATCTTTTATATTTCAATACTGGAGGTGGACTAAAGACTGAAGCTCAAATATCCGATTTGAGTAATAAGCAAGTTCCTTCATTCACAGAGAGAAAGAACTCAACTAAACGTTGCTAATGACATTTCTTTCCCAAAGTCAACAAAGATACATTGTACGTAATGCCAACATGTTGATAATGCATTTGCGTTTGCGCCGGACCACATTTGGCATGGAGAACCTTTCTCTCACGGTCGTAAGTGCATCTCACAGACCTGGCTCAATAAGACTCACATCACTTCTACGCAAACCACCTTAACTTCACCGACTGACTTTCAGATACAATTTTAGAACATTTTATCTGAGTAGGTTATCCCGTTTTGCATTTTAATATTAATGCTGTTTGTTAAAATGATTTTGACCATTTAACCTCCATAAACCACAGCTTGCTTTGGTAATGTCTGTGTTTATTATTCCAGACTAAGGGTCCATGTGTCCCCTCCTGGAACCTCCACTTTAACGTGGTGGAGGGTTTGAGCCTGAATGATCCTGGAGCTCTGTTGTCGGGGCTTGGTGCCCCTGGTAGGGTCTCCCATGGCAAACAGGTCCTAGGTGACGGGTCAGACAAAGAGCGGTTCAGAAGCCCCTTATGAGAGACCAACAGGCCCGGTTAGAACCATGAGGCCGTCCTTCTGTGGACCCACCACCTGCAGGAGGAGCCATAGGGGCTGGTGCAGCTCCAACAGCTGCCCCCACGACCCGGCAACGGACAAGTGGAAGAAAATGGATGGATGGATGGGTCCATGTGTATCGGTCCAAGAATTCACTTCCTTCAGATAAATCTGTAGTTTAGCCTCTTATACTTACTTTTATTTTGTTCACTTTGTCGAACTGGTGCCCCGTTAAATTTTTAAGGCTAATCTACCAACCTATTAATTAATTCATTAATAAATAAACAAATTAATTGATTAATAAACCCTCATATCCTACAGCATATTGTGGTGCTGCACGTGTGAGGCCGTCATAAACTCTATCTGTTATTAATGATCACTGATCATTCCAAAGCAAACTTTGAAGCTCAATCTAATCAAAAAGTTGTTGAAAAAGAAAGATTAATGCATTTCAAAGGTGTCCATTGAAAACACAACTCTCTGTGAAACTCTTTCACTCTCAATGCTACCGTTTATGGGTTGCAACACATTACTTTAAATGTGACTTCAAACATGCATGTACTCTTTGTGCTATAAAAAAGCACAATTCTCAAAGGCCTTAAGGTAATCAAATGTTAATAGCTGCAAGCTTTTCCAGTATTAAAAATACCTGTATTTTGCAGTAAGTAATCTAATTTGTCTGCGAGTTTTCCAGAAATTGTAACTTTAAACTCCATTGGCGCTCTCACAGCTCTCCCCTCCTCCTGTATCCTGTGAGGTCTGTAGCACCCCCACAGATAAGACCCCCTACAGCTCTGGTCAAGGAGACATTTCACTGGTAGCTTCTTGGCGCCAAATGAGTTAATCATTCTCCCCAGTGAGGGCCGGTCTTAATGACATCACTTCCTTAGAGCCCACCTACCGAAGGCCGTGCTACTACCACTGCCCCTATCGTCAAGGAGGAGACAGAGTCAGAAGTGACTGTAAAGTGAGCTCTCAACGCTCTCTTCCAAGTAATTAAGCTTTACTTGAGTAACTTTGACAATAAAACTAAAACAACAAACACAGGTTAGTTTGCTGATGTTTTATTGAAAATAAAGCCAAAACATTGTCCTTTTCCATCTTTAACAGTACTACAGTTACTGTCTTCCCTCTCAAGACTAACACTTGTCTTTGGCTTCAAACTGTCTTCTCTGATTAGGTCTAGCGTTATAACTTGTCTTGTTGGCCACACTACAAGCTATACTTAGTCTTAATCTAGATCGATGCTCAGCCTCGAAATTTAAACTGCAAATTCAAATTGTAACCCACAAAAAATTACAATATTGAAGCTAAATTCAAATGTATCCTCTTTGAGTAAAATGTTGTGAATTTTTCATCCACCTCTTGAAATCGATTCTAACTGACTGACTGCTGGACAGTCACCAATCAGTTAAGTCAAATGTTTATATTGAGTTTAATTCATTAATTTGATTTTAATTCAATAATCACTCTCCAAAATGTCCATGTCCTTTCTTCTCATCCATTTTGTCCCTTTCCTTTTCATGTCTTGCTTCACTTCCATCTCTTAACTCTAGTGTTGGTTGAGCACAATTAAAAGTGGTTTTATTCCTTTAGACCCCACAGAAGGTCAAGTCAGACTTTAAAGTTTTGATGAGTTTTGATAAAGCAACATGTCCCCAGGAAACAAGGAGAACCTAGCAGCTGTCTACACCCCATGCCAGGGAGACGTCCTTGACGGTGTAGACAAAATGCAGGGAACAGATCCCTCTGAACTTGAATCCATAATTACATCTTTGGTAAGTATGACATCACTTACAGGTAAACAAGATGAGAATCTAACATTGTTAGGTAAAATGGCAGTTGCAATGCATTTACAACTTAAACAAACTCAAGCTTTAAACAAACAACTTCATGACACACAAGAAGCATTGACTGACACAAGGAGACAAAATGATAAACTTACTTCACAAGATGCATCTCTCAAAGAAGAGAACACAAAGCTTTTGAATGACAGGGAAACAAACCACCTAGAAAACCAACATCAAGAGGTAGGACAAAAACTTTTAGAGCAAGAGCAAGAACTGAAATTCGCATATTCAGAGCTTGACCAAACTAGCAGAACCCTCTCTGAACGAGAAGAGGAGCTAGTGACAGCCCATGCTGAGCTAGACAGGACGACTCAAAACCGTAACAGCTCTGAGTGTCTGCTTGATAAAGCTTACAGCAGCGCAGATTAAAATAGATCATGTGACACTACGTGGCAAGATCAGTGAGGAAGAAAAGAGCTTTAACATTGAGCAAGAAGATGCCCCTGGACAGAGGGTGAGATCTCAAGTGTATCCCACTGGAACACGGCAGGAGAAAACAAACAAGTTCTTAAGGGACTTCTCTCCTACACCTTTAACATTGACCCCCAAGCCACCGCACCTGCAGCGGTTGGACAGACTCATCTCTGAGCCCCCTGATCAATGTTATGTTTCACAGAAACAAACGATCCAAGTAAGATCTCCACTGGTGAGTATGAGCGTGGATATCGTGTTCCAATCAAAGATCTTGACAGAATTGCACGACATATCATTTACTTCGAACGCAAGTCTGACGGTGCTAACGACACAAGCACCTGCTTAAATGACATTGACTTTTACCTGCGTACTGTAGATATCCAGAATCTACAGCAGAAGATAGAATTTACCTAATCAGGTTTACTTTAAGTAGAAATGTGGGAAGTTTCATTGATAGACAGGCACGTCACACAAAGGCAGACTTTGCCAGGCTCTCACAAAAAAGTTCTCAAACTTCCTGACTATTGGCCTAACTGCAGCCTTAGGTGTGAAGCAGACTCGACAAGAATCTCCACAAGATTATTACTGCAGACTACGTGATGCTTACTTTAGTTCGAATGAACTTGAGATGGAGGAAGACCTCCATTTTAAATCACTTTTTGTTCTAAATCTTCATCCCACGACAAAGTATCACCTTGGCATCACAGCAGATCCCGCTACTCAAACGAGCTGCCAGCTTCGTGAGCTAGCAATGCGTGCTTTCATGAAACACAAACAATCGATGATAAAACATCAAGAACCTTCCCCAGTTCTTAATCTCGAGTTAAAGAACTCACAACAGATAAGAACTCAAAACTGCAAGTCAAGCAGTTCAAACATGCGTTCTTCTCCAACAAAAAAGCGCAGAAGCAAAGTAAAACAGGCTCAATGTCAACAGACAAATGAGAAGCATAAGAAAACGCCGCTCTCCAGCCCTGAACTTGAATGTAGACAAAACCCTGCCTATGGCAAACAGTGCCAAACAAAGCAGTATTTCCAACAGGGGGTCACTACACTCATCACAGCAAGAACAGAGAAAATCGGGTTAGCCCAAAGCATCCCCGAAGACACAAAAATTCTCAATTCTTCTTGTCAGGAGAACATGAAAGAAATCATAATCATGACTTTCAAAACCAAAGTCAGTGAACTTGACAGCTCAGTTGATCTGACTCACCTCAGTGATGAAAATGACACTTTTGTCGAACAGACTCCAGACAATGATAGTAAAACTGAGCTATCCTCATTAGCCTCTTTAACCCATCAGAGCTGTGATAAAACGTCAATTAAACAAAGTTTCAAACAATTTCTGTGTAATCTCACTGAAAAAGGTTAGGCTTGAAATCTTTACATACCAACTATAATTGAGAATATTCTCCAACAGGAGGCTATCCTTGACACAGCTGCTGACGTCAGCATAATGTCAACCACTCTTTATAGCCAAATTCAGGAAGCACTACAACATAAAAGAAAAAGAAAACTTCACTCTTGCTTCCTCGAAATCCAGCCATATGCAGACATTCAGACTGCCTTCACAGAACTGGCTTTCATTCGCTTGACAGTTGGACCAGTGACAGTGGTCCATCCATTCTTTGTGTCTCCACTTGATATGATACCTCTCCTTATCGGAAAGGATCTCCTCAATCGATTTAAACCTCTAATTGATTTCAAAGAATCAACACTTTATGCACAGGTGCAGAGACCTTTGCCTTTCTCACATCCAAGAAACCATGGTGAGATCTTTCAGTGTGCCTTTCTAACACATAAACCTGTCCCAAAACACAGGGACCACAAACACAAGAAGTCAGGTTCTGACCCGCCTCAGTCTCAGAACTTCTGGAGACCCCAAACCAACTTCTTGTGCAGGGACACAGCTCTACCTGAGCCAAAATGTCCACAAATGCACCCAGAGAAGACTCAAGATCAGACAAAACAAAGAACTTCAAAGTTCATTAAAGCTCTTATCCAATTCTAAAGGCTAGCCAAGAACCCCAGCTCACCCAGCCCGGTTCTGTTAAGCCTACTCCCACCCTTCCCACCCTATCTTTCATTGTGGCCTCTCACGCTGCCTCATTGGCCACCTCCACCCCCTCCACCACCCCTTCTGAGCTTCCCGGCTCATCCTTATCAGACCTTGCCGCACCTCGGTTTGAAGCCTTCTCCAATGTCGTCTCTGACACAGATGCTGCTTGTGAACGATCCTTACCTCACGCTTTTGGCCTTTGGTCCCGCCAATGGGTCCAGCCTGGCCCGGACACACTCACTTCTCTTAAGCTCGTGGTGCACCTGAACCACAGGAGGGTAGCGCCAACTCAAGCACATAAATCCTCTCTGTCGGGCCACAAAGGCTCTGAAACAAAACCGAACTTGGTGCTCAATATGCACACTTGTAAATAAACAGGAAAAACAGCTCCTGTTCGTAAATAGACACAAACCAGTCTATTCAGTGTCGACAACAATCATTGAAGTTGTATAGCAATTCCTTCTTTGACCAAAGGGGGGGGGGGCTACTTTAACCTTTTTACTAACCTCTGCTATCCTCTATGCATGCTGTCACAACTATTGAAGCTTTGTTTTCAGTTTGACTGCAGTTAAACTCCGGACAACAGAGTAAAACTCAATCAGAAGTCTGTTGTCAGTACCCAAGTATTGCTTAAAATTCTTCCATCCATTTTCTTGGTGAATTTGCAGCCTTAGATATCAGCAACTCTAGAGACTTTGCTTTTCAATGGACCATCTCAGTAAATTTAGCGCTTAACCGCTTTTCTAATTTTTTTTGAGTCAACCTAAACCCATAAGACTTAAGTTGTGCATAGTTACACACCGTGCAACACATTTAGCTTCTAGCTAACAATGTAGCCACAGCAACAAACACCTAAGACTAAATCTAGTCTGTAAATACACTAGCGTATTGCTACACATTTGTCAATAGACATCGGCCATCTTCATCGGTCAATGGCCATCCCATCACAGCACTGTCATGGCGTGCCAACCTCAGCCTCATGGACGGAGCCTGCCACGAAGGGGGACTGTAGCGTGTGAGGTTTGACCTATGCCCTATTGCCATGGTTACCGCATACCAAGAGATGAGCAAAACTACAAGATTTGGTGGTGACTGTGATGATCCTATCTTTTATATTTCACCACCGGAGGTGAGGACTCTTTACTGACCTTCGAATTGGACTAAAGACTGAAGGTCAAATATCCGATTTGAGTAATAAGCCAGTTCCTTCATTCACAGAGAGAAAGAACTCAACTAAACGTTGCTAATGACATTTCTTTCCCAAGGTCAACAAAGATACAATGTACGTAATGCCAAAATGTTGATAATGCATTTGTAAAGTTAGTGAAGTTTGTTAATGTGTTTATTTCAATAGAAATGTATTCCTTATATCACATACCCGTAAGACTTCCTCCCATCCCACTGTGACTTGTGTTCCGATCATATCGAGCTACAGACTGAATCGATTGGTCGAGTCCCGCGGAGACAGAGGGACCGCCCCCGGTATAAAAAACCGGTACAGGAAGCAAATCTGGGCACATGTTCATGCAGAAGATTGAGTTGGAGAGCAGAGGAAGACGCAGCGGGACGGGAGGCTTGTACCACCAACAGCCCATCCCCGCTGACATCTGAACTTCTTTGTTTCAGAGAAGAAGGCTCCTGAAGTTTTTGCCCGTCATTTTCAACGTGATTGTAACTAACAGTTACTTCTTTTACATTTGCATTTTTCCAACAAGACAACAACATTTTTGATCGCTGCGTTTTCAGTGCAACCATTTTGAGTCTAGCTTGTCAAGCTAATTTGACTTAGGCCCAGAGGAGCTGGCGACAGGGCCCCGCCCTGCATCAGCTCGAGATCGCCACCCGAGAGACCACGACCAAAGGCCGTCGGACACCAGCCTTCGGGACGCCGGACCACATTTGGCATGGAGAACCTTTCTCTCACGGTCGTAAGCACATCTCACAGACCTGGCTCAATAAGACTCACATCACTTCTACACAAACCACCTTAACTTCACCTACTGACTTTCAGATACAATTTTAGAACATTTTGTCTGAGTATTCATTCTGTAAACCTGCTAGGTTATCCTGTTTTGCATTTTAATATTTAATGCCATCTGTTAATTGATTTTGATCATTAAACCTCCGTAATTGTGCCATAGAAATGCTGCAGGAAGCGCATCTGTCAGACAAGGAGCACATGAAGCTGAGGAGAGACCAGCAATACAGCTCCTCACATCAAAGTGGGAGGAAAAGAGGAGTTGCTATTCTTTTCAACAAGTCAGTGTATTTTTGACATGAGAAAACTTTCAGTGACAAAGAGGGGAGATTTCTGATGGTGATTGGATGTGTTGGGGCATTAAAATGACTCTAAATGTATATGCTCCAAATGAGGACGGTCCTATTTTCTTTAAATAATAGTGCATCATTGATAGCAGACAAAGCAGAAGGGATCATTCTTATAGGGGGAGATTTTAACTGTGTACTGAGAGCATCTGTACATAGGCTCCCTACTGCTTTGGTCCAAGGTCCAAGAAGTCTCTAACTCTTTGTGCACTGATGGATAAGTTGGGTTTAATAGATGTTTGGCATCTGCATCCCAAGGAAAAAAGATTGTAATTAATTTGTTTATTGAATTCAGTCACAACTTTTTTCATCATCTTTAGAGCAGGCTTTTGACGTAAATATGCTGCGGATTTTCATAAAGCAGCGTTTTGCAGCTTGTGATCCAGAGAACGCTTTTATGGAGCTCCATGTCTCCTATTCCCCCTGTGCGTGAGTGTGTTGGCTTTACCTTCGCTGTCTGCCCCTCCTGATCCCAGCGCTCAGGAGGGAGAGAGGGAGAGCGCGAGGGGATGACACGCCAGTACGGTTCATTTCAAGCACATTTTGGACGGAATTAAAGGAATTAATATTTGCTGAATTTTCATCCCCTGACATTCGGCGGGGCCAGGCAAGACAGGTGCAGAGAACTGTGTGTTCAAGCAAAATAGTTGGCAAAAGAAAAGTTGACAGAGAATGCAGGGTGTGGACACTGGATTATTGTTTTATTCAGTGCAAGGACCGTGTCATTTATCTCATCTGTAAAGAAAGTATGGCATTTTTTAAAGAGTAGGCTATAATTTACGTCGCCCAGCCTTCTCCTCCTGGATGCGGGGCGCCGCCTCGGATGCGGGGCGCTCGTCTCCTCCTGGATGCGGGGGCGCGCTTGGATGACGGCTCGTCTCCTCCTGGATGCGGGGCGCGCTCGTCTCCTCCTGGATGAGGGGCGCGCTCGTCTCCTCCTGGATGCGGGGGCGGGGGGGGGCGCTCGTCTCCTCCTGATGGGGGCGCGCTCGTCTCCTCCTGGATGCGGGGCGCGCTCGTCTCCTCCTGGATGAGGGGTGCGCTCGTCTCCTCCTGGATGCGGGGCGCGCTCGTCTCCTCCTGGATGCGGGGCGCGCTCGTCTCCTCCTGGATGAGGGGCGCGCTCGTCTCCTCCTGGATGCGGGGCGCGCTCGTCTCCTCCTGGATGAGGGGCGCGCTCGTCTCCTCCTGATGCGGGGCGCGCTCGTCTCCTCCTGGATGCGGGGCGCGCTCGTCTCCTCCTGGATGGGGGCGCGCTCGTCTCCTCCTGATGCGGGGCGCGCTCGTCTCCTCCTGGATGCGGGGCGCGCTCGTCTCCTCCTGGATGAGGGGCGCGCTCGTCTCCTCCTGGATGCGGGGCGCGCTCGTCTCCTCCTGGATGCGGGGCGCGCTCGTCTCCTCCTGGATGCGGGGCGCGCTCGTCTCCTCCTGGATGCGGGGCGCGCTCGTCTCCTCCTTGATGCGGGGCGCGCTCGTCTCCTCCTGTATGCGGGGCGCGCTCGTCTCCTCCTGGATGAGGGGCGCGCTCGTCTCCTCCTGGATGAGGGGCGCGCTCGTCTCCTCCTGGATGAGGGGCGCGCTCGTCTCCTCCTGGATGAGGGGCGCGCTCGTCTCCTCCTGGATGGGGGCGCGCTCGTCTCCTCCTGGATGCGGGGCGCGCTCGTTCCTCCTGGATGCGGGGCGCGCTCGTCTCCTCCTGGATGCGGGGCGCGCTCGTCTCCTCCTGATGCGGGGCGCGCTCGTCTCCTCCTGATGCGGGGCGCGCTCGTCTCCTCCTGGATGGGGGCGCGCTCGTCTCCTCCTGGATGAGGGGCGCGCTCGTCTCCTCCTGGATGAGGGGCGCGCTCGTCTCCTCCTGGATGAGGGGCGCGCTCGTCTCCTCCTGTATGCGGGGCGCGCTCGTCTCCTCCTGGATGAGGGGCGCGCTCGTCTCCTCCTGTATGCGGGGCGCGCTCGTCTCCTCCTGGATGAGGGGCGCGCTCGTCTCCTCCTGGATGAGGGGCGCGCTCGTCTCCTCCTGGATGAGGGGCGCGCTCGTCTCCTCCTGGATGAGGGGCGCGCTCGTCTCCTCCTGGATGCGGGGCGCACTCGTCTCCTCCTGGATGCGGGGCGCGCTCGTCTCCTCCTGGATGCGGGGCGCGCTCGTCTCCTCCTGGATGCGGGGCGCGCTCGTCTCCTCCTGGATGCGGGGCGCGCTCGTCTCCTCCTGGATGAGGGGCGCACTCGTCTCCTCCTGGATGCGGGGCGCACTCTGCCTTTTTGCCCCTGATCCAGCACACATAGCTGCACTTTGTATGAAAAACGCTTTATAAACAAAGATGAAATAAATAAATAAGTTTGTTCCATTGTTGTTGCAGTTCACATGAGTTAATGCTCCATTTGCACAAACTCATTCCAGCAGAGTCCAAAATATGCTTTGCGCATATTGTGTGGCATCGGGACACTAGAGATCATATCGTCCACATACTCACAACATTGATTCAAAAGAGTTGTTACTTCAGAATGTTTGATTGTGCGATAGTGACGCTTTGTAGCTGCCAACAGAAACTGCCTAGGCTTGGGGATGCGCCAAAGGGAACTCTGGTCACATTACGCAATGATGTTTTATTTGAAAATAAAAATAAGTGGAATACCTGTGGTATTTCAAATTAAAACAAAGTGTGAAGACATTACTATTTTTGCAAACCACTACAGCTAAACAAATATGTGCCTGAATCAAGTGTTGCTCTTGTGGATATACTAGTGGGGATGACTGTGCCAGGCGAGTAATCTCTACTTCACAATGAAGCCTGCTGCATTTTGGTCTGGGTCATACAATTCTATGTTGCTATGTTATAGCCAACCTGGCCCGGCCCCCATCACAGTCAGGAACGATAATGTGGCCCCCAGAGAAAAAGGTTTGAGGACCCCTGATCTAATTAGAGATAGTAAGCAATTACTATCTCAGATCACGCTCCAGTCTCTTTTACGTTAAAGCTGAGTCTAAATAATAATAAATAATACGTATCTATTCTAATTAACAAAGTGATTCAACAACAAATTAGGAAAGTGTTATTAGAGTATATTCAATTTAATGACAATGAGACTGTAAGTCCATCAGTATTATGGGAGGGAGCCAAATGTGTCCTAAGGGGAAACATTCAGTGCTTAATTTGATCCCCCGTTTGGGGGAACACATTCAGTTTTTCAGGGTAAAGGATTCGGGAAATATTGATGGATATTGGGGAGGACCCGGCACAGATTTGATCTGATATAATGGTGTTTAATGAGAGTGTTCCGGCAAATGTTTTGGCCTGTTCCCCGAATCCATCACATAAAACCAAAAGTGTTCCTGAAACTACTAATTTACAAATAAAGCACTGGAAACATTATTGCGATTTCATCAAGATTAAAGCAAGAGAGGCTCGCAGAACAATTGGGTTTGGAAAACAAAATTAGACAATTAGAGAAAGAACACCAAACAGTACAAAATAACGACACACCTAACATTTTTCATTTTTTTATTTATTTAATTCATTTAAAAACAAATGCAACAACAGCATTTAACATGAATGAAAAGGAGCAGAAAGAAGTAAAAACTTATAATGTCTGCCCCCTATCAACACAAAATCATTTACAGTTCCAGTTCATTTAACTTTTAAGCTGTCTCATGCAGCAATCTTTTTTCTTTTCTCTTTTTGTTTTTTGGTCCAACATGTTGAAAGTGTTTAAAGAAAATAGGCAGAAATTAAATGACTTATTGATTTGATTTACAAATCAAAAGTATTATGAATTTGGTAACAGGGCAGGCAGACTGTTAGCATTTCAGCTGTGAAAATCAAGTAGAGCTGTCCATAGAATCAAGTGTCCAAATTCTAGGGAAATGCTATCACAACCCAAGGATGTGGCAAAGGCGTTCGCCACTTACTACCAATAATTGTACAAAGAAGAATGCTGTCAAAATAAGGGGGAAAAAACAGAGGAATTTTTCAACTCGATTATGTCTTACCAAATTGACTGAGGAGGAAGCCGATCTATTGACAGGCCCAATTACAAGAGAGGAAATTAAAAACAGCGTTCTAAAACTCAAAAATAACAAATCTCCAGGAGTGGATGGCCTCCCAGGAGAGTATTATACGATATTTGAAAAAGAGCTTGCACCTCTTTTGGATAACACACAATTATAAATTATTATAATTATGCACTCTCAGAGGGTGATCCTCCTCAGTCATGGTCTGAAGTCATTATTAGTGTCATTCATAAAGATGGTAAGACCTACTCTGTGCACGTCTTATCGCCCCATCAGCCTCCTCTGTGTTGATCTAAAGATACTAACTGCCATCATTGCAAACAGAATACAAAAATATATAAGAAAACTTGTGAAACCCGATCAGACTGGTTTCATCGCCCATAGAAACGGGACTGACAATGTTCGAAGAGCTTTAAACCTTCAAATAGTGGCACAGAATGCTGAGAAAGCATTTGATCGGGTGGACTGGGGCTTTCTACAACAGACATTGAGGCACATGAGCTTCAATGAGACGTTTATAAAGTGGGTCCAAACTTTTTATAAAAACCCAAGGTCGCGTGTAAGGGTCAATGGGCATTGCTCAATTTTTTTCCCACTGGGGCGCGGCACTAGGCAGGGTGAAGTTCTTTCACCTTCACTATTTGCTTTGAGTATAGAGCCGTTAGCCGAACTGATTAGATCCAATCCTCTCATACAGGGAATAAGAGATGAATCAAATTGAACATAAATTGTCACTTTTTGCAGACGATATTTCATTATTTCTGGAAAATCCTATCACTTCTGTTCCAGCCTTGCGTCACAGTCTTAAAGTATAGTGTGATATCAGGTTATAAAATCAATACAAACAAATCCGAAGCCTTAATGATTGTTGGGGCTTGGCCATTGCAGTTGGATAATCTTGTCTCATTCAGACGCTCCAAGCAGGGATTCAGATATCTTGGAGTAATTCTTACCCCCAAGACTACGCAGTTGTTTTCATCTAACTATGATAAATTGTTAAAGGAAATCAGAACTGATTTAAACAGATGGGATGTACTACCGCTTTCTCTTTTGGGTAGAATTGAATGTATAAGAATGAATATTCTTATTATTTCTATTCCAAAACCTCCCTGTTGTTATACCACAATCGGCTTTCAAATTTCTAGATAAATTAACGTCAAAATGTATTTGACAAAACAAAAGACCAAGAGTGCGCCTTAAAATTTTAAGGTCTCCTAAGGAAAATGGGGGCTTAAATTTCAAATTCAAACTTCAAATTGTACTATTGGGCTGCCCAAATAAAAGCTGTGGTGGCATGGATCATTCGTGATCCGGAGTCACAGTGGGTCTCTATGGAAGAATATTCAATGCCAGTCTCTCTCTCTCAATTCCCATTTCTAAGCCTCCAGTCTCAGAAAAAAATAAAAATCACAAATGTATGGGTCAAACATACATTACAGATTTGGAATAAGGTCCAAAAGCAGTTGAAGGGAAAGATTACTTTATCTCAAGCTATGACTATTAATGGAAATATTGAGTACCTTCCCTCATTATCAGAAAGCAGCAGCTGGGTTGAGAGGGTCTCCTCACAGTGAATCAATTGTTTGATGGAAATGTAATTAAAACCTTTGCCCAATTAAGAGCAAAATTCAAGTTACCATCAAGTGATTTATATAAGTATTTACAAATAAGGAGCTTTGTAACAAAACATAATGATTGGGAACTGATCAGAAGAGAGTCTACAAATATAGAGAAACGTTTTATTAATTTGATTGAAAATGGTGGCGTAATGAAAAAAACAAGTGTCCTTGATGTACAAAAAAAATTGTTGATTGACATGTCAGATAACACACAACACATACAACAGCAATGGGAAATGGAGCTGAATGTTACCTATGACGATGTCTGGGTTAACATTTGCTCTGGCTGTCATAAGGGTGTGGGCAGTCAGGTCTGGAAGGAGTTTGATTGGAAGACGAAAACCAGATTTTTCAGGACTCCGTGAAAATGTTTCCAAAACAGCAACAACAGTTTTCCATAAATAAACCACACATGCCTTCAAGTGCCACAACACCACACCTAATCTGCGTTTTAAGGTGACACTTACATCGTGTGTCAGTGTTTACCTCCTGATGAATGAAGAGCATCAGTGGTGGTCGTTGTAATAAGCCTCATGTTTGTTGCTCCTTGTGTAGGCTAAAGCTCAGTCCAAAAGAAAGAAGCGCATTTTGGATCTGCAGCGAGTGGCTGCACACAGCGGAGGGACATTTTTATTTGTTCCATCTTTATTAAACATTGTGCGCTGCATCATGCATGTTATTAAGCGTTTAGAGGACAAACTAAAAGATGTTTTTATTTTTAAGGCCGCTAAAATGTAACTAAACTGGGAAAATTGTAAAATGTATAATGTCCATGTATCTTTTGTTTCATTATGGAACTTTGTATGTAAAGAAAAAGTTGATATTAGTGCATATTTGACCTTTCACTGTTCCAGCGGCTGCTTGGGTGGTTAACATGGTGACTTTACTTTCCATCCCTGTGGCCTGTAGGACGCTCCATAATCAATTGTTTCTTTTAGGTTTCTGGGAGGCTTTCACTGCTGATTGAACTGCCTCCAAGGCTACGTGTATTCCATCCAGAAAACTTACTAGAAACTCCTGGAGTGTCCTAGAGACCACTGTGATGGAAAGTAAAGGCGCTAAGCTAACCACGCATACAGCCACTGTGTCACTGAAAGGTCAAATACGCAACTTTAAAGGTGCATTATGCACCTTTAAATTGCCAGTGTCAGTTGGATCAAAACCTAATTTGGTTTTCTTAGTCTTTTTCTCAATATATTGAATCTCATAACGTATTTTTATATGATACAGTATATGATGCAGCCATATGGATATACTGTAGAAGAAGAAGAGCTTTATTTATATAACGCCTTTCACAAAGCGCTTTACATGAGACAATTGTACATTCACTCCACACTCGGTGGTGGTAAGCTAGATTAGTAGCTTCAGTTTCCCCTGGGGGAGACTGACAGAAACGCTGTCGCGACTGCACACATCTGCGCCAACCACCACCATGCATTCACGCACACACAAAATTCATCCAGGCCTATTGTACATGTTTTTAGTGGTAGGGGAAACCGGAGTACCCAGAAGAAACCTACGCAGACACGGGGAGAACATGCAAACTCCGTGTGCTGTACTGTATGTGTATAAATATATTGTATGTAACCTTTTTCTCTGTTTTTTTCTTTTTCTCTTATTTACCCCTTAATGCAGGGGTGTCAAACTCATTTTTCCTGATTTGGTCCAAAGCCCAACAGGACTGTAGCCGAATAAATAATAACGGCTTGTATTGCGCTTTACAAGCCTGCGTCACAAGTTTCTCAAAGTGCTACAGTGTAGTCATTATTCCTTCACTCCACACTCAGTGGTGGTAAGCTACTACTGTAGCCACGGCTGCCCTGGGGCAGACTGACCATTTACCACGTGGCTATAATGTGTTGTTTATATTCTGATCTCTTTGTATGTCAGTCATGTTCCTTTTTTATTTAAGCTGCCCCCTAGTGGCTGGAGTGAGCCTTCTGATTATTACTTTAAAAATGCATAGCTCCGCACAAGAATGAGCTAGAGACTTACTTTGGTTTTGGCATATTCAGGAATTTGTGCTCTACAAGTCACGGGCCGGATTGAATTATCTCGTTGGCCGGATCTGGCCCGTGGGCCTTGTGTTTGACACATATGCCTTCATGGGACAGACTTTAAAAATATTAAAAAATGATGTATTATTACTGATTACTGATAAACCCGTATTTCGCGTCATCAGTGTAACCTTGTGTAAGTGTATGCACTTATATTGTGTAACATTTACATATTCTTTTAACCGTTCCCCCAGTCCAGTCCATAACTCACACCAGACTGCTCTGCACATACTTACCTCTTAGTAGAGCTAGTAATATCTCGACAGAATAATAGTGGATGATGTCTGATGTCTTTGTGGGGAGCATGCTAGATTAGAACAGGACATTGTTGAGTGTTGGTCCACACGTTTGCCCAGCTGTGGTGCACTGGCCTGTTTTCCCGTTTGTTTGATGTGGCTTTGGCAGTGACTCCCACTGAAGCAGAAGTATAGCTCCAGACATCTGCGGAGCCCGACCTTAGCGCTGGCCAAGTGGTTTGGAGAGGCTCCTGAACAATTAAATGAAACCTTTCATTTTTTCCGTTTATTTGAGTAAAAATAAATAAACAGCCATATACAATTATTAAGCAAGGTACACAGGAAAGCTCAAAAGGAGTAAGCTGAAGAATAAAACCCCTTTCTCACTTTCATTCTTTCCTTGACAACAATTGTTTTTGTTACAGACATTGGTTAAAGCTGTACAAATTAAATACATATCTCAACAATGTTATGTCTGCATACACCATAGAACATAAGTTGTGTGTATAAAAGTAAAACAGACAATAGAAAAAGTACCCAAAAGAGAAAGAAGTAAAACATGTCTAGCAAAAGACAAAATGTCTTACGATAATCGGAGCATCCTGAAGATCATCGCACGGGGAGATTTGGGGCTAAAATCGGCCTAATTATCCTGCCGTGTGGACCAACGAGAGAGAGGACCGCCCTCACTATTAACATGCAGGTCATACGGATTTAATATTTCACAACATCATATTGCTGTTGAAAAAAGATGATTTTGCTGATGTTCGCATTTAGCCGCAGTTAGCACAACTTTAGCTGGTGTTAGCATAACATTAGCATGTTGCTTACCTTCATAGTTTGTCTTTTAGCGGCTTCTTTCCTCAAGTATTAGCCTTGGCACCTCTGAATAATTCCATAAACCCCACCAGAAGACAGCATTTGTCCACATTGTTCTCATCACAGCTCACAGAATCTTTCAGGCCGTTCTGTTGTTGCTTCACAGTAGTTGTGTCAGCTGTGGGATACAACAACTGCGATTCTTTGCGTGTACTGGAAACCCTCGACTGTACTGGGTAGAGTAGATGTGACAAGGCGAGTACTTAGACCGAGGCGTGCGGGATAAGCGTGTTGTGTGGAACCGTGGCTATAATGTTTAAACTAAACACCTACCTACTTATTAGCCTAATAGCCCAGCTGTGAGAGTCAGTTTCTGAATGCTGAAAAGTGCCACAGTGGGAAAAGGCCCAGCTATCCCAATCACCCTGCACAGTGCTGTCTCATGACCGTAGGTGAGAGTATGAAGACGTTAAGTAGGAGTAGTAGACATGCCCCTTACGTCAGAAAGCAATTCGTATCAGTATTTGCAGAGGTACGTCCAGGAAGTGAAAGACTGGCTGTAAAATAAACTTCCTTAACCTAAAATAGACAGTTGTGTTCGGCAACACTGACCAGACCATCGATCTTGGTGTTCTCTTCAGCTACCATCTAAAACAAAAATCTTTTAAATTTGAAGAACAAATCAGCTCAGTGGTTAAAACAAGCGTCGTCTGATAGCTAAAGTAGAAAAATTAGTCCACATGTTTTAACCTGTCCCAGTTCGAAAAAACCCAGAGGCGACAGGGCGTTTGTGGTTTCGCTGGACCCAAAACTTTGAAACGATTCCTTTGACCATTCGATCTGCCTCCTCCACGAGAGTTTTAAGTCACTCCTAAAAATGTGCCTTTATTCATCGGCATTCAACAAAAGCAGAGCTGAATATTGCACATTATTGCTCTTTTTTTGTATGCATTTGTATATTTCCTATTTTCTCTTGCCTGAAACTTGTACAGCACTTTGGGCAGTGTTGACTGATTTTTGAATGTGCTATATACATGAACTTTAAAGCTTTACCTTTCGACTTGTGCCACCAGGGAAGAACAAACCCCATTGATTCAGTATACTCAGGTAGTCAGCGGACATCCTGTTGCTGAACCGGGACGCGACCAACCGCAGTGACCCCAAATCCAGGAGGCCACTGTTTGTTTCCTTCGGCCTGGCAGTGTACACGGCCTCTTTGTACGCGGGTGCAGATCCTCCTCTCCTCTCTCCTTTGCGAGGTCCATTCTCGTCGGCGTGTCGACAATTTACTGGCGCTGCCGGTCTCTGGGGCTGTCGCACTGAATTATGGGTCAGACAAAACAGAACTTGTGCTACAGATCCCCGCTGGGCAGGGCGGTCTGCCATGGCATCCCTCTCTCTGCGTCTTTCTCTCAGCGGGGCCAGATGGACACATTGCAAAACACAGCCCACTTCTCCCAGCGATTCAGAGACTGTCCAAAAACAGGCCACGTCAGAACACGCAGACACCATGTTCGTATTTCAGTCTTCTCACAGACGTTACTGCTCCAGAACATAACTACAATGTGACTTAATAACGAGTCATACATTTAAGACCTGGATGACAGTCATTTATCTCCTCCTTTACCCAGATAACACAGAAAAGCTATTATTTTACACTTCTGACAAAGACATTGATTCTGTAAATGTATCTTCTATACATCAACCTGCCCACGGCTATAGGTGTAAATTAGCTATAACAAGGCATCAAACTTTTCATTGTCCTAACTTAAAGGAACAGGCCACTGTTTTTCCATACTCAGATATGTTCTTACCTGTCTGGTCTTTGTGCCCATGGAAGAGCGTGGTCGCTTCCAACTTCACCCCGTTTGGAGCTATAGGAATATACTGGGAGAGGCCAAATGCTAACAACATCTTTGGTAGTTTTGCGTGACTGAGCGCACGCACAAAGACCAGACAGGTATGTATCAACTCATCTAAGCTCAGGTAAGAACATATCTCAGTATGGAAAAACTGTGGCCTGTTCCTTTAACAACCGCGTGGCGTCAGCTCACAGCAGTGAAGTGAGGAGTTGTGGACCGTGGCCTTTTCTCTCCCACAACAATCCCCATGTCTCTCCCAGAGCAACAGAGCAACAGAGCGCTCAAAGCATGGAGCACATCAAGGTTATGTTAAGAACAGACAGAAGAGACTCCTGTGGAGGAGGGAACATCACTGATGCTCTGAACCTAAAGCAGCTGCAGTGAGCAATATCGATAATGACTTTCAGAAGAACTGAAGAACATTCTTGGCCAAAGCGCTGCAGTCTTATTCTGTGATTGTGAAAGACGGCTTTTGTACCTTATGAAAACAGCTCGAATGTCAAAGTAATGTCAATTGTGTGTGAGATGCTGTTATTTTTAGGAGTGCTCCCTGTGGGGAAAGCTTGGAACTGCATGTAGCTTCAAGCTCGACGTTTTATGTATTGAATAATGGGTTAGGTCCACATAAGCTTCTGTACTTCAGCCAACTCCTTTGGAGCTTCCTTTACTGTGTAATGATGGGAATTCTATAAGAAAATAAGAATGTAAGCAGCTCAAATAAAATAACTTAAATACCGTAATTCTTAAAGGTCATTTGAATATATTTGATACAATACAGAAGATAGTGTAATTCTGCTTTGAGTTATTTTTGCCTGTTAGCAAAACAATGCTTTAATTGAAACATAAATATATGTGGAACTTGCATTTGTTGTTCAGCACATTCATTGACCTTTACATTGAAATACGTATCGAATTGTAACAAAGAGAATTAAAACCAGTCATGTGCTGGTCACTGTGTCATTAAAGGCACTATGCCTGATTTTTTTCTAGTAGTGGAACAAATTTTGTTTTGTCCTACTTTAGTATATTGTAAACTCAGACATTTATGGAAAAAACACTGTCCATATACAGGTACTTACAAAGCATTTGGACCCTGCAAGTTGTGAAATGTGCCGATAAACATGTGTGAATAATGTTAGAAAAGCTAGAAATGAGTTTAGACACAACTTCATTGTCTGTAATAATGATAATAATAATAAACAGGGCCTTTACTTACACTGCGTTCCAAAATATTATACAAATTGTATTTCAGTGCCATAAAGGATAAAAAAAAGAAAAAGCTTTTCAATGAAACTCATGGATGGTATTGTGTCTCAGGGCTCTTTGAATCACTGAGATCAATCTCAGACGCCTGGGATGATTAGTTGTCAGGTAAGTCCAGTTAATTGAAAAACTACTGAAAAAGGACGTTATTAAGCAGACCACCATTTTCAAGCAATATGGGAAAGAAAAAGGATCTGTCTGCTGATGAAAACGTGAAATAATTGAATGCCTTGGACTAGGTATGAAAACTTTCGATATTTCATGAAAGATTAAGCGTAATCATTGTACTGTTAAGAGATTTGTGGCTGATTCAGAGCACACACGGGTTTGTGCAGGTAAAGGCACAATGAGGACGATTTCTGCCAGACAAACACCGTATTTTCCGGCCTATAAGTCGCACTTTTTTTCATAGTTTGGCTGGGGGTGCGACTTATATATCAAAATATATAATTTTACATGTTCGTTATTTTCACACTAGCAGCCGCTAGAGTGCCCTTTAGGCGTGTGTACTAGTATCTGCTACTCTAAACCCAAATGCCCCCAAAAAGAAAATCATATTCTGCAGATTACAGGCTGCAAGTAGCTGCCGAAAACGGTAATCGAGCAGCAAAAAGGTTTCGAGTGAGCGAGAAACTTGTGAGGGACTGGCGAAAAGCGGAGGTTATTCTTAAGGCTAATTGCGGGCTAAAAGCTAGACGGCCACAGCTAGAGGAACGAGTTTGCAAATGGGTGCTTTAACAACGTGCTGCTGGTAGAGGCTTGTCAACGGTGCACCAGGGTGGCTGGTGCGACTTATACTCCGATGCGACTTATACAAACAGGTATTTGAAGATGCTGGTGCCTCTGGAGTCTCCTGAACATCAAGGTGTAGGACCCTCCAGAGGCTGCAGTTGTGCATAAACCGTCTATCCGGCCTCCTCTAAACTGTTCATTGAAGCTGACGAGCAGAAACGGCTGCAGTGGCTCAGAAATACATGAATGCTGCATCCGAAACCCTCAAATTGTAGCCTCTAAGTACTAACACTAGCAACTAATCCTTAACCTTTCATGGGGTCAACTGTTAGATCTCTATGCAGTTAGTGAACTAGAGCTTCAGCAGCATTTGCCCAATTCCACCGTCCTTACCCAGGGGAAGGGGAAGTGACATCACCAACAGCTGTTCTTCTTCTTCTTTAAAGTTCAGTGCAGGCCAAACAAAAGCGCATACCGCCACCTACTGTATATTGTCCAACAACAACAACATAGTGTCAAATAAAGACATTTAAGGGAACAAAAAGACAAACATCCAAATGATCCTTCACATTTACCTTTATTTTATCTCAACAGCGGTTTCATAAAGCTACAGTATGCAAATTAGCCATGTGGCTTAAGTTTCTACTAAATGAAGCAAAAGCACAAACTGCCTTCATTTAAGCCATTTACTGAGGAGGCTCTTTAAAACCTGACATGTGACTGAGCTGTGGGGACTCTAACATGTGTTTTGTCACTTTTATAAAGTTTGGCTTGTGCAGAATCTTTTTTTTTATTATTATTATTATTAAATGTGCGCCTGTCAATCAACAGTGGTTGCGCATGAATCACTCGAGGGTGGGGGCGAGGGGGGTGGGGAGATTGGCGCAGTGGCTTATGGGATGGCACATGGCTCCTAATCGCCAGTGAGTTAGCATCAGAGGTCCCTATGCTAAAGTGGCTATGATAGTTAGCATACAGGCCACTTTCCCTAACTCCTTCCTAACTGAAAGCCCAATTCGGACGCATCTTATCATGGCGGACGCTGACGCACATCCGGTTTGGCGTAAGACCTCTTACCAATTTACTGGTTTCGGATGGAGCAGAAGACTCATTTTCAAACAGTCTTGTTCACTGATGAGTGCCGTGTGACCCTGGATGGTCAGATGGATGGAGTAGTGGATTGTTGGTGAATGGCCACCATGTCCAACAAGGCTGTGACGTCAGCAAGGAGAGGGCGGAGTCATATTTTGGGCCGGAATCATGGGGAGAGAGCTGATCGGCTCCTTTAGGCTCCCTGAAGGTGTGAAAATGACCTCTGAAAAATATGTGGAGTTCTGACTGACCATTTCCTTCCATGGTTCAAAAAGAAGAGCCGTGCTTTCCCTAACAAAATCATCTTCATGCATCACAACGCACCATGTCCTGCTGTAAAGAATACCTCTGCTTCATTGGCTGCTATGGGCATAAAAGGAGAGAAACTCATGATGTGGACCCCCTCCTCCCCTGACCTCAACCCTATTGAGAACCTTTGGAGCCTCAAGCAAAACATCTATGAGGTTGGGAGGCAGTTTTCATCCAAACAGCAGCTCTGGGAGACTATTCTGACATCCTGCAAAGAAATCCAAACAGAAACTCTCCAAAAACTCACAAGTTTAATGGATTTAAGAATTTTGAAGCTGCTATCAAAGAAGGGCTCCTACTGTATGTTAAAATACAACTTGACCTGTTAAGATGTTAACAAATAGCTTTTGATTTAAGTAAATATGACCTCCTAATGCTACAAATTCAACAAATGACCATTTTCAATTAATTAAAACCTTTAAAATGTATTGAACCTATGAGTTGCATAATAATTTGGAACAGTAGATTTCACATTCATATGATCCTTTAACAGTTAAAGACTTGAAAATTATGCTGACTGTCATTTGAGTTGATAATTTAGAAAATCTTAGAAAAAAAATCATTTGCATAATAATGTGGAACGCGGTGTAGAACTATTTTCATTGTTATTGGCCAATTTGAGGTTTATGACTAACACACTAATTGTGTGTCTGAGTTTCTAATTTCTAAATTCAGAAGCACAACAGTCGAAAACCCATGGAAGTTTAAAATAAACTTATACAGATGGGTAATGTACAGTACAGTCTATTTTAAAGCATATTATAACAAATGATAAAAAGCAGATTATTATTTACTATGAAAACGGCTTGGTGTGGCCCACCTGATCGATAGTCTGTCCGTCCATGGGAGTGGTTCTCTCCTTGTGGTTCTCCCGGAGGTTTCTTTTTTCCTCCCTTTTGCCGTGAAGGAGAGACGGGGGAGGCCCGGGGCTCGTTTCTGCTGCTGTTTGGACGTTACATTTGTTCTGTGTGTCACTGTTTGGTTTTGTGTTATTGGGTTGTACAAGAACACATTTATTTGATTGGATTTACTGCACGTGCTGTGTTTTCTGAAAATAATATTAAATATAGTTATTCTTTTTAGCTAACAGCTAATAGCCTGATAACAAATAGATATTTTACACAAAGTCCTTCAAAGTGCTTTAATAAAGTATAAAGTTTGTCTGGGTATGAGAGAGTAATGCAACACAGGGAGAAAACGAGGCCGTGCGGCTGTTTAATTCGAAAGAGTAAGGCAGACATAAGTTCCAAAACTTTGGCATTTTAAGTTCTTTCTTTCTGTCCAAGACCGATGTATTATCTGTAGAAATGACCGGTGCTGCCGCGTCTGAAGCCTTTGCAGACCAGGGTTTGGGGTGGAGCGTCACTGTGCACCCGCCTGTGCTCTGGCACTCTCTCAGACAATAACAACCAGTCTGAACAGAGGTGTTTGATGCGTGTTGGTCTTTAATCAGTTACTGCTGCTGATCTGGGACTGGGGTCATTTTGAAAACTGAAAGATCGGTGCACACAGCACATTCTCACAGCACACACCACACGAAATTTAAATTCAGCCAGACATACCTCTTTCATGTTCTGCGTGTACCACTGGGTGACTGTGTGGGAACAGGATGACTTATATGTTAGCACCCTGTCCCGGGGGGGGGGGGTCTGCTGATGAGGCGAGGTGTGGGGGCTCACTGCCCAAACACGCCGCGGCGGTGGCGGCTTGGCGTGCCCAGGGAGGAGGTGATAATGGCGCGCCGCTGCTGAGCTCAGGCAGTCGGGCAGCGGGACGGCGGGGGAGCTGTGAAGCGCTCCCACTGGAACTGATTATCTCAGATTTCACTCGGAGGACGGGGATGGGGGCTGCAGAGGTGTGGGGGAGGATGGCTAATTAATAAGGCTGAGCCTGGGGATGCAGCACACTGAACGGTCCAAGCCACCGCACAGCCACAGCGGCGGGACGGCGAGCTGCAACCACTAATCGGATTAGTCACGACTAATCAACAAGGTACAATTGATTCATTTAGTCATCGTTAACTGTTTACCGAACTACTCTTAGATTTAAACACATTTTATAGAGCTACTTGGACCATACATTATAATAATATGTTGTATCATATTGGAACTTTTCAAAACCTCATTGCTTTACATTTATTTTCTTTATATTATTATGCACAATTATTTCGCAAGTTGTTTTTTCTTTTTTCAAACTCCAAACAGTGTAAAACTGAAAGCTGTTGGATTGAAGCGTCCGAGGTGATGGCGATGCTTGTAATGAGAGGAAGTTTGGCCAAAGCAGGACCACACTCTGAATCAGGTACAGAATTATTAGGCAGCCATGTTCCCTCACACAAAACGGGACGGAAAACACATCTGAAAAGTCACAAATTGTCAAAGTCACAAAGCTGTTCAGAGGGATACAGCCCTCTTGGAAAAGCCCCCCCAAAAAAACAACAATAAAAAAAGCATTGGAACAGGACACAGAACCATCAAACGTTTTGTTGCCAATAGCCAAGGGGGTTGTGAGAAGTGAGATGTCAGGAAAAGACGTACAGTATAGTAACGGTCAAAGACAAGAGGAAAGTCAAGCATAAAATCATCAGGAATCCATACCAGTGTGGTCTTTTTCAGCAGCTGTAACCGACCTGAAGTGTCCAGAAGTACAAGGAGACATAGCTAATGTAAGAAAAGTGGAAACACGACCCCTACTGCTCAAGACACATAAGCCAAAATGTTTAGACCGGGTCAGGAATGATCTAAATGCAGAGTTTTCAAAGGTTTTATGGACTGTTGAGATCAGAGTGACTCTGGAGGTTACATTATGTCACATGTGCATACTCTAGAATGCACATGTGAGAACTCTGAGATAAAACAAACCAAATGTTTGAGGGGCTGGTGTCCGTTTTGTCATTACCAGCTTACATACTGATTAGCATTTATTCATATAGTTTACTCAATGTCACACTTCACTGCAGAGTGAATGCCGTTGGGGAAATGAATGTAGCCAGAACATAGATTCCCTGACGTAGTCCCTCCTGTGTCCAAGGTCTTCCCCGGGGGCCTCCTACCTATGGAACATGCCCGGAACACCTCCCCAAGGACTGCCCAAAGCCTCACTCTGCAGAGGACGCTCATTTCAACCGCGTCCAGGGTCAAAGACCTTCAAGATCTTGCCGAGCTATCAGTCACAGGTACGAGTCTCAAACACTATAGCGCAAAACTTGACTCACACGTCTACGTGCTCTCTTCTCCACAGTGGTAAAGTGTGTTGTGTGGATCCCGAAGCGTGGTCTCGCTCATCACTGTCCCCCACACACAGCCTGTTGTATCCAAATCCTTACAAAGACTGGGAGCGGTGAGTCACTGAGGGACTATTAATAACTGCTGAATAATAAGAGTTGTCTCCCACAGCCAGGCCCACACAAGCTGTCCTTCCTGTCCTCCTGTCCCCCTGTCCTCTCAAATGTGAGTCCAGTTGTTTTGTTTAAATGTTTGAAACTGATTGGATTGATTGAGTTAGTATTTTATTGACTTTGTTCAGGAGCAGGACCACACCTCCACCAAGCCTCAACCACTCCTGTCTTTACCTAACCACGCCTTCTGTTGTGGCGTGGTTCATGCTGATGACAAATTAATTATGTGGACGACTGTAAATCTACATCTGTCATGGCAGCCTCGCCTGGTGTCAACTGCTCCATCCGAAACCAGTAAATTGGTAAGAGGTCTTACGCCAAACCGGATGTGCGTCAGCGTCCGCCATGATAAGACGCGTCCGAAATGGGCTGTCAGTTAGGAAGGAGTTAGGGAAAGTGGCCTGTATGCTAACTATCATAGCCACTTTAGCATAGGGACCTCTGATGCTAACCATCATAGCCACTTTAGCATAGGGACCTCTGATGCTAACTCACTGGTGATTAGGAGCCATGTGCCATCCCATAAGCCACTGCGCCAATCTCCCCGCCCCCCTCGCCCCCACCCTCGAGTGATTCATGCGCAACCACTGTTGATTGACAGGCGCACATTTAATAATAATAAAATTTAAAAAAAAAGATTCTGCACAAGCCAAACTGTATAAAAGTGACAAAATACCTGTTGTCGTCACCACAGCTCAGTCACATGGTTTTAAAGAGCCTCCTCAGTAAATGGCCTAAATGAAGCAGTTTGTGCTTTTGTTTTCATTTAGTAGAAACTTAAGCCACATGGCTAATTTGCATACTGTAGCTTTATGAAACAGCTGTTGAGATAAAATAAAGGGAAATGTGAAGGATCATTTGGATGTTTCTTTTTTTCCGCCTTAAATGTCTTTATTTGGACACTCTGTTGTTGTGATAATATACAGTAGGTGGCGGTATGCGCTTTTGTTTGGCCTGCACTGAACTTTAAAGAAGAAGAAGAACAGCTGTTGGTGATGTCACTTCCCTTTCCCCTTGGTAAGGACGGTCGAATTGGGCAAATGCTGTTGAAGCTCTAGTTCACTAACTGCATAGAGATCTAACAGTTGACCCCATGAAAGGTTAAGGATTAGTTGCTTTAGTTGCTAATAGTTGCTATTAGATTAGTTGATTAGTTGGATTAGTTGATTAGTTGTGTTAGTACTTAGAGGCTACAATTTAGTGGTTTCGGATGCAGCACATCTCTCCCTTTGTTTCCCCTCTCCTTGTGTGTCTGTCTGTTCCCTCCTACTTGGGTGTGGCAGCTCCAGAACTCACCTGGCAGCAATCTGCAATCAACCTCCCGACTGGTATAAGAGGAGCAGCTCTCCAGCCACTCCTCGCCAGTTTGTGAAACTACTCAACCAGTTAGTTCCAGCACTTGGCGCTTATTGGATAGTGCTATTTTTTGGATTTTTGTACTTATACCTCTTTTACTATTTTGTCCAGGAACGCCTACTTACCTGTCTGCTCCACCGCTTGTCCAGTCCTCTGCCTGCCTATCAGCCAACCTGCCTGCACCTACCTCAACCCCTGCCTCCCTGCCTGCCTACCCACCAACAATACTTACCTGTAAACTCAATAAATTGTTAAACCCTTTCTGGTAGTGTTCTGCTCTTGGGTTCAATCTAGAACCGTGACAACATCAACTTTTGGGGCACTGTCACACTGGATCTGAAGGGCCTCTTGATCCGAGAGCGCCCGTTTTGGGTCTGTGTGAATCCAACCGCACTCTGGGTCAGCTGAAACAGGTGTCTCACTCAGAACAGCTCCTCTCGCACTCTGGAGCGGGTGTGAAGCTCAGGCCAAACTAGTCCCGCTTTCATTCCTCCTTTTTTGAGGGAAGAAAGGACTTATTTTAAATCAATAATCTCTTGGATTTATAAAGTGCTTTTCATGACACTCCTCACCCCTTTTGAGAGAGGATTTGTAATGACCAATATCATCAGCTGCTCGAGTGAAGGAAGTGAGTTCCAGAGTGTGGGGGCCTAGATACAGAAGGCTCTGTCTCCCATGGTCAGCAACGTGGAGTGGGGAACAGTGTGAATGTGGATGAGGTCTGACAGGTACTGAGGGGATTTGTAAGTAAGGAGAAGGACTTTGTATACATGGATGAGTGTGGGGTGATGTGTTGCCAGGGCCTGGTCTGAGTCAGGACCCTGGCGGCAGAGTTTTGGATGTATTGGAGCCTGTCCAGGAGCTTTTGAGGGATCCAGGTAGGACTCCATTACAATAGTCCAGTCGGGAGGTTATGTAGGCGTGAGGGGAGTGAGTGGCACATTGAGTTGTTCCTAAGGTGAATGAAGCCTGATTTTGTGATTGTGTGATTCAAAGGAACGGATGGAATCCAGGACGTCTCTCCTCTGCGTTGACCGCTCCCATTTCTGTTCTGCATGGCGGTGTCGGTTCTGGACCTTCATTACTTCTGATGGTTTAAAAAAAAAAAAAACGCAATGCAATTTCCACAGTAGTGCAGCCCACTTTGAAGCGCAGAGGGAACAGTCGCTCAGGCGGGCTGTCGGCATGTGCGCCTGCGATTTGCATGGAGCGCGTCTGGCTCTGACGTCCACGGTAATCCTTCCTGACAACTATGATCCCTCAATCCCTCGCTTTGCATGACTTTACCAAACACATCCTCCAGTTGCAAGGTCAGATTTGAGCGCTACCCAGTTCTTTAGGGATGGGAGTCTCCGAGGTCTCCGAGGTCCAGTTGCTTCAAAGAGCTCTTACAGTGTGCGTTTGTCTTGTAGCTCATTATATGCTGACAAGAGTGCACAAGGCAGGTTTGCAGGGTTTTGCATGCGTGCTATTCTTACCTTAGTCTTCTTGTTTCTCGACTGGACTGCTGTAGTTTTTCAGGAAATCAGTGCAGCGTCGCAGTGGACCCTTGTCTTTCCCATGCCAATTCGACAAATATTGACATGTTTGGTATCCACGTAAGGCAACAGAGAGGACGCTGTAATCCAAATATGGTCATTTCCTTCGTGGGAGATGGCAGCAGCAGTTTAGGGCCTGTTTTCTCCGAATGAGGTTTTCTTTATACTCTTGCAAGAACGTCGCCACTTTAGTAGCTCCCACAGAATCTAAACTGTCCAGTCTTGGGCTTGACAACAGTTGGATGATGTTTAATATTCCTGCCTTTGAACCTGAAAATCAAGGACAAATGTGAATTTACACAGATTTTTATTTCCACTAATAACTGGCTTATTATTTAAACAAGATCCAGAATCCCTCTGATATGATCTTTGTAGCCAAGATATAGATAATAACAAAATAAAACCATACATAACCCCCACCTGAACCGAGCACAGTTTCTCCAGTTTGGCATTACCCGAATCTAAAAGCTTCTTGAGAAAAGTGTCCAAAAAAATGAGAATCAAAACGCAACAGAAAAGCCACATAAGAGCGACAAAGGGGGGTGACAAAAATGTGACGAAAAAGTGATGAAAACACTGGCAAAGAAGGCACAGAAAAAAAGATGACGAAAAAGCAACAAAATCAACAAAAACACAACGAGACAAAAACGTGATTAAACTGTGGCGACAAAAAAGGTTACGGTCAGTTTTGTAGGTCTTAGCTTTCAAATGAGACGTTACACTGGCCCATAGGCTGTAAGCTCCAGTCGAGAAGCTTTTTGATTTGGGTAAAGCTGAGCTGTACAAAATTTGCTCGATTAAGGTGGGGATGGTAATGGCTTTATCCATTATTTAGAATTCATTGTTAAAAATATGGGTAATTTTAGTCCACATACAGAAAAAAAGAAACATTCCAAGTGACAAATGACTAGAGGAGCTTGAAGAAACTAGTTATAAGCTTGTTATTCAAATCTGACTTTAAAACATTTTCATATAGTCACTTATATACTTAAGAAGCATATGAGAAAAAAAATCAGGATTCCACATAAGCACGGCATGGTAGTACAACAGTTAGCACTCGTGCTTCACAGCTAGAAGGTCCCGGGTTCAGTTCCCACCACAGACGGGGCCTTTCTGATACACTTCCTACAGGAATAATGTAGTCAGTGTCTTTTCTTGGTTTTGAGACAAGCCTGGCTGCAAGATTTTGTATTGATTGTATTTGTCCAATGGCTGATTCTGTAAGACATGATAACAGTGCAGACCACCTTCCTCCCGGTTCTGGACTACGGGGACATTCATGTACATAAACGCAGCCTCTTCAGCCCTCCATGTTCGGGACACAGTTTATCACAGTGCACTGCGCTTCATCACCAACTCTATAGGACCCATCATTGTGAGCTGTACTCTCTGCTCTCATGGCCTTCGCTCAGCCCCAGGAGACATACGCACGAGCTAATCTTCATCTCCAAGGCCCTGCCCTCGTACCTGTGCCGTCTTCTGTCTCCTGCCAGCAGTGGGTACAACTCCTGCTCTTCTAAGCGACTTCTTCTCTCTGGTCCGATGATCCACACTGAACTGGAAAGAACAGCTTTTTCCTCTGCTGCTGCCCGGTCATGGAATGATATTCACAACTCTCTCCGCCTTCAGGAACACATTCCCACGAACTCCTTTAAATCCGCACTGTCTGAGAGTCAAGAATGTTCATATTATTCCTGAATTGATTGTAAATAGTTTTTATTGTGCTTATTTGTTACTTATTTTATAAATGTCACCGGCACCTCTTGGCCAGGTCTCCCTCAGAAAAGAGATTTATCTCAAGGGACTTCCTGGTTAAATACAAATAAAAACAGAGCATTACACTATAGTCCAGTCTACTTGAAATAGATGCATGGACCGGTTTCGACTCCCAGTAAAGAGCCATGAATCCCATCCTTATTCAAAAGCCGAGAGTGATGATGATGTTTTGCTCCTTCGCAGTCTGCTCCCGTCCGTGGATGCAGTGAGCTCCGGTCTATCTCTGTCAGATCTGGGCAGGGCCTTTTGATAGTGGCAGGATGTCCCACAGGAAGACTTTAGGATAAGCCCGGCGAGGTCAGACTGGGTGCACCGCTCTCTTCACAAGACAACTGCTGTGAGCTTTGACTTTTATTCCAATACATTCATGGTGTAGTCATTTTTTACCAATACTTCCAAATCCTTAGACAGCAAAACAATGATCTTTTACTACTTCCCTCCACATATGGCGTGTTTGGGAGATCAGTGTCTCACATTTCACACAAGTACCACCAGGTCTAGATAAGATGAAACCAGTTTCAAAAAAAGGGTCTGAAATCGACCTAATTTAGACTAAACTCGGTTTGAGCTGAATGTAAACAACATCTAAACCGTAAAAAACCCAAAGTGAATGCATTGCTGTCTGAAATGAAAATGATCTCCTGTAGTTAAAATGACCAAGTCAGATATAAATGTCTTTGTTTTTTGCGGTTCAAAGCTCAATAAATCGGTTAAGGAATATTGAATAATCCCTCTGAAAAAAACGTCAAAATATTAGGTCCAAGTTCGGAACAGTAAGTGTTTGTGGGTCCAACTTCTGTGGAAAAAATAATAAGAAAAATGCATTAAGAGAAAAGAGAACCTCGAAGTTGTCATTACCCATAAACATCTATGAATCAAATTGAAACATTTGCTGTACATTATTGATATAATTATGGGGGAATAAACTGCAAGCTCTTTGTCATTTTAGGTTTTTACATATTAAAAAAAAGGCATTTTAGGCATAAAAATGGCCAAAATGGGCAATATTTCTTGCCTGGCTCTGCCATACTATTCCCTGTCCATTCCACGCAGGGAAGTTAGTCTGGTAACGGAGTAATTGGAGCAGTTTGAACGGGCGGGCCTAACGCGCACAGACTGTCAGTGAAATAAACCGGACGTGACGACAGCTGTAGTCCAACTCACTAAATATGAACTGAATATAAACTCACGAGCACGCGGAGGAAAAATCCTCGACTCCTTCATCCATGATTAGTTTTGGCTAATGTTAATGTTGTTAATTGAACTAACAACATAGTGGTGCAGTGAGTGACGTAACCTTGTCAATTCTCTGTGATGGTCGTGATTGGTTCGGCCTTGTTTACCGTGTACCAGCCCTTCTTTCGTGCAGAAAAGAAGTGGGTGTGGTTTATCAGGCTACAATATTTCATCAACAAAGTCGAAGTAATGGATAAAGCTAGGTTTAAATGAATGGTTTCATTTCGTTAAATAGTTTAGTTACAAGATTTTGTCAGAGCGGATTTTGGATCTTGTTAGGTTTAGTGTAAAAGTCAGCATAAAACTCACATTTTGCCTTGTTTTTGGGTTCAAAGATCAATAAATCAGGCTGGGAATCAGATATTCAAAAATCCATCCATCCATCCATTTTCTTCCACTTGTCCGTTGCCGGGTCGTGGGGGCAGCCATTGGAGCTTCCCAAATCACATTGCACCAGCCCCTATGGCTCCTCCTGCAGGTGGTGGGTCCACAGAAGGACGGCCTCATGGTTCTAACCGGGCCTGTTGGTCTCTCATAAGGGGCTTCTGAACCGCTCTTTGTCTGACCCGTCACCTAGGACCTGTTTGCCATGGGAGACCCTACCAGGGGCACGAAGCCCCCGACAACAGAGCTCCAGGATCATTCAGGCTCAAACCCCTCCACCACGTTAAGGTGGAGGTTCCAGGAGGGAAAAATCCTTCTGGGGAAAAAACATCCAAATCGTGTTAAGTCAAAGACTGTGAAGTGTGGAGTGTGTAGGAGCTACCAAAGTGGAAATGTTATTTCAAAAGTAGAATGAAAACCTCATTTAGAGTAAGCAGGCCTAAGGTCTTGCACATGCGTGTGTATATTTCTCCAGTCTTTAGCCACTGCTGTCTTCCACGTCATCTTGGTCTCCTTCTGCAGTACATGTGGATACCAAACATGTCAATATTTGTGTATGAATGAGCGTGGGGGAAAAGGTCGGTGCGCCGCATATGTTGTTATTTCCGTGAAATTTCCAGCTCACTAGCAACAAAACATCATACAATTAGCATTGAAGCTCCATCAAGGACCAGACGTTAGCTCCACAGCCTCTGCAGACGGACCTCCATACGCCTGTCTGTCCATGGGAGTGGATCCGTCCTTCTTTGTGGTTCTTGAGGGGGATTAGAGAGGGGGATTTCTACTATAGAACCTTGGCCTATTTGGCATGGAGAATCTAGTCTCCTTCTCTCTGTGTACGTCTATGCCTTTTTTTGAAATCCTTTGCCTCCTCATCCTCTTGCCTGCTCATCCTGTCTGCCTCTTCGTGAATCGTGCGCGATGGGGGTGTAGCGTTGGCAGGAGGCATGTGTGGGGGCGGCAGTCATCAGGACACAATGGGAGCCTGCTGTCTGTGTATCAGCGCCTGGAGTCGGTTTGTTTGCGAGGTGTGTGGGTGGAGCTCGGCAGTGGCATAAAAGCACGGAGTGAGAGATCATCTCCCTCGTTTTCGCTCGTCTTTGTAAGCTCCGGCGATGGATTGTTTGTTCCTCACCAACACACAACACACCATTTTGCGCCTGTAATCGCACTGTAAACGAAATGGCACTGGAGATACACCGACAAAAAAGATTAACCCATTTTTCGTTCTTCAGTGCTCATTTTGGGACCGTCTTTGGCCGTAACCTTGCGCCATCTTGAAATGCTCAAGCGAATACATTTGGGTGTTTTGGAACAATTGTATCAATATCACCGGGAATGTGCGTGTGTGTGTCTTTTATCGATCCTAATAATTGCTTAGGGTTTTATTGCGGTGACTATGGTAACCCTCAAAATGCTGAATTGCGTACTTGGTTTATGGTTAATATCTCTGTAACAGCTGGACCTATCCACATGAAACAAAAACTGTCACAAAGTTGGACAATCTAACGTAAAATACGTCAAATGGTCCCAAGCCAGTCGTTTACCAGGAGAAGGCGGAGCAGCTGCTCAGAAAGCAGGATTTAGGAGGATTGCTCCTAAATAGCGCAAACACATGGTTAAAAGCTCCTAAAAAGCTGATTTTGCATGATATAGGACCTTTAAGGTTATGATTAGGGTTAGTTTGGATTAGTTTAAGCGTTGTCCTGCGGAGGTGACGTCACTTCCTGTGGAAACAGTGGAGCTCCACTGATCATGTACTCCTTCGTCCGCTGCATCCAGACCCTTCTCATGTTTGTAGGTACTAGCTAACATTGTCCATAGACTGACATTAGCTAAAAACAGTACTGAGGAAAAAGTCTGCTGCAAATCCCATAATGCATGGGGAGGTGAGATTCTGTCGTGGAGGGCCCATTCGCTTTACCCCAAAACACTACACATGCATTTTAGCCTGAAAGAAAGTGCTGATTTTTACAAATGCCAGGGTTGGTCATCATAAATGACATAATGAGGCATTTTTCCAGAATTTGTTTTAACAGTTATTGATATATCTGCAAGGCCCGATTTGGCCCCTGGGCCTGACGTTGCCTAGTGGTTCTCAACTAGTGGAACAGCTGGAGGTCACCTGTCAATCCTTGTGTTGATTGGTTTGCAGCACAGAGAGAAGGAAATCATTGCGCCTACGGCTGAGATCCAGGCTAACTGGTGTCCTCAGCTAATTTGGTCAGCCTGCCCTCCAGGGCATCTTTTCCAACTGGGAAACCTATAGCAACTTATGTTTTGGTGTATTTTTTGGTCCAAATTGCTACAGCAACAACTGTTCACCATTTTCCTACTGCAAACTCTTTTGTTCTTAAATAATCAGTCCACCTCCATAATGGCGCGCTCCTGGGCCGAATGCGACGTCACAATTTGACCGATGAGGGATTTTTGTTTTTTTCTCAATATTTTCCATGTGAAACCGCATGAAAACACTACCAGAAGTTATTGGGTTATTGGTTTTGATCATAATTTCATTCTTAAAGGAGCAGGCCACCGTTTTTCCATACTGATAATATAATATTATGTTCTTACCTGAGCTTAGACGAGTTGATGCATGTTGGTCTTTGTGCGTGCTCATCGACATCCGCGCAGTAATATCTTCTATCCTAAAGAATTCTGAAGATATTACTGCGCGGTCCGGGCCCCTTTTTATCCGCTTAGAAAATCGACATGTTTAATTTTGTGTAACTATACTTGGATCGTGTAAAAATGTGGAAGAGCTTGGTCGCTTCTAACTCCACCCCCGTTTGACCCCATAGAGGAGAGGAGGAGAGGATAAATGCCAACAACATCTTTGGTCTATTTGCGTGACTGAGCGCACGCGCAAAGACCAGACAGGTACGCATCAACTCGTCTGAGCTCAGGTATGAACATATGTATGTCAGTAAGGAAAAACTGTGGCCTGTTCCTTTAAAGAGGGGGTATTATGCTTTTTTCAATCACATAGCACCAGTCTATAGCATACTACAATGATGACGTAACCTTCTGTTGGTCTGTATATGCAGTAAATTAAAATAACTGCCTTGAATAAAATTGCTCTCTCAAAATGGCTGTACTGAACGTCTTGAAATAGGCCTCTGTCTCTTTAAGAAGCTTTCCGACACGCCCCCTTCAGCACACTGCTGTGGCATCTAAACAACACTACTGTGCGGGGAGGGGGCTCTGCTGAGCTGAGGAGCAGTGGTTGGTGGCTTGGCTGGTGACGAAAGGTCCAGAGGCGTCTCCAGGAGGTGGGGGCGTTCCTAGGAGGACTGAGGCATAGCTACACCTAAAATGGCTGCCGTCTAAGTTTTTACTGATTACTCAAAAATATGTGAATGAGCCAAGGCAACACTCCAGGCATGTGTTTAATGAGGGAATGACATAATAACATGATATAAAGCTTGAAAAAGTCGATTTTACATAATACCCCCCTTTAAAGCAATGTCTACTGCTTGTTCAATGAAAACGTGTGTGAAAAACTTATATATATATATATTACAAATTACATTTTTATTAGGGTCACGGCTTGTCGTCTTTGGGTAATGGTGGGTCCCAAAGCCATGCCACTTGAGAACCACTGCAATATGATCACGATCTCGAATGTTGTAGGAGCGCCCACTACCACAGAGTCCTGCTTGTGAAGGAAACAGTAGTAGTCGAGTAGGGTCTTGCTCCGTGGGCCTCATCTGAACGCTAAATAGGCTTGAACAAAATAGAGTACAGGGCCTGTAATTTATAAAACAGACTCCCAAGGCTTGCCTGAATAAAACATCATACAAGGCCGTTAGATTTTCTGTTGGCTGTATCGCACTGTTGTCTCTGGTGTGTGTAGGTGGAGTTTGGCTGAGGAATAAAATCAGAAAATGAGCGTTCCGTGGCTTTACCGTTTCCCCCCCATCCCCGTCATTCCTTCTGCTTTGCAACACCGTGGCGAGGAGATGTTTGGGACAATGCTGCACCGATTGTCTCTCCTCTAATGCTCTAATGGCGTGTAGGAATGGAGAGGGAGATGATGGTGTGCACGCTGGGAGCTGCAACAATGCCCGGATCTTGGCACTTTTCCCGGCACAATGCGGAGACTTCAGTAAACGCACGGAACACCTGCGCTCCAGTGCAGCGCTTTTGTACCACCGGGAGAGGAGGCGGGAGCATTTAGGAGGAGGGGGGGAAGGAGCATGGTGCTGTTATGGAGCTGGAGTGGACTATATCAGGTGTAGAAAGGCAATTTTATGATTTGAAAAGCACAATTCCTTCACAAAGTACACTGCCTCACCATAAATAAATGTCCTTTACCTGGATGTAACTAACTGTTCTGATCTGGGTCAGGCCAAGGTTCAGCACACTATGAGCCCAAAGAATGAGATCAGCTGACGACAGGAACATCCTGAATGACAAGGTTATTCCATCAGTGGAATTATTCCTCCTTGATGGCATGGGCATATTCCAAGATGACAGGCTGGTTCAGAGATGGATGGCATATGGTTTTGGGCCCTTTTATTTTTATCGTGATAGGTATTGAATCGCCACAAGCGTATCAACCCAACCCTTGAACACAAACATGCAGTGTATTGTGGATTGTATTGTTCCTTAAAAGTGCTTTATGCACCTTTTTATGGGATAAAAAAGTTCATATTAGTGCATATTTGACCCTTCAGTGACCCAGCGACTGTATGGGTGGATTAGCACCTTTACTTTCCAACTTATACATATCGGATCACCTGGCCATCACATTTGACATAAACATTCCCTTTGCTGTCCCCAATAAACACAATGTGAAATAGCTTTCCATAACCTCAAATTGTATTTATTTATTTATTTATTTATTTATTTACTGGTATATTTGGTAGGGACAGTGCATGTTAAGGAGCGCCTGGATATGACCTTTCACTCCTGGAGTGCTGTGATGCTTAGCCGTTCAGCTGTTTGTTCAAACTGGAGCCAGAGTGGATGAGGTTGGAGTAGTAGTTGGAACGAGCAGAATTTGGGGCATCTTTGTATTGCTGTATGGAGTCTGTTTGGAGATGGACAGTTAAACCTGATTGTTTTTTTTTTTTTTTACAGTCTCTCTGGCGTTTATGGGATTTCATTTTATGGAGCTCAGGGGTCTACCCGGGGGGCAGTTTGAGTAAAGGAGACCGTTTTTTGTTTTTGTAGGGGCCAGTTCATCAAGACTGGAGGACAGAGTGTTGTTGTAATGGGTGACCAGCTCAGTTGGGTTATCAGACAGTGGGGGAGGGGAGTTTGACAGTTTAGGTGAGTAGAGCAGAGAGAGCAGGAGGATCGGTGGATTTGAGGTTAGAGCTCGTGCTTCACAGCTAGACAGTCCTGGGTTTGATTCCCACCCGGACGGGGCTAGGTTCCCTCCAGGAACTCCGGATTCCCCTATGACTAAAAACATGTACAATAGGCAAGAATGAATGAGAGTGTGTTTGAGAGTGTGAGTGTGGGACAACGGATTCAAATGAGCCCATGGCTACAATCCGGTGTGGTGTGTTCATTAAACCAGCCGCCTGGGTTAGTACACTTACGCTAAGGGTAAAAATAAGAGAACGTGCATCCCTAGTTTCTGGTAGGTTTTCTGGATGGAATTGTTAGGTGGTGGCATACCTTTTTTGTGCAAAAAAAATAATCAAATTTTTATTATTTTTATTGTATTGTACTTGTCATCTTTCTCCGTTGTCCTTGTAGTAAAAAATGAAGTACGGTGATCACAAAAAAAATAAATTAAAAAAATAGCTTGCTCCCTGTCCCTCCCCCACTGGCACGGGCCCCATAGGAGCTGACAGTACACCCCATACTCCAGGCCAAACCTCTGCTCTCCTCCTTGCCCCTGTAATTCAGGCTTTGGGTGTCCACTCCGTATCATTACAGAGCGGAGCGCAGTTATTTATGTCCTGCGGCCGGATGCGTGTGCGGAGGGAGACGGTGCATGTGTGTTTGCCTGAATGATCTAACCCATTACTGAACACAAAACGCCGTCGTGTACAGCGCTAACCAGATACTTAAAACTACGTACAAACACACCGCGGTTCTTCCTCACTGTCTGAAAACAAATCCCATGTTTTAGTTTTGTGCTTACTGTTTTTCTCCGCGTGTGTGTTTTTCCTAACACACACCATCGTATTTGCCAAGTCTGAATTGAAAGGTATTATTGGTTTCTGTGTTCCACATTGTTTCACTGGATAGTTTTGTACATCTTTGCCGTGTTTCTGTGGGGTTCGGTGGATATTTTTACTGCAGAGAGTCCATAATGGTCCTGAAGAAAGCAGCTTTTTAAAAGTAAACAAACAGCTGACTTTTCAGCTAAACCCCAGACACTGAAGAGGCACCAAGAGCCCAAAGGGACAAACAAGGAGGTATCCAGGCGAGACTCACAGCAAAGCCACACATGCCTTCTTATACCATTGTTCTGGCTAATGGACGTTAGCTGGAGAATAAAACAGATTACCTACTAAGTTCTACCCAGAAGATGGTGAAAGACTGTTGTGGAGCGGAGGGAGCTGCGCAGGAGGAAGAGGAAAGAAGAGGAGCTGACCAGTGCAGGACACCATGCTCTGAAACAGGGACAAACCCAGGAAGCGGTGCAGCCATTCAGGTTTCCTCCGCGTGCTATGGTTTCCCCTGCCTCCAAAAACATGGTCAGGTCGGCCCACAGCGGCTCAGGACTAACACCTGAACACTATTTTGTTGTATGCTTGTACAATGACAAATAAAGCACATACTTACTTACAGCGTAAGAGTTTTTGTAAATAGTTCATAAATGGCCTATTGTGTCTCAAGCAAACATGGTCTCAAATCAAACTTTGATTCTACTGATAACAATAATGTTGATTTACAGAGTGAGTTAGGGAGGTGCAGAGTGAGTTAGGGAGGTGCAGAGTGAGTTAGGGAGGTGCAGAGTGAGTTAGGGAGGTGCAGAGTGAGTTAGGGAGGTGCAGAGCGGGTGAGGGACGCTAAAATAAAACCTATATTAGTGGCTAAACCAAAATCTAAGGAAGGAATAAATGAACGATAGCTACCTGGACCCGTAGAACACAATGCACGACCTCTGGGCCCAGCCCAACCTGGAAGACGCCAGTGAGGAGACAGAGGAAGTAGGAGTGAACAAGGGTGGGCTTTTATACTACCACAGCGGTGGCGCCATCTGCTGACCGTTTCATGTTTAAAAATACATGTTTTAATAAAGTTATTTAAAATACATTTAAATAAAACTGGCAATGCCACATAAGCGTTTTGTCTTCGTCTGGATAAGTCAGTGATAAAGATGTGTGTTGGACATTATTACCAAATCCCCCCTCTTTCAGTGCTACAAGGGAGTGTGGCTGTACAGAGGCGCCTCATCCGTCCCGTGAGGGGGGTGGTATGGGACGGGACCCTCCGCTGGCGTCTTTGATGGCAGAAAAGGCGGGAGAGTCTTGTTCCGGAGCTCTTTGTTAGCTCAGCAGTGTGTGGGCGACGTCTCTCTTCAGACACGCGGCGTATTTACCTATGGCTAATCATGCCTGGCCTCTAATAATAGACCGTGTGCCTCTGTACTGTCAGAGTGCGCGTCCCAGCCGTACAATTAACGTGTTTTAAGGAAGTATTCAGCCCCAAAGCCTGTAGTTAGGCCTTTATAAACTGCAATGTGTGAGATGGTTCATGTGAATGCTCCTGAAGGTGTTGAAAGCAGACGTAAAGGAGCAAGCACAAGGTGTCCGCGCTCCCTGCTGGCAGTAGTGCGAACGAAACACAGGGGAACTCTCACTTTCGGCTAACATTATGCTACCAAAGTGATGTCGCTGTGGTGAACACACTCCGTAAATGAGCTTTAAGCTAAATCCGGCATATTTACAGCACTACTTTTCCGTTCATTACCATGGCCAGAAAATAACTTGTCGCAGCAACATTCCTCCAGTCTTGGTGAAATTCAGATATTTAATAAACCTCTTTGGGTGAAATTATTTACAGGCATGCATCTACTAAAGACGTGTTCAGACCTAACACACAGGTGCGAATGATATCTGTGTGTTGTCCACATGAAAGATTATTGTGTAAATTGGACTATTTATTTGCAATGAAAGCACATGTTATGGAGTCTAAACCAAAATGGGCCGAAAGCTGAAAACTGAAAGCAAAAGCTAAAAACTATTACATCAGGACTTTGCCTGCAGTGTCTCACCTTAAAGTGATCCATAAAGACAGGCAGGATAGTCATCGTTCTTTTCCACAAGTTGCACCAGCTCCGATGTACAAAGTAACAGAGGCTGGTGTCACCCGTCCACTACTCTGCAGGTAAATGAGGGGCTGATGGCACAGACTGGTTGCCTCGCTTCCGTCAGTCTATCCCAGGGCAGCTGTGGCTACAATGGTATCTTACCACCACCACCAAGTATGGAGTGAATGAATAATGCCAAGTAAAGCGTATTTGAGTGTCCAGAAAAGCGCTATATAAAACCGATGCATTATTATTATTATTATTATTATTAAAGCAAACAGCGCCCTCTTCAGGACACGCAAAACTTAGTGAGATCCAGCGGCACTGATCACATACAGTATAAAAACATGCTGGTCAGGTTGACCCACAGTGGCTCAGGACTAATGGCGGTTTCATACCAAGCACGTCGAAAGTGTCAAAAGCATCAAGTTCTCATTCAAACTACATGGGCCTCCTGTGCTGAGCGTTTTGAAGCTTTTCGTGCATGGGAAGCTTTTGACGCGCCTCCGACGCTAGAGTTGGAATTGTTGAACTTTTTGGAGAAATTGGCGAGCGTCGAGCCAATCAGGAGCTTTTGCCAACAGTGACGTTGGAGCAGAGCCACCGGGGCAGATCCCTTGCCGCAGATGTAGGATTACATAAAACGAAAAATGTTCATAGCAGACGTTTCTAGGTAATTTCGTTTTTGATTTCAATTTGAAAAATGATTGAACGAATGATACACGGACCATTCTGGGGGATTGTGTATTGATCGATGAGGAAAAAAAACTAAATAAATCCATTTTGGAATGAGGCTGTAACATAACAAAATAGTCGGAAAAGGTAGAGGTGTGAATACTTTCCATATGCACTGTATTTTAGTTTCTTCAAAATCTTTTCCACTCGCAATAAAATCATATCAGGTCTCACTGACTATCTTTTTCATTAAAGAGGGGGTATTATGTCAAATGGACTTTTTTAAGCTTTATATCATGTTATTATGTCATTCCCTCATTAAACACATGCCTGGAGTGTTGCCTTGGCTCATTCACATATTTTTGAGTAATCAGTAAAAACTTAGACGGCAGCCATTTTAGGTGTAGCTATGCCTCAGTCCTCCTAGGAACGCCCCCACCTCCTGGAGACGCCTCTGGACCTTTTGTCACCAGCCACTGCTCCTCAGCTCAGCAGAGCCCCCTCCCCGCACAGTAGTGTTGTTTAGATGCCACAGCAGTGTGCTGAAGGGGCGTGTCGGAAAGCTTCTTAAAGAGACAGAGGCCTATTTCAAGACGTTCAGTACAGCCATTTTGAGAGAGCAATTTTATTCAAGGCAGTTATTTTAATTTACTGCATATACAGACCAACAGAAGGTTACGTCATCATTGTAGTATGCTATAGACTGGTGCTATGTGATTGGAAAAAGCATAATACCCCCTCTTTAACAAATATCTCTATGACTGCACAATTGTTCAAATTCAAACTTAGAAACTTTCATATGAACACCGCCTCATCTCATTTTGATCCCGAGTTCCCGAGATGAGACAACCTTTGATCTTTCAACTCAACAGAGAGCAGTGATAATACACTTGTATGTCTTTGAGCCGATTGTTAGGAAGCCTACACTATGCATTTAGCTACTTATCTACTCTACTTTATTATTGTCTCTTTTTTCCACTTCTCGTCATGTAAAGAAAAGCCAGACTTTACGTTTTACTGATCAATGCAGATACAAAGTAGCAGTAGTTTGTAGACGACTTTCTCACATGGATTTATTTGTTTATAGTGTATTGTAATGTTTCACTTTGCTACGACACAAAAGCACTTGAACACAATGCACTCATACTTTCCACTCCTCAACTGGAAAGGGTCATCTTTAGCAGCGCTCATGAAGCCACTGTTAGTCAGTCGTGATCATAGACATATTATTAATAGACTCAGTCTCCTCACTCCTCCTCATCTACCATAATAACTACGTTCAAAAGGGAAATCATGGTGGATTTACAGACTCCTCGTAACCTGCTGTGAAGGAGCATGTTCCATAAAAGGGCATAAGGGCGGGATCTTCACTGTAGACTCGGCCCTCGCGGGGTACGTACGTAGTTCGGTCGTAATTAATATAGGAGATTTCTAAAAATGTTCTTACGAAAACCAGCCTGGTTTCTTCAAGTGTAACTAACCCAGCGTTATCACTGGAGGAATATCTAGCTCTAAAAAAAAATAATTAGAAACTAGGCTTTACAGTTGCTTAAAACGTGTGGAAAGTGCAATGCTTACTAATAGAAAACTAGCTTGTTTTGCCGCCCACATATGGAGGAGCTGCAGCGTCGCGGTCTTAAATCAGTGCAACCAGCAGTCATTGGTCGCGATGCACACTGATCATCAGACGCTGCTTGGTCTTCCTTCAGGGGAATGCGTATTTCAAGTGTTAGTGCGTAGGAAAAGGAAGGAGGGAGCTGTTTTCAGAAAGGGCCTTTGTTCATACACGCGGTGGATGAAGGACACAACATTCTGCAAAATGCTCTTTTTTTGCTCAAAACAGGTCCAGTGAAATACTGCTGGTGAATAGGAAACTATTGCTGAAGATTACCGACATAACGATTTGTATTTTTTTCATGTAAAAACAAGCATTATATATTTAGCCAAAATTCTTGAAAACAAAATCCAGGAGCCAGGTTTAGATGTATAGTTTTAAATCGGGGGATTTTAGATATACGTTTTTGAATAAGCTATTAGAAATCTGTTGAAATGAAAGATTTTGCCATCAAAAACCCAATACACTGTTCCGTGCGTCACGCGGACACCAAACATGTGGGTGTTTGTGAATGGATACGTGTGGGAAACAGACATGTTGACAAAAACCTCTTCAATGAACATCATCATGGGTTAGTTTGGTCTATTTGTGTTTATTTGTTTCACTTTGAGATTTAAAGTTAAATGTTCAGGAAGAAAACAGGCAAAATCGTCACTGACCAAAGGCGGCCTTGATAAAGCGTTTCCTGTGTGCCCGTGATTATCAGGACGTGAGGTGGCTGCGGCGGCCATTATCAGTAATGCTGTTTTTAGAAAGTGTGGCAGAGGCCCACAGCTCCGTCCTCCGCCCTGTGTTTTTGAAGAGAGCGGCTTGTTTACCGGGACATGCAACAATAGCCCCCACGTGTCATGGCAACCCGCGTGCGAGCGGCGTGGCTCTGAGTGGGGTAAAAATACACACATTATGTTTCTACGATCAACCTGCTGCTAAATATGGACCTGTTGTTCGCTGGGGAATAGCCGATGTAAAAGGCTGTCTTTAACATGCTTGGACCTACTGAAAAGAGCAGCCTCTCTGCGTCTGCATCTTCACTGGAATTATATTTCAATTAGAGATGCACCGAACCGGCTTCAGTATCTACCAATACCTGATGAACACAGTGCATACGAGCAACTCAAATATTGTCCCATTTAGGTAAAACCCTAACCCTACAAGCACACTGAAAATCTGATCATGATCTGATTTCATGTATATTCAGCATATTCATATTCCCAACCTGCACATCGCGAGTTCATAGCGTGTTTAAGCCTTGCAATGATCACAGACTTTAAATTGAAGAATGGACTGAGGGAGTGAGGCTCCCCCGTAGCGTTTTTGGAGCCATATTTAGAATAGGGCAAAAATAAAAATGGGAAAAGGATTCAATTAGATCGATGTTGCGCATGTTAAGACAAACATGACAAGTCTGTGTTCAATAATGACTTAAAGAGGGGAAAATAAGTTTCAATGGAAAGTCAGTTTGGACCGATATCAATCATTTTCAGATAACCGATACTGTTCACAGCTCTCCTAAAATGTATAAACGAGTAAAAGGTTACAGGTCTGCACAGTGTTGTTTCACTGGAATACTCTTTGTACTTTTAGACTAAAACAGTGAAGAAGTTGCACTGGGAGAGCGTGTATCTGCGGTCGTGAATCTGCAGCAGCTCCGGGCTATAGTAGGAGCAGGGCGAAGCCGGCGAGAGAAAGATAGCGAGCTGGAGCTGCAGATTCAATGCAATGTGAGCTTACTGTATAATTATCTGGCCCAATCGTCGGACTAAAAATAAATGTTTGCGTTATTGGTGATGTCAAAAACTCTATCGGCCAATATTATCGCGCAGTAGCATCCCTAGTTTCAAGTATATGTCATGGGGTCTGGCCTTTACTTTGAAGGAAATACTTTTGTTCCTGCTCCTGCTTCTTTGCAGGAAACCGGTCCACCTGTGGCTCTTCAAAGGGGCCTGATTGCTGCCTCCTCTCGCCTGTCCTGGCCACCATGCTGGATAGCCCAGTTACCTAACATAACTACGGTTCTATGAATATGTTTTGCCTTTAGGCTTTCGCTGATGCATAATCTCTCTGAAGCTCCGCCTCCCGCCTGAGAAGATCAAACGATCTAACCACCAGGTCCTATAAAAGGGGGCCTAGCCCGACACTCTTCTCCTTTGAACTCAGCCGTCGGAGGAGAGAACATGCCTGCTGGGCCTGAAGCTAAAGGGCTTCGCATCATAGAACCGTAGTTACATTAGGTAACTGGGCTTTCTATTTCATATGTTGCTTCAGCCCTTTCGTGAAGCGGAGGCCGATGTACTCCCAGCAGGCATGGACTCAAGTGATTGGCGCGAGCCTGGGCTGACGTGCACCCTGACAACCACCAAAGCGTCAGCAAGGCAGAAGCCCACAGGCTGGGTGAGGAGTGCAGCCACCATCCAAGGCACCATAATCCCTCACCCCAATAGAAAAGACTGGAACGCCCCCCCAGCCGCCAACCAAAAGGGGCTTGGCGCCCAGTCAAAAATACAAGGGTGCAAGGCCGCCTCTCCCAAGAGCGCCAGCACCCACAGGAAGGAAGTACAGTCAGGCTCAGACAGGCAGGCTCTCGCAAGAGTGCCTGAAGGATCCGAGCTGACCACACCGACTAAACACAATGGGTGTGTCCCAGGCAGCCTCTCCCAAGAGCGCCGGACACACCCAACACCACCCAGCCAGGCCGCCACCCCCAAGTGCGCCGCTGGGGAACTAAGGTTGTCCTCCATCCAAAACCGAATGGGTGATAGAGTCGGAGGCGACATCCAGCAGGTAAAACTGCACAAACGTTGAGGAAAACCAAGAGGCTGCTCGGCAGATCTCCTCCACAGACATGCCTCGGAACAGCGCCACGGAGGCCGCCACTCCACGTGTGGAGTGAGCCCTGACAGCCGCGGTGGCAGCCCCTGTCTCTCGTAAGCCATGCGAAAAGCGAGGCAGGCCCAGAGGGTCAAACGAGCCGACGTGCTCCCATAATATTACGTGCTCCTGTAATATTACACACAAGTAAACCAGGTAAGTATGGATAATATAAATTTACTTCAACCATGTTTTAGCATTTATAATGAAATGCATTACATAAATTACTAAATATGTGTAGCAGGCTTTAAACAATTATTTAGTTCTCTATTACAAAAGTCTTGACCAATGATATTTTAAACACAACCATAAATGTAACAGCACATACAGCAGCTTAGCATAGAGAGCACTGACAAAGTTCAGCTCACATACACAGCGCAGATTCTTACCGGCTGTCACTCCAGAGTCTTTCGCGAGTGCCCGGTCCTGCACTGCGTTTTAGAGGATTGAAAGTCTTTTCTTTCGCTTTGTCAGGCAGCAGTTTGCTGGTGTTTGTGTGCCGTGGTGTCCCTGTTGCTCCCCGCGCATGACACCACAGGTGAATTTAACACAGCCCGGGCACACTCTGCTGATTGCAGAATTGGTTCCGCCTGGGCTCTGCAGAGGGAGGCGGGGTGACGGGCAGTTCGCCGCAACACTGACCCACATGTTCACGTTACTATTGTTCAAACCTTTGCTTTTGTGTGGTCTCCGCTCTTTGTTGCTCGTTGAGCCAAAGTAGAAACACATACAGTCAATAGTTTTAAGTACAGAAATATGGAAAGTCTATAAGCATCATTTTCTTATTTCAGCCATAACTTTTTTTTCTGAAGAATGAACAAAACAAAAGATCAGCCTTGATTGAGGCTAATGTATGAGCGCGCCGCAAGTGGATTTGTAAGCATGTTGAATAATTACCTCGGGCCATCCACTTCCACATCCTTAGGCACCTCGGCCAATTCAATGTGTGTCATCTGCATCAACATGTGCCGGTTTTCCAGATGTCACATCTGTAGCATGGACTTTGTTGGCGTATTCTTTACGTACTATATGGACAGAAGACGGAGGCTCGATCTAATAAAATCAATCATGGTTTTATTCCCTAATATTACAATCTAAAACACAAGTTAGCTAAGCGCTACATCTCTTTAGCAGCATCTTGGTCGGCCAGCGGGGAAGAGAGAGAACGCCCTCCGTTCGAACAACCCAAAAGAACATGGAGGAGTAGGCGTGTCCTTGTCGAACCAATCAGCGCTCTTGGAATGTTCTTGTCGTCACTGCCTCTGCACAATCTGACCCCTCCTTCTAACACACTGCCCCCAGTGGCTCCAACAGTAAAGACAATAACAATGGGGCAGTAAATTAGAAGATGTCCACTTAGTTGTAAAGTCAGGCTTCAAACCCCAGTTTCAAATTAACCTTAAAGCACAGGTTACATTAACACAGTTTTATATATAATCACTAAAGCCTAGTATGATAAAAATATGAATAGAAATATTTCCACATTGTATAATAATATTTCTATAACTTCCAAATACAACAACGGTGCTGGTCAAAATGTCACTAAGGTCAGCCAGTGTATTTGATCTGGACGTCAAGCTCACCCACATACGTACATTCCCAGATGGTAGTGTGCTTCACTGTGGATAAGGATGTTTAAAGGTAAACAATGTACGTGTGTGTAACCAGCTATATGTTATGCTATATGTAACAGTTGACAGTTCCATAGATAAACGCAGCAAAAACTTTATCTGAATTTCCTGCTGAAATTACAACTTATAAAAAAAATTTTTACACCTAATTTGAATAATACAGCTCACCATTTCCAAGATTTTTTTACATTTTAAAATAAGCCTTCATCGTGTATGGAAAAATACTTTGAATTAATGTCAGAAAAGAATCCTAAAGTAAATCCAGAGTAAAAGTGATATTGCTATGTGCTCAGATGTTTAGAAAGAGCATGTAGTCTGCTCTACAGCAGGTTATAATCAGATACATCCCATTATAGAGAATATTGATAAAGCTCCATTGGACCCAGAAGTGGAGCGATGACATCATCACTTAACAAATGTATAGGCCTAACGTTCTCCCTCGCATTCTTCTTCGCATGGCTCAGAAAGCAATGGCTGACGGGCAGTTCCGACTCATTTTTGTGCGCCGTACAGATGGCTTGGTATCCTGTGATCAGATCGTCCAGGTTTTTCTTGGCAAAAGAATTGATGTTTCCTTCATGAGGACGACTGAACCGTCACACATGACCGTTATGGGGGCTTTGATGCTCCTCCAAACAGTCTTGTTCGGTCCGTGTAGGAGGTGTCCAAAAATAATTCACAGAAGATGTGGTTGATCACATGTTACAAAGGATGATTTGTAGGATTCCTTATAACAATTTCATACACGTAGAACAGAGCCCGTGGCATCAATGTAGATTGTCCTCTTTGGACCGCTGATGGAATACAGCTATGCTTGCTTTAGACATAACATAACTCCTTTGGGCTCCAGGAGAACCTTCTGGTCTGTTTTTAATTATATTTTTTTAATGTGGCCATTTCATTGCCCTGGACTGGACTCAAAACATTGGCATGGATGATGCGTCATCTTCTCAACCTCCTAAGCCTCCAATACAGAAAACTTCTGCAGGTGCAATGAGGTCAGTGAAAGTGTTTGATTTACATGTTTTTTACAAGTCCTCCCCTTTAGTCAATTATTGATTGATAGCTTCTGCTCCATTGACTTCCATTATAAACTACCTTTTTCATAACTCTGCTGTCTCACTTTAAAATCATACATTCAACATTATTTGCAGTTTCTTCTGTTCAGAGGAGGAAACATTTGTGATGTTTACAGTTCAAATTTGGTCTGTGGGGAGGTGCTGGGGGGTGTTGGAGGGTATGTGAGTTGGGGGTGGTTGTCCATGGTGGGGGTAGTTGTCAGGTGTTTTCATTTAAAAACTTGTTTACAAATATGGCCCTCCATAAAACACACCTTAACACAGATTATAAAAAATACTACACACACACATCCCCAAACACCCCCCAGACCCGCCCCAAACACACATACCGGCCCGGACCAGTATATCTCTTCATGAGCCTCGCATCTACAAACAAACATCAGCTCGTTCTGACGCTGTTTTGGGCGTGACACCCATAGAAAACAATGGGAAATAGAACCTTCTTCACATAGTCCTATTTTTACTTTAAAAACTCAAATTTTACTGTGAATTATAAAAATCACAAATGTTACCTTCTCTGACCAGACGAAACCACAAATAATATTGAATGTATGATATTATAGGGTGAAGGCAGAGTGATGAAAACTCAACTTTACATACAATTTAATTTACTGATCTTTAACATACCCAAGGGTGTTTTAAAATGTAATTCCAATTTCAGCCCAAACTCATTTTTATATGGAAAACTAGCCATTTTGTGGGCAATTTTTTTGTCCATTTATAAAATTGGCTATGACATAGTTAGATATTTTGATATTTGTTCAAACGTTAGTAGTTTTGTGCAGACATACTGTACAATCTCCAATCATTTTAGAGCAGTGGAAACATAAGGGCGGTGTTTCTTAATGGAATACAAGGGTTAAACATTTTACTCATGCATGTTGTTTATCAACATGCATGAGTAAAATATAGCCTTTCAAGGCGCACATTCAGGCCAAGTCATCCATCGTTGTTTTTATGTGTCAGTCCTTGAAGTTGTTACAATCCATTTCAGTTAGTGCCTATTCAGCAACCAAGACACTGCTGGACCATCCCTGCTGAAAAATATTATAATGCATTATAATTATATTCTACTGTTCATAAATATTATATATATATATATATATATATATATATATATATATATATATATACTGTATATATATATTCATATATACTTTTCAGGGATCAATTATAATGATTATACTTAATTAAATAATTATACTTAAGTGTGCTTCAAAGATGTTTTTTTAATTAAATATAGACAAAAATTAGCCTACATATATATATATACATATATATATACATATATTTTATATTTACAATACATTTACTGAAAATAGGTCATTTGGAACAATATGTCACACCTTTTCCTTTCCGAGCATCTAGTACATTTGTGAACAGTAACTCAGCGGCTGTGAAGTGTTCATAGTGTTTTTGAGCCTTGCGATGATGCGTGGATGTTTTGAAGTCACGCTGCACATCCTACCTGTCTGAGCTATTGCAGGACCACACCCCGGCAGAGCCCTGAGGTCCGCTGACCAGCTCCTGCTCTCGGCTCAAGTCTAGAGGAGACAGAGACTCCTACGCTTTGGATCGGCTTTCCACAGCACATTAGAGCTGCACACACTGCAGCGTTTTAAAACAATGATTAAAACACTGCTTATTAATGCACTCAACACCGTTATGCTAATGTGCATAGGTCATTTTATCTTGAATATGTCGTGTTGTTTTCCTTTAAATGAGTCTGTTCAGCACTTTGGTCAACAATAGTTGTTTTTTAATGTGCTATGGAAATAAAGATTTGATTGATTTAAATGTTGAGAACTTCCCATTGCACGATCTTTCACAAAACCTTTACACAGATGTGGGTACTTTAGGCTAGCAGAGTGGACGTGTTGATCATCTGTATCTGGTGGATACAGTTACCTTTGGTCCTGTAGTCACAGGACCAAAGGTAACTGTATCCACCAGTTGAGAAGCAGTGCAGCCGAGGGTCATCTCAGTTACTCTGAGAGATCTGTCTGGAAAGACTATTGAACCCCAAATAAAAAGTTTCAACATAGAATTTCTTTTTTGCTCCCAAATGAGCTCAGGAAACAGATGAGAGTACTGTCCACAGGAGGTGCTTGAACACAAACTGAATCCTGACTCCTCAAAGTCAGACTGAGAGCATCTGGAGCATTCCTGCAGCGAGGGCGTTTGTCCAGGGAACCGTGCGGTCTCCAGATTTAGCCGGAGCAGCCGTGTGCAGTAAACGGCTTTTTGGTGGCGCTCTCCAAATGTTTACAGAGGCACAAAAGGAAAGTCACAGAGTGAGTAATAACACAGACTAAATGACAGCGTGTCAGAGGGGGATGGGTCTGGGAGCGAGCCCAGGCAAAGGGAACTGAGGATTAGCACAAGTGCTACACTGACAGAACATTTACCACTCTCTTGTAACCAAGCGGTTAGTGATTTACTTTATTTTGGTTTAGTATGGAACCTGTGAGAGTGCTGTGAGCTCCGTCATACTGAGTCAATAAAGGTGTGCACGCCAGTGTGGTTTGGTCCACAGGGTGTGAGCGGGTTGTGATGTAGGTGCGAGTGTGAGGGTGTGTTATCGAAGGGCTAAGAGGGCCACTGCTGCTCATCTGCTCTTCCGATTGTTGCTCTCATAATACTCACTTGTGGTTTTTGTTGGGTTTTGTGTGTGTATTGGTTGGCTAGCCTTTATCGAGATGTGGATGGTTCTCTGAGTGAAGAGATCTCTCCTCCCAGTTATATATTGCATATGTACAGGGGACTGACTCCACGTGGATCATTATTTAAGGCACACCTCCTGTGAGGTGGCTGAGTGCGCCATAAAGGCACCTGTGTGCCATCGATGACATTTTGATGCAAGGGATCCCCGAGCGGAATAGAGCTGGAGAGATAGTCTCTTCACTCAGAGAACCATAGTTACATACTGTGACCGTAAGGTTCATTCTCGTCCCGAGACTTATGGTGCGTACAGACCAAACGCTGACACGCCACCAACTTCCATGTTAACCCTATGTAGACGCTTCGACGCGCGTCGAAATGTAAGCAAAGATGTCCGCGCGTATGAAGCGTTGCAAATGCGAGCAGATGAGGATAAACGCGCGTCAAAGCCAGTGAGAACAGCGCGGTACAGAGCAGCGATGCCCCGCCCACTGCTTCATGCACTCAAGTAATCAAATCTACACGTGCGTTCATTTACGCCTTGTTAACCAATCAGGGACTGGGCTCAAATAGTGAGCACAAGCGTCACCTGTTACCTGCAGCAGCGGCGCAAAAAGGGCATACGCAATATATGCCTTTCATAGGGGCGCCAATAGTGATGTGTTCTTTTTAACAGTCTATGTGTGTCGGTCGTGAACGATCCGGCTCTTTTGAACGAGTCTTTACAGTGAACGATATGAACAGGTTCGCGGTGGTGAAGTGTTTTTTTTTATTCCTCTTTGGGGGAGGGGCGTCACTTTATTTGTGCGTGCTTATTTTGCGAAACAAAAGTCACTGCTGGAGTGGGGCAGAGAGAAGTGCAGAGGGACTGTCATCTCCACCCCCCACGAGGAGCTCAAAGTGAGCATAAGGCAACAAGTTTGAGAAATAAAAGTCCTAATGAAATAATAAACACGGTTACAGAGGAGATCGCGTTGAAGCTTGCGTTGTTTTCTCCCCTCTTGCGCGAGGGAGAGAGAGGGAGAGGAGGAAAAGTTACGTGAATGAAGCAACAGAAGCTTAATCGGGCCGTGTGATTGTTTTTTTGTGATAACAAACTCCATAGAGGGAAATATCGATGTTATATTGTGTGAAATAGTGACATTTTCGTTAAAATAAAGTCAATTCAGAGGGTATTTATTTTCTTTAAAAAAAAAAAAACAACCATCAAAGAGCCATGTGTGTGTGTGTGTGTGTGTGTGGGAGGGGGGTAGTTGCGGTAGTTGCGCCCCTGACCTGCAGCATGGAGGACAAGTTGATCATCGCGGTTTGCGCCTGAGTTGTATGACACGCCTCCTAATTATGACGCTTGCAAAACTTCACGCGCAGCAAACAGGCGTTTCTCGCGAGTGTGAAGCGGCAATGTTTGGCGTCCAACTAGAGGCTGACGGAGCGTGGACGCACGTTCGGTCTGAACGCACCTTAACACTCCACCTGCAAAGGGATAAGCAGGGTGTAATTCAAATGGGTTGTTACCGCCACCAAGTGCACAAACAAAAACACACCCAAGTGACAAAAGTCATTCCACATAGCGCGACACTACCCCGCAGACCTTTCTGTTTCCACCACATACACACCCGCATTTGTCGTGGGCGGAGCCGCACGCTGTACAGATCGTCATTAAAGGATCTGTATCATGCTATTTTAGCCATTCCAAAGTAAAGTATAGGCATATATATGATATATTGTACCTCTATCACTATGGAGTACACATTTTGAGAGAAATATAAGTATTTTTGGGGGGTATTTTCCCTACCCGGAAGACAAGACGCTTCGATTCAGTTAACTCCGCCCCTCTCTCCGCTCATTCCACATTTGCAGTATTATAAATATAAATATTGCTGCAAAAAGTGAAGTTACTTCACATAATGCAGTTATAAGGAGTTGACACGTGCAACACAGTTTCATAAATGGCTAACACACACGCTAACACACACGCTAACACGCGTTTTGATTGACTCACCGCTCAGCCTGGCTTCCCCATCGGCGGGTGTTTACGTTATGGCCCTCGTGTTGGTTATAAAAGTTAATCCACTTTGATTCTGGCCAAGGTTTACCAAGCATCCATCAGGTTGGTTGATATAGTAGCTAGCTTAATCCCGGAAAGAAATTCCAACTTCTGGCGAGTGCACTCTTCTTTAGGAAGGTTGAATAGTCCTGTTCCTCTCGTAGCCAAACGCGCATCTGTGACATTATCGGTAAGAAAAAGAACAGGCGGTGTCCAGAGTAGGTTAGAAAGAGCTCAGTCTTCAAAAACAACACTTATGCTCGGATCCATGGCTCCTCCAGCCGTGGGTGCGCTTGATTAGCGTCTTGGGACAGCACAGACGCGTCGGAGAGTTGCTTTTTTTTTTTTTTTTTTTTTTTTTCAAAAAAAAAAAAAAAGGTTTTTAAATACAAATCAGGCCGTAAGGCATTACATTACAGACGTAGAGCACTTCCGTTCCGCTGTGACGACACAACTGAACAGCTCAGTCGTTTACCAGGAGAGGGCGGAGCAGCTGCTCAGAGAGCAGGATTCAGGAGGATTACTTAGAACTGCGTGAATGAAGCCAAAAACCGCTCTGGGGGTGTTTTTGATAAGGAAATAGCATAACAACATGGCTAAAAACTCAAAAAAGTCGATTTTGCATGATATAGGACCTTTAAAAGTTTTTAGAGCCGCGATGAGAACAAATGTGGACAAATGCTGCCCTCTGGTGGGAGTTATGGAATCATTCAGAGGAGCCAAGCTGTATTAAAACAGAAAAGAAACCACTAAATACAACTATGAAGGTAAGCTACATGCAAATGTTATGCTAACACCGACTAAAGCTGCGCTAACAGCGGCTAAATGCTAATATCGGAAAATCCCCTTTTAGCACAGCGGTATAATGCTGTGAAATATTAAATCCGTATGACCTGCGTGTCAATAGTGAGGGCGGTCCACTCTCTCGTTGCCAATCAGAGGCCAGCAGTCTGTTCACGTCACATCAGACACGGGTCAGCGCTTTGGCCACAGCCAGAGGTCGGGCCCAAAACCTATACCTGGTCAGACCGGTTTGGCCTTTGTTATGGAAAAGCTCGACAAAGCGGGTGAAAGAGCCATTCGGCTGACACACACCTGCATGTGGAAAAGAGGCTAAAGTGAACTATGTACAGAAGCACCCACACACCCAAGGTATATACACCATATACAAGAGCAAATCCAGTTAGAGAACAAACTTTTGACTTTATTTCATGTTATTTTGGGTTCTATGTCTACCTTAAATGTCACATGGGCCACCTCATCATTTATCTTGTGTGCAACCAGAGCCGGCCCTAACCATTGTGTTGCCTTGGGTAAGATTGGGCTTTAAGTGAAGGAAATCATGTGACTTTTAGACTCATTCAACATGGTCATTAGAACACAATACAATAATCTTTCTGGAATATTTGTGAATATGTGGACAGCGCCATCTTCTGGAGAAGAGAATATATTTTATGGAGACTCTGAGCTTTTGCCTGCTGCTGGACCGGAGAAATAATCAATAAAAAGTGATTTTATGGAGCGGTTATTAATGTCTTTGCCTATAGAGATTAATACATAAGGCAAAATCTCTTGACACATTGTAAATGATTTACTTTCACAACATCACATTGAATAATCACACTTATAAATAATATATAATCAAATCTATTATAATTCTGTTCCGTATACAGTATAACAAAAATGGTCCACAGTGCAGACACTTTGTTAAATATAAAATAAGCTGCCCTACATTAAACAAGGAAAAATATAAACTGACTGAAAGGTATCTTTACCAATCCCTCGCAGCAGAAGTATAAACGTATCAAACTTTTAAGTATAATGGCACGGATTTTGGTCAAATCAATAAAAAAGCCTTCACACAATATAAACTGGACATTCTTTACCAAAATGAGAATTGTCTACATAATGAAAACTTATTACGAAACACAACCCCTGATAATTGTACAGTCCACAGACACGGACCCTGCCATTTGGTAAAAGTCAAACTCTCTTGCAAGATAAGAAAGTGCAAAATGCAAAGTGTCAAGGTCGTCCAGGTTTTTGGCTAAAAACACCAACATGTCTGACATTGCTGGTTACAGACACGCGTGTTCGTATGTTAGTGTTCCCACGGGCGCTGAAGAGAGGGGTGAGCTATAGCTGCTGCTGGCACAAATACGTACAGGCCAATCTGCGTAGTATTAAGAACAAGGGGTCGCGTTCCCCTTCAATGGAGCCATAAATAACTGTTCAGTTCCGCTGTAATGGCACCCTCCACTAAAAACATGTACAATAGGTTAATCCTCCAGCCAGGTGATTCTGACCATCAGCCTGGTTCCACATCTGGAGATGAATCCCCAGGCATGGTACTGGTGCTGGTGCTGCTGCCCGGTGCTCTTGACGGGTCGTTCCAGCGGTGTCGAAGGACGGGTCAAATGCAGAGGACACATTTCGTTGGACAGTTGTTGTATAATGACAAATAAAGCACCGTAACCTTAACTTTAACCAGCGAGGTAACGAAGGTCTGTCCCAAAGTCGCTCAGTAGCTCAGTGACATGAGTGTGAGGTCTTTTCTCCTGTAAAGCATAAAACTGTAATAATGCATAACTGAATGTTCTGCAAATTTCAAGCTTCACTCCATCTTTAATGTATGTGACATTGTGTGGACTGATATAGGTGGCTTTCAACCTTGGGTCCAGAATGGAAAGACATCCAGCAACTGGTCCTCAGCTGCCGCTCTCGTCACGATGTCGGGTCCAGCCAAAGGGTCTTCCAGCGAAGCTGAAACAGTTTAAACTTTTTATAAAAAGGGGCGGCACGGTGGCACAGCGGTTAGCGCTTTTGCTTCACAGCTAGAAGGTCCCGGGTTCAATTCCCACCTGGACGGGGCCTTTCTGTGTGGGGTTTGCATGTTCTGGCCGTGTCTGTGTATGTTTTCTCCAGTATCCCCTACCACTAAAAACATGTACAATAGGTCAGGAAGAATGAGAGTGTGAGTGTGGGACAATAGATGCAAATTAGCCCAGGGCTACAATCCGGCGTGGCGTGTAGTAAATACATATATAAATTAACAATACACATACATCTTAATTTCATACCTGCCTTCATGTCCAACCCTCCAAGCCCCACCATGTGTCTAGAGTGTCACACATGGTGGGGCTTGGAGGGTTGGACATGAAGGCAGGTATGAAATTAAGATGTATGTGTATTGTTAATTTATATATGTATTTACTACACGCCACGCCGGACAGGTCGTGGTCCTGGTCCTTAAGCTCTCTTCAGGAGGCAGCGACCTTTTGTCTGTCGCTGAAGATTTCACAGCGACTCCTCGGCGCAGATAAGAGACCGTTAAGGCTGGAGCTCATCAGTGCAGGTGGACCAGTAGACGTGGCCCTGGGACCCATCCCAAGTGACCATTTGGACACACAAATATTGACTTGACTGTACAACACTGCTTCCTTCATTATTCTCTCCTTCTTAATGCCAGGCTGTTATTGAAAAATCTACAAATGATGATGATTATCATCATCATCATTGTCTTTGGTGTGAAAACGCCCCGCTCCTCCCGGGCTGGAGAACCACGCTCTGTCCAAACGCAGTCATCATTGTTCATAGAAAAACCTTTAAATATTTGATCACAGACTAAATATTCAGCCGGCAGATCAAAGTGGGATTTTCTGCAGTGGAAGCGCTCCGGAAACGCCTCCTCAGCACAAAAATGTCCGCCGCATGAGTGCCCAACTTCAGGAGCAGTCGCAGTTCGACAAGATATAAAAATCCACATACGGCTGAATAATCCGGTGTGCTGCGGCGCTTGTCCTGCTCCACACGAGACTCCACGCACACGGTCGGACACGCTGTTCTAGTAGTATCTGCAGTTGTATGCAGATACTACACTGAATATGAATATGGCAACAAAATCAATAATGAATAGTGCCATGTTTACATGAATGCTTTTATTTTGCTGACTAGTTACAAAGATTTGCACAGAGGGGAATTTTGATCTGGTTTAGTTTTGAATATGGCCCAGGGACCATATCCGGCTCTCCAGCATGTATCCTCTGGCCCTTCAGATTGTTTTGAGTAAATATAAACCGACTAAAAAATCAGTAAGTGCGTGCTTTATTTGTCATTGTACAATTATGTACAAAATTGTGTTCAAGTGTGACTGAGCGCACTGCCACTGTGGGCCGACCTGAGCAGCATGTTTTTGGAGGCCGGGGAGCCTGGAGTACTACCTTCAGTCTCCTCTGAAACAGTGCACCACCTCCCTGTTTCAGAGCATGGTGTCCTGCACTGTTCACCTCCTTCCAGGACTCAGCGAATATAATAACACAACCGTTTTTAACCTTTCTTCTGAGGAGCATGGCAGGCCAATATTAGCCGTCTTATTCTCCAGTGAATGAACAGTACTCAGAACAATAGTAGGGACAGAAGGCATGTGTGGCTTAGCTGGGAGTCTTGCCCGGATACCTCCTCGTTTGTCCCTTCCTTGTTTCCTGTAGCTCCTCTTGTGACGCCTCCACTGTGCTGCAGGTGTGTTGGCTCTTCAATGTTTCAGGAGAAGAAATGTGTAGGTCTCAAATGTCTTTAGCTCATAAGCCAACTGTTTGTTTTTAAAAAAAGCTGCTTTCTTCAGGACCATTATGGACTCTCTGCAGTAAAAAAATCCACCGAACCTCACAAAAACACGGCTAAGACATACAAAAGCATCCAGCAAAACAATGTGGAACACAGAAACCACAAATGCAAATCACAGAAATAGGCAAAAACGCAGCTGTACCAAGAGAGAGGGAGGTTGCTGCCTCCAAAAATTCATAAATTACGAATGCCTTCAACAATTTTCCAAGGGAGAGGACTTTTATTGTGTAAGAGGCAAACAGGAAGCAGTTTGTTACCATTAGGCGACTTGACAACTGTTGATGGTTTTTTAAATGTCTGAATGGGTTAGCTCCATCCTACCTTTCGGAGCTTTTGTTGATCCGTGATCCAGGTCGAACACTGAGATCCTCCAATCAAATGACTCTGGAGCAGCGGCGGCGCCAGACATTTATCCCAGGGGGTGCTTATGGGGTGCTGAGGGCTTTCTTTGGGGTGCTCACAAAAAAATCATTTTTGGGGCAAACAATTAGACAACATAACATACATAATAAACGCGCGTGCACCCGCAAATGCGTAATTTTCGGCGTCCGAGAGAACGGAACAGCAGTGTTTGGGCTGCAAAGGCGTCGTGAGCGGTCAAAGTGCTGTATGGAGGAGGACGCTCTGGACCTGCCTTTAACTCCAGCGGCACCGAGGAGCCTCCGTGAGACGGTTTTATGTCAACCCCGGGAGGACGTGAGGCCAGAGGAGCAGGTCCTCGTGAATGTGTGGCTCTGCTCTCACGTCGTAATCTCCCCTCACGCTCCCCTCACACTCTGCATCCTAGAGCCGCTTCTATCTCGAACACAGTTAATGTTAAAGTTGAGCTGATTATCAGACGGAGGCCCACGACGTGAGAGAAGGGCAACGCGCTCATGACTTAAGTGAACTCTTTTTCCGCTGTTGTGCGTAATTTCCTCGTCCAGACTTTGTCTCTCTGCTGGAGGACTCGCTCTGTTCTTGTGCTTTAGGTTCAGCCGCGCTCACGTCGCTGTATCAAAAGTGCACAATAATAACCTCTGATTTGTGTTCAGAGCCAGAGGAGCAGTGTCTGACTTTATAACATCAGTCTAACTTCAGCTCATTGATTAAATTTAGTGAATAATGACCCTGGAGTCAGGCTCAGCCCGACTCCTGCTGTGGCCGAGCGTGCGCTCTGACGCACGGCCGCATTAACATCACACTGGTCCTCGGACAAAGCCCCGCCCTTTAGTTAGAATCAAACCCGTCCTACTCACTCCTTTCATGTTAAACGTCCGAGGGATGTTTCTAGAGCAAACTAGTGCTCCTTTGATTTAGTGGCCACAATCTTTGGGGGTGCTTTGGCAATCTCAGGGGGTGCTCAAGCACCCCCTAGCCCCCCCTGGCGCCGCCCCTGCTCTGGAGGTACCAAAATCTAAGCGTAAAACCAGAGGAGACCGGGCTTTTGCCGTAGCGGCTCCGAGACTCTGGAACAGCCTTCCGCTGAATGTCAAAATGGTCCAGTCCATTCATGTTTTTAAGTCATTGTAGAAAACCCATCTTTTTGCTTTGGCCTTCAACACAAGCTGAGCAGATCCCATGTATTTTAGTTTTCAGTTGTTTGTTGTACAGCACTTTGGGCAGTTGTTTTTTAAATGTGCTAAATAAATAAAGTTGACATTAACATTGACATTGACAATGAGTGTTTTGGACAGGTCTTATACTTTCAAAGGAAAGTGCATTTGTGAGCACGGTCCACGATTTAAATTAGACGAATAAGAAGGACAGAAGTGTAAGGACGAAGGACACACTCGCTCCTTCACACATGTGCAGGCAAATAAAATCGTGGTGGGATCCAAGCGCTAAGCAGGGAGGGAAGACAGTAGAGCTGAATTAGAGACAGAACACTTGAGGAGCCTGGTCGTATATACACGCACTGGAGAGGAGTGGCTCGCTAAATGAGTAACATTAGCAGAAGGTTTGGTGCTAGGGTTTCCTTCACAGACAACAGGAAAAGAGTAAACTGTACAGAAGTGCTTTGGATCATGGTAAAACAATCCCACAAAAATCGTCAGCTCTGGAGATCGTAGGTCGGTCTGATATCATATCGCGCAGCCCTACCACACAGTACTAGGACCAGTCTGGTGGAGACTTTAAAACTCCTTCAAAGAGAGTTCATTTTGCTCAATATTGGCCCTTGAAGTAAAGAACTAAAGGACTTTCCTTCGCTCTGCTGAGCTGTCCCTAACCGGCTGTGGCCCCAGACTGAGCGGCGGAGCTGTGGGCGGCTGCGCTCTCTGACTAAACCCAACCCTGCAGCCAGGAAACACGCCGCTTATCAGGCTCTTTTAAAAAGGCGGCACAACGCAAATCCTCTGCCTCCACGCGGCTGCGCTCAATGGGCCTAATCTGCAGGCGGAAGATTTATTAGGTAATGTGGTTCTGGACGTCATGAAGCTGCAGACCGGAGCTGCTGCAGATTTAAGATCACGTTACACCTGAACAGTTTTCTCACTGTAAAGTCGTTATGTGATTTCAAATTAGTTTGTTGTCATCTTTTCTTTGTTTACTATATGAGTCCAGTTCAGCAAACGCAAAGTCAATATAAATGTATTATTTTGTGAGAAAGGAAAATTCAGGCTAAACTAATATGTTTTAGCAAAGGTTATTAGCAGCAGCTGTTTCCGGTTAGGCAGTCACCTTCGAAAACCCTATGTAGAAAGAATTTAGAGAGCATGTAAGTAAGGGATAATGCACGACGAGGGATAATCCACGCCTCCGCGTCGTTCCAGTTATTTCTGATAATGGACACCTCGGAGTGCATTATCCAGCTTTTATTATACGGCCCTTCACAATGCAAGTAGAACGCTCCATTGATTTGAATGTGAGTTTCCAACGTTCTACCGGTCATTATTTTTTGATAGAAGACCTCTGAAAAAAATAATGACCGCTGCCAATGGCAACGGAGTTCGTGCTTGTAATACAGGTCTTTCATATCACTCCGCGAGTAGTAGTAGCGGACAGGCGGACACTATCTCTGTCCCCGTCCCTGCGAGAGAAGTTGAGGGAATCACTCGTGAAGTTAACGGGAGTCCGACTTTCAGCTTACCCAGAGATTCACCACCATTCCTCCTCTCCAACTGCACCTTCAACTAAGTAGCTAGGCTAGCAATAAGTAGCTAGCCTTGCTGCTACTAGCCTCGCCACACTGCCTGGAATCAACAAACGTTACCAAGCAACGCGCAAACTTTTGGGAACTATTTGCCACGGAAATCATTAAATAAACCTTTCTGTCTTCATAAAAGTGTATGAAGTTTATTTGTGTGTGTACAGTTGGCAAACAGCCGTATAATAAGCGGGATAATGTATAGAACGCCGGTCATTATCGGGAAAATAAGTACCGACAGGGCGAACTGGATCCCGACGCGCCCTGTCGGGACCTGTTTGCTTATTTTTTTAAGTCCTGGGCAGGAGTTATTTCAATTTTTAATCAGTTTTACTGAAACTAGTTCCATCTCAATTGTTTACCGTTACTATGGAAACAGCTGCAGTGGAGTGATAGAATGTGATTTAACTGTTTTTTTAACTGGTGTACATTATGTAAGGATTAAACAACTCGGAGCCGTGCATTAGACGGTTATAATGCACGATGAGGAGTCAAAAACACCACGACGCGCAGCGGAGTGGTGTTACTCCTGAAGTGCATTATAACCGTCTAATGCACGGCTCCGAGTTGTTTAATCCGCTTATACCATGGTCCCACAAACGTATCATTTATAACAAATGTTGTTTTCATTTACTAAACTCGCTAAATATGCCAAACTACAGGGACTATTTTATGTATCGAGTCATTCTCTCGCTGCTGCGAGGATCTCCGTCAGGCTCAACGAAACAACATCAGCACACGCTGCATCACCAGACTCACAACACAACAGGACTAACCTGCACTTTTCCGTGGAAGTAAACACCGATATGCGGCACTCCTGGGCAGGAGTTATTTCACTTTTTCGCTGTTTGACCTAAAGCTAGTTAGCTAGCTAGCAACATGTAGCTCAACGAGCTCGACTGAAACAGCTGCAGTGGAGTCGCTTACACCTTGGCCCCACGAACTGAAACTTTTATATGTGACTTTACTAATCCAGCCAAATATGCTTAAGTGCAGGGATCATTTTATGTACGTCTGAAAATAATGAATAGTGCCTTAACCGTTTTCAGTAGAAATGGAAAGCTCATATTTTATTAACAGAAGCCTAACCTAGCTGCTTGCTCTCCTCTACTTCCCATTCATGAAAGTTTTGTTTTGGCCAAAAACATTGAAATTAACCACAAAATCCATCTCATTCGTTCATGTCAGTCAAGCGTTTGTCTGATTCAGCTGTGTTATGCGTTGCTATGGCGATGCCCACAGCGTAGTGATATCCCAGTGATTTAACCACCGGACTACGTGTGCGGTTATACGAAAATAATGCACGCTTGTCAGCACCCACCAGCCAATCAGAATCGAGTATTCACCCAGACCATGGTATAACACTTTTTAATGGACACCTTCCAGCCAATCAGAATCGAGTATTCACCCAGACCATGGTATAACACTTTTTAATGGACACCTTCCAGCCAATCAGAATCGAGTATTCACCCGGACGGTTCACGCCTCCGCGTCGTCCAGTTATTTCTGATAATGGACACCTCGTCGTGCATTATCCCTTACTTATACCATGGTCTGGGTGAATACTCGATTCTCCATTAAAAGCCCACATAACATAGTCCCTGTAGTTTGGCATATTTAGCCAGTTTAGTAAATGAAAACAACATTTGTTATAAAATGTTACATTTTATAACAAAAAATGTAACCAATTAAACAACTCGGAGCCGTGCATTAGACGGTTATAATGCACTTCACGGAGTAACACCACTCCGCTGCGCGTCGTGGTGTTCTTGACTCCGCGTCGTGCATTATAACCGTCTAATGCACGGCTCCTCATTGTTTAATCCTTACTTATATAATCCACGTCAATAACTGAGGTGAAGGGCAATAACAAACAATCAGTTGATCCATGTACCACTTATGGTACTTGTGTGATGTGTTTGATCTAGTTTAGACAGATGTATCCAAGTCTCTTCTGGTTGAGGGCGTCTTCACACAGGCTCAGATTAGGTAGACCTAAAGGGCTCTTGGCCTTATTTTGGGTCTGTGTGAATCCAACCCAATGGGCGAGGAACGCGCTTCTGTGGTCCTATGGCGGGTAGCTGACATTGCTGTAATACCACCCCCTTGTGGCCAGGGGCGACTCCAACAGACAGTTGGTAGACAGGATTCTAATGGGACTTTTAAACCTCCCAAGAACGGCTTAAAAGCCTGGCTCTTTTTTTCTAAAAATCGCTATGACCCATGTGACAACGCTGGGGTAGGTGAAATATTTTTAACCACACTAGTTTTTGTTTATCAGCCCCAAAAAAATGGAAGCCTGTTCAGTGCATTGACTGGCTCCAGAGCCTGTCAATCAAGCTCTGGAGCTCTGTGGAGGCTCCGGCTTCCCACCTTTAGGCCCTTTTAAGGAACAGGCTGTGTAGGAGGAGTCTGAGCAGCCATGTAAGTTTCCCCAATGACTCGGGACCTTTACTATGAATGGGGCTGAATATGGAAACGTCTATCTCTAATTATATATCTATTATATCTATAATCCAACCGCACTTTGGGCTGGCTGAAACAGGCGTCTCTCCCTCGGAACGGCTTCACTCACACACTGGGGCGGAGCGAGTGTGGTGTGAAGGCGGCCGACTGCTCTGATGGGGCAAAATGGATCAGCTATATAACATTAAGGTACGCGTCTCTTCTGACCCTCCCTCTTTCTCGAGCATCAGGCTCACTGTATTTACTGCTCGCTGCCGAGTCAGAGAAATGACCACGGCGTAACATCAGGGAAGAGCACACATGCATGTCGCCTCGTTGACAAGGCTCTGATGCTTAGTATTCGTTGTCATGGGAATAAGTTTGTCTGGTGTAGAGTAAGAGCATGTGAATGCCACTGAGCTAACTTCGCTGTAAATACAGTTGAAGTTGAGTGGCCTTGGGTCGGCCCGCAAAACACTAAAACCTGTGAAAATGACCATAGTCCCGAGGTGATACTGATCTAGGACTGGAGACTTGGGTCAAATTCACTGCCTTGACCCCCCAAAGAAATTGACATAAAAAAGGTCACACGCCCTAATACTTTGTTGGACTGCTTCATTCTGTAGTAATCAAAGCTCAACTTTCATTCAGCTTCGATTAATTTTGCATTCATGATCTTGTATTGATGATGGGAAAGTGTTACCACTGGGCAAAGCCTTCTCCAGCACATCCCAAAGATTCTTGACGGGGTTAAGATCTGGAGTCTGTGGCAGTCAAACCCGATCACTGAACCCCTCTTTCACAATATCATCCTGATGAATTCCTGGCTTTGGCATCTTTGAATATGCCCGTCCCATCAGGGAAGAAGAAATCCATCGGTGGAATAACCTGGTCATTCAGGATGTTCAGGTCGTCGGCTGATCTCATTCTGTAAGTACTTTGAGTGTTTCGGAACCTAGACCTGACCAACTGCAGCGGCCCCAGATCAGAACAGTTTTCTTTTTTGGTCAGGCAGTGTGGTGTATGAGGTGGTGCTTGGCTTGAAGTTTGAGAACCACCGCTCTAAAAGGGTTTAAACCTTCTGAAACATAAACCAATTTGATGGTCTGGAATAATCAAGGGCCGAAATGTGCTGCTGCTCCGGTCTGCAGATCGTCACTCCCTCCTGCGGCCCCGGTGCTGCTGTGAGCGCAGCGGAGGGTACAAAACAGTAATGCTTTGGCTTAGCATTCAAGAACAAGCCTGTGGGCGGGTGTTTTTTTGCTAATAAAAACTAATATAAACACTATAGTAAAAAATCCTCCTAATCTCTTCCATTCACACATTAAAGACACTCAGTGGAAGATTAGAAATGAAATAGTATTCATCTGTCACAAGGTTTTGGCCTCAATCAGCCTTTACAGCAAGAAATAAACAAGAGTCTGGATATGCACACTATCAAGCTACAGTTTCCCTGGCAACAACACACTTCTCCCCTTGGCCCCAGCCTCACCAAAGGAAATACGTGAAAGAGAACAGAGGAGGCGCACAGGAGGAGAAGAAGAGGAAAAGAAGAGTGAGCAGAGGAGGAGGAGGAGAAGAGGAGGGGAAGAGGAGGAGAAGAAGATTGAGCAGAGGAGGGGAAAGGAGGAGAAGAAGATTGAGCAGAGGAGGGGAAAGGAGGAGAAGAAGATTGAGCAGAGGAGGGGGAAAGGAGGAGAAGAAGAGTGAGCAGAGGAAAAGCAGAGGAGAAGAAGAGGAGAAGACGAGTGAGAAGAGGAGGAGAAGAAGAGTGAGCAGAGGATGAGAAGAGAAGAGTGAGAAGAGGAGAAGAAGAGGAGGGGAAGAGGAGGAAAAGAGTGAGAAGAGGAGGAGAAGCAGAGTGAGCAGAGGAGGGGAAGAGGAGTAGAAGAGTGAGCAGAGGAGGAAAAGAGAATGAGCAGAGAAGAAGGGTCAGCAGAGGAGGAGCAGCAGAGGAGAAGAGGAGGAGAAGAAGAGTGAGCAGAGGAGAAGAAGAGGACGAGAAGAGAGTGAGCACAGGAGGACAAGAAGAGCGAGCAGAGGAGGAGAACAGGAGGAGAAGAAGGGTGAGCACATGAGGACCAGATGAGGAGAAGAAGAGGAGCACAAGAGTAAGCAGAGGATGAGAAGAGGAGGAAAAGAGTGAGCAGAAGAGAAAAAGAAGAAGAGTGAGCAGAGGAGAAGAAGAGTGAGAAGGAGAGTGAGCAGAGAAGAGAGTGAGCAGATGAGGAACAGAGAAGAAGAAGAGGAGCACACGAGTGAGCAGAGGAGAAGAAGAAGAGGAGAAGAGTGAGCAGAGGAGGAAAAGAGTGAGCATGAGAGAAAAGAAGAAGAGTGAGCAGAGGAGCAGTGGAGGAGAAGAAGAGTGAGCAGAGGAGCAGAAGAAGAGTGAGAAGAGGAGAAGTAGAAGAGGAGCAGAGAAGTGAGCAGAGGAGAAGAGAAGGAGTGAGAAGAAGAGGGTTACGCAGAAGAGGAACAGTTGCATCAGTTAGTTCAAAATAGTGTAACTATACTCTTGTTATCTCTAAAAACTAAATTTAATACATTCTTATTACAATAAGATATACAAAAGATAGATATTATGGTTGATTCCATGTCTTGTGACTCTTGTGGGATGTTCTGTTAAACAAGCAGCGGACTCCAGAAAATAAAAGTGTGACAACCAGCCCCAGTCAAGTGCTGCTACTTTCCAGTAAAGTAAATCCTAAAATGACCAGTAGTCTAATACTCCCCTCAAACACCTGACGCTCTTTCCCAGCGAAACTAAAACAAATCCCGTTTCACATCGGCCCAGCTCAGCGCAGATCTGTAAAAGTGTGGCTTCCCGCAAAATCACTTCCACATGGGTTCCCCCCTCCCCCGCTGCTATAGTTTGGAATTTGGGTTTATGCGCATTGTCCAAACGACTTCACAGCGTGCGAACGAGGGGCCGTGCTGGGAGCCGCTGTGTGTGAGGGGGTGGGTTGCGGACAGGGTTTTCCCCAGGACGGAGAGGAGGGATGTGGGTTCTGCTCGCTGGACTGGGGGCCTGAGAAACTGAAGACCACCGCAAACCCTCAGCCCCCCCCCTCGCTTCAACCAGCGGACGCCACGTTTGAGGGATAACACAATAAAGATCTTCCATTTCTGCTATCAGGACTTTCCGTGTATTGACCCAAAACATGCACAATAGGTCACACTAGTTATCCAGAGTGTTGTTGATGTCTGGAGATATTTTTTTCTTCAATTCATGCAGTTCTTATATTTGAAGAGCTTAGTGGCGCTAGGCTAATGCTAGGCTAACGCATTTCTATGGTATCAGTTAGCCTGCATTAGAAACAGTCTGACCCACTCCACAGTGCACCTGAGGTAAATCACTTATAACACCAGACTAACCATATAAATGTCTGTGTTAATAGAATCATTTTAACCATTTTGCATTTAAAATAACTTATATTTGAGCAGCATCAGCTTCGTGGCTGTAAGCTAACGCAGCAGCGGAGTAATCTGCGAGAAAATAGTCCCTAAAAATGCGGTGATTCATGTGATACAAGGTCAGTTATATTTCAAAAATGATTCTATTAACACAGACATTTATATGGTTAGTCTGGTGTTATAAGTGATTTACCTCAGGTGCACTGTGGAGTGGGTCAGACTGTTTTTAATGCAGGCTAACTGATACCATAGAAATGCGTTAGCCTAGCATTAGCCTAGCGCCACTAGACTCTTCAAATATAAGAACTGCATGAATTTAAGACAAAAAATATCTCCACACATCAACAACACTCTGGATAACTAGGAAATGAGGCCCAATGTCAAAAATCCTGAAATATCTCTTTAATATGAGACACAGCAGTCGCATGGGAGGAACATTTTCAGAGATATCAGTTTGAAATGTTTGCTGCAGATTACTCGCATAAATATGAGGTTTAGAAAATAAGCATATATAACAAGCTTATTCAGACACTAAACAAAGATCCAAAATCTCCTGAATGAATCTTAGTCCTAGCATGTTAAAATAAAACTTGTATGAAAACATAAAGCGAAACTGAGGAACCTTCCCCTTCGTCAGTCCAACATTGCAGAAATATTGAATGACTTTACTCAAACAGAGCTCTGTTTGTCTATGGCTGGGTCTAAATTCCTCTAATGATAGCTCCTGGTTCCTGATCCCAGCTCCTTATACAGTATTGTTCAGAGTCTGTCAGGATCTGAGTTAGAGACAGATGTATTTAACCTGTTAGCCCCTGCCTTAAAGGGACTATACATAAGTTTAACCGCAAATAAATGTATACAAATTAAAAATGTCTTCCTCATACATGCTCCAGCAATGCCCTGGTGAGTAGAATGAGCCCTGGCCTTTTCACTGTGATTCCCTCTATATGCCTGTAAAGTCACTTGAATAGTTTATACTCGGGTCGAACAAGCAAACAGCGTAATGCGTAATAACGTCATGCGCGTTCACGCTCAGCTGTAGAGTTAGCTGTAGCGTTAGCTGTAGCGTTAGCTGTAGCGTTAGCTGTAGCGTTAGCTGTATCTCCTCTATACTGACGCTGCAGCGCGAGTGGTAACTTCAGAAGGATGGATTTAGCGGAGAATAAGAAGAGACCGGCTTCAAGCACCATCGAAACTCCAGCCCAGACCCCAAATAACAAAAGAAACAAAGAGTTTATTCGAGTGTGACAAAAAAGGCGAAAGTCGAGTCTGATCGGCGTAGGCAAAGAACCAGAGTAAACATTGGAAAATGTTGAGAGAATCTCTCAAAAGACCCGCAGCTTATTTTTGCTTGAAAGGTAAAAAAATTATGACTAAATACGTGGGGAAAAGTGTTGTTAATGCTTCAAAACAACGGTGTCCGACTGTCCGTGCATGTTGTACAAACTTCACTGAAACAAGCCATAAAATAATCATATTTGGAAGTTACCAAAATAGTTGATCTAATAGTTTTATACCTACAGAGAAGTTGTGTAGTATTAGTAGCAGACTAGTAGTGTCAGTAATAACAGTAATTGTGCTGTACCTACAAAACATTTGAGTAGTAACAGTGGTAATGGTGCTGTATTCACAATGGCAAAAATAATGTTGCTAATGTTAGCTTTTCTTGGCCGCAAAATAAGCATGACGTTCACGGATTTATAAGAAGTGAAACGACTACAAAAAGTGGACATGTGCCGTTTACAATATAGTTTACGAGTTAGCTACGCTAACTTTGGGCCCAGGGAATTGAAGAGACGATTTTTGCTTTTCCTAGTAGCATTTCTACCAGTGGAAATATTTCATTATTTCAATTAGGCCTGCGTTTATGCATACAAAGTATACGTCAATTATTCGTTTATCTGTATTACTTGGCTTCTTCACTCGATTCACTTTTCAATTTTCATAACCACTCGCGAACGCAAGATCAAGCAATCTCCGCAAAATCAGTGTGGCATTGAAGCTTTTCCAAAAGACCGCAACTTTTCCAATAATCCCCAATTTCCTTCACAGCTGTTGAAGTGAGTTTCTGACCAGGTAAATCCATTTGACTTGATACGTTATATCACATTATGTTATATCTGCATGTAGGAAGTGGTGTCCAGCACCTCCATGGGGTTAGGTCATTCAGACTGAAGAGGGGTGAGGACTTCAGAATCTGTTCCCTTGTCTGGAAAAATCCAGACTCACGAGTTACCACAGTCTGGTGACTATGGTATCAACTACATTTCTCGAATGGAAAATAATCGAGCAAACAGGAAGCGGAGTAAACCAGTGAAGGTGAAGTGAACGGGTTATTAGCGGTTATGGAGTAATATTTGAACAGAATTATGAATAACAAAACTCACCTAGTGTCAATGTGTATTTGGTCATTTACGGCCAGCTCTCCAGTTCACCATCCATGGATAGTTATTGAGGAGACTTCTGCGTCCATCCATCTATCCATCCATCCATTTTCTTCCACTTGTCCGTTGCCGGGTTGTGGGGGCAGCCGTCCGAGCTGCCCAAATCACATTGCACCAGCCCCTATGGCTCCTCCTGCAGGTGGTGGGTCCACAGAAGGACGGCCTCATGGTTCTAACCGGGCCTGTTGGTCTCTCATAAGGGGCTTCTGAACCCATTGCAAACAGGACCTGTTTGCCATGGGAGACCCTCCACCACATTAAGGTGGCGGTTCCAGGAGGGGGTCCCAACACATGTATATAGAAAATACAGAGGGGTCTGTTCCCATCCTCCTCTCACTTGCCTCGGTCTGACTTAACAGCGAGCACCACCCTGTGTGCTCTTTCTGCCTCCTGTCCCAGTCTCATTTCTCTTCTACTGGATCTTTATTTGGTGCTTTCACCTGACAGAATAACGCTGCGTGTGGATGTAGATCTTAATGTTTCCGTGTGATGTGGTGCGTGTTCGTCGTCTGGTCATCTGGTCTGTTCTCCTCAGAGCCTCGTTCAGGGCTCTGTTTTGTCTGTTTTGAGTTACACAGGACGCACACGATTTTGATGCAAAAACATATTGTCATAAGCAGAAAAAACAAATCTGAACTTATGCAAAAATCCTGAAGGGACTGGCTGAAGGAGCTATGGTAGTAGACTCCCTCTTAAACAGGAGTCATTCCAGATGGACATTACAGCGCTTAAGGGTTGAGTAGGTATATGGTGTGTGGGTATATTTCCACCAAATCCTGTCTAAAACTGCGTGAGGAGGGCCCTGGACTGTGGAGACTGTAGGTTCCAATTATCCGCAGTATGTGTTGGTGTGACGGGTGCGGGGCCCGAGGGCACAGCGGCATAGGGGAGCTGTAAGTGTGCACAGAGAGGGCAGGGGCCGTCACGCTCACTCTCCTCTCAGAGCGATGACATGATGGAAGGTCAGAGGGCTGCGGTCAAATTATGTTATGGACATCGCAACGACAGCCCAGGGAGTCTCGGATCAGTGGATTCACACGTGGGTCCGCTGGGGAGGACGCATCTGAACACCACTCAGCAGGTGAAGCAGAACCAACGGCTAAAGGTTTCAAATGGGCTCAGAAAAGTCAAAGCATAGCTGCTCCCGCCTCGGTTTCTTGGCTGCTTTTCTGTAAATGTAAAAAATCAATCAATCCAAGTTTATTTCTATAGCACTTTACAACAATACCAGGAAGACCAAAGTGCTTCACAGAAAGATAAAAAACACAAAATGATCCTAGACATAAATCAGTGAGTTCTAGGTATTAAAAGCCAGTTTGAAGAAATGAGACTTTAATCTGAACATAAAAAGGGACAGATCGGTGAGAACACGTAGACTAAGGGGAAGGCTGTTTAGGCCCCAGCAAAGGAACGATCGGCCCACTGTTTGTTTATCGGGGCCGCGACGCAGGGCATTTAAACATATAACTATGGGCCCGATGTGGGGGTGCACGTGCTGGTGTTTTGATCACGTTTCTGCAGCACAAAGTTTGTCCCGCTCTAGTGCTAGAGCCATTGATATGTTCTCTCTTGGGAGATGTGTTTCACTCACAGTGGGATAAATAGTTTGTAGTTTGTCCTGCTAGGCTGCATGCGTTGCTAATGCAAGAGGAGAGCGAAGAGGAAGCCACAAGTGCTTGTTGTAGTCAGGGTCACTGCTAGCCCTAACCCTAGCTCATTCAAATTAAACACACTCTCGAAACTACAATAATAATATTTGTAGAATTTAAATGTATTTTAATATTTTCTCTGCTCCGCCCCAGCTGCAGAACACAACGTGTCTTATGCTGCCTACACACCTAACCGCACGGATCGCACTGTTGCTTCTATTTGGACGCTTGAAAGGCTTGTAATCAGACACTCGTATGTGTTCACCTCAGGCGGAGCCACTGCTGTGCGATTCTGTAGAAAACAAAAACCTGTGGGCAGTTGCTGCTAAGCATTGATATGAATGAAAACGGTTTCCTGATTCTTTGCTTGAGCTTTGGTGACAGTGGAATAGTTTAGCTAGCCTACATTTCTCTGACGCTTCACGCAAACCTTGCCTCTTTCCTCTCTCAGATATTATTTCAATACGTGTGGGTTTGAGTGTGTAGTACCTGTCTGTCCAACAATCATGTCACGATTAAATCCACTTTTAAACATGTTTGTAATCCAGTGCGTCCTTTATTTCGCTTTCATAAGTTTATTGAAGCGTATGATTCCTCTGATCTGAATGCCTGGGCTCGGGAAAGGCATTTCAAACCACAGCTGCTGATTGTCATGAATACTTCCTCTTTTCAGACAGTGTCTCCGTTTCACTTGTGTCTTTATGACACAAGTGAAGAGGTGGTTATGTTGGTCCAAATTCAGATGATCTGTAAATGATTCCTGAATATGTGTTTTACTCCTCCCGCAGCGTTCACGCCGCTCTGAACAGCTGGTGCGCGTTGCTGCTAATTCCCACCGATCTTCCGCACCTGCCGCCACACACACACATCACCCGCACATGTGCGCGCACTTACATTGACAATACACAGGAATCAACTGCCCCTGCAGTGTGAACTGTGTTTGGTGTGCACGCACCTTTACTCTCTGCACATTCCCCTCTTTCCTTTTCCACTCGCCGCTCTGAGCGCAGGCTAATGTTTTATCAGGATCTGAACTTAAGTTTGCAGTGAATTTATTACGTTTGTGTAAGTGTGAAGATTCCTCCGTGCGTTGTATTATTGGTCACATTTTAAGGTCATACCGCCTTTGCTCTGCCCAATCCCGTCAGATCTCTGAAGCTAAGCAGGAAGGGCCTGGTCAGTACTTGGATGGGAGACCGTTTGGTAACACCAGGAAGCCTGGGGTGAATGTAGTGAGTGAGTGAGTGGTTGGTGGTGGTCGGAGGGGCCGATGGCACAGACTGGTTGCCTCGCTTCTGTCAGTCTACCCCAGGGCAGCTGTGGCTACAACAGTAGCTTACCACCTTTGAGTCTGGAGTGAATGAATAGTGATTACAGTGTAGCGCTTTGAGAAACTTGGTCATACAGGCTTGTAAAGCGCATTAAAAGTGTAAGGCATCATTATTATTATTTCTGTACGTAGCTCTTCTTTCTCATCGTTCTCATTGAATACAAGCCGTCAGCTGCGTTAATAAAACAGCGACACAAATACTGTAAAATGCTGGGCGTCAACCCCTTATTCTGACAACCCTTCATTTAGACAGCCCTCCAAACCGAAACCCCGTCATTCCGACAACCCTCCATTGCGACGTCCCCCAAATTTGACACTTTTTGATACCCCAATTCCGACAGTAGTTAGGGTTATCTGCTCTTTGTGCTCTTGTGACACTTTTTGAAATCTTCTGTCTTGTGATGTGATGTGAGCGTAAATATAGGTCATTCTAGTAGGCCCACGTATTTCTTAATAATTATCTTTTGTTGGAATGGCAGGACGTTGCACAAAAGGTAAAGTGCCAGGGTGTCGAAATGGCAAAGTGTAACCACAATGCCGTTCAGTCACATTGGCCTTAATGCGATGCCCCTCAGAGGGACTGACTGAAACAAAACACCACTTCAGGTACAGTGTGCTTTAAACGCCCTGGTGAAAAGCTTATAGTGTAACACAGCTGCTGTAAACTTATATCCTGTGGCTTGAGTTAAAACAAAAATCTGCTAGAACTTGGTCAAACACTGGAACAGAATCATGCAAAAACTATCACAATACCAGCCCTGATATTTAGGGCTGAACGATTAATTGCATTTGCAATTTTATCGCGATATGACACAACGCGATTTCGTAATCGCAGGGCACGCGATTTTGGAAGTGAATGAAGCAGCGAGATAGGGCAGCAAAGTCCGCGCCGCCGCGTGCTTTTGTTTACGTCCCAGCCTAGTTAAGGTGCGCGGTAGATTGTGGATGTAAAGTGAAAATATCAGCGTTTATCATGCAGCCACCGCGAAGGACTATTGCTTTCTTCTCGGCTAGCATTGCGTTAGCCGCAGCGCTCATCACGCCATTCTCTCGCTGCTACTACACGCTCTGATGATCACAGAAACTACCTCACCTCCGGATTACGCCTCTGCCTCTTCCACAGAGATATAGGTGAGCCTGTGTTGCTTGTAAAGAGTGGTTTGTGGCTCAGTTTAGGAGGCTTATGTTTGGGAATGTTGTGGATAAAGAACTTATCTCAAAAGCATAATGACGGTTCATGACCGTAAAGTATCCGCGGAGGCGATGTGCCATATGCCTTTATTTACCTTTGCATCTACGCATATGCGCTCCGTAGGTAGTACAGACGCTAGATATAAACACTAAACTGCTGTATGGAAACTACGATCCGAGGCAGGACTCCGTGTCATGTCTTATTTTGCTGAGGAAATGCGCTGTTTACGCTGAAATGTCACTAAATGGCTGCGAGTCAAAGAGACGTGTCTGTGTTTGGCACCTCATGTCTCCTTGCGTCACTGTGCTTCTTTCTTCATATTGTCCAAAGTTACATCCCAAAACCAAAATGCTGCTCCTAATTCCAGTGTGTTTTGTCGTGTGCTCCATCTGGCCTCTCCGTGTCCATCAATAACGCGCATCTGAAGCAACTACGAGTTGCAGCTCAGACAGGGATTTGATTGGCCGAAATAATAAATAATCAATAGTTTATTTTGTATTAATTGGGAGTTTGATTTCCTAAATTTTTTCCAACTAGTTAAAGCAGGCGTTTGTTCTTACTTTTCCTGCACCTTAGTATGGGTGATGTTACTGACTGGATCAGTGAGTTTGATCTTTAAAAAAAAAATCTCTATATATAATGTATCTTTTATTTATAGACTGTACTGTTAAGTTCAGACAGTTTTTAAGAAGTGCAGTCCACATTTTCACACATTTTGAATAGTTCAAACAACAATTTTGTTGCAATTTTCACTTCAAATTAATCTAATATTGTTTGTTATGAAACAGACTGATTTATTGCTTGTGTTAGGTGAAAAATACATGAGAAGAGGACCTTGCAACAATAATCGCATATTTAATCGCAATCGCAATATTGAAGAAAAAAATCGCAATTAGATTATTTTCCAAAATCGTTCAGCCCTACTGATATTACTGTTCATTATCATCACACATGGCTAATCCAAACCTGCAGCACATCCACTGTCGCACATGTGGAAGTATGGAAGCGTTGGGCTTGGTTTGACAGTCAAATGTAGTCATCAAGAGGCCTGCTTTTGATCAGCGTTGGTCAATAGCAACATTCAAACTCTGAGTCACGCAGAAACAGCTGCTGCAGATTTGGACTCAAAAGAACACTGTTGTTTGAGCAGAATACATGTCCTCCCGCTGCGACGCTGAGAGCCAAGGGGACTAAAGAGGGCCAGATGCACACGTGCACGAGGAGCGCGCACGAGGAGGAAGAGGATGGTCCGCGTACACCTCCCACAGACCCCACATCAGTCTCTCCTCTGTGTGCACTTTCCCAGAGCACCGGGGGCGAGCGAAAAAGGCCAACTGTCCCCAGGCCCGGCCTCCGTATGCACATCCGAGTGAAAGCAGGCCTCTGCCAAAGTGTTACACTCTCCTGGAGTCCCGAGGAAAAGGAACACATGACTTCATAAAATGAGCAGCGATCTTGTTATGTCGCTCCAAACCTCAGGATCAGCCCTAAACGAGCTCCGATGGATTTACTCTCAATGATTCTCTTTCTTTTGGACTCCTGCTGTTTGCCCGCACATCTGCTGGAGTCATTCTGCCCTCACCTCTTGTTAAAAACACTGTTGTGGCAACGCCAGGCCACGCTGCACTCGTGTGATGTCACTTCAGGGAAGAACCTGCGAGAGAGGACATGGACATGGAGGAGGGCCAGAGCGCAGGGCCACACTGGACAAAACAGTCACGTCCAGGAAGCACACCGAGGAGAGTACTGTTTTTGAGCTTCAAATCGTGTTTTTCTGTCGTCAAATAGTATTTCGCTACATTCAGACAGTTTGGAGTAACCCAGTTCACTGTGGTCGTTTCTTTTTCCACAGTTGAAGTGCTCTAAATTGTGCTTTGTGGGTTACATTGCGCCGTTGGTAAACCTTAAAGGATCTGTATCATGCTATTTTAGCCATTCCAAAGTAAAGTATAGGCATTTATATGATATATTGTACCTCTATCACTATGGAGTACTCATTTTTGAGAGAAATATAAGTATTTTTGGGGGGTATTTTCCCTACCCGGAAGACAAGACGCTTCGATTCAGTTAACTCCGCCCCTCTCTCCGCTCATTCCACATTTACAGTATTATAAATATAAATATCGCTGCAAAAAGTGAAGTTACTTCACATAATGCAGTTACAGTATAAGGAGTTGACATGTGCAACACAGTTTCATAAATGGCTAACACACACGCTAACACACACGCTAACACACATGCTAACACGCGTTTTGATTGACTCACCGCTCAGTCTGGCCTCCCCATCGGGTTATGGGATCGTGTTGGTTATAAAAGTGATTCCCACTTTGATTCTGGCCGAGGTTCACCAAGCATCCATCAGGTTGGTTGATAAAGTCGCTGAATCCCAGAAAGAAATTCCAACTTCTGGCGAGTGCACTCTTCTTTAGGAAGGTTGAATAGTCCTGTTCCTCTCGTAGCCAAACGCGCATCCGTGACATTATCGTTCGGTAAGAAAAAAGAACAGGTGGTGTCCAGAGTAGGTTAGAAAGAGCTCAGTCTTCAAAACACTTCTGCTCAGATCCATGGCTCCTCCGGCCGTGGGTGCGTTTGTTTAGCCTCGTGGGACAGCACAGACGCATCGGAGAGTTCTTTTATTTTATTTATTTTTTTATTTCTCTCTTACAACAAAAACAATGAAAAAGCTGTTTTATAAATTAAAACCAGGCCGTAAGGCATTACATTACAGACGTAGAGCACTTCCGTTCCTTTGTGACGACACAACTGAACAGCTCAGTGGTTTACCAGGAGAGGGCGGAGCAGCTGCTCAGAGAGCAGGATTCAGGAGGATTACTTAGAACTGCGTGAATGAAGCCAAAAACCGCTCTGGGGTGTTTTTGATAAGGAAATAGCATAACAACATGACTAAAAGATCCAAAAAGTCGATTTTGCATGATATAGGACCTTTAAAACTGTCCTCCACATTTTAAAGCCTCAAAACTGAGGTTTGAGCTACAGAGCGTTTCAGAGCATTGTGTCCTGCACTGGTCAGCTCCACAACAGTCTTTTACCATCTTCTTGGAAGAGCTTAGCAGACTAATATAATCTGTCTTCTTCTCCTGTGAACGTACATTAGTCAGAACAATCGTAGGGATAGAGGCATGTGTGGCTTAGCTGTGAGTCTTGCCCAGATACCTCCTCATTTACCCCTTGTTCTGACACTTGTTTTGGATTATTGTGATGTTATATGTATGAATGCCTCCACTGACTCATTGGACACTGTGAATCATGGAGCATTTCATTCAGACATGAGGTTGCAGTGAGGTGGGGCTCATCTTTGTCACAGATTGAAACATTGCTATCTTTTATCTTATAAATGTATTGTTGGACTTGTCCCTCCATATCTGCAGCAGCAGTACCCAGAGTGCCATTGGACGCACTCTTGGGATGTACTACAGGAGTTTCAGTTGAAAGAACTTGTGTCACGTAATACTTTCAAATCTCGAAACAAAGTCTTTTCCCTGTAGATGTTTGATCTGAGTGTATTATCTTGATTTAATTATACAATGTTGTTTTTTTTTTTTTAAACAAATGTAACTTGTTTGTGAAATTGCTGCCTTGCCTCTAGGCCAGGACAAGCTCAATGAGTTTTATCCTGGTGAGTAAAAAATAAATAATAAAATAAAATGTGCAAACCTGCTTTGCAAACTTTGTAGCATGTGTCTGAGCTCAGCCAGATTGCACCTGTCACTGCTGAACATTCCCAAAGGAACGAGAAACAAAGCCAGCAGTTGAGTAGCTTTGGGAGTTTACAGAAAAACAGGGTTTCAAAAAGAGGAGCTCCAGACAACAAAAAGGAAAGAAGGTGGGTCTAACTGGCCTTAAGTCAGTGACTCGCTCTTATTACTGCCCTCTTTTGGCCACTGTTGCAAGTGAAACAGCTACAACACTAGCTTATGAAATGCATAATAAACTTAACGCTACATTTTTATGGAAACTGTAAAGAGTTTCTTTGTCAATACAACACAAAATAATAACAATGTTTTAGCTTTAAATGAGTGGAATTGTCAATATTAATGTCTCTAAAGCCTTCATTTATTTCTGTAGTATCCATTGTTTTGGCAGCTCTGGTCTGCAGTTACACAGGTCCTCATTGTCTCCTGTCTCTGAGTTTAACCCAGCTTTCCCCAGCGGCCCTGAACATATCGCAGACACAGACACACACATATGCGGACTGCCATAAGCCGGCCATAACCATCATAGTATCACATTGAAATTCATAAGCATGAGCCATCTGTGAGCTGCCAAGATACGAGCGTCAGCCGTACAGAGCTATGTATGTGACAGACGACAGTCCTGCAAAACCGAGCAGCAGAAGTGGAGCCTTGTCTTCTTCCCCGCACAAACGGAAGAAACAGTTATTATCATTTCTTTTTTCAGTAGTAGAGGACAACAACTGGACCACATGACTCTTGAGTACAGCAGCGCATAAACTACGGCTGTAACGATATGTCGATTTTGTGAAATATTTCCATATTTTGCGGCACCATGCAAGGCCATTATTGCCATTTTATCACGCCATGCATATTCATGATAACATGGTCAATAATACAGTCAGGACAGCAGAGGGCAGCACTATAACTTAACCCCTTGGACCAAACACTGTCACACACATAAATGACTCTATTGAAACCTTTTCTCTGGTTGCATCTAAAAAGTGTAAATAATCTTAGGAACCTCCTTCTCCTCATCGTGACAAGGAGCCTCCAAATGTGTCAGTGCAGTTAGGATATGGTTAGGAAAGGAGCTGTGATGCTGCCTTTAAAGTGCACATGACAGGTTATCAAGTGTTGGTAATTCTTCTTGATTTGGTGGGATAATACCTGTGTTAAGGAAAATATTTTACACCCATAAAATATCGGTTTGTGGAGAAAGTATGATTAAAAAGTCACATCTTTAGTTGAAATAACAGGAATCTGTCCTTAGCAACACCTTAGCGACAGTAGAATAGCGATAGTAGAATGATAGTAGAATGACATTTGAGACCTACACATTTCTTCTTCTGAAACACTGAAGAGGCACCAAGAGCCCCCACAGCTGCAGCACAGTGGAGGCGTCACAAGAGGAGCTACAGGAAACAAGGAAGGGACAAACAAGGAGGTATCCGCACAAGACTCAAAGCTAAGCCACACATGCCTTCTGTCCTGGCTAATGGATGTTCACTGGAGAATAAAACATATTAAAGAGTAACTAAACACCAAATCAAGTTTTTTTTTACTGATAAACTGTCTCAATGGGTGTCTCATAGTGTTGTCCACTGGTCCCTGACATTATTCTGACATTATAGCGCAAACATGTGTCAAATCCTAACTTTGGCCTGAAAACGAATGGGTTGCGCCCCCTTCAGGGTTAACTCTGCTACTAAATTAGAATTTCCTGATTGGCTGGAGACGTGTCCACGGCCTCCACAGAACGTCATAAGCCGCACCAGCTCCACACATCGTCATCAGGTGCTGCCCATTGTCCTGCCCCTGTACCTGTGGTTTATAACCAAGTCCCTCCCACGTAATCAGTCTGCTGTGATTGTGCCAATGCAAAGGCCCACAAACTCACCCCCCGCATGTCACCCCCAAACTTCAGAGACCGCCTCTTTCACTGCACTTTTTGACTTTGTTTGTGGGTGGGGAAAGGCTTTGGCACGCCCGTTTAGGTACTCTTTAAGTGCTAAGCTGGTGAGAGACTGTTGCGGAGGGAGGGAGCAGAGGGAGCTGTGCAGGGGAAGAGGAAGGAGGAGGAGGTGCTGACCAGTGCTGGACACCATGCTCTGAACAGGGACAAACCCAGGAGGCGCTGCTCCGTTTCAGAGGATCAGAGGAGACTGAAGGCAGACAGCCAGGTTTCCTCCAGGTGCTACGGTTTCCTCTACCTCCAAAAACATGCTGGTCAGGTTGACCCACAGTGGCAGTGGCTCAGGACTAACACCTGAACACTATTTTCGTTGTACGCTTGTACAATGACAAATAAAGCACTTACTTATTTATATTACATAAAATGCATTGGTAATTTGCTTCAATAAATGTAAGTTATTGTGTGTGTGGAGTCAGAAATTTTGATTTGTATAAATGCACTTCTAGTGGAGTTTTCTTCAGCTCAGGTGTAGCTTGTTGTTTATAGAATTATTTGCATTCATTTGAAAATGCGCCTTATTTAGTTTTTTTCAATATATAAATATATACAGTATATACATATGTATTACATATTATATTATTGTTAAGTTGGTTCCACGCTACAGCTAGCCCCTCATTCACTTGCGCAGCGTGTATGTAAACAAAAACAGCCACTATGCTGACTGGACACACATGCATCGGTATTTGGAGAAAAACAGGAGGACATTTTTGGTCTTTTTGTGCCCGCGGGACGATATTGCTTTTCTCTCCATACTCTACCAAGTTGGATATTTTAGCCGCGGTGTGGAGCAGTGAGCTATGCCTGAGAAGGAGCTGATGTTTTCAATAAACTTGGGCAATATTTATGGGATACTTTGCATTGGAGGCTTTTACACAATGGAAGACCCCCTCGAAAACGAGATGGCACATCTCAAGGGGCATTCCATCAATAAACTATAACTATAAAAAGAGCGATGTCTGTCTTTGGTGAGTAATGTAACTTTTTGTTTTTCTGAGAACAAGTGTGAAATGATTTGTTACAGTCTTGCTGTGTGACGTTGCATTCAATAAAAATATGAGCTAACTCTAATAGGGAATGTGAGCTGGGTTTAGACCGTCGTGAGACAGGTTAGTTTTACCCTACTGATGATGTGTTGTTGCAATAGTAACAATGTGGAAGTATAAACTAGGGTTTATACAGGCAAATTGAGTCAAGTTCTGCCCCACAGAAACCCTGATAAAGCAAATCATGCCACAGCAGCATCTCTAGGTTCTAATGTAGGAAATCTATGAACTTATGGCAGCTTTGCACACATTTATTTATACACACATTTATTTACACTACAACAACGAAACGTAAGCCCATATGGCTAATTTGCATAACCTCTGCTGCGAAAGAACAGACCTGCACTGGAAAAAGAATAATCATCAAGGAAGAAATGACATACATTTACTGAGCTCTAAATGTAAACAATGCGCTCGCTAGTGCTAACGTGGCTAGTGCTAACGTCCACAGCAGCTTATGGTCACACTGTGGTGGGTCAGCGGCTGCTAAAACATCATTATTGTGAGGAAAGACTTACCTTTGAGTGCTTCCATGTCCTTTAGGGCAGAGTCAGACTCCAATCAGTCAAACAGCTGTAATCTGAGCACTGAACTACGTCCTTTTGTTTTTCACATATTAATTAGCCATGTGCTGCAGTGCATCCCAACCTTTCAAAGCAATACAATCGAACTGGGAAGGCCTTTAGACGCCAATAGGACTGAAACAGCATGTGTCAGTTACAGTGATGGTTATAATACTGCATCCACTTAATATTGGCCAAGCACATATTTCGGAAGAGCAATATTGTCCTGATGTGCAGAAGGAGCAGCTGAAGTTTCCTGTTCCTCACTGCAGAGGAACCTCATGGTCGACCTCATGACGTAGGCCTCAAAGGTAAAAGAATAGGCGGAAGAAGGAGCTATTTCTGCCACTTTTTGGATATAACCCCTGTCTCCGCTCCTGTCCTTATGATCCGGGGTCATGACACACATTCCTTATTTCCTGTAACCTGTATTGGTCAAAGGGCTGCATCTTTCTGACCTGCATGTAGATGGAGTGCAGATCTCTGGAGAAGAATTGGCCAGTACTCTGCCCACGTGACCTCTCTGAGTGATTGTGTTTGGCCGTTTAGCGACGCTGTATTTGCATATAGCGGTCATTAGCCTGCAGACAATGGTTGTTTGTGGGTGCTGAGGTCTTCCACAGATGGGCTGACGTGTGTGTGTGTGTGTGTGTGTGTGTGTGTGCGTCAGTGCCCGGAGAGAGGAGGCTGTTCCGGGGACAGCTGGTATTGGATCCATGCCCTCACCCTCACAATGGTCCTGGGTACAGAGAGAGCAGGCCTCATCTGGAGCAGAGATTTATGGATCATCCTTCAAGGCGACTTGGCCCGGGTTCAGCATTCAAACGCACACCAGTAAACAGAACAGAAGGAAGGGCCGCCGATAGATTACCTCCGAAGGCTACATTTCTTAATCATGTCCCAGCCTGCGCGTAAATACCGACGCTCATATGGGTGGCATGGGCACTACTGAGGTCCCAGTGCTTGAGGTTTTTAAGGACAGACATTGCAAGAGAACCAGGAACAAAGGTAAATGTGGAGATATTAGGGTTGTCAAAAAAAATAAAATAAAATCCTCGATACTAAATCGATACTAAAAGTAGTATCAAGGCTAAATATTCATTTGAGCAGGTATCGATACTTCCACTCATTCCCTTTGCTTCATTTTTAGCATTCTCAGAGCAGCACCTCCTCCTGCTGCTCAGTGGAACGACGCACAGTCAGTGGCTTGTATCACAAAACCTTTTCTTGAGCTAAATGGCTTTACTTAAACCCTGAAGTAAAGCCATTGTCGAAATGTGAGATACAACTACTGCTGCCGGGACATGATGAAAGGAGCGGGTGTTTTGATGAAACTGTAGAGTTTGCGAGTGCCCTTAGCATTAGCTTAGCAGCCCATTCACTCCTAGCCTAGCCGGGGGGTACCGTGAAACATTTGTGCTTAGGGCACCAAAATGGCTTGCAGCAGCTCTGTTAATATATGGGGAAAAAGTTTGATTTCATGTAATTTTTGAAGAATTAAGCCTTTTTGTGTAAAAAGGACTAATTGCGATCAAGCTCACCAAAGACGGATACATAGATTGTGTAGATCTTAATGAGCCAGTTGTTGCAGAAATAAATCTATACAACTTAAAAGTTTGCCACGCTGAATAAATCAGGCTAGGAAATAGACATTGTACTGTAGATCCGGCTGAAAAGAGCGTCAACGTTTAGGTTACGTTCACGTTCGAGAATTTGACCCATTGTAACTCTGTGGGAGGTTTTGAAAGAAATCTCCAATAGGAATGAATTCAAACACGTACTGAATTATAGAAAAATAGTGAAGGGTGTGTGCTTAAAAAGGCTCTTGAGTATTCAAAAAAACTGTGGACAAACACAGGTGCTCTCAAGGAATAGGCCGAAACATACAGTGCCTTGTGAAAGTACTAATACACCTTGAACCTTTGCACATTTTGTCATGTTTACAACCCTAAACATAAAGATTTTATTTTGAATGTTTTACTGAAAGTTCACACACAAGTAACAGACAACTGTGAAGTGAAAGCAAAATGATACATGATTCTGTTATTTTTCAAAAAATAGAAAAGTGGGGCGTGCATAAGTATTCATACAGCATTTTTCGGAGTGCATTAAATTGCCTTTATAACATTATTAATGACTGCAGAATGTTCACACCTTGCCCTAACCATTAAATAGAGGCCACCTGTGTGTAATCTACTCTCAGTATAATTCCAGCTGTTCTGTGAGGGCCTCAGAGCTTTGGTCAGAGTGTATTGGTCACTAAACAACATCATGAAGGCCAAGGAGCACACCAGAGAGGTCAGGGATAAAGCTGTGGAGAAGTTTAAAACAGCGTTAAGTTATACAAAGATTTCCCAAGATTTGAACATCTCACAGAGCACTGTTCAATCCATCATTCAGAAATGGAAAGAGTATAGCACCACTGCGAATTTAGTAAGTAAAACAAATTCAAAATAAAATCTTTATGTTTATGGTTGTAAATGTGGCAGTATGGGGTCGCTAGTCCTGGGCTCACCTATAAAAGGCGCTGCTTTCCCATCCTTGCCCCTCTCTGACCTGTCACCCTTGACGTCACCCACCAGTCAGGAACCGGCCTAGCTGCGAGGAGCTCTTCACGATAGGCGCACTGCAGCTGCAAGAAGCGTGAAGCTGGCGGTTTGGCGAGAAGTGTGCGGGCATCGTGGCCTCGGCGTTGGACTCCTTGCGTGCGTGATGGGGCGTTGTGTACAAGACCTGTGGCGTGCCAGGTCCTGCGCCTACCCCCGGTTTTTGGTTCCATAGAGCCTCCCCTTTGGAAGCAACTCCAGCTCTTCTCCATTGCTTTAGCCTGGTCTTACCAGACCCTCGTACTCATTTCGTACAGAGGGTCTGAAACTTCACAATTGAGCTCCGTTTCCAGGTGGGAGGGATGAACTCCTTTGAAATGATTGGATCTGTTTTCAAACTACAACCTGCAAATCCGGTGCAAATGCGTAATGTCACCTACAACACCCACCTCCCCCGCTCGCTGAATGGTAGGTTGAAATTCAACTGATGTAACGCAGCCACTGAGATCAGACCCAGACGTACATGTAGGGAAATTATAATTGAACGGAGTTTACGGATGGCTAAGGCCAGGCTAGCATTGCTTGGAAGTGTCTTATTATTTTTGAACATTGTGATTGTTTACCTGCGTACTGTCTATGGAACTGTCTAAATATGTGCCTTGGACGGATGTCCAAAGTGAGCTATTTTTAACAAAAATACCCGAAACTAAAAAGAGAAATATTTATTAATAAATTAAGTAACATAAAGTAAATGGTCATGTCTCTGTCATAATTTAGCCTGTTAAAAACCTGTGTTGCCTGCTAGTAAGAAGTGGAGTAATGTTTACATGCATTCGAAGTTATAGCTGCTTACTAGCGCATTTCCATTCAGTTACATAAACATAATGTGCAAAAGTTCAAGGTGTATTAGTACTTTCGAGAGGCACTGTACAATAACATGCGATATTTCAGTTTCTTTTTCTTTTTAATACATTTGCAAACATTTCTAGATTTGTTTTTCACTTTGTCATCATGGGTGGGTATTGTGTGCAGATTGATGAGAAGAAGAAGAATTTGATCTATTTCGGAATAAGTGGAGAAAGTGAAGGACTGCGAATACTTTCCAGACACACTGTACAATCTGTTTCCGAGCACCTCATCAAGGCTCTTCAACCCACTAAACCTGGATTCTTCTCTCTGAACAGGTCCCTCTCACGGCGGGCCCCTGTCTCCATGATGGGGCCCCCACTATGACCTGCAGTTCATCTCCAGCCCATGCAACAGCCCTGTCAGCTCTGCCACTGTGCTGTCTGCAGGTATTATCCAGGCAGACCACCCCCTCCAAATATAAATCAGCACCCACACAGAAACATGTAGACAAACAGCGCCACCCCCTCCACACACACACACAAAGCTCCCATTAATCCCATTATGCAAATGAGGGTTATAAATCAGCGCGGGGGTTTGCTCTCGCCTCATTCCTCTGCAGCGGAGGTGGAGGTGGGGTCCCAGGGCAGAGAGCGCTGCGGGGAGGTTGACAGATTGGCATCCTGCGTGGTGGTGCACAGGGATAGTTGGCACCGGGAGCCCACCCCCCCCTCCCTAAGAGCACTCTGAGCGAGATGGGTGGGTTTGTAGGGGTCCGACAATGCTCCTCCTGAAGCTCCATCTTCACTGTGGGGCCCTGTCCAGCCAAAGTGGTACGATTTATTCCCAGGACACTTTTATAAACAAGACAGCGTCCAGAGTGCTGCACATGGGTGCGTTCAGTCAAGGCCAGCCAGGAACCCATTATTTTATATCCTCATAATGTTTGAAACGGAAGCAAACCAAACAGAAGCTATGTGTTGCCGAGAGGGTAGACCTGTAGCCTGGCAGTCAAAATCTTTTTTTGTCAATCTAATAGCAGACCACGTTGTCATGGCAGGAAGACAGAATGGCATGTTCTTAAAGGAACAGGCCACCGTTTTTCCATACTGAGATATGTTCTTACCTGAGCTTAGACGAGTTGATGCGTACCTGTCTGGTCTTTTACGCGTGCGCTCAGTCACGCAAAGACCGAACATGTTGTTAGCATTTAGCCTCTCCTCCTCTCCTCTATGGGGCCAGACGGGGTGAACTTAGAAGCGACCAAGCTCTTCCACGTTTTCCCTATTTAAATACGGTTACGTGAGTAGTTTCACGATCCAAGTATAGTCTTTACTGGATGTCGAAGTGCTCCTGAGATGTTATTACGCCTCACAATATAGTACCCCTTTTTACCCCGCTTAGAAAATCGACATGTTTAATTTTGTGTAACTATACTTGGATCCTTTGGATACTTTGGCCCCATAGAGGAGAGGAGTCGAGGCTAAATGCTAACAACATCTTTGGTCTTTTTGTGTGACTGAGCGCACGCACAAAGACCAGACAAGTACTGATCAACTCATCTAAGCTCAGGTAAGAACATATCTCAGTTTGGAAAATCGGTGGCCTGTTCCTTTAAGAAATAGAAAAAGGACAGCACTCCTAGTCAGAATAAAGTTTTAATAAAGTTTTTAAGTTTGAATTAAAACTTTATTCTGACTAGGAGTGCTGTCCTTTTTCTATTTCTACATTGTTCTTAGGAATTAGCACCCAGTCAGAGGGCATTTAGTGAGTTGAGCGCGTTTTATGCTTGCTGTTCCTTTAAGAAACACAGAGGCAGTTCCATCGTGCGTGGAGTCCTGCTCCGTGGCTTTACCTTCACCTCTCCCTCCTCTCTCTGTGCTTCGTGTATTTTATCCAAGTCCAAGCCTCTCAGCTACGACGTTAGCATGCATCATGTTGGCCTTAGTGGCAGGAAAAGGCGAAATGCAAAGAGAAACCACGCGGTGTTCCACATGTAGTTGTGCTTTAGAGAGAGCCCAGTTAATGTCACTACAACTTATACATTTACAACCAACAACGGTTAAACACATTTTACAGATAATATTCCAGGGTAAAAGACTAAAACAGGCTTCAAAATTCATTCAAGTGAAAGTTAAGTTCACAAATGAACACAGAAAGCAACACTTTAACATTATATCGATGTCTGTAAATTCCAACAATGATCTCCGGCTTCGATCCCGTGCGAATGCACCACATAAAAAGCAGACGTCGGGGGATAATTATTTTATTACATGGGCTCTCTAGATAATGCTTATCCCGTGCGAATAGGGTTTTTGTAAAGAATAGGAAAAGCGTGTTGTCTGGTTGGGCAGGCTAGACCCGACACGCTTCCCTTGTAGAACAAAGTAAACAGGATTTCTCAGGTAAATACTACTCCAGGTCTGTGAGCCATTCTAACGTATAGTCAAAAGTGAAAGTTCTTTCGCTTAAAACTCATCAAGCAGCGCTCTCATCTTTTAATTGAACCGCCTGATTAATATAGACGCTGCATTGTCTGTGTTTCATGTTTGGGGACCAATCGATCCGCGCTTGATTAAAGCGATCGTGCGTATGGAGATGTGTTTAAAGGCCATGACAGCCCCTTATCTACAGTACGTCGCTCTCTATGAGCTTCACGCCTATGAATTTAGAGAAGGATCAAAGATGTAGCGCACCAGAAGATGGGATTACGCCGCTGATGTCTGCAGTCTTATCACTCCTGCGTCTTTTTAATCCTGCCTCTGAATAAACGGGCATCGCACTCACCCCGGCGCCGTCTCCGTCACGACGGCGCTCAGGGCCTTCAAAAGCTGCGCACGAGGCACGATATGCAGAGGACACATTATGTTGTACAGTTGTTGTATAGTGATAAATAAAGCACCTTTACACCTTTTTAGAAGCACTGTAATAACAGGAATACTTTGTAGTTCAGAAGGGGAAGGGTTTTGTGGGCCTAAAATGATCAACTTATGATGGGAAATTTGGACCCCAGGCCGCCAACTGAATAGGCCGGGCACAGGCCAACCAGCCGGCCGTCTAGGACAGCAACACCATGCTGGACAGGGTGCCAAATTACATTGGATTGTTTTTTTTAACAACGCCGTTGACTTACACGTCAAACTTTGGAATGTTTACTTGACTCTTTATAAGCAAGCCCTTAGGATTCTAGATAGGAAATCACAACAGTATCATCACTGTCAAATATTAACCAAATATAAAATGCTCAGTTTTGAATGTATAGTTAAGTCACCCAATCTAAAGTTACTATTCAAGATTGTTAATAATGTGGCACCTCCACCACTAAAAAGGTTTGTCCAATTAACCTCTGATCAGATGGTCAGAACAACAAGGTCAACAGTCAATGGCCAATGTACCAAAACGAGAAACAGCATTAGGACAATCGGCATTTTCTTTTAAAACTATCTCAGAATGGAACAAACTTCCAACTGCACTAAAACTATGCAAAGACTTAAAACGATTCTGCCTGGGTGTGAAACAACATTTTCTGGGAACTCAAACATGTCAGCATTAAAGAAAAAAACAAACAACTACTACTACTACAGTTTATATCTGAGAAGGGTAGTGGGTGGGTATAGACTATAGAGGAACAAGTTTTCCCTTTGATAAAATGTACTTGTTTTATTTTTTATAAAATGTAAATACTGTCTGTAAATATTATGAACTGTATTGTTTTATGCTTTTTGTAGTGTTTTGTAATTGTATGTCTTGGGGACTGCAGATGGAAATTAGCTCTAAGAGCTAAAGTCTGGTACAAAGCATCTTTTCATATGCTGATTAATGCTCCTGTACATGTCCCTGTCAAATAAAAACATAAAAAATACAAAAAAACTTGAGAATATTACGTTTGTTTTGTGCGCTTTCAACTCATTCAGACTTTTTTCCCCCTGATGGTACCAACATTACTTTGCTTGTTTAAGGACATGTCAGACTAGTTCTAAGGTCATCTTGAGTCAAATGAGAAAGTAAAACTGCCAACGGGACAATGTTCTTATCCCATTGGCCTGAAACCTGAAACTAGGGCTGGACAACTAATTGAAAATTTATCAAAATTGCAATCTCTACTTTGGTCCATCTCAGTCATCATCACAGGACTTTAAATCATCAGGTTTACAGCCTTTTCTTTGGCAGAAACAGCTCCTAGTTTTGGAGTTTGGACGAGACAATGGAGGATTTTGGTGTTAAATGAAACTGGAGGAAAACATTTGTTTTTGCTTGAGCTGAAGTTTGTAGGTCTGTCCAAGTTCATGAATCAGCTACATAGAAATAATAAAATCGAAACAAAAATGCATTGAATCAAAGTCAAATGCCCAACTAAACCTTAACGAGTCAAAACAACATCATGCTCACTTTGAGACATTTAAAGTAATCTAGAAGTTCATTATTTGGAGTGTGGAAGGTCATATGAGGAAAAAGAAATAGCTTTTCCACATCTGCCAGGAACAAAATGTTCTATCAATATTGCTACAGATCACTGATCAGATATAAGTGGATTAAGGAGGTCTTCTTTCGATCGATTGCAAAAACAGTTTAGGTTTTTGTTTCCACCTTTTCCCCTCCAGGCCAGCCTTCCCAGTTCCCATTGCCTCTGAGCTGCTCTGGACAACACGTATCTGCTCTGCGGTCGTTGGCTCTGAGCGAGCGGAGGAAACAGCGCCAGCTCCAATGGCACCCACATGAGCGCTCGCAGCTCTATGCTTTCCATATGCACTCAGTGGCAGGCCATTACATCACGGAGGAGGCATTTCACCCGGGCCCATGAGGAAATGATACAAATCTGGGTGTTATTCCGCTACTTTTCACTTTCTACAATTTCTATGGCATCTAAGGAGCGTTTAGCCCTATTTAAACTGCGTCACTCTCCTCTGGGCCATTAGAGCGGTCCAGATGTTGTGGATTCTCACTTAACACAACCCGAAGAAGGCCAGAAATATGAATAAGAATAAATGGACACTTAAGTTAAATAAAGTCTAGCAGTGGGGCCTAAGTACCATCCAAAGCAGGCCTCAAATCACTTGCCTGAACCATTCTCTGAAGCAATTCTAAATGTTTGGCCCACTTACTACTTACAAATACCACTAGTACCAGGAAGCCTGGCGAATGGAGTGAGTGAGTCAGTGGTTGGTGGTGGTCGGAGGGGCCGATGGTGCAGACTGGTTGCCTCGCTTCCGTCAGTCCACCCCGTGGCTACAATAGTAGCTTACCATCACTAAGTATGGAGTGAATGAATAATGCAATGTAAAGTGTCTTTGAGTGTCCAGAAAAGTGCTATATAAAACTAATGCATTATTATTATTATTATTATTAATAAATAGCAGGTCAGCACGGTGTTCGATCCGCAGTGTGTGGGGTTTGCGGGCGCTCCCAGTGTCTGCGTAAGCTGTCTTTTCTCCTGCCAATAAAAACATGTTCAATAGGTAGGTTGGGGCCAGGACTACCCTGGAAATGACATTTGGAAACATGTCCGTGGCTGGGGTCAGCTCAGGGGGTTTTGCATTAGTTATTAGTAACACAAAAGTACTCCAGTGCAGTTTTTCCCAACCAGGAACAAATCATCGGGGGTGCTGTGGAAAGTGTGTAATGGTGATGGTGCGGGCCAGGGCTTTGTTTTAGTCTGCCACACGTAAGCCATTCTTGAACCCGCCCTGCAAAGCATGCAAAATACAAATGACACAAACAATTTCAATAAAATACATACAAATGTCAGTCAGCGGTCTGCAGTCTCCACTTGCAGTGCCCCCTTGTGGTGAGTCTGACATTTCTCCAGCAAGACCTGGAGCTCATCAGCGGGCCAGGTCATCTCGTGATCGGAAGGTCGTGGGTTCGAATCCCAGCTCCCGCAAATGCACACCGTCGTTGTGTCCTTGGGCAAGACACCTCACCCTACTTGCCTCCATTGTCTGCGTACATTGGTGTATGAATGAGAGAGTGAATGGGTGAGTGGTTCCATACTGTAAAGCGCTTTGGGCCTGATAGAGGTAGAAAAGCGCTATGTAAGTTTAGTCCATTTTTACATTTTAAAACTAATTTCACAAATGAATACAGAAGTATCAGTTCTTTCTTGAATGTTACAATGTTGCCACCTGATGAGGTTTTGGACAAGCACTCTTTGCAAAGGGAGATCCATCCATCCATCCATCCACCCATCCATCCACCCATTTATCCATCCATCCATCCATCCCTCCATCCATCCATCCACCCATCCATCCACCCATCCACCCACCCATCCATTCACCCATCCATCCATCCATCCATCCACCCATCCATCCATCCATCCATCCATCCATCCACCCATCCACCCATCCATCCATCCATCCATCCATCCACCCATCCATCCATCCACCCATCCATCCATCCATCCATCCATCCACCCATCCATCCATCCATCCACCCATCCATCCATCCATCCATCCACCCATCCATCCATCCATCCATCCATCCATCCACCCATCCACCCATCCACCCATCCATCCATCCACCCATCCATCCATCCATCCATCCATCCATCCATTTTCTTCCACTTGTCCGTTGCCGGGTCGTGGGGCAGCTGTTGGAGCTGCACAGCCCCTATGGCTCCTCCTGCAGGTGGTGGGTCCACAGAAGGACGGCCTCATGGTTCTAACCGGGCCTGTTGGTCTCTCATAAGGGGCTTCTGAACCGCTCTTTGTCTGACCCGTCACCTAGGACCTGTTTGCCCTGGGAGACCCTACCAGGGGCACCAAGCCCCCGACAACAGAGCTCCAGGATCATTCAGGCTCAAACCCCTCCACCACGTTAAGGCGGCGGCTCCAGGAGGGGCAAAGGGAAATCACACCTTTTAAAGTGGAATGATGCAAAATAATGCTTTTCAACTTGGATAGACCAAAGCAGCGATTAGAAAGATTTGTTGACATACATATTTTGGCTCAGCCCTCGGCTGTAGACATGGATATACGGATTATAGTTTGTACAGATGGGTAGGTTAGAGTTAGGGATGTCTTCCCCTGGAGCCTGCACACTGGTGGTGGTATGGCAGACCGGTGAAGGATGTAGCAGAAGAGGCGGTGAAGGGGCGGGGATGGGTTGCAGCACGGCTGGGAAGCTGACGAGCCATGAACGTTGGCACTGGAGCTTAAATGCAGGACTGTGGGCGATGATTGGCTGCGACGAAGGTGTCGCTCTGCACTGATTGGCTGAAGTGGAGGTGTGGCTCTTGCAGACAAGACCCTTAGCTGGAGGTAGGTGATGCTGAAAATAGATTTCCTGGTTGAATTTACGCCTAGGGTTCATAAACTAGGTGCTATTGTTAACCATGTATAAACCCCAAAAAACCCACTGAACTTAAAAGCATTACTAAAGTATAACGTTTCCTGTTTCTATACCTAGTAAACGATACCAGCGCAAAGTTGTCCAAAAGTACTTGTAAAAGCTTGAGTAAAGCATACAGTAATCACACCTCAGCCTCGCTCATCTGTCAGTCAGCAGGGCATAGAAACCCGCACCACCTGTGAGGCCCTTGGAGCCCGAAGCCTTCAGATCGGGACTCTGTATTGTCCAGTGCAGTTCGTCTCACTGCTGGAGTCCTCCTCCTCAGCAGACCACCAAAAGAGGCCTCTAAGCATGGATAGTGCCAGGCCAGAGCTTCTTCCTCGGGACGGCAGTCTCAAACCAGGCGATGCACCACCAACAGTGCAGGCATTTCAAAACAGAGCTGGCTCCGTGTTTAGAAAGACCGTTTTTCAAATGACACCTATTTTGTCTTCGTGTAGATATAGCCTAACTCACGGTGGGATAATCAAAGTGTAGTTTGTCCTGTGAGAACACACCACACCTCAGTCGATCTCTCTTTAAAAAAAAATAATGAACAGCTTAGGGGTAGGCAAGTTTATTTGGTGGACGCCCAATTTTTTTATTGTCAAAAGATCAAGGGCCAGACCCCCAATTAATAATTCCGGTGTTACGTCACATATCAATGCGTTATGAATTGATTTGAGAGGATTAATTAAGCTGAATGATTGTCAAATTGTGATGAAATGCCATTTGATTACCATGATAACCTAGCCTGGTAAACCACACCCACCTCTTTTCTGCGTGAAAGAAGGTGGGTCTGGACATACACCGTAAACAAGTGACTGATTGGCAGCTAAGGCCGAACCAATCACAACTGTCACAGAGAATTGACAAGGTTACGTCACTCGCTGCGCCGCTATGTTGTTAGTTCAATCAACAGTGACACGGGCAGAAGTTATTAGCCAAAACTAATCATGGATGAAGGAGTCGAGGATTTTGCCTCCGCGTTCTCGTCAGTTTATATTCAGTTCATATTTTGTGAGTTGGACTTAGGGCTGGGCGATATGACGATATTAGACCGTCTTACGATCCCCAGAGCAGACGGTCTGTCATTTTTGTGGGATCGTTTTATCACGGTTTTATGCACTTCAGCACAGTTTACTCTTTTCACCGTCAGTGAAGGAATCCCAAGCCGCAAACTTTCTGCTACGCAATGTCAGACGCTGATGCGAGTGTTTAGCAGCGAGATGCTCCTCTCTGGGGCGTATATACAACCAGGCTCCTCAATCCAGAGCTTTAAAATAAACCCAGCGTTCTGTCTCTATTTCAGCGCTCATCTCAGGGTCTTTCCCCGCTAACGCCGCTGCTCTGCGTACGTAGATCGCAGCGTGTGTTTATTTACCTGGCGGCACACGTGTGAAGAAGCGAGTGTGTCCTTCGTCCTTACAGTTCTGTCAGGCGCCGCATCCTTCTCATTTGTTTAATTTAAATCCTGGAATGCGTTCATAAATGCGCAGTTTATCCATGTCTTTGAAAATATAAAAGTTCCTCAAAAACACCGTCACGCTGAGTTCATTGTTGTCAAGTCGCCTAACAGTGACAAACTTTTTCCTGTTTGAGTTTTACACAATAAAAGTCACTGCATGTTATTGGTTCACGAAGACTCTTATTGTGAAAGGGTGCGACAGCGACAGCCTGTTACATTTACAGCAGCTTGATGTCATGAGAGAGACGTCTCAGAAAAGCTGCCAAACAGTAACAAGCATTTACCAAACTTACTCTACTTACTTCAAGCTCATTTTATTATCTGGATTTTTTTTGGTGTTTTTCCATTTATAAAGTGAGTTTGCTTTAGGTCCAAGTCTATGATTGCTGTGTTGATTATCACAAAGTTGAATACATTAGTATAGTATTTTTCATCTTCAGTGTGTAATTTAAGTTATTTTTGTCATTATAAAAAAATCGTGATAAAATCGAAATCGTAAGTTTATAATTCAAAAATCGTGATATTCTATTTTTGCCATATCGCCCACCCCTAGTTGGACTACAGCTGTCGTCACGTCCGCTAATTTCTGATTGGAGTAACGACTCTTCACGAAATGGCCAGGTTTGTACGGGGACCTGTAGACCTATCTTTTTGACACATCAGGTCATTCTGTCAAGGCTAAGGTCTGCAATGTGACTTGGGCAGCTCCACCGGCTGCCCCCATGACCCGGCAACGGACAAGTGGAAGAAAATTCATGGACGATTTAGCTAATACGTGTCATGAAAATCAAACGTTTGATTAACAATTTACTTTGTGTTTAAAGCAATATAAATGGTAGAATTTGTAGCCTGATGTGTCCGGAACATTCACGTTAAACGTTAAAACAGAATCCACACAAATGATTTAGATCTGCATATATCGATTCTAGTCAGTAACTTACTCAGCACAAGATCGATCACAGTAAATCATCCAACCTAACAACAGCTTTTAGGCTTGATTTAATAACTTTATTTGATTTATTGTACTCAATATGTCATTCACAGGCAAAAGCATTATCCAATATACCGCTGGGAACTCGGAAATTCCCTAGATGATTGTTAGGGCTTTATAATGTAAAGTACTGGAGATATAGTTCACATGAAAGGATTTAGACGCTGTTAGCCCCTGAACAATATTTTCTACTTCCCTACAAAATGGCATAATTTGGAACATTTAATCTGGCATTTGGAGGTACAATGAAGATTGAAGCTTATATTATGTGTATATATGCAGTTATGTCACTAATGAGAGAACAGAGTGCGGCCCCTGCACGGACCCCACACGATCGGCCCCCGCGTCGAGGGCCCTTCCACGCGGCCTTTGTGCTGCTGTCTCGTGGCACAGCTGGAGGCCAGACGACACTTCAACGGCGATACCATTAATTCCAAAAAGCTTTCTCAGCCTCTCTCAGCGGCTGCCACTGAACGGCCGTGCGACAATCGACGTGTGTGAATGAGCAAAGGCCTCGGAGCTGCTTTGTGCCGGAGTGAGTTATTGGACCGTCACAGGAAAAAAGGTTGCTTTATAAAATGGTGAACTCGGCAAATTAACTGAATGCTCCAAATGGAATTGTTATGTTCAGAGCTTTCCCCCAGCTCCGCAGACGGGGGCAGCCCACCGGTGAGGCTTTTCCTGTCATTCCTTGACACTTTGTCCTCTCTTTTATGCTGCTGGTGCATTTAGCAGATTAGAACCTGGGCCACTGCCCGCAAGGGTGGACACAGCATTGACCAGATGCCGGTCAGAGGCACAGTTTGCCATTAGGCAAGGCAGGCATCTGCCTGGGGCCCCCAATAGTCAAGGGCCCCCACAAACTAGTCCATTATTTGTAAGCTTGCATCAAATGCTTGATATGCACAGTCTTCCTAATGACTTTGGTGCTGCAGTTACACCATCCCTCCACCAACACACTCCGGCACTGTTGCTCCCCATGCTGCTGCATGCTTTAGTGGCTGATGGTTCCCTAATATTAACTTATAATGAGCAGTGGACAGACTTTTTACTCATGGCTCCAGCAGATTATATTTTATAATAGTGAAACCAGTTTATTGTGACACTCATTATGACCTAAAGAACCTTCTGTTCTGAGGGAAACTTATGCAGAGAACTGCATTATGGGAGTAGTCAGGTGACCAGCTCCTGCCCAAATGACGTCCTCGCTCTCCCAGTGCGCAGTACAGAGGGCGGCCACCAGAGGGCCACCTACTGACATTCTTGCTTGGGGGCCCTTGATTCCCTTGCTACGCCACTGGTCGCGGTGGAGAGCTCGTGCTGTGCTCGAAAGTAAGTAAGGTAAGTAAGTCAAGTTATTTACTAAAGCGCTTTTCACAGTCACAAAGTGCTGAACAAGAGAATAGGTAAATACAAACAATATAAAAATGTATATAAATGTATAAAATTAAGGTGACACTAATGAAAAAGAAAGAGCTCTCACCTCAGCTGCGAGACCTTGATTCTTCATCGAAGATGAAGAATCAAGGTCTATCATCGACTGGAAGAGTCTACGTGTTCTGCTTCGGTTTGAAATGGTTGTTGAGGTGGTGGTGAAGATGAAGGCAGGCTGCAGTGCATCTCATTAAATTGTGCTTGAAAATTGTAATAAATTGTTACAGCAAATCCTTAAAGTTGTATTATTATTTTCATATTTGCCCATTATTATATAATTATTATATTTATCATTATTAAGTTTATTTTATTTGTTTAAGGAAAAAATTGGAACAAGGCTTTACCTTTCTTCCAAGACCATTGAATCAACTCCATCTATGCCGTTGGCAAAATGTTAGGATAACTTGCTCTTCCACGCAGTTGCTGTGATGGCCCACCACCACTTTGTTTCACTGATGCGTTGTTCATGGCTACCTTCTCCGTTCTTCTACGCACATCTTACTATCTTGGTTTTATTTCCTCTGTTGTTCTAGGAACGATGGCGACAGCATTTATGGTGATCGCGTTACGTCTGGACACAGTGAGCTTACGTTGATTCAGCAGCTCGTGAAAGCGCTTGTTTGCCTCCACCAACACCTTCAACTCCTCCGGGTCAAACTTTCATTTTAGTTTGTGGCAGGTCCCTTCCACGCTGTTCATGGTGAAAGACATGGGAATCTAATGTGGCATTACCAATTTTATTGTTAAATATAGGCTAGTAGAGTTTATTAATTAATATTCATTATTATTATTACATAGCATCGGAACATCAGCAGATGGCGCTCAACCCCTTAAAATCGTATAAAAGCCTCTCCCTTTCATTCATTCGTCCTCTGCTATTCTACTTCCACCTTGGGTCTGCTGGGCTTGGAGCTCCCAGGGTGTGTTTACGTCTCCTGTCATGTCATGGATGGTTGAGGGCTTCATAGCGCACCATTCCATGGCGTCCAAGGCTCTGCTCGGTGATGGCAGTCCGGGGTCTGCTGGGGTCCTCGTGTGAGCACTATCGAAGCACAGGGCTGGCTGAGTAGCTCGTGCGGACGTGTGACAGTCAAATATGATAAAATAAATGTCATATAATTTTGGAACATTTTCTGTCCTCTCTCAATGAATAAACGATCCTTTTTAGAGGTCCGGAGCCTTCTCTCACTGGTCACTTGAAAGGCTTGCAGTCAGACGCTCGCTGCGCGATCCTGAAAAAAAACAAAAAACGATTGCTATTGCTGAGCTCTAATTTGTGAATGAACTTTGTTCCCCGACTTTGCTTGTGCTTTGGTGACTGTGGGGTAGTTTTACAAGCCTGCCTTTCAGATGATACACTTGACAATTCACGCAAACCTCACGGATATTATTTCAATAGGTTTTGTGTGGTTTAGAGTGTATTTTTTTCTTCAATTCATGCAGTTCTTATATTTGAAGAGTCTAGTGGTGCTAGGCTAGGGCAAGGCTAAAGCATTTCTATGGTATCAGTTAGCCTGCATTAAAAACAGTCTGATCCACTCCACAGTGCACCTGAGGTAAATCACTTATAACACCAGACTAATGATATACATGTCTGTGTTAATAGAATAATGTTTGAAATATAACTGTCCTTGTATCACATGAATTACTGCACTTTGAGGGACTATTTTCTCGCAGATCACTCCGCCGCTGCGTTAGCTTACAGCCACGAAGCTGATGCTGCTCAAATATAAGTTATTTTAAATGCAAAATGGTTAAAATTATTCTATTAACACAGACATTTATATGGTTAGTCTGGTGTTATAAGTGATTTACCTCAGGTGCACTGTGGAGTGGGTCAGACTGTTTTTAATGCAGGCTAACTGATACCATAGAAATGCTTTAGCCTTGCCCTAGCCTAGCGCCACTAGACTCTTCAAATATAAGAACTGCATGAATTGAAGAAAAAAATATCTCCAGACATCAACGACACTCTAGGAAATGAGGCCCTATGTCAAAAATCCTGAAATATCCCTTTAAGAGATTTTTACAGCCTCATGTCATGATAAAGTCCCCTTTAAAACATGTTTGTAATCCATTGTGATCTTTATTGTGTTTTTATAAGTTTATTGAAGCGTATAATTCCTCTGATACGAATGCCTGGGCTGATCGTCATAAAGCTTTTCCTCCTCTTCAGACGGTGTTTCCGTTTCACTTGTGTCTTTATGATGCAGTAGAGGTGGTTATGTTGCTCCAAATTCAGACAGATGATCTGTGTCCTTTTTGTCCCCCAATGTTGGACTCCTGGACTCTTAATCCTAATGCCGCCCCTGCCGTGACGCTAAATCATCGCCCGCGCATGTCACGTTGACAATACACAGTAATCACCCACACCTGCCCCACGATCCGTATTTGGTCTGAAAGCACCTTTAGTTGATCACGCGCAACACATCCACTCACATGATATCTGTATGTCTTTGTAAATCAGGCCCTCAGTGCTTTATTTGGTGTTGTACAGTTGTACAACACAATTGGGTTCAGGTTTAGGGTTAGTCAGCTCCTCCACTTCCTCCTTCCTCTTCCTCCTGCGCAGCTCCCTCTGCTCCACAACAATCTTTCACCATCTTCTGGGAAGATTGTAGTAGACCAATATAATCTGTCAGAACAATAGTAGGGATAGAAAGCTTTTGTGCCTTAGCTGCAAGTCTTGCCCGGATACCTCCTCATCCTAAACTATTCCATTAGAGATGCCTTAACGTTTTACTGTACAGGAGGTGTTTATGTTAAATGAAAAGAATTGATGAAGACAAACACAAACAAAACCCAGATATGCAAGTGCAGCTTATTAGACTATGGCAGTTGTGTATATGACAGACTGAGGGACAAGTGGAGCGTAAAACTCATAAAGTGCAATTGTCAGTGTTCTGATGTGAGTAATGTGTTGAAGTGAATGAGAAGAACTTTAACAGCTGTTTGCATCCAGTACGTGACAATCTAATGAGAAAAGAGAAATGTGGTCCCTCTTTTTGTTTGCTTTTCCCTGTTTTTGCCAATGAAGTAGCTTGTAAATGAGCCACTCCACTTTGAAAGAGCCCTCTGAGTTTCCTGGCGCCTGTAATGGATTCTACTCTAATGCTTCCCTCTGCTGGAAGATTTGCCCCGAGTAAGGAAAAGTCTGTCCCATCTTAAGACTGCTGCCGCAGTGGAAGGACGTATGGACACAAACATGTACAAACACATGTGTAGTGGGACCAGAACCCTTCTGACATAGCATGGTCTCAACTTTGGTTGAGTTAGTGTTTTGTTTTGTTGGATTTAGATATTTTAGGCTTTACGAAAGTTATTTTTATGAAGTTTTTTCCCATTTGCCTTTGGATCTGACAGGAAATCACTCCAACGTCACCAGTGATGCCGTTAATGCGATACTCTATTTTGGCTACTGTCTACTACAATACTATTTCTAAACCAGTAATCAGATTAAAGTTACTTAATCAAAGTCATTGTGCATTACTATCAGACTCTTTCTATACGCTCATAACAGGCTGTGCGCTGGGCATCGAGTCTCTGAGGGGAGCCACATACAGGTGCTCGTCATATAATTAAAATATCATGAAAAAGTGCATTCACTTCTGTTATTCAACTTAAACAGTGAAACTAATATATGACAGAATCATTTTATGCAAAGTGAGATATGTATAGCCTTTATGTGTTATCACTTTGATTGTTATGGCTCAGCTTGTAAAAAACCCAAATTAAAAATCTCATAAAATTAGACATATTGACATATTTCACTTTGCATGTATTGAGTCTATATTAGTTTCACATTTTAAGTTGAATTACAGAAATGAATGAATGTCATGATATTCTAATTATGGGGGTGTTTTCACAGGCAGGCCCTACCCTGCCCAGTGCCTGGTCCTGTTAGACGAGCGTCCCCACTGCCCAGGCCGGAGCCAAACGGGGCTGACCCGTTCCACATTCTCCATGTTCGCCCCGTTCCACTCTGCCCCGACCTCAGCAGCAAATGCATTTCTATTTTAAAGCCACACCATGTAGAATTTTATCCAGTTAATACAATTGAAATACAAGCTTTTTTTTGTTGTTGGATATTTTCACAATTGAAAAATACCTCATAAATGCACAAACAAACATGTGTCTTTGCTGTGAGTGGCTCACCTCTCCAAAGACATGACTGTAACTTTACCAGGAGTGGGTACGTCTGGGGTCGGCCCGTCATTCCGACACCCCTCCATTGCGACACACCGCCAATCCGACAATTTTTGACACCGCAATTCCGACAATTTGTCCTTAAGGTTAGGGCTAAGGTAAGGTTAGGGTTAGTTTGTAAACTCCACTATCCTTAAAGGGATATTTCAGGATTTTTGACATAGGGCCTCATTTCCTAGTCATCCAGAGTGTTGTTGATGTTTTTTATTTATTGGTTTATTTGGTCGGGACAGTGCATGTAATGAACACACATGGGTCTCATGCATGTAAACACGCCACACCGGATTGTAGCCTTGGGCTAATTTCCATCCGTCGTCCCCCATTCACACTCTCAAACACACTCTCATTCATCCTGGCCTGTTGAATGTTTTTTAGTTTTTTATATGTCTGGAGATATTTTTTTCTTAAATTCACGCAGTTCTTATATTTGAAGAGTCTAGTGGGGCTAGGCTAGAGCAAGGCTAAAGCATTTCTATGGTATCAGTTAGCCTGCATTAAAAACAGTCTGACCCGCTCCACAGTGCACCTGAGGTAAATCACTTATAACACCAGACTAACCATATAAATGTCTGTGTTAATAGAATCATTTTAACCATTTTGCATTTAAAATAACTTATATTTGAGCAGCATCAGCTTCGTAGCTGTAAGCTAACGCAGCGGTGGAGTGATCTGCGAGAAAATAGTCCCTCAAAATGCGGTAATTCATGTGATACAAGGTCAGTTATATTTTAAACATTATTCTATTAACACAGACATTTATCCCTTTAAGGTTAGGGCTAAGGTAAGGCTAGGGTTAGTTTGTAAGCTCCACTCTCCTTAAGGTTAGGGCAAATACGGTTACGGTTCGTAAACTAACAAACTAACATGTGTCGGAATGGTGGGACGTTGCACAAAAGATAAAAGTGTCACCAGACACCAGACAAAGGGGGAAAAACATTTCAGAGTGCTGGGACGTTTGATAAAAAATGGAAACACCCCCACTCTGACAATTAGACCTCAATGTCGGAGTGGGGGGGTGTCGAAATGGCGGGGTGTAACCGGTACATCGCCAGCTCGTCTCCATGGAGATGTGACTTAAGTCAGCAGAATTTGAGATTTAAACAGGTTTTGTCCTCATCCAAATCTCTGTGTCATTAGGAGCAAGTTTTGTACTGATGGCAACAGTATAGTCCAATATACAGTCCACAATGTGGTATATTAACGGCGTTGTTGGTAGTAAAAAGTAACCGAGTTGTGAGTTTTGTTTTGTGGCCCCACTCTCTCGCACTGTGCTTTATGTAAATCACAGTTGTCACATTCTGCGCCACCAGCTTTTGAAACGTCTGAAGACCTGATGAATCTTATTGACATGCACGGCGTCATCTCGACACGACTGCAACATGTACAAGCAGAATGGCTGAGGACCCGCGCGTGCCTCGTGAGCGGGTGTGAAGCCGACTAATCCCGCTGCGTGGGATTCCTCGGGGCGGGGCGGCTCGGCGACTAGACGGAATCACAGGCCGCTCCTTTTCGCTCCTTCAGATGGATTCACTGATGCTGTGGGTTTTAATAAATCATACATCTGGCCATGAATTAATGATCTGGTGTGGAAGCCCGGAGGCGGGGGCAGAGAGAGAGAGCCTTCATGTGGGTCGAAGCGTTCCCCGGGATGAGTGCACGGCAATGGGGAGTTCAGGTGTTTGTGCACGGGGAGCACCATCAGCTGTCACGCTGTCATGTTCTGATCAAAGTGCGGTGTGCGAGCGAGAACATGAGCCCAGGAGGAACATGAGGGGGAGTCACAAGAGAGGACAGTGCACAAGACAAGCGACATCGTGTCCCACAAAAAAACATCTGTAGATACAGATTACAAAGATTTGTTTCCCCCTGTAAAGATTTGGGATTTCTTATTTTGTTTTTGAACAAGCTAATTATCAGTGAAAAAAATCTGTAAAAAGGCAAACTCTGCCTTGTTTTTGGTGCTTCAAAGCTTAAAAAAAATATTGGAAATATTGGTGTCTGTCTCTGTCATTGCTTATTAATCCTGCTAAAGTGGAGATGGTTCAAGAGTGTCATAAAATAACAGGCTTTAAAGTGAAGCTGAAAGTGGCAAACTTTTAGTGATTTGTAGAAGTATTAAAGTGCGCGGGGCCAACTCCACTCAGCACAACGTGACCAAACTATCAGCACCTGCGCCTAAACTAAATTATAAAAATAAAACTAAATATTGGTGTAGTTTAGTGCTGCGCACATATACTCATGTTAAATAGTATCCGTTCAGAGGCAGAGTATTAAAAATGTGACCCGTCGTTGTTGTAGCCTGTTGCCTGTAGTCAGAGCTTCTGCTAAGAGCATGCAACTTACCCGGTGGTGTCCTTATCCACATTGTAATATGGTAACATTCAGAAACTACTGTAATTACATGGATTTGCAGTGTGATGGTCCAATCAGCAGCAAATGCTGCTCCAAAAGAGCGTCCTCTCCCTGAACGATTCAAGCCGGAGTGATATCAGTGCTAATATCACTCTGGCTATTGTCACGTTAGTCGGACACATCCCGACTCTGAGAAGAGCGAGGCTGTCTCAGATCACGCACAGTCTCTCTAAAAGCATGAGTCTCGCATTTGTTGCAAAGAGTAAAACCATTTTAAAAGTTAGTGAACGCATTTCTGCTTCTCCCACACATCACAGACAGACCCCTCATTATCAGAGCAAAGAAGAGACTGCTCCTCAAACAGTTTAGGATTTAAATGGATGATAAATGTATATGTGGGACAACATACTCAGCCCTTTCTGTCAAATATGAAGCATTTCTTCAGATCAAAAGTAGATCTCTGTGCTGAGAGAAGAGGAGGGAGGAGGTGTCAGGGCGACTGATCAAAACAGGATTCAGATCCAATCATCTGTCAGTCCGCCGTCAGCGCACGTGTCGACTGAATCTCCAGGTTTCACTGATCAGGCAACGGAATCCAGGAAACACAGATCGGGGCGTTTCAGCAGAAGAAGAAACAACCAACATGAACAGGACTACTGAAAACTCGGAGTGAAGCAAACATACAGCCAGGTCCATAAACATTGGGACATCGACTCATTTCTTTTTTTTTTGGCCCTATAAACTGCCACAATGGATTTGAAAAAAAAAAAAAAGTAGTTAAACTGCAGACTTTCAGCTTAATTGTGAGGCTATTTACATCCAAATCAGATGAACGGTGTAGGAATTACGAGCGTTTTTATGTGAGCCTCTCACTTTTCAAGGGACCAAAAGTACTGGGACAAAGCAACAATTATGAATATTTTTATTTTTAATATTTCGTTTCAAATCCTTTGCAGTCAATTACAGCCTGAAGTCTAGAAGGCACGCTGGTTTCATCCCTGGTGATGTTCTGCCAGGCCTCTACTTTAAATGTTTTCAGTTCCTGCTTGTTCTTGGGATATTTTCCCTTCAGTTTTGTCTTCAGCAAGTGAAATGCTGCTCAGTTGCTGGGTTTCAGGTTCTAGAATGTGATGATGTCACAGGACCCAGTGGGGGGCAGGAGCCAGTTTTTCCTATTAACTGCATCACACTTTCACGAGTCGTATCTAAAAAGAAAATGTATGAATTACAAAAATGATCATTAATATCAATCATTTGGTCCATGATCTCTGTGTACAAGACCAAACATTTCCTCAAAAACAAAAATGTTTTTTTTTCTATATAATATTATAGGCCTTTAGAACTCTGTAATGTCACCTGAAACCCAGCAATTGGAGGTGATTGACATTTCACTTCTTTGCCTTAAAAAGCTCTTTGGTGGCTTTGGCAGTAGCTTTGAGTCGTCTGCACTGTGAAGCGGCGTCCAAGCATTTGGCTGAATATGAGCTCATAATATTGCCCCAAACGCTTCAGAATTCATCCTGCTGCTTTTGTCAACAGTCACATCATCAATAAATACAAGGGAACCAGTTCCATTGGCCCATACAAGCCCATGCCATGATGCTGCACCACCATGTTTCACTGATGAGGTGGAATGTTTCCTTTATTTCTCCATACTTTTCTCTTCCCATCACTCTGGTACAAGTTGATCTTTGTCTCATCTGTCTCATGTTTTTTGGCTCCTGTTTTTGAGGCTCACCAGTGGTTTACACCTTGTGGTTAATCGTCTGTATTCTCTTTGGTGAAGTCTTCTCTTGATTGTTGACTTTGACACACATACACCCAACTCCTGGAGAGGGTTTTTGACCTATTGTCGTGAAGGGGTTTTCTTCGCCAGGGAAAAAATTCTTTGGTCATCAACCACATTTGTCATCCGTGGTCTTCTGGGTCCATCCATCCATCCATCCATCCATTTTCTTCGACTTGTCTGTTTCCGGGTCGTGGGGCAGCAGTTGGAGCTGCCCAAATCCCATTGCACCAGCCCCTATGGCTCCCCCTGCAGGTGGTGGGTCCACAGAAGGACGGCCTCATGGTTCTAACCGGGCCTGTTGGTCTCTCATAAGGGGCTTCTGAACCGCTCTTTGTCTGACCCGTCACCTAGGACCTGTTTGCCATGGGAGACCCTACCAGGGGCACCAAGCCCCCGACAACAGAGCTCCAGGATCATTCGGGCTCAAACCCCACCACCACATTAAGGTGGCGGTCCCAAGGAGGGGGTCTTCTGGGCCTTTTGGTGTCATTCAGCTCACCGGTGTGTTCTTTCTTTTGAATAATGTTCCAAACTGTTGATTTAGCCACGCCTAATATGTTTGCTATTTCTCTGATGGGTTTGTTTTGATTTTTCAGCCTAATAATGGCTTGCTTCACTGATCGGGATAACTCTTTGGCTCTCGTATTGAAATTAACAGCAACATTATGTAAAATGCAAATATCACACTTGAAATAAACTCTGGACGTCTCGTCTGTTCTTTATAAATGGCATAATGAGGGAAGAGCAGACACCTGGCCATGGAACAGCTGAGCAGCCACTTGTCCCATTACTTTTGGTCCCTTAAAACGTGGCAGGCTCACATACGAACGCTTGTAATTCCTACACAGTTCATCTGATTTGGATGTAAATACTTTCAAATGAAAGCCGATAGCCTGCAGTTAATGTAAATCTTTTGTGTTTGATTTGAAATCGATTGTGGTGGTTTATAGAGCCAAAAAGATAAGAATTGAGTCGATGTCCCAATATTTATGGACCTGACTGTACTTCTCTGGGTCTGTGTCTAAGAGAGACATTTTTAGAGCTTTAGCACTAAAAATGTCTGTCCCCTTTAAAGTGTCTGTCCCCTTTAAGATGTAGAACAAAACCTAAGGCTGCTGCATTGTCCGTCCTTACAAAAACCCTTACACAAAAGAAATAGATGTTCTTTTTATTTGCCTCCCATTACTTTGGTTTACTCAGGTCTTTATAGTTCCTCCGTACAGAGGTCTTACTCCACAAACAGCCCCAGCACATCCGCTCTCTGCTGCTGGCGTCGGGTGCATTTTCATAAAAGGTTAGGCTGACATGAATAGGCCGTGTCGTTTCACCACGTCCCGCTGTAACCTCACATGAGAGCAGGTATTAAGGCCGGGTAATGGGCCGCCCTCATTTGTACCATTTTTGGTTCCCGGGCCCCTGCCGAGCCATTGTGTGAGCCTCCTCGTTCTCCTGGTCGCCTAATGCTCACAACGGGATCCGAGGGGAGGGGGTAATGGTAACTTTTCTACTGCGCCTTGGAAAAACCACCCATCTCTGTCAGATGGGTGGTTTTTCCATTGAAAGCTAAATAAAAGCCTTGCAATGGTATATTTTTCAGGTTTTAACCATGTTATAATGTTAATCCCCCAGCAAAAAAAGAAAAGTGGATTCCACATCATCCACCTGTTTGTGAAATAAAACTCCTCATATGTAGGGGCAGACGAGCTGTAAACTCCTGTCACAGAGGAGATCGCTTTGAAGCCTGACACCTAGTTTCATTGAAAGAATGTGAGCAATGTCCCTTTAAAGGATTCAAATGGAAAGGTAGACGTCGTCCACAGAGACGGCCAGTTGCGAACACTTGCTGACAAATGCATTTTGCAAGTCTATATACAGTGTAAATTATTTCAGAAAATCCGGAATAATTTTTAAGATACAACAATTGAACTGAGTATCAGCCAGTTCACTTATGACAGCCATCTTGTTTCCGCCATGACAAAACTCACATAATTTGCTTATTTTTAAACCTATAAAGCTAAGATTTGAGGTGAGGTGATATAATGCCAAACTACACATACAGCGCAAATTGCATGTGGAAGTCTTGGTTTATGTAGCATACTGTATATTTCATTTTATCTGACAGATAGGCCCTGTCCCAATTCAAACCCTAGCCTTAGATTTGAGCCCTTCCCCTTGATTTTGCGCGTTCCCGCGGAGGGATAGGGTGTCCCAATACTTCAGGGAGCAAGAGGAAGTGGCTATCTCCCCTTGAAAAGGCCCTCCGCAGCAAGTCAGGTCAGCAGCCAAGGGAGTATAAAGATGGCGGCTACCGGTGGAAGCGACAATTACAAATGTAAGAATATATACGCAAATAAGCCTGTAAACATTATAAAATGTGATGGAATATCTTAGTTAGATGTATATGCAATGGACCTCTAAGTTATAGTTTGAAAGTCGCTATTTGACGACGTTCGTAAAAATGCCAAGTGCTTTGCCAGAGTCTGCCCGTCAGTATACACTGACGGCCGGGTGTGTGCCCCGGTGTGTCCCGGTGAACATGTGGATGTTTCTTGCTTATTCAGGTTCTCAATCTACTGACTCTGATTCAAGCTTTCAGTAAACAAAACGGTCTCAAGCTGAACCCTTTCTCCTGTGGTGATAGACTGAAAGTGTTGCTTGTTTACATTCTACATATATGTGACATAGATGATTATTGATTGACCTATCAAAAACAGTAATGCATCATGTTTAATCGTTTATCCATAGACTGGATGTGAACTATACGATCTGAATGTGTAGGTCGTCTTGTTTTTAGACACAATGGTAGTTGGCAGCTAAGTTGAGCCAAGTGCCAAAATTAAACAAAAGAACATACCTGAAACATCCCGACCATCACAAACATACGGCGAACGCGTCTGCTGTTTCATATATCTCCTCTCCGTTGATTTATCAAACGTAGATAAATCAACATGGCACCCACAAGAGGCAGGAGCTACGCTGGAACTGGCATTTTCACACGTGAATGAAAATAGTATTTCTAGTTATTGTAGTTTATGTGTATAAACTGTGTATTACCGCTATCTACTAGACTGGGATAAAATCAGACACGTCGATGTTGTGCGTGACGTAAGGAACATGTTTATGTTGTTTGTTTGTTTATTTATTTATTTGAACAGGAACAGTGTACAATATACATTAACCTCAGAAAGGAGAGATGCATTGTACCAGGTTGTAGCACTTGTGCTAATTTCCACCTGCAGTCCCTGGGCAGACTGATGTCAACAGACAGTCTTAGAGAAATGCACATGTTAAAAATACGTTTCCCTCAAACAGCATTAAAATGAAACACACACTTCATTCATTCCTAAGCATTCTCTGCGCCAATTTGCATACTAGTGGTGTCCCATTCCTTAGGGGAAAATCTTCAATGCACTTCCCTCATTGAGGGGACTCTAATGTGGAGGGAACTCATATTAAGTGTTCTCAGAGCAAGTGAGAGGAATGGGACTGGGCCATAGTGTTTAGCTGAAAATGCGTATTTTCTGGGGGGGAAAAAAGTCTTCTTATTTCTTCAAAATAAAACAAACTAAGCGCGAGTGGCATATTCATGAAATATGCTCCCAACATCTATATGAACATAAAAATATGTTTCCAACCCCTAACATTCCGGATCCACAAAAGTTGAAATTTCTGATTTTCGCACTAGACTAATGCTTCACAGAGAATGCATCTAGAAGAGTGTGCATTGCCAAAACTATAGTGAAAGTGTTTCTTTAATATATATTCTGGAAAGCATCTGCGAGGCTCTGCAGAATCTTCTTTTGATCTCGATACTCGTGTCACTTCCACAGGTGGTGTGACTCCAAGTACTGTAGCTCCTTGTCTACATCACTGACCTTAAATCCAATGTACCAGTCTTGATCATGGTGTCTACCGTCAAACCATAAAGACGTGATCTGCCTAGTAACACCCACACAGACACTGTGTGGGTTCAAAGGCATGATTATGTTCATGCTCTGTAGCTCCATCAGTGGGGTGGGTCCTTTGACACACATTACAGGCTCATCACATATGCCTTGCATGGCAGGCTCAAAATGGCTTTCAGCAGTCCTTAAAGCAGCTCTGGTGTTTCCCACACATAAGGGCCATCTCCCGGGTGGAGGCAAAAGTCACAGCAATATTTTCCGTTGAACTGTTAGGTAATTCTCAAAAAAGGGTCGTACTATTGAATCTGCAGAACAAATTCAATAGCCCTTTTACGTTCAATATGGTCACTGTCCCTCCATGTAAGTCCAACTTCTACAAGCAATTTAAGTTGAAATACAAAGACACCCAAGTAAGTCATCATGTTTGGTTTACTCTTCCCAAACCGATTATGTTTTGCCATCTATGTTTAGGTGATACTTCAATGATCTGACACTGGATTGGCCAATTGACCATTATCGCTTTTAAAAACAATGATACATCATCTGCTCCGATTTGACCACTTGTTTTTAGTTTTCTGTATTATTTTGCGCACTGTACATCTAATACTTTTCCAAGAGTTGTTTGTATTATCATATGTCCTAGAGATGAAGACACAACTCCCATCTAAATAGATGATATCTTTATCAATTACACGACTAAATATACGTACTTAGGGGCCACTGTGTTGAATGACAGCATATGTGAGCAGATTAATACACATATTGCCCATATGAAAGCTCACGTGACAAAATTCATATCATTCCTCTCAAAGAACAGTGACGCCTCTTAATAAAGCATTGTGTCTGGTAAAGCGCTCTGAATCATATAATCCTCTGAAACCTGGTTAAAAACAAACCTAAGAGAAACTGAGTCATGCAACACCATCAACTCTCAAACTAGGAGTCGAATACTTGGATAATCATAAGGTCAAAACAGAAAACCTTTCTCAACAAACTCAGACAGAAGAACGCACCAAATGATATCATTCACACCATGAATGAAGCCATAACACCAAAGACAATGGGACAAGTCATCAAAGATCTCACCAATTCTAAAAACAATCCCCAACAAACATTTTTCAAAGAATGACATGACAATGTCAAATTCTCAGTTTCAAGTCAACCAGACAAAATACTCAGACCAATCTCCAAGTCCTGTGCTGTCTTTGAAGTGAAATGACCCTGCAGTCGACAGATGTTACTGAAATTCAGTAACATCTAAAGTAAAGATTCTTTACCAAACACAGTCCTTATAAAATACATGCTTTAAACACAGTATTTCTCTAAACAACTTCCTTCTATCTGCAGAAGTCCTAGGCAGTGAAGATTGTAGAATCAGACAGTTTTTGTAAGGCGATTTTCCTTTTACCTGCAAATATACCAAAGTGAGAATAGGACAATCCTAAAAAGGAAGAAAACTGCGTGTGTAGCGCGAGACTGATATTCAAGATAACACAGTCCCAACAATAACGGAGATTATTGGATGTCTTCGTGGTATGTTTTGTGACTCTATCATGGAAAGCTATATCTATTGTAAATCTGTAAATTTGGTTTATGCAATGTTATTGGTGCATTCTCTGTTTATCAAGAATTCCCAGAGACACTGCCATTATTGAAGGAGTGTCGAGATCGCTGGCCCATACTTCTTCGACCTATGTCTCCATGTCATTGACAATGTCCTCTTCAGATGGTGAAGTGGTAAGTTACACTGTTGTACCATTTAGTCCAATAACATGTAATGTGATGTGATGAGTGAATCAGAAATGCAAAAGATACAATGTGATTTTCATGTTCTTTTCCTGATCCTCCGGAGCACTTTTTACCAGGGAAGACAGCAGCTGTGTCTACATTTGAATTGGACCATTTTTGCCCAAGAGTTAGCGATGCTCTTTTTTCAAAGGACACTCTGGCAAAGTCAACTTTAAAGGAATTCTAACCCTACCACCAGAGAGTTACTCCACCCACCACTACTTTTTGGCAAATGCACTAATAGAAGGCGTCGCCCGGAGGACTAGGAAGACAATGGTCTACAGGTTTTTTTCAGGAAGGTCATATTTTAGTGAACAATTTGTTTTTGTTTGAAACTCATGTTCCACCTCTTTTCAGTGGTTACAGACACTTGGCACACTGCAATGTGGTCCGGTGGTGTTGGGGTTACCTGGGGCAGCACATCCGTGTTGTAATCCCCTCATGTGTGGTCACCAGGATCAGGCAGGGGTTCCCGGAAGACGGAAATGAAAAAATAATAATAATTTCAATTTATGTATAGATGAGCAATTCTTGGTGCTTGTCCATAAAAAGCAACACAACAGACACTGCTCAAAGTTGAATGGATTCTCTTTGACAATATTTTCTTTATTCACTATACAGATAATGTTCATGGATTTTTGAAAATATACATACTGAAAATTAAAATCAGATACACACCAACATGCAAATTATAATTGTTCTTCAAAGTAGAGCAGGTTAAATGTGCTAACAAGTATAATTGTTATTGCCAGTGTGTCTGGGGTCTTACGGGTCATTTCACCAGTGTAGCTTCAGGACAATCTTTCACCTTTCTAAGTTGTAACCAAAATCATACTTTTTTCACGATTTTTCAATAGAATCTTGTGTCTTATGTATAGGGATGGGAATCGAGAACCATTTCTGCAAGTAGACCCGGGTCTGTTTGAGCAAAGCATCGGAACGTCTACTTCATTTTCGATCCCTCTAGTCGATGCTCCCGCTTTGAAAACACTCTCTTTTTCCCTTATGCGCGTTCACGAGAGACGAAGGGGTGTCGTCAATTCGGGCGTTCTGCTCTCCCAAAATTTCATCCGATGGGCGGGGAGCGACTGAATTTTGCGTTGCATTATGAAGTCTCAATCAAGCAATGGTTTTGTATAGTCCAATATCACAACAGGAGTTGCCTCACAGGGCTGCACCAAACATTAAGGCAAAAAAACAGAACAGTCTCCATCGCGTTCGTCTGAATGCAGTGTGCTAGCAACAGGAAGTGTGCTCTGCAACAAACGGTGTCATTTTTTGACCACAGCGCCGCTCAGTGGATGCAATTTTGGGAGAGCAGAACGCCCGAATTAAAACAGTCCATAGCAATAAATGTGTCAATTCTATGTTTTTACTTTGCTGCTGCTGTGAATGCTCCATTTATTTTTTGATTGATTGATTGATTGGATTTATTTGAGTGATTATTTATATTATTTAGATTAACATTGTTGCAGTGCAGAAAATAAAGTAACAAAAAAACTCAAAAGGAGTCGGCCGAAGCAAGAAAGCTTATAAGTGCCTACCCCCATATTCAAAATGAATTTACATTCCGGTTACAGTGATACAACAGCTCATGTTTACATACAATATAACACTTACATTACAAATTCCTGAATTACACAATTACAATTGTCCGCATTAACTTACGTATAACAGCATTGTTAAAGAAAAGCATTCATGTTTTATAAGAAAATCACATGAGGAAGACTTCCAAAATAAGAAGACATAACACGAAGATAGAAATGTATGCAGTTTACCAGAATATATAAACATTTTTTTAAATTTACAATTTGTACTTTTTTCTTTTTCTTTTCCTCTTTCCAATTCACATAATAACCACATCCAATCATTACTTATAAACACCAGTCACCATTCTATTAAGTGACCATTGATTTAGTTATTATTCTGTATTACATAATCAACATGACCCATTATTATTGTCATTCCCATTTCCACTGTAAAAATATTGGTTGTGATTGTTTTATTATTTTTGTTGAATTTGTGCTGTATTGGCTGACTTTGGAGTGTTTTTCCAAACTTTCGATACATGACACACGGGGTTCAGTGCCTCGCTGCCGAGCCCGCTGTCTCCCTGTGCCGCTGTGCTCTGAGCCCGGGTCCGAGACTGTCTGTGCCCGATCTGAGCGCACCTCGGCAGCCTCCGCTCAGGCCCGGGGCTCAGAGCGGAGGCTGTGGCTGCCTGTCCCCGCCCTGGGCGCACTGTGAGCGGGTCTACCTCTGCTCGTCCCCGCCCTGAGCACACTGTGAGCGGGTCTACCTCTGCCCGTCCCCGATATGAGTGCACTGTGAGCGGGTCTACCTCTGCCCGTCCCCGCCCTGAGCACACTGTGAGCGGGTCTACCTCTGCTCGTCCCCGATATGAGTGCACTGTGAGCGGGTCTACCTCTGCCCGTCCCCGCCCTGAGCACACTGTGAGCGGGTCTACCTCTGCTCGTCCCCGATATGAGTGCACTGTGAGCGGGTCTACCTCTGCCCGTCCCCGCCCTGAGCACACTGTGAGCGGGTCTACCTCTGCCCGTCCCCGCCCTGAGCACACTGTGAGCGGGTCTACCTCTGCCCGTCCCCGCCCTGAGCACACTGTGAGCGGGTCTACCTCTGCCCGTCCCCGATATGAGTGCACTGTGAGCGGGTCTACCTCTGCCTGTCCCCGCCCTGAGTGCACTGTGAGCGGGTCTACCTCTGCCCGTCCCCGCCCTGAGCACACTGTGAGCGGGTCTACCTCTGCCCGTCCCCGCCCTGAGCACACTGTGAGCGGGTCTACCTCTGCCCGTCCCCGATATGAGTGCACTGTGAGCGGGTCTACCTCTGCCTGTCCCCGCCCTGAGTGCACTGTGAGCGGGTCTACCTCTGCCCGTCCCCGCCCTGAGCACACTGTGAGCGGTTCTACCTCTGCCCGTCCCCGCCCTGAGCACACTGTGAGCGGGTCTACCTCTGCCCGTCCCCGCCTGAGCGCACTATAAGCGGATCGGCTGATCTCTCACAGCTCTGGCTGCAACAGAAGTAGTTCACACGGACAGGGGGAAGGAGAATGTAGCGCAGGATGAAGCAGAAATAGATGAAAATCTGTAGGGTTTGGGCTGAGACCGAGTCCTGTTGTTTAGGTGTTACAAAACAGCATCAGTCTGTTACAAGTTACCAATGAACTGGTTCAGTAGAAACATGCTACAGAGACAAGTAGAGGCTTGCTTTTTTCTTTTTTTCCATATGTTTTTTCATTGATAAAAAAGAAATATACAAATAAGATTCCATTCCAAACTCACATAACCTTAATCATTTGTGTTTGTTGTAAAATGCAGTCAAATGGAGGGTTGTCCCATTTCTTAGGGCGGTCTTTTCAACCCTCACCCTCAGCCCTCTGTTTCAAGGTGTAGGGAAAGGGCTAGGGCAAGGGCAAGGGGAAGGGGTAGAAAAGAGAAATGAGATTGGGCCGAAGTAGCAATCTAAAATGTCGCTTCTTGCAACAAATGCAAGACGAAAATCTCGTGTAAAGGTGGTAATACTAGCAACATGCTGAAACACCTCACCTCTAACGGCATTAAATTACAAGAATGCCATGTTTTTGATCGGCTACGAACAAGAAGTCCGTCTGAATCTTCGGAGGCCAGCTGCAGCAACAGCAGCACCGTAACCTCCGCTCAACAGGGTAAAACTAACGTAATAACTTAGAGCGCTATATTTTAGACACTTGTTGAAAAGTACAAATGTTACATTATATTTTAGAGGATGCCAGGCAGGCTGAGTGCCAGCAGGAAGCTTACTTTATTTAATAAATATATTTTTTGGGGGAGAAACTAACAATGTGTCTTTTTTGATAGAGTTTATCGAAAGCACATTCATTCCTTGCTTTTCCCCAACACACAGACAAGTCAGGCATCGATAAGAGATTCCATAAAGAATCGAATTGATTGATTGATATCAATAAAATCTTATCAATTCCCATCCTTACTTATGTATGTGTACTTTAAATATATAAAAAGTATTCAAAGAATGTCAAGAACATGACAAATAGTTGAGAATCAGAACTCTATTTTTACAATAATGTATCTTTGCAATTTGACAGATCTTTTGTCAGATCACAAAATGAAGTATTGATTATGTGATCTGAAGAAATTGTGATTAAACATGTGTTCCCTAAATTGGACACCATGCATCACTATTGACTACACTTTCAAGTATTGCTTTGTTTTTGAAAATACTTCATCTGCAGTAACGTTTTGGCTGCAAATCAATAAAATTCTATTATATTTTGTAAAGGGTCGTGTTCTATGATAATATTCAACTTATATCATACAATTACAAACTCTACACTCATCCAGAAATATGTATTTGTGAGTAGTTACTTTCCAAAATCAGGCGTGTGGACTCACAATGCACTGACATGTGGCCAGCAGCAGGACAGATCCGTGGCTGGCTGTGAGGACGGCGCAGCTTCAGTGGGGTGGAGGAGGAGGATGGTGAGAGCTCTACCTTTTGGGAGCTCTGAGCAGCAGGGGGCAGCCTCTACGCCCCACGCTGCTGCTTCCTCTCACGCTGCGCTGGAGCAACTCGTTTGACCCTCAGTCCACAGCTGTCTGTCTGCTCCCACTGCGCCGCGCTGCACATGAAGAGCTGCCTCTGTCTGATGGTTTAACCACTAATGTAACTATTGGGACAAAGACAAAGACAGGGAGGAGCTGAAGTGTGACATGAACTGCAGGCCAACCAGCACCTGGCAGATGACCACATGACCGCCTCAAAGAGATGACCCCTGACCACGCCCCCTAAATCGTCCTTCCTTAAAGAGAGCCTAAAACGGGCGTGCCAGAGCCTTTCCCCACCCACAAATAAAAGTCAAAGGCTGATTCCGAAACCGTGAAATTGGTAAGAGGTCTAACGCCAAACCGGATGTGCGTCAGCGTCCGCCATGATAAGTAGCCTCCGAATTGGGCTGGAGTTGGGGAAAGGAGCCTCAATGCTAACTATCATAGCCACTTTAGCATAGGAGCTTCTGATGCTACCTCACTGGCGATTAGGAGCCATGTGCCATCCCATAAGCCACTGCGCCGCATGCCCGCCCCCCTCGCCCCCACCCTTGAGTGATTCTTCATGCTTTGATTGACAGGTGCACAATTCTTTAAAAAAATATATATAAGAGATTCTGCACAAGCCAAACTTTATAAAAGTGACGAAATACATGTTAGAGTCATCACAGCACAGTCACATGTCAGTGTTTTAAAGAGCCTTCTCAGTAAATGGCTTAAATGGAGGCAGTTTGTGTTTTTGCTTCATTTAGTAGAAACTTAAGCCACATGGCTAATTTGCATACTGTAGCTTTATGAAACCGCTGTTGAGATAAAATAAGGCTAAAGGAAAATGTGATGGAAAATGTGATTTTTTTTCTCCTTAAATGTCTTTATTTGGACACTATGTTGTTGCATATGCACTACAGTAGGTGGCGGCATGCACTTTTGTTTGCCTGTCAATATCCTTACAGAAGAAGATGAAGAACTGTTGGTGATGTCACTTCCCCTTCCCATGGGTAAGGACGGTCGAATTGGGTCGAATCGCCAGAGAACCATGGGCAGAACTCATGGCGTTCTCTGGATTCGTGACGTTTCGTGGTTCAGTCACCAGCCAACCGCAAAAATTCAAATGTAGTAGATATGTGTAAACTGAGGGAGGCGCTAACCATGCGATTTTAGACACAAAAGTGGGACTTTGAACAAGTTTGCACAAAATGTCAAAATATTGACTGGGAAATGTAGTTATGTAGTCTACTCAACACCCATTGTTAAAAGGCCTTTTAATTTAGGTTTTAACCATGTTAGAATGTTAAACATCATCAAAAACATTTACATTCTGTAAAATATAATTAGTATTTATAATAATTTAAGGTGCAAAATTAAATCTGGTTTAATTATGTTTTTGAAGACTGTATTTTGATATTTGGCTTAATGTCAGTAAACTATGCAATCAAAAATACATCAAATTCAATGTCAGAAAAGTAATTAAAAAATATTGTCTCTAAATAATCCTGTGACCTCCCCAGGGTATAAATAATGGAAAACTAGTGTCTCTGAACACAAGAGGTAACTGTAAAAAGAGAGGCCAGCAGCCCAGAAAGTTCCAAAGTGTGGCCTTTTATAGGAGTGGCACAGGTGGCTTTAACCAGTCAGCCTGTAGAGCTGCCCCACCAATCACACAGCGTCAGGGTAAAGGAACCAACCACCAGCCAGGATTCCTAACACAATCCACCAACCACAGGCAAGGACCACAGCAACCAATTTACATAGTAGAAAAACACAGAAGTAGGACACACATCAAACTAAAATACAATCAGTCAATCAAACAAAGTTTCACAGAAAGATACAAGAAGGAAGGGAGCCAACGGGAGAACAACGTTGCTCCAAACGCGACAGTCACCTTGCCTGTGCACAGCTGTTGCTCTATGTGCCTGCGCCACTAGAGGGCGTCGCTCTGCCTCATGTTCTTCCTTTAGCATTATAGGCTTTTAGAAGCTCTATCAGGTCAGGTCACTAAAATCTTTATTTAGTTAAACACTGTCCGTGTCCTAAGAGAAAGAGATGTACAGCTGGTCGACACTGCGAAACTCATGGATGGCATTGTGTCTCAGGGCTCTTTGAATCACTGACATCAATCTCAGACGCCTGGGATGAAAAACCTCCAGAGGCTGCAGTTGTACATAAGCCTTCTATCCGGCCTCCCCAAAACTGTTCATTGAAGCTGACGAGCAGAAACGGCTGCAGTGGCTCATAAATACATGAAGACTCATTTTCAAACAGTCTTGTTCACTGATGAGTGCCGTGTAACCCTGGATGGTCAGATGGATGGAGTAGTGGATGGTTGGGGAATGGCCACCATGTCCCAACAACGCTGTGATGTAAGCAAGGAGGGGGCGGAGTCATGTTTTGAGCCAGAATCATGGGGAGAGAGCTGGTTGGCCAATTTAGTCTGTGGAGTTTCTGACTGACCACATTCTTCCATGGTACAAAAAGAAGAACTGTGTTTTCCGTAACAAAATCATCTTCATGCATGACAACGCACCATTGATGGCAAATTCAATAAATAAAAAAGTCAGTTCTTTACAACCTATAAAATGTATTGAAATGCTGCTGTGCATAATAATTCTGAACAGTACATTTAAAGTTGTTTATTATATTTATTTTTGAAAAAAACACTGTTATCATTGGGAGGTTTTTTCACATTTTTCACAATGTGAACCACAGCTTTATCCCTGACCTCTCTGGTGTGCTCCTTGGCCTTCATGATGTTGTTTAGTGACCAATACACTCTGACCATAGCTCTGAGGCCCTCACAGAACAGCTGTAATTATACTGAGAGTAGATTACACACAGGTGGCCTCTATTTAATGGTTAGGGCAAGGTGTGAACTTTCTGCAGTCATTAGGAATGTTATAAAGGCAATTTAATGCACTCCGAAAATGCTGTATGAATACTTAAGCACGCCCCACTTTTCATTTTTCCATTTTTTTGTAAAATAACAGAATCATGTATCATTTTGCTTTCACTTCACAGTTGTCTGTTACTTGTGTGTGAACTTTCAGTAAAAAATTCAAAATAAAATATTTACATTTAGGGTTGTAAACATGACAAAATGTGCAAAAGTTCAAGGTGTATTAGTACTTTCACAAGGCACTGTAGTTCGGTCAGCTCCAATGCTAACAGTCCGGCCCTCATTAATACAGTATACGAGATTTCAAAAAATGTTCCTACGAAAACCAGCCTGGTTTCTTTAATTGTGACTAACCCAGCGTTATCACAGGAGGAATATCTAGCTGTAGAAAGTTTAGGAGAATTAGAAACCAGGCTTTAAAGTTGTTTTTAACGTGTCTAAAGTGCAATGCATTCCAATGGGAGACTAGCGGCTATATGGAGGTACTACAGCAATGGCGTTGGTTCACCCCAATTGTCCAGCCCACTCAAAGCACAAGGTCTGGATCTGGGAAATCTCACAGTGTGCCCCTGCAAGGCGGAAAAGGTTACGCCATCGTCTGCGTTTAGAAACACAAGATCAGGGGTCTCATTTATAAAGCCCACGTACGGACAAAATGAGGCCAAACCTTCCGTACGAACTGTTCTGCGCCAAAGGTGGTATTTATAGAAATCAAACTGAACGTGAAACATTACGCACCGCCACACTAGGTTTGTACCTGGCGTACGCAGTCCGCACTTTTCAGAAACGCTGCAAACACACGAGGAGAGGCGAGGGAAAGCAGCAAGGGGAGGTCGGATTGAGGAAATGAAGTCTGGTGCACATTTTAAACTGCTCATTTCTTTATTTTCTACAGGAATGATTAAGATCATTAAAAATAAAATCTAGGAAATCAACCGTTGGCTTTGTGCAGTGTTTCAATCTTTCGTTTATATACTTAATAAAAATATTGTAGTAATGTGTGACACTCAAAGACATGTACGCTCATGTACGCTCATGCACGGACACCGGAGCGCACTGCCGCCGGCTGCGAGCGAGAAGCAGGAAGGATCCGAGCCGCTCTGTGCTTTTAACCAAAGTCTGACCAGCTCCTGCAGAGACCGTACTGAGGGCTGGTCCAAGGCACAAGTCCATTCAGAGACGCTGCAGCTCCACAACCTCTCTCTTTCTCTCACCACCCGGACTCTGCTCCTCATTCATGCCCAAAGCGAACCGGTGCCTCATCCCCACTGCACGTACAGCGAGCTCAAAAAACAATAGACTATCTGAGTGATTCAAAGCCCACCGAGCTTATTCTGTAGTTTCAGGAAATGTGAGCTCCGTGAACAGCACTGGGAAATATCACAGTCAGCGTCTAAAAGGCTCTTCTTTACATTCTAAAAGTGTATTTCCAAAAGTGTTATTGATGAGACACTGCACTCTGCCAGTAGGTTACTTGTGATCAGAGAAACAGCGGTAACATGTCAGTAAAGATCCACCTCGGCCTCTGCTGTGACTGCTGCAGCGTGTGGCCCCTCCCTCTCTGCTCCCGGGGTCTCGGTAAAACCCTCTCATTATCGCCTCATGTTTAGGTAAATCTCATTCATAAGTTACTTTGCATGTCCTTATATGGTGACATGGAGGCGTGCAGGGGGCGTGACGTGAGGAGGGGTCATGTGCGCACATTTCTGCTCCAGGTGGAATCAGTGAAGGGGAGTTTACGTGGTGCTGCACGTACGGAGGGTTTCATAAATCCCAATTTTTTTCTCCGTACGTGAAGTTTGGGTTTTGCTCGTACGGACTCTTATAGGCAGATTCTCACGGACAGTTTCATAAATGAGACCCCTGGTCCGGAGTGTTTTTTTGTTGAATCCGTGCACGTACTCAGTCTCCCTCTTCTGAACTAAAAACGCCAGCCCCCACTCCAATAATATACATCACCTGGAGATGTCCCTCTGTGTTTTCCCGTCTAGACACCCTCACCAAACCTAGACGATGGACCAACAAGGACAGAACAGACGTATCAAAATAAAACACTACGGACATGAGCAGACACTAGAACATGGACACTAAACCAAACAAAGGGGGAACAGAACGGGAACAGAACAGAACCATGACACGCGCTAGGAGTGTCGTCCAATCGGGATGGCAGATCTGCGTCAGAGAAAAGACCAACATTCCAAACCTGCAGTGACCCTACTCTACTCTAGCTGGGCACCTCTCAGTCTGACCACCGCAAGGACAGCCCTCCTCAATCAAATTAGCCGTGCATTTACTGCAGCGTTTGCAAGGTCTCTTTATCCCACGCCATCTGATCGCCGTAAAAGCAGGAAGGGGAGAAGGGGCAGGGATCCGCACCGGGCCTCAAGTGCTAGAGAAAATTCCGCGGTCCATTAATGTTTAAATGAAGCGCGGCAGCCAGCGAGCGTTTGTCCTTAGTCATAAAGAGGCCGGTGTGGAGGTTATGGAGCAGTCTTTACCTGTCCATCACTGGGGACCTGTCTCACACACACACACACTTATGTCCACCCCTCAGACTGCTGCTGCTGCGTCCTGCTGCTTCAGTCAATTAGCATGAGTGCTAGTTAGCAGCAGCCCTCGCCGCCGCCTCTGCCCTAACCTGCCTGGCTCTTTGGTAATTGCCGTGCGGCTCATTACGTGCTGGTGTGGAGCCTCGTCGGCGGATCCGTGCCGTGGCTTGTTTTTGCTTATGTTGTACGTGTAATTACCCCGCTCTGAAGGCTCAGCGGGGGAGCGAGCGTTTGTGAGAACGCCTGACCTCGCGTCTGTGAAAAACTCAGCAGCGGTTATGATTGCTCTGCCCGAGCGGAGCTATGTGCAAATGGCCCTGATTGTCTCTCAGCGCTTCATTAGGCAGCGGTAAGGCCCAGCGTTAGCCTGCATGTGTGCGCTTCTTATGTCAGGGCTCATCTTTAACAGGTCAGATCAATAATCAGCCATAACCACAGTGGACTGAGCGAGCTACAAATGAGGGTTGTTTTTGGCAGCCGTCTTAGTCCTTTAGAGAAAAGAAAAGCTTATAGTCTAAAGACACATTTTGGTCTAGTTTTAGTACGTTTTAGTTTAAAAGAAAGAAAGAAAATGTATTAGTATTTCACCAAATTAACTTAGGTGAGTTAGCAGGTGGTGCGGCTCGTCACCATCTGCTGTTTATTTGGACATTGTGTTTGGCTGGATATTTAATCTGCCTGAACTTTACATTGTCTTCTTTACAGTTTTGTTTCATTGCTTTAATGTTTGCACAGTCCTGTGAGGCAACATCCGTTGTGATATTGGGCTATAAAAAAAAAAATTGATTGATTGGTCGATAAGTATTGGAACTGGAGATGAAGCTTGTCAAGTCATATCAAGCTTTCGACAGACAGATCACACCACAAGAGGCACAAGTGTCATGTATTGTGAACAGGGCTTTTATAAAAAATAAAAAGGACATATATAAAGGCTTCAGGTGTCCATGTTGTAACATTATATATTTACACAGAAAGAGTTTTTTCATTTTTAGTTAAACACAAGCTTTTATCCAAACACGGCCTGTACCACGGCAGTAAAACAGCACACGGCTGGTTAAAGAAATATAAAATACCTTAGCTTGTCTTCATCTTCCTCCTGCTCACTATCATCATATGCATTTCTCTGTGTGTTTTCCGGGATGAGGGCGTGTGCATGACGGCTGTCTTCTGTTAGCCATGTTGTTCAGGCGGTTTATTACGGTATTTGAGGAAGAACACTGTCCTGAGGAAAGAACAGCCCTGTGACATTTAGTTTATTGGGTTATTTGGTAGGGACAGTGCATGTTAATGAATGTTAGTTCATGTTTATTTGCTCATCCTGAGCAAATATGAAATGCTTAATGTCAGTAACGTTATTTCTCTTTCTCATGTCCAACTGGTCTTCAAGATTGTCCATAACCTGGCCCCACCTCCACTCAAAGAATTAGTTCATCAGGCAGCAGAAACGGCCACAAGGGTAATAACTAGAACAACCTCCAGGGGGCAGTGTAGTATTCCCAGATGCAAATCCGCATTTGTACAGTCCGCATTCTCTTACATAGCCATAAAGACATAGAACGAGCTCCTCACTGAAATATTGAGCTTAGATGATCTCAGAGCTTTCACTAAAGGAGTGAAAGCATGGTTCAGGAGTAACCAGAGATGTGAGCATCCATTTAATTAGATTCACTGTATAGCTTAAAATGTCATGTAAAGATTAAGAACTGCTCAAAAGTTCTTTTACCAGGACAGGATGTTTTAGATTGTGTAAGGTTTGAGAGCATTGCCTTGTTGTGTGACTGTATACGTGATGACGGCATGTGATAATTGTGTTATAGCCTGTGTTATGAATGTGATGTCATGTGATGGTGATGACTGAATGATTATTTGCACTGTATATATTGCACATTGTAATTCTGCTTTTGTCCCTTAGGACTACAGATGGAAGTTAGCTTGAAAAAGCTACAGTTTGGTACAAGCATCTTTGTCCTGATAAATATATAAATGAACACACCACACCGGATTGTAGCCTTGGCCTAATTTACATCTGTCGTCCCCCATGCGCACTCTCATACATCCTGGCCTATTGTACATGTTTTTAGTGGTAGGGGAAACCAGAGTACCCAGAGGAAACCTACACAGACACGGGGAGAACATGCAAACTCCACACAGAAAGGCCCCGTCCAGGTGGGAATCAAACTCGGGACCTTCTAGCTGTGAAGCATGAGCACTAACTGCTGCGCCACCGTGCCGCCTGTGCCGTTTCTGAACCACAGACGTTGTCAGTCGCTCAGACTTGAATGCGAGGAGGTAGAAAGAGCGTCCATAACTGCGCTTCCATCACTAGACTTTTATGTGCATACATTCTGCATTTGAAACCCTTCATTTGCATAAAACGTTTAACGGCTCGCCTGAGGTGATTTTTGTGTAAAGGCATTAAAGATGCCTTTACACAAAGCAGAATTCACCAAGCGTTGGATTGTTCACCCACTAATAGGGAACGTGAGCTGGGTTTAGACCGTCGTGAGACAGGTTAGTTTGACCCTACTGATGATGTGTTGTTGCAATAGTAATAGTAATCTGGATGGATCTATCGCATAAAGTTTGATGTAGCGAGTAAAAAGAACACGTGATTGTGGGCGGAGCCGACATTTGGACGGGAGTGAACAGAAGGGAAGCCTAACGTTATCCATCAGTCGCAGGAAACGAAAATGTAAGAAAACACACTCTAGGATAGTTTATGTTTGAAGTCTTGCAGCGCTTTTAATGCCAGACAGAGTAGTTATTGCAACGTACTTTAGCTTCATTTTATCGTGTAGGATTCATTTTTCATTTATTTATTTGTTTATTTAATATGGACATAGCCATTACATCTGACGAACCAGATGCATTGTTTAAAGCAGGACTCCCCAACCTTTTTCCTGCTGCAGACCGGTACAGGACAAAAAAATGTGTGTGGGGGGGGGGGTAATGGGGTAGTTATATGGGGGAGCGCGCTGAGAAACACGTGCACAGACTATGGGTCACGTTTTTACAGCATGGAACCCAGCCCTTTGATCGCAGCGCTGCAGCGAGAAGCAGACAGAAGACAGATAGAGAGAGGAGAGAGGAGAGGGATAAATACGGCTCTCTGTCCTGTGAAAGCGTAAGAGGTTGTTCAGCACATTCAGCTGCACGAGGCTGCGCTGATTCTGTCTGTAATAAAACCAGATGTACTCGAGTCCAAAGGATTTGTAGGGAGACTTTCTATCAGGAGTTTTGTTTCATATCTATGGACGAGCTTATTGGCTTGTGGACAGGTCAAAGAGAAATCGGAGAAAATGTGGACGTTTATAAATTATTTCCCATTTCTCTGCGGCCCGGTAGCAAATGCGTCACGGCCCGGTACCGGTTCCCCGGCCCGGTGGTTGGGGACCACTGCTTTAAAGTGTTATAGCACATGTGCGAATTTTCAACACCTGTCCATATAGTATAATAGGGGGCTTTTAGGTTACAAAGATAAAACACATTATTAAACAAAATAAGGCACATTTTAAACATGGAAACAATTTTGCCCCGATGTGAGCCACTGTTTGTAATATTAGTCTGCAGTTTCAGTCCAGGGGAGAGAGTTCCACAGTGTAGTCCAGTGTGTTGTAGATAATACAGATAATGACATTACAGGTCAAAACTAGCCAATTTTGACAAGATGAATGAATGTGGTCAATAACAAAAGACCTCGAGGGTAATCACAAACGCATGCCTACTTCTGGGTAAATGAGGCAATTGCGCCACGACTGCTCTAACCAGGTAACCACCGGCCAGCATTTGCAAAAACTCTTCCATGGAAACACAACTCATGTGACTTTCAGACGGTGACGGTGGCTCCCTGTCACGCGGCTCGGGTCTGCTCATCTCGCAAACATCTTGTCATGTTTTAGTCACCAAAGAGCTATGTTTAGCTCATCACGTCATCGTCATTAAAGTGATAATCGGTAAGATTGCAAAGTGAGGAGAGAGTGAAATTTGAAAGTAAACAAATCAAGTTCCTCCCCCGATTGGACCAGAAAGCCACTCCTATAGTTTGCAAAATGAGGAGAGGGAGAACAAACTTTCATAAGTGATTGGACAGGTCGGTTCACAGGAAAACTCGTCTCATTGGTCAAAGCGATGGCACTGGGGATTCAGATTAGAGTCTGAGATCAGCAAAGGGAGGGACTTCAGAAAACATATTTTATATTATGTTATGTCAAATTGCATGCCCAGGCGCTCAATCATACGCTATCTATTACATTTATAAAATATTTAAACTTACAAGACCATCACTTTGAAAAAGGGGCCATCAACAAAATAATATCATCAGTGCCTTTTTAAAGTTGCAAAATTGAAGGAGGAGAAAAAAAGAAATAATTTGGAGAATAAGTCCATGTAAAGCACTACGCGTTTTGTGTGGGAGCATTTGTGAGGCAGTAATGAGCGTCGGTAGCTCTTACTTTGTATTGTGTGCAGCTGGAGGATTCCAATCAGAAAAACACTACGGCCTCATTTTCGTGTTTTGTCGTTGTATTGTTCCAGTCGGAGTCCTCCAAACGGCTCACAGCACAAGGTCGTCTTTAATAGAGCTTTTAATAAAGGCCCCAGACTGGCTCACAGCACACAGGCGTGTTTGCGTGGAAGAAAGGTTTGTAGACTCACACACGCATGTCTCATCATGAAAATACACTTTAGGGCGCTGTACCATTGGCATTTCCTGCTTTATAATCTCTCATGGCCTCTTCAAAAAACAGTAATCCTGTATTTTAGTCCAAGTCCGATTGATCGAGACTAAGGTGTGGTACTTGAAATACAAATCAAGTCTTCTTCGTAAACAATACATTGTTTATTGGGACAGTGTTAATGAACACACCACACTGGATTATAGCTATGGGATCATTTGCATCCGTTGTCCCACACTCTCAAACACACTCTCATTGTCTATTGTGCATGTTTTTAGTGGTTTGGGGAAACCGGACACGGGGAGAACATGCAAACTCCACAGAAAGGCCCCGTCCAGGTGGGAATCGAAACCCGGGGAACCCGAACCCCGCTGCACCGGCTATTCATTGATATAAACATGAGATGTGTTTATTCCAGTTCCAGCAGCCTCGTTCCCCGGTGACCCTGTGAAGCTTAGGGACTCCAGGTGGTGATGCCGACCTCATGATTGAGAACCTCGATGGTAGACGGAGCACACAGCTGCAAACAGCCACAGCTAACAATGCAGTCTGTAGAGTATAGGGCTGAAACAAATCCATTATTGAAATAGTTGAACTATATTAGTAATAGTAACATAGACTCTATTTTTGATTAAAAACGACATTGTTTTTAAAGTTAGAGTATGTGAGTGCCTTGTACATTGTAAATTCCATAAATATCTGTCTGTGTCTCAAGACAATTATCCAATCAGAAAGCAGTATTAGCACTAAGGCCTCCAAACATTCACTTTAAGTTTTCTCCATCAACATGTCCTCAAGTGGTGTCACTTAAGATTTATGTGGGATAAAGATTGAAAAATAAAATGTTCATACACATTTCACAGCCAAATGATTAATCGATTAATTGTACAGGACAGTATCAAATCATACCATACGTGTAAATAAAACATACTAGGTAAACAAAACGATGAACAAGACGACAGAGTCCTGCACTGGCCTGCCCGTGCTTGGAGCCAAACCTAAAATATAAAATAGTTGGTCAGACAAATTCCTATATAACCCGCCGCTCTTTAGCTATACGGCCAAAGCTAAAACATACCGCTCTCCGAGGCGCAGTGTCACCCGGCATTGGGACTGGAATGCTACGAACACCGGACCTTCGGGACCTCCACACCCGATACACAGTGCTTATGACGAGCATTGCGCTGAAGCGCTCCCCCCGGATAGTTGTGCCCCCTCGGACGCTATAAAGCAGGGCTTTGGTTAGGGCCAAACCTTTGCTCTACCTGTTAGCTTGTTGCTCCAAACACAGGAGGACGCCGGCCTGACCACCCGGAAGAACAAAGACCAGAGGCAGAGCGAAGATAGGCATGACCTTTTATACTTTTTACGTACGTCCCAACTGTGAATACTGAGTAACGGCTTGAGTGTAAAAATCTGATGTTTCAGTTGTGAAACGGTGATAAGAAATGAAACTTGCAACAATGTGAAAATAGTGAACTGAATGATATAACTACTCTAGTAAGTACAGTTTCTTCAAAAAGTCACTCAAGTACTTGTACTAGAGTAAATGTAACTGAGTACTATCCACCTCCGAGTACTGAGGAGAGAGAACATGAGAGTGTAGTAGTAGTTTATTTTTCAGACCAATAAATACAAGACACAATAGACAAACATCAACATCTTTATAATCTGTGACCGAGGGGTTTAGGCTGAAGTGAAACTTGTTTTGCCAAACCCTGTTTGTTTTAAAGGGGGGTATTATGTAAAATGGACTTTGTCAAGCTTTATATCATGTTATTATGTCATTCCCTCATTAAACACATGCCTGGAGTGTTGCCTTGGCTCATTCACATATTTTTGAGTAATCAGTAAAAACTTAGACGGCAGCCATTTTAGGTGTAGCTATGCCTCAGTCCTCCTAGGAACGCCCCCACCTCCTGGAGACGCCTCTGGACCTTTCGTCACCAGCCAAGCCACCAACCACTGCTCCTCAGCTCAGCAGAGCCCCTCCCCGCACAGTAGTGTTGTTTAGATGCCACAGCAGAGTGCTGAAGGAGGCGTGTCGGAAAGCTTCTTAAAGAGACAGAGGCCTATTTCAAGACGTTCAGTACAGCCATTTTGAGAGAGCAATTTTATTCAAGGCAGTTATTTTAATTTACTGCATATACAGACCAACAGAAGGTTACGTCATCATTGTAGTATGCTATAGACTGGTGCTATGTGATTGAAAAAAGCATAATACCCCCTCTTTAAGTAACTCAGGCCGTTTTCACACATGTTGGAGCCGTGTGGGTCGACCCGAGTCTGCACTAGTTTAAACTGCATTTACTTCATGGTTAGTTCACACAGTTAGTTCACATCGCACCATCAGCCAATGGTCAGCTGTTCAACAAACTTATTCCCATGACAACAGGTATCAACCTGTCAATACGCCGACACGCACGCACGCACATACACACACACTTCTCTGTTATGGTCACTCCTCTCCCCCGTGGTTACATACAGTGAGGGTGATATATGTGACGCGAGGATAAATGCACTTTATACGGCTCATGAAGAGGAAAGCATTACTGCAGCAGGAAGGGGAAGACGGGAAAGAGATTTAAAGTTGATCCATTGAGCTCCTTGTACAGACACACATCTACGTTTTTTATTTGTTGTTTCCTTGGTTTATTTGATCAATTTAAGGCTCTATCGACTCCCTCTATGTTCCAAAATCTTCTGAATATATAGTGGAAGATTATGATTGTGTGCTTTATACACCACCGCTACTGTGTCATGTATTTTGAAAGTATTTAACATGACAAAGATAGGATTGGTTTCGTGCACAATATGTTTACTAAAGAGTCTTTTGAACCTTCTTCTTTGAAGTAAAAAGGTGTGATCAATAGTTGTTTTATAATTAGTTCCACATATTTCTGCACCATAGCTCAGATATGGAAGAATGAGGGAGTCATAGAACAAGTAAAGTGAGTTATGATCTAATATTGATCTAATTTTACTGCCATATCTTTGCTAATTTTGACTTGAGGACATTTATATGTGGCTTCCAACAAAGTTTTTCATCAACCGTGTTCTACCCGTGTTTGCACTTGTTCAATTACTTTACTGATTTAGCAGTACATTTTCCTGTTAACAAAAATTATATACTGTACAGTATTTCGTTTTTGTCAAATTCATGGAAGGTTTATTTTTATCAAACCAGACTTTTAAATCTGTGAGCTCTTTTCTACTGTCCCCATGAGCATCTGCAGATTCTTACCTGAGCAATAGAGGCTGGTGTCATCTGCAAATAATATAGTATTACTATAATATAAATTATAGTAAGTGTGACTTACTATAGTCACACTTACTATAACTTACTGTGACATAGTGTGACTCCTTCACATTTTTTTTCTTATTATTTATGTAAATGAAAATGTAAATACAAACTCCTACTATTAAAGGGCCCATCCGTTTCCATTTTTTGGAACTGTACATCCTTATAATATTTACAATCATTCACAACACTATTGTAGAAATGGTTATCAGGATGAATATCACTACCAAACTCATTCATTGTATACTCCAGGGGATCATGTATACTCATAATTTATTTCTCATACATTGTATGTAAACCACTAGTATTGTTGTCAGCCTCTTGTAAGTCAAAACCACTGGACCATCAGATGGTTCTGTTGATTCATCTTCACTAACAGGCATCATTCATTCTAATATATTAAAATGTTTAAGTAGGTTATCAAATTAATCCTGAGACTACACACACACACATACCCACCATGCATACATCAGAGGGATGATATCCAAAACCTTTCCAAATATGTCCATGTATGGTCCTGAAATGTTCAAATGCCCAAGACTGTCCAGAAGTGTCCAAAAATGTCCAACTATGTCCAGTTTCCCCACCACTAAAAACATGTACAATAGACCAGGATGAATGAGAGTGTGTTTGAGAGGGCCAGTGTGGGACAACGGATGCAAATTAGCCCAAGGCAACAATCCGGCGTGGCGTGTTTACATGCATGAGTCTAATGTATGTTCATTAACATGCACTGTCCTGACCAAATAAACCAATACATAAATTAAAACAATAAATAGAAATAAAAATGCCTCGAATGTGTCAAAAAAGCCACACAAAAAAGGTAAAACCTTTTTAAAAAGAAAATTCCTTCCTTCCATTTTAAGTAAATAAATCCACTCCACAAGATCTCCAGATGTGGTGTAGAGCCCCATAAGGTAAGTTAACCAAGATGTCACTATTTATATCTTTATCCAATGAAAAAATTGTCTTGAATTCGTTCTTAATATAACTTAATTCACGAGGAAGCTTAATTAACGTTCTGTCATTCCGCAAAAAAACAGTCCCACACTCTGTCCAAGGAAAACAAAACTAAACCATCCATAATTTGAAATATAGGAGGCCAGTAGTTTCACAGTTTGATCAACAGTATGTAACTAAATAAATAAATAAGCTGCAAAATGAATTCACGAATATCATCAATAAGCACACTTACACCATTTATAAAGTTGCAGAACGCTTTATTGGTGACTTTATTCGCTTTGTGCAACAATTAGAACAGTCCATTGCTATAAACGTGTTAATTCTACGTTTTCGCTTTGCTTCTGCAAACGCTCCGTCTATTCGCGCTGTATTGGCTGACTTTGGAGTTTCTTTCCAAACTTTGGATACGTCGCTATTGTCATAACACACGGGGTTCAGTGCCTCGCTGCTGTGCCCGCTGTCGCCCCGTCCCGCTGTGCTCTGAGCCCGGGTCTGAGACTGTCTGTGCCCGGTCTGAGCGCACCTCTGCAGCCTCCGCACAGGCCCGGTGTAAAGATTTTAAACTACCTCCCATTCACCTTACACCCCGGTACTTTAAAATTGATTTCAGATTACCGGGGGTAACTTGAAATCGATTTCAAATTACCCCCGGGGGTAACCTGAAACTGATTTCAAGCTACCCAATTACAATATGTATTGTTTGGCACGGCCGCGTTAAATAGAAAATGCCCGGATGTTAATAGCTAATAATAGCTACAACTCTCGTAACTTTTCATCTGCGGTTTTCTGCTCCAAACTTGCAAATACTATATATATCAATAAATAAATCCACTATCCTTAAGGTTAGGGCTAAGGTAAGGTTAGGGTTAGTTTTACCGGGGGTAGCCTGACATGGGGGTAGTTTAAAATCTTTACACCGGTGCTTAACTATTTGTTGGATTTTTTGCACTAAAACAGCTCTAACGGCAGCAGTAGGGAAATATTAATAAAAAAGGCAACACCACATGGAGGATTTGAGCACAAGCCTCCATCAGTCTGGCAGAATGGATGTCATCAGTGCACCAGCTGTATCTGTGGGAGTCTCCCACACTGACAGCCACATAATGCCTGGAAGAGCAGAGAAAGACTGAGGGGGCTGAGGGAGTTCTGCCGATGACTGCGCGGCTGCTGAGTGCGGAGCCAAGGCCCACGCGCCGATGATGGCATTCATGACTTTTAAATGGGAGCCAAATCTTTGGGATCCGTTCAAAAGACTGACTCAGGGCCGAGTCTTGTGAGTGTGGATTCATGGAGATCGGTTTACTGATAGTGATTTTCCTGTATTTTTGTCTCTTTTAACTTCTTTTTCTGAACAATAATAATGCCTTACACTGGTATTGCACTTTACAAACCTGTATTACCAAGTTTCTCAAAGTACTACATTATTCGTCATTCGTCAGTCGTCATTATTCATTCACTCTATACTTGGTGGTGGCCACAGCTGCCCTGGGGTAGGCTGACGGAAGAGAGGCAACCAGTCTGCGCCATCGGCCCCTCCGACCACCACCAACCACTCACTCACTCACTCCATTCACCCAGGCTTCCTGGTGTTCATTAACGGTCTCCCATCCAAGTACCGACCAGGCCCTTCCTGCTTAGCTTCTGAGATCTGACGGGATCTATATTTTTATCATCATTCTATTTATTTAAGGTTCTTTTATTGTGCTACTGAGCTACGTCTGTCTAAACTAAGGCTGCACGTTACACGAAACAGTGCAATATCCGACAACTGTCTTGAATATTGCAATGACATTATAAATAAGTGCTTCATTTGACATTGCACAGTTGTACAATAAAATTCCGTGGCTCAGATCTAGGGTTCGTCCTGAGCTGCTGCGACTCTGCGCGCCGCCATTGTGCGCCAACCTGACCAGGGTTTGTCCCAGTTTCAGAGGGTGGTGTCCTGCACGGGTCAGCTTCTCCTCCATCCTCTTCCTCCTGCACAGCTCCCTCCGTGTCGCCTCCTCTCGCTCCTTCTCATCTTCATCGTTGTCCTCCACCTCCCCTGGCTCTGAGGCCATTCTTCACCTGAGGGTCACCTGTGAAACAGTTGAGCCAGGACTCAGTGAATATAAAAAACACAACAGTCTTCTGAAGAGCGTAGCTGATCAATATAATCTGTCTTTTTATTCTTCTCCAGTGAGTGTACACAAGTCAGAACATAGTAGTGATAAAGGCGTGTGTGGCTTAGCTGCAAGTCTTGCCCGAATACCTCCTCATGTGTCCCTTTTTTTCAATTCTTCTAAAAATCTATGGATTTTTACAAGACTTATAGATCAGCTAGCTGTTTGTTTGCTTTTAAAAAGCTGGGTCCTCCATGGCTAGTACGGACTCTGCAGTAAACAAAAAAAAAAATAGCTGAACCTTACAAAAACACAGCTAATATGTACAAAAGCATCCAGCTAATAATGATTATGTAAAACAAGGCGATTTTGCCACAATGCGCAACATTAGAAGCAAATATTATTTATCAGGTGCTGTCGTGATAAAGCACCTGCACGAAAAATTAGCACGTTTTGAGAAGCAGGTGTAAACCTTTGCACAGGACCGGATGTTTGAATCTGGCTCTTTGTGTTGTGTGGAAAACATTTGGACATTTTCTGTTTGGGAGAGAAACAGTTTTGGGATGAAATGCCCATACGTAGAGCTGCGTTGGTCCCTGCCCTCGTCACAGCGCTGCCCACTCGCAGGGTGCTTGGGGAACAGTTTGGTGGAGGTGGGCAGTCTCGAGCTGGTGGTGCTGACTCATGTGCGGGTGTAGGGGGGCTGTGGGCGCGGAGCTGGCGCCGACCGAGAGCCCGGCTGTCCATGTGTGCTCAGCCTCACATGCGGCTGGTATCACAGGCGCCCGGGGACAGGCCGACGGAGGTGTGGCTGCCAAGATGACCGTCACAGATCAAGACTACACTTTCCCATTCTGTACATTATACAGTTTAGTCCATAACTAAAACAAAATAAGACATTATTGATTCTGAAGGCTGTTCTAGAATTTCAAGCACATGTAAAATAGTGAACAAGCTATTTCACATCTTGTTAAAGGGGGGTATTATGCTTTTTTCAATCACATAGCACCAGTCTATAGCATACTACAATGATGACGTAACCTTCTGTTGGTCTGTATATGCAGTAAATTAAAATAAAAGTCGATTTTACATAATACCCCCCCCCTTTAAAGGTCTAATCATGGTTTCCCTTTCCTTTCTTCCAGTACTAAGAGCATTACAAATGACCTTTGTGACTTTAAGGCGAGACGCTGCAGGTGAGTAGAGAACATTTTTTTAATTTAAAGATATCAATTGGAACGTTTTGCTGTTGCTGGTGTAAATGTATTGCAAGTTGTATTTCATTCAGTGTTTATATATCAAAATTAAGGTGTGTTATGCATTTAAAAAAATGGCGAAAGATTTCCCTTATGTTTGGCGACAAAATCTGAATAATGGATCTTGTTAAAGCAGTACTAAGTAACTCTTGCCCCTAGAGGCCATAAGCACAACTGCAGGTGTCGTAGCAAGTTACGATTTTTTAACTTATTAAAAGTCTTGGAGAGTAAATACTACGCTGACAGAAAAGGCGAAGGGAGAGAGGGGTGTTGTACATCCAGTTATACAATGGGAATATTTTTTTTCACTCAAACTTGGCTGTAAATACTGTTTAAGTGGTGCTAGCCCGCAGTTAGCTTTGCCCGTTAGCCTATTAGCTTCTTCTTCGTGATTCCATTAGTGTGTATTGGTTGCTCCGCCCCGGTGGCAGTCAAGTTGCAAGCATGGTTTTCTGGCCAGAGACACCGGGGGAGATGAAAGACCCTCCAATCATCCCATTAACACTTGTATTACCCCCAGAGGGACTACGAAAAGGATTTATTAAGGTAAACACGTTACTTAGTACTGCTTTAAGTTTTTGCATAAGCTAATTAAAGAGAGAATTTTGCCTCATTTTTTTAAATTCAAAACTCAATAGATTAAGCCAGGATATGACTTTTTGCAAAACCCCGCCCCAAAACGGTTATGATATCCAATACCAGCCCTGAGTAAGACTGTCCTTAAAAGACTGCAGTCAGAGTGTTAACTCCCAGCTCAGCTCAAAGACAAAGGCACTGGCTGGGCAGGAGTTAACACAGGCCTTACACAACATCTCAAGATAGATTCAACTGTCCCGTTTAACTTGTTGTTTATGCATGTAATCTTTTTTCACATCGGTCATATGGCATCACAGCACACAATATCAGCTTCCACTCTGAACCAACAGGAACAAACAGGCAATTAAGATTTTAGAGAAGAAACCTATGGCAGTATTGTGATACCTTTGATGGGTCAAAGGTATCACAATCCATCCACCCATCCTTGCATTTTCTTCGGCGGCCGCATCACTGTGGACACGGCACCGACCCGTCTGTCGATGTCACGCTCCATCCGTCCATCGCTCGTGAACAAGACCCCGAGATACTTGAACTCTTCCACTTGAGGCAAGGACTCTCCACTGACCTGCAGAGGGCGCCACCTTTTTTCCCCACAGACAGAGGAGCATGGCCTGATCTATATCCCAGTCGTGTCACACTCGGCACCCCGCTGTGTCCCTTATTTTGATCTATTATATAATGTTGTTTTACCTGTAGTAACTTCTACAATGGCCACAGGTAGCACCGTTTCGTGACCACCATGCAGCGGGCTGCCATTGGCCGCCTTTGCCATTTTACCTCCATCTAGTGGCGGCAGAAAAAGAAAGCATTTCTCTGTACACACGTTTTTAAACAACTGTAAACCCTGGTTTCCAATAATGATAAACCTTCTACAGCTGGATATTGCTCCTGTGATGATGCTGGGTTAGGTACAATTAAAGAACCATAAGGTACATGTTAGAATTCTTGTATAATAATGAGGGCCTGACTTTGATTGACAAGCCGTTAGCATTAGTGCTATCGACGCGGTTACAACCGAACTACACGCCCCGCGAGAGCCGAGGCTACAGTGATCCCAAACTTTTTTAGGAACATGCTCGATAGGAGCGGGGTAGGAGGAGTCAGTAAATCCATCATGGACTCCCTCACTACATTCACCCAGAGTGAGAAGGAGTCTACTATTTTACATGTTAATGTTAAAAGTTAGCACATTTATACTGTGACACAATATATTTGGTTTGTCCAACCTCTTTGCTATGTCCATATGAAATAGTGAAATAAATGAAGAGATCATCCTTGTTTCTTTAGCATTGTTTATTGAGTGATTAAATAACATGGTAACATGATTTATAATAAATAAAGGCTCATAAAGGCTTAGCTATCTTATCTTAATGTGTAATTTCATTTAAAAATATAAATAAAGAGTCAGACTTGGAGGTTTACACACAGACGCACAGTTACAAAGTTATACAAGCAAACATCAGTTAAGTGAATGATCAGCGTTTTTTTTTTTTTACCCGTTACCTACCGTCCCCCCTAAAGAGGGGTTTAGGGTCAGGGATTAGGGTTACAGTATGATTAGGGTTATGAACGGCAAATGTGATGTAAGTTGTGTTTCACTCACACCGATCTCGTACATATTTTTAGAAACTAGAAGGTCTTGGCTTTCAAACGAGGCATCACACTGGCATATACAGTACAGGTGCTTGTCGTATAATTAGAATATCATGAAAAAGTGCATTCACTTCTGTTATTCAACTTAAACGGTTAAACTAATATATGACAGACTCATTACATGCAAAGTGAGATGTATAGTCTTTATTTGTTTCATTTTGATGATTATGGCTCAGCTTGTAAAAACCCCAAATTAAAAATCTCATAGTTAGAATATTTTGATACTGAACTGTAAGCCATAATCATCAAAATTATTACAAATAAAGGCTTGACATTTGTCACTTTGCATGTCATGAGTCTATGTCATATATTAGTTTCACATTTTAAGTTGAATTACAGAAATAAATGAACTTTTTCATGATATTCTAATTATATGACGAGCACCTGTAAACTGTAAGCTCCTGTCAATACGCTTTGAGATTTGGATATGAAAAATATTGCTAACCCTAACCCAAAGATGGCAGGTAACAGGTTCATACGTTTTCACTGAAAATGTGGAGAACACACATATGCATATATAAATAAATAAATCAACAAATAAATAAATAAATAAAATGTATACATTTCCTTAAGGCGGTTTTTATAGGCCGCTTAAGACAATGTCCTCTAAATAAATAAGTAAATAAAATGTATATATTTCCTGAAGGTGGTTTTTAAAGGCCTCTAAAGACAATGTCCTCTACCAAAAGCTTTCTGGAATAATAGCGTTGTTAGGGCCTTACTGAGCGTTAGGAGCACATGGCGCCTTGTGTAGGGATCAGATTTAGTTTCTTGTGATGTAAGAATTTTCAGCACTGTGGCTCTACGGCGAGACGCTTCAGGTGAACACGGAGGAAAATAAATGTAGAGATATCAGTTTGAAACTTTTGCCTTAGATGGCTGACAAAATTATGGGAAAAATAAAAGTATTGTCTTCTGTCATTTTATGTTTCATCTAAAACCAATTTCTGTTTAAATCTGAGGTTTATTTTGGTGATTAGTTACAAATCTTTGTTTAAAGGGGATTTTGGATCTTTTTGAATAAGATAGTTATTTTTTATTTCAAAGTTCAATAAATGAGACGGGGAATAGATAATGGGGAAAAAACAATAACTTCAACATATGAATAATAATAATAATAATAATAATAATGACTTACACTTGTGTTGCGCTTTTCAAGCCTGTGTTAGTTTGTCAAAGCGTCACATTATTCATTCACTCTTACAAACACACACTCATTCATTCTGGCCTATTGTGCTGCCTTTTAGTGGAGTACTCGGAGGAAACCTACACAGACAGAGGCCAGGGATCGAACCTAGGATCTTCTCCCTGTAATGGGGGCCTTTTTGTTTTTTTACTTTGACAGTAACACTAAGATGTTAAGGGAAAACTAGTCAAAAATCTCAAAAATTGCATGAAAAAGGTATTTTTTCACCTGCCGTGTCTCGCCTTAGATTCCAATAGGTTGGCGGTTAACTGTGCAGCCCTCTACGTGAAGTAAACCAAATCCCGTGACAAGGCCAGTGCGTTCATATTTTCCTGATTAGATGAAATCCTCCCTAATCCTCCCTAATCCTCTCCTTTCTGCAGAGCGCGTTGAGCTCCAGGTTGCAGTCGGTGGCATTTATGGAGCCGCTGTCCCGGTCCAGAGCTCCACAGCGAAGCGTGGACTCAGGACACGACAGCAGGGGCGGCAGGGACAGAGGGGCACCGTCGGCCCAGAACCAGGAACCGGCGAGGAACCGCAGGCCCACCCACACCTGAGGAGGACGGAAGAGAGGTGTGAAGACCGCACCTAAAGACACGTGTCAGGCCTAGTGTCCGCAGCAGGGGACACACATGAGTACCTTGCTGGTCTTGGCTCCTTTAGCGATGCTCAGCATGTCCGGCAGCTCGGTCTCATTCACATGGGACAACCCGGCCTTGGCGCCGATGTTCCAGCAGTGCTCCAAAGCCTGCTCCCAGCTCAGCGGCCTTTGCACCAGGACCACGGAGTATTTGGAGCAGAGCAAAGGGAAGTCCTTGGAGCAGCTGTGCATCGACATCTTCCTTGTCTGAGAGGAGATCGCCACGCAGGAGTCACCGGTGGGAGACGGAGTACCTGGAACAAGCACACATTAGCCAGGACAGCCTCCTTCTACTTTAGACCTTCCTCTTCTCCAGTCGGGAAGAAAAGGCTAAACTTTCAAAGACGACAAGAACAATCAGTAGGGATGGGCCAATAAAGGTTTCTCTTCCTCTTTTTTGGTCAAACTTCCAGGATAACAAAAAATTTAAAAAAATCAAATAAACTGAGGCACTTAAAAGTAGAGATAATAAAAAGCCTTTATTAATACATGGCTAGATGAGATAAAAATCATTGCCAAAGCGTTTCGGCTCTAGGCCTTCTTCAGGGCAAGCTTGAGATGGCTGCCTCTGTACAGCTATAAGCTTACAGCATTGGTCACATGTCCCAAGTGGGTTGGTCAAAGGTGGGTGTGTTCTTTGTCACCTGGTCCATATAATACAAAACATTAAAATGTGTACAATGTATAATATAAAACACTGTTCTGTACATTCTTTACAAGAACGATGCCTTTAGGATTCTTTTGAAAGTCCCTCGCTGGACCAGTGCCAGTCAGCTGTTTGTACAGAATAATGTGACCACACTAAATGCTTTAATAAGAAATGTTGTTATAAATTTATGATGAGACTCATGGACTCACAAAATGAAATTATAATTGTTTTTATACGGCCTGACCAGAGCAGTAGCAGGTACGGTACAGCTCAGTGCTTTGGAGGCATTGGAGAAATTGCTTATATGGACTATAGTAATTCCCTGTTTTATTTATTTGTCTGTCTCTTTTACATGTTTCTTGTGGACCTTTTTGAGTCTGAAATAAAGAATATATTGTACATTGTCAAGACTAAACAGAGAAATGTGAATAATTATTTGTACATAATTATTTGTACAAGATTAGACCCATAAATCCAAAAGGATTCCCTTTGAAGGAGTTTTTTTAATCTGTCCCCTCCTCTGATAGTCTCTTGTATTTGCTCTAAGCCACAAATTCTAAGGCTATTGCAATTCCCATGATGGGCATCTTTATAATGCATGGCCATAGGATATAGGGGGTTGCTAGTTCTAATAGCTTGTTTGTGTTCTGCTAGTCTGTTTTTTAGTTTGCGTTTTGTTCTGCCAACATAAAATCGACCGCAGGGACATTCAAGTCTATATACAACATAGGTGGTGTTACAGTTAATGATGGTTTTAATGTTGTAAGTCTGACCTGATGTTGTATCCTTGAAGATGTTACAGTAGTCCTTTGTATATTTTCACAAAAAGAACAATTACCACATCTATAGCAACCAAGCCATGTCTTTTGTTTTAATGGTGGGAGATAACTGTGAACCAGTTGACGACCAAGAGTGGGGGCTTTCCTAAAACTAATGGTGGGGGTCTCTGGGAGAGCATCTCTCAGTGCGCTATCACTTCTTAAAATACTCCAATTTTGTTTGATTATCTGTTTAATTTTGTTAGCTTCAGTGCTGTATTCTGTCACAAAAAACACTTGGTTTGAATTCTCATTTTGTTTTGTTTTTTGAATCAATAAATCTTCTCTATTGGAGCTTTTAGATTTGCTGTAGGCCGAAGACACAGTATCGTTGGAATATCCTCTCTCTTTAAATCTTTGGCTCATATCCTGAGAATGTATTTCAAAATTAGAATCAATGTCACAGATACGCCTTAGCCGTTGGAACTGACCGAAAGGAATATTCTTTAGTAGCCATGGAGGGTGGCAACTATCAGAGGATTTCCGAAAAATTGTACTGTGTAGATTTCCTTCAGGGTCTTTAAAAATGTTTAAATCAAGAAAATTAATTTCTGTTAATGAATAGTCTAGACTGAGTTTTAGATTACTATTTGTACTATTCAAATAAGAATGAAATTCCAACAGTCCTTGTTCTGACCCTGACCCTGATTTTGACGTATAAATCCGTTGACAATAACTACACTTGGAATGCACGGATCTGTTTACATTCACAATGGGAGTATAAATAAAGCATAAGTGGTTAGTATGCTTGCCTCACACCAAGAACCACAAAGTTTGAATCCCTACTCTAAGGGTGGGTTTCCTTCAAAACAAAACCCGCACAATGAATGAAATCCTCCAGATGGTCATTCCTTTTTGACCCATAGGCTTTATCAGACAGCACAGCTCAGGGACCCACAACACTGAGGACAGAAAATCAGAGCTCAAAGTACAAACGCGGAAATGCTGTAGATTCATTTAAGATTTCCTAGCAAAAAACAAACAAAAAAACAAACAAAAAAACAAAGGCCTTGTGTGATGTACAACCCTGACGTTTGAAGAAAGAGGTGCAGGTCCCTTTGTCCCTTGGCGTTATGATGGGACGAAAAATTGGCCCTTAACAAGCAAACTTGCCTTCTCAAGTTAGCAGCACCAGCTGGGCATTTCCCACCAATCCTAGCTCAAGATCTGGAGAACGATGCTTTCTCGATTCCTTCACTTCCTCTCCAGTGTTAAGCCTATGCGTATCGGTCGGTCTCCATCAACACAATCAGTATTTAAATATTGTGGGGTGGACTGCAACTTCATTTGGATAACCACTGAGAGGACATTAAAACCTTCCTGTAAGATGTGAAAACTTCCCCCAACAACACGTCCGCGTTTAAAGTAAGTAGGTGTTTCCATGTCTTGGAGCTAATGGCTAACAGCTAACGCTAACTCTGATGCTGTTTTTTCTTTTTTATTGCTTTTTTTGTGTTGATGTCTACTTCTGCAAAATAAGTAAATAAATAAAATCCTTTGCACTTTATTCATAAAATGATTTAGCCTCAAACGACAAAACAACGACAAAACAATTTGCAAACTTAGAAAGTCATGATTACATTGCAAAGTATTTTAAAAATCGATACAGGCAAAGTGCTGTGCTGTTAGCCTTGCTCAGAATTATACATTTTGTATGTGCAAAAAAAATGTTTTAAATTAAAAATATATATATATAATACTTCTTACATAAGGCCAAAGAGTAAACCAGGGTCAGAGAAACATGACCTCCACAACCAACATAAAACCCCAATGCTACACTACAGGTTTGTTATTCTGTATCTCATTTTAGTTTTCAAGAACAGTAGGGTCTGTACTGCTTTAAAATGTGTTTTTTTGGCTCATGTTTTTCCACATACATCCATTTGAACATTCTTAAGCAAGAAATTAAATGAAACTTTTCTTATCACAACATACACCCAATTAACTCTTCATACAAAGCATATTTCATTTACGTAACAAAATGTCACTAACATATTATTAACTAATTTCACAAGTACAAAGGAGTTATATTTACACAATGTTTGCAACTCATGTGCTGCACAAAGCACTCATAACTACTGCTACTTCACAACTAATAATAATAATAAAAGGGAAGTAACCAAAAGCAAGATGTAAAAGGGTCAAACTAAATTTGTAATTTATTTTAAAAGGAATGTAAAGGTAAATTGAAAAAAGGTTGCAAGACAGTTATTTAGCCATATCAAGTCAAGGACGTGCATGTGTGTGCATCGTTATTTAGGTTATTCAACTTGTTATACTTGTTAACTTCTACCATCGCACTGAAAGCACCTCTGTGCTTCCTTCAAACTTAGCAGGGGTCTCCAAGGGGCCAAAAGGGGAGTGTATTGCCGGAGTCCATAAACAAAAGCAAAATAATATGTTTTGATTGGGAAAATACTATTGAGGAAACTTTTTTCAATAAATGAATAATAATGAGCCTGGCAGGACTGTAGCTAATGTGTTGTTTATATCCTGGTCTATCATATCAGTGCCCTCTGCTGGACACGTGTGGAATTCTTTCCTTTTATTTTTATTTAAGCAGCCCCCTAGTGGCTGGAGTGAGCATTCTGGTCATTTCTTTAAAAAATCATAACTCCGCAAAGGAATGGGCTAGAGACTTACTTTTTTTTTTTTTTACATACTCTGGAATTTATGCCCTACAGGTTGTGGGCCGGATTGAATCATCAATTACGGCCCGCGGGCCGGATGTGGCCGGCGGGCCGTAATTTGCCCAGGTCTGCTCTAGCCCATTTCTGTGTGGACATAAGAATTTTTTAAGGAAATAACCAGTATGCTCATTCCAGCCACTAGGGGGCAACTTAAATTTTTTTAAAAGGAAAGAATTCTACACGTGTCCTACAGAAGGAACTGACATAATAAGAGATAGGATATAAACAACACATTATTCACCTTATTCTATTTCTCTATCAGTTAACATGGTAGTAAAATCAGTTACTACATGAAATTGTGTAGTAATCAGTTACTACACGAAAACAAAGCCGATTTTCAGAGAAACGGTGCAGTGTTTACCTGTTGGTGCAAGTGAACAATGGACATTTTACACAACTCAATCTACTAAACATCAGATTTGAGCGGAGAACGTTTTCCCTCGTTCTCAGTTTAAATGAACAGGCTTTGCGCTCGACCGGAAGTGTCAATACAACGGAAGTGCCGAGACAAAGCAAAACGAGGCAAAAGTAGGCGGGGCAGAATAAGGTGAATAGCCACATGGTAAATGGTCAGTCTGCCCCAAGGTGGCTGTGGATACAATAGTAGCTTACCACCACAGAGTGTGGAGTGAATCAATAATGACTACAGTGTACTTTGAGAAACTTGTGACACAGGCTTGTAAAGTGCAATACAATTAAGCCGTTATTATCATTATTACAGTCCTGTCGGGCTTTTGACCAAATCAACACTAATATCACTAAAATCACAGCTCATTATTATTAATTTATTGGAAAATTATTTTCTCAATAGTATTTTCCTGTTTACATTATATGCGGCCACCGAAAGCTAGTTTTCGGCCTACGACCCAAATGAGTTCAACACCTCTGGTTTAAACGGTGAACAATATCAATATTTTCATTGACATGAAGAAGGACACTACATAACTACAGTCAAATGGAGAGTTGTACTTATTTGAAATGCTCCAAACTGGTCCGGCCCTCCTTGCGAGTTCGAAAATCCAATGTGGCCCTTTCATCAAAAAGTTTGCCCATACCTGTTCTAGCCTCATGAAAAGACCTGACCTGCATATATAGGTATACAGGTTCAGTCCAGGATCTATACAGTATAAACTAATTCTAGTGTTGTACAACAATATACAGCTGTTCTCAATAAGGAAAATATCATAGCATAGTTCACATGAAGAAAACCAATAGCTATTTTAACAATTAAAGTCAGAATATACCATTTTAACTTTGTTATTACAATAAAATGTTATTATATTGACACATTTCACTAAGGAACTCTTTTCTATCTGTTTTAACCCCTTTTTACATACAATTTTTAGATTTCAAATAAAAAATAAATGAAATACAATTTTTAATTGAAAAACATTAACATGAATTGCAGCATAGCTGTTTTTATCCACTTTAAATAACTTAAAGTGATATTTTATACTCTACTGTATGTAACTTTAACCTTTAATAACATGTATCTCACAAGGTAATAATATTACTAAATCATACTTTTGTAACGCAAGCCAAATCAGTTTGCATTTCTCATAAAACCATGAAATTTCTATAAAACAGAAAATGTTTGAATATTCACTAATTGGAGCTAGCATGGTTACCTCGTGGTTTCTCCACACACACAATCATTGAACATGTTAGCTACCAAAGAGAGGATTATCAATATGCAAAACCAGCACGTATAAATGTGGTTTTGCGATGGCTCTCCAACTTCTAAAACAAAATAAACATGCGTTTACTTAATGGACTAAATCATATTCAACTGTCAGTTAAAACAGACAGGTTTTCATGCCTTTTTTTCTCTCTGTTTTTTTCCCTCGTGGGAGAACCCAAAGAAGCGCTCCATCCACATTTTAGCGATGTTGAGCTAACGGAGGTATTTTAGCGCAGGCACATTGCTGCCTCTCTAGGTGAAATCCGGCAACGCACTAAGATTACATCCACAACAGCCCGATGGCTACAAGGAAGTCCAGGAGCGCTCTTATAGCGAAATCCTGGCCTGGGAAGGACTTAATAATGACAGTAGACTAACACAATTATTCTGAGACACAGGTGCGACAGTTCGAAACAGCTCTGCTCGGCGGATTCCTTTCCTTGGACAGTCAATAAGGACGTGTTTGACAGTTTGATCTAGTTGACATAACCCATTTGGGTGCTTCCCAATTTTAACAAGGTCCCACCCAAGGCTACAATGCCCCAATCTAAGCCTGTACACTGATACTGGATTTACAGATGGATTTAAAGAATAGTAATGGCGACCCTTAGTGTCGCTCTCCCACATTTTCTGCTACGTACTTTAAAAAAAAAAAACACATTACTTTTAAATGTAAAATAGAAAATATGATGCAAAATAAATACAAATAACTGGTTAATTATTATTATTATTAGTTTATTTGATATGGACATAACAACTGCATTGGACAAACCAGATACATTGTTTTTAGTGTTATAGCAAAACTGCTAATTTGCAACACCTGTCCGTTAACCCTTTTGTAGGCAGGTTGCACTTTCCAGTGGTATTACTTTGAGAATTTCTTTATACCACTGAGTTACTGTTGGTGGCTTATCCTTAATCTAGTTAAATAGGATACAGTTCCGTGCTAAAAGTAAAAGCTTAGATAATACCTTTGACTTGTTCTCGTAGAGTCTGTTTTCACATTCACAACACCTGAGACGATGATCATACTATCTGCGCCAGGATTCTGACCAAGAGGGGTTTGTGTGACGTTTCTAAGTTAGCAGACTGTTTTTTTATGCAGGTTAGTTTGATGTGTGATCTCACACTCACGTTTCTTTCAGAAACATAAGCCTCAGAGTTTCCGTTAGCTGTTAGAAACCACCTACCTTTTTAAACACAGACATGTCGTTTGGTGAATTTTTCACGTCTCACAGGAAGGTTTTAATGTCCTGTCAGTGGTTGTACTGTAAAATATTTAAATATTGATTTTAATAGAGACCGGCCAAAACGCATAGGCTTAGTATAGGACAGGAAGTGAAGATCCATGGAATTGAGAAAACATGACAGTGCACACTCTCATCGTGAGAAGGGTCTATCCATCTATCTATACATACATACATACACACACACATACATACATACATACATACATACATACATTGACTTTCCATACCTTCTGCAGAACTGCTGGGCCAAATCCCATCTCGTGGGTGTGGGATAGTACCAGAATACCCTCTTAATAGACTGCACTGGACCAGTGACGAGCCACAGGAGCAGGACGAGAACCTGCAACTCCATCACCTACACAACAGAGAACATTAAACTCCACCTACACAACAGAGAATACAGCTCTGCCCTTTTTAGATGTTGTTCTCCAGTTGAGACCAAACATCTGGGGGTGATCGTCACGAATGACCTAAAATGTAAGCGTCATATCGAGGAGATTTGCAAAGCAGCGTGTAAAGGAAATTTTGTTCTGAGACTTCTTAAAGGTCCTATATCATGCAAAATCGACTTTTTTGAGTTTTTAGCCATGTTGTTTTGCTATTTCCTTATCAAAAACACCCCCAGAGCGGTTTTTGGCTTCATTCACGCAGTTCTAAGTAATCCTCCTGAATCCTGCTCTCTGAGCAGCTGCTCCACCCTCTCCTGGTAAACCACTGAGCTGTTCAGTTGTGTCGTCACAAAGGAACGGAAGTGCTCTACGTCTGTAATGTAATGCCTTACGGCCTGATGTTTATTTATAAAACAGCTTTTTCATAAAAAAATAAATAAAAAAATAAATTAATAATAATAATAAAAAATAATAAAAGAAAGCAGCAACTCTCCGACGCGTCTGTGCTGTCCCGCGACGCTAATCAAGCGCACCCACGGCTGGAGGAGCCATGGATCCCAGCAGAAGTGTTGTTTTTGAAGACTGAGCTCTTTCTAACCTACTCTGGACACGCCTGTTCTTTTTCTTACCGAACGATAGGACTAGTCGACCTTCCTAAAGAAGAGTGCACTCGCCAGAAGTTGGAATTTCTTTCCGGGATTCAGCGACTTTATCAACCAACCTGATGGATGCTTGGTGAACCTTGGCCAGAATTAAAGTGGATTAACTTTTATAACCAACGCGATCTCATGGGGAGTCCAGACTGAGCAGTGAGTTAATCAAAACGCGTGTTAGCATGTGTGTTAGCATGTGTGTTAGCCATTTATGAAACTGTGTTGCACATGTCAACTCCTTATACTACAGCGGAGATGTATGCGCATAATTCTCCATCTGCCATACCGTGCAGAAATGGCACCTGAGCATTATAGAAGGCTGGGTTTGATCGAACTATGTGTTGCCTGATGGGACGCTGCCTGTGGTTGGTGTAGTGCGGAGGTTGTGGTTTGTTTTGGCGACACAAATGCTTAATATCCTGGACTATGGTTGTGTCACTCAGCATGGGTCTATGGAGGAATTTAAGGAGCAATTTCAGAAACTGTGAGTTTCCCATTTTGCTCTCTGTATCCGTTACGGGACCCGGCTGTTCTCTTGTTTAGGCTCCCGCCTATCTCTTGTGTACAATGCTTGTTGTGTTTTGTATTTGTATGTGCACACTCAACAAAACTGCCTGTTCATCGCTGGCTCGAGGCGGCTGGATTCAGTTTGGGTCCAGTGCGCCACCCGTTCTGTTGTGTCTTCAGTTATGTTGTCACTAGGCTAGTCAATTGTATTTGACTGTGTTTTTGGTAAGACACTTTGTGGTTTCGTTGCTAGTTCCTTTATTGTTAATTTTGGTACTTTAATTAAAGGAGCCGTTAGTTAATTTCAGTTGATTAGAGCTAATTATTCTGTTATCTCTTTTTGCTGTAATCGTTTTCCCTTTATTCATTTTTGTTAGTTGTTTTTGTTAATCATTATACCCGTTGGGACCCCTTTTGTTCATTATTTACCTATTTTATTAAATTAAACTTACAATTTTTATTTCATTTTACATCTTGGTGTCAGTGTTGCGTCAGTGTTGCTTCCTTTCCCCTAGTTACTCCATCTGAGGTTATAATAACCTCTCTCTTTTTTTTTTTACTCTTCCAATGGTCTTATAAGCGTGAAATCTCAATTTGTATTTTAAAGGCGCTATATCATGCAAAATCGACTTTTTGGAGTTTTTAGCCATGTTGTTATGCTATTTCCTTATGAAAAACACCCCAGAGCGTTTTTGGCTTCATTCACGCAGTTCTAAGTAATCCTCCTGAATCCTGCTCTCTGAGCAGCTGCTCCGCCCTCTCCTGGTAAACGACTGAGCTGTTCAGTTGTGTCGTCACAAAGGAACGGAAGTGCTCTACGTCTGTAATGTAATGCCTTACGGCCTGATGTTTATTTATAAAACAGCTTTTTCATAAAAAAATAAATAAAAAAATAAATTAATAATAATAATAAAAAATAATAAAAGAAAGCAGCAACTCTCCGACGCGTCTGTGCTGTCCCGCGACGCTAATCAAGCGCACCCACGGCTGGAGGAGCCATGGATCTGAGCATAAGTGTTGTTTTTGAAGACTGAGCTCTTTCTAACCTACTCTGGACACGCCTGTTCTTTTTTCTTACCGAACGATAGGACTAGTCGACCTTCCTAAAGACCTCTCTCTTTTTTTTTTTACTCTTCCAATGGTCTTATAAGCGTGAAATCTCAATTTGTATTTTAAAGGCGCTATATCATGCAAAATCGACTTTTTTGAGTTTTTAGCCATGTTGTTATGCTATTTCCTTATCAAAAACACCCCCAGAGCGGTTTTTGGCTTCATTCACGCAGTTCTAAGTAATCCTCCTGAATCCTGCTCTCTGAGCAGCTGCTCCGCCCTCTCCTGGTAAACCACTGAGCTGTTCAGTTGTGTCGTCACAAAGGAACGGAAGTGCTCTACGTCTGTAATGTAATGCCTTACGGCCTGATGTTTTCAGTGTTGCTTCCTTTCCCCTAGTTACTCCATCTGAGGTTATAATAACCTCTCTCTTTTTTTTTTTACTCTTCCAATGGTCTTATAAGATTTTAATTTATAAAACAGATTTTAATTTATAAAACAGCTTTTTCATTAGTTTTGTTGTAAGAGAGAAATAAAGGGGGAAAAAAAAGGGGAAAAAAAGGAACTCTCTGTCTCCGACGTGTCTGTGCTGTCCCGGGAGAGTAACCAAACGCTCCCCCAGCCGGAGGGTGCATTGTTTGTGAAGACTGAGCTCTTTCTAACCTACTCTGGACACGCCTGTTCATTTTTCTTACCCAACGATAATGTCACGGATGTGCGTTTGGCTACGAGAGGAACAGGACTATTCAACCTTCCTAAAGAAGAGTGCACTCGCCAGAAGTTGGAATTTCTTTCTGGGATTCAGCGACTTTATCAACCAACCTGATGGATGCTTGGTGAACCTTGGCCAGAATCAAAGTGGATTAACTTTTATAACCAACGCGATCCCATAACCCGATGGGGAGGCCAGACTGAGCGGTAAGTCTATCAAAACGCGTGTTAGCATGTGTGTTAGCGTGTGTGTTAGCGTGTGTGTTAGCGTGTGTGTTAGCGTGTGTGTTAGCCATTTATGAAACTGTGTTGCACATGTCAACTCCTTATAACTGCATTATGTGAAGTAACTTCACTTTTTGCAGCGATATTTATATTTATAATACTGCAAATGTGGAATGAGCGGAGAGAGGGGCGGAGTTAACTGAATCGAAGCGTCTTGCCTTCCGGGTAGGGAAAATACCCCCCAAAAATACTTATATTTCTCTCAAAAATGAGTACTCCATAGTGATAGAGGTACAATATATCATATAAATGCCTATACTTTACTTTGGAATGGCTATAATAGCATGATACAGATCCTTTAATACTTTTCTGTAACTGTTTGTACTTAATAAAGAAATATATTTTGGATATAAAAAAAAGAAAAAAAGTTACCTGTCTCTATTCCAGCACTCCATAAACTAATAAGGACAATATCACCATAAAGAAAAGTCGAGAAGAAATTATGTAGTAATGATATAGGGCAAAAGTAAAAGCCTATTGTGCTCTGAGATAGTTGGAGAACCAAACCAGGAATAATCAGATTTATTTTTATCCATATTTATCACTTATCCTTATGCACACATTCCAAATCTTCAATGTTGCGTCACATTTTCAAACATTGTTTATTCACGTAAGTTCTCCCCTGGGGCAGAATGGTGGCCAAGCTATGCCATTGGACACCTCAGCCATTTACTCACACATACAGTTGGAAGTGCACCGTTTGAAATGTCTCACATTTCTGCCTAAATTGGTCATCAAATGTGGTCTGATCTTCATAAAAATCTTAAGATTATTCAACTTTGGGTCCATCAGTCCACTGCTGCAGAGTATCCAAGTGCTCTTTCGCACTTGGATAGGAACACACAACATGATGTGTGGAAGAAAAATGGAACAGCACACTAACATCAAAACCCTCTCCTCACTGTGAAGTATGGAGCAGGAGAATCATGGTGTGGAGCTGTTTTGTCACCTCAGGGCATGGACAATGTGCTAACATCAATAGAAAAAATAATTCACAAGTTTATCAAGATATTTTTCAGAAAAACCTGAGACATTCACAACAGCATGGAATAAATAAGTGAATCCCTGTATTAAATATCTGGCTGATCCTTCTTTTGCAGCAATAACTGCTTTCGTGTCGTTGCAGATTAGACGCTCACAACGATCAGGATGAATCTTGGACCATTCCTCTTTACAAAACTGCTACAGTTCAGTGAGATTCAGGGGGTGTACTTACTTATTCCGCCCTCTACTGTGAATGTTTACATGTTATGGCTAATAAAAATATGATCACAGGGAAATGTTGGCCGTGGTATTAGTATTAAGCAGACGATGAAGATCAGACCACATTTTATGAGCAAATTTAGGCAGAAATGTGAGAAACGGTGTACTTTTTCCTTCCACTGTACTCGCCCAACCACCTGGTATTCGCACACGGTCAGATAATAACCGGGCCCAAATGGTAACTGCTCAAGTACTCACAGAGTTGCATGTTTTCTAATCAAGTAACTGCAAATAAATAAAACAAATCTCCATTTGAAAGGTGGAAATTAGGGTGTATTCAGACCAGAAAAGTCCTTTGCTCCGCTTGTTTGTTCCGGATCAAAAGTGGACTTTTCGTTTGGTGCAGTTCGCATTCAGACTGTACTTTTTGCAAGTGAACTATATTTTGTAAACACATACACGTGTGTGACGATCGATGCTCCCATTGGACAGCAATGACCACAACAAATGAAATAAAAATGAATATTTGACGCTTACTATGATAATAAAAGAAACGTAAGAGACTAAACCACTTACCATTAACCTCAGCTCCACCGTAGTAGCTGGTGTAAGAGGTGTTTTGTGGGGGTGAAGGGTCGTCTGCTGAGCTGTTTGTTTCTATTATGTCCACGGGACAAACTGTTGGTCTTGTTCCTCCACTCTTCTTTAATGCGTCTCGTAAGTTTGGCGAAGTTTTTTCCACTTTGACGCCGCGGCTGTTCAGGAGACCGCTCGAAGCCCCTCTCCTTCATTTTCTCGCTAAACATGCTGAACACGAACGCATTTTTGTGAGTCCTTTTTAGCAGTTGGGTTAAGTGCGCATCTGCCCAAATATCCAGGAGGCGCAGTCTCCTCGTTGCCCCAGGTCTGTCCACGGCTCATTGTTAGTAACATCCATCCAATATTAGCGTTAGCGGCCGCGCAAGGCTACTTTTTCCCCACGGTGCCTTGCTACGGTGGCTTGTTAAGCCCAAAAAGGCGCATGTATCCTGGAGTTGTTTCGGATCAACAGTGGTTTATATTCACACCTGAAGCGAACTGCACCAGAGTCCGTTTGGAAGCGGACCGAGACCACCTGAAAAAGTGGTTCTTTGATCCGCATCAGGATTCGTTTGTTGTTTTCACACCTGCATAAAAAGTCCAGACCAGCGTTTGAAACGAACCCTGGTCCGTTTAAAGTGGACCAAACAGTGCAGGTCTGAATACACAGACTCAATTAGACCCCCATAAGCATGTTTTGAAGTATTTGCTGTCAATTCAAAACCACTCTCCACTCTCAAATGTTTTCTCAAAATTCCACCATGAACTCCACCATGAACTCTTTGAAAAAACAAACCGCCAATCTAAGCAAACTCTCAATATTTCAGAAAACAGAAACATTGACGCACTCACCCAGCTTGTGTCTGGTCCGGAGTCCTCCGTCACCTCAAGCTTAACAAACAAATGCCTGCGCGTTTGCAGATGGGTCTGCCTGTGCCTCACCTATTCAAAGATCATACTTTGGATTAAGACATTTGACTAAGAAATACACATTTGCATTGGACTGTGGAGTGAGCAAACAAGGCTTGGTCCGCACCAGGACTAAAACCTACATTGGCCAATTTTTCAATTGTCCCATGTTTCTGGTGTTAAAAAAACGGCAAGTCTATCTATCTATCTATCTAGTTGTTTTGTATCACAGGACTTGCCCCACAGGGCTACACCAAACATTAAAAAGGCAAGGAAAATCCATCAGTCCACTGCTGCAGAGTATCCAAGTGCTCTTTCGCACTTGGATAGGAACACACAACATGATGTGTGGAAGAAAAATGGAACAGCACACTAACATCAAAACCCTCTCCTCACTGTGAAGTATAGAGCAGGAGAATCATGGTGTGGAGCTGTTTTGTCACCTCAGGGCATGGGCAACATGATATCATCAATAGAAAAAATAATTCACAAGTTTATCAAGATATTTTTCAGAAAAACCTGAGACATTCACAACAGCGTGGAATAAGTAAGTGAATCCCTGTATTACAGTTTTTCTCCATTGGTTTGGCTCATTTCTTGAAACAGAAATTACATTCTCAAAAAACATGGACAAGTCTCCAAACCACTTTGCAATTGTTCCCAACAGAATTGAATTTCTCATTAATTTCATCAAATTGCAAATGCCTAAGTCCATGTCTCAATGTCTCAGTACATCTTGCAAATGGTTAAGTACATGTAGCCTGCAATTAGCACAATTTCCAAGTGAATAGATCTTGTTGATCTAAACAGATTGTTGATTCTCAGTCTAATGGTCGTTTGCTCCAAAACGCGTCAGCGTCATTTCATTGTATAAGTCATCACATGCACAATAGTCTGTTCAATTGTCAAAATTAGTCAAGAACACAATACCATGAATACCATATATGAATCCCTTGGAACATTTGATAAATTTATTACAGCAATTAAAGCTGGGGTACCTGATTTTTTGGTGTTGTAGAATACATTTATTTTTGCCTCCTCAGAGTACGTTGTAAACACAGCAAAACACAGACCTTGCTGTATTGTCTTCACCTAAAGTTTTATTGAGCGATGGATAATAGAAGTCTAATCTAAATTAGTGGAATTTATCTTAGGGGTGGCCCCGCCCCTGCTTCACTTTGTCACCACTCAATGCTGTATATGGGTGAAATGTGCATGTAATTACATTCTTTGAACAATGTGAATACACAGGAGGGACTGTGAGAGCTAGAGCCAGTTGGGCCACAAAAAAAAAAAATCACTGTTTGACTTTGTTTTCAGTTTCTGTTAGCTAGACAAGTAACCATTGTCAATGAAGGACTGGGCTAAGACTGAAAAGTGGACATGAGGGACATTTCAATGGTCCTCTGCCATAGTGACAAAACATCTAAACATTTAGACTTGCAGTGCTTACACAATGCCAAAGGGACAAAGCATTTTGGGGGCACTGACTGTTTAAATGAAAAGGAAATTTAGCTTTGACACATGAGTGAACTGTTTTGGGAGAGGTATGAACTTTTGCAGGTGAGCCATGGTGTTGTGCCGAACCATCCACATTATTTTGGCAAAAGCACCAAGAGTGTTGAGAACGTCCAAAGCAATTGAGAAGGATCTTTGCCATTTTGGGGGCATTGACTATTTAAATGAGAAGGAAATTTAGTTTTGAAGCATGTTTGGGAGAGATGATATTTTGCTGAGTGAGCTATAGTGTTGTGCTGAACTTACGACTGTTTTGCCAAATGATCTTAGAGTTTTGAGAATGTAATTTCTGTGTCAAGAAATGAGCCAAACCAATGGAGAAAAACTGTAAATATCTGGCTGATCCTTCTTTTGCAGCAATAACTGCTTTCGTGTCGTTGCAGATTAGACGCTCACAACGATCAGGATGAATCTTGGACCATTCCTCTTTACAAAACTGCTGCAGTTCAGTGAGATTCAGGGTGTGTACTTACTTATTCCGCCCTCTCCTGTGAATGTTTACATGTTATGGCCAATAAAAAATATGATCACATGGAAATGTTGGCCGTGGTATTAGTATTAAGCAGACGATGAAGATCAGACCACATTTTATGAGCAAATTTAGGCAGAAATGTGAGAAACGGTGTACTTTTTCCTTCCACTGTACTCGCCCAACCACCTGGTATTCGCACACGGTCAGATAATAACCGGGCCCAAATGGTAACTGCTCAAGTACTCACCGAGTTGCATGTTTTCTAATCAAGTAACTGCAAATGAATAAAAAAAATCTCAATTTGAAAGGTGGAAATTAGACTCAATTAGACCCCCATAAGCATGTTTTGAAGTATTTGCTGTCAATTCAAAACCACTCTCCTTTCAAATGTTTTCTCAAAATTCCACCATGAACTCCACCATGAACTCTTTGAAAAAACAAACCGCCAATCTAAGCAAACTCTCAATATTTCAGAAAACAGAAAAATTGACGCACTCACCCAGCTTGTGTCTGGTCCGGAGTCCTCCGTCACCTCAAGCTTAACAAACAAATGCCTGCGCGTTTGCAGATGGGTCTGCCTGTGCCTCACCTATTCAAAGATACTTTGGATTAAGACATTTGACTAAGAAATACACATTTGCATTGGACTGTGGAGTGAGCAAACAAGGCTTGGTCCGCACCAGGACTAAAACCTAGACCAAAGCAGGAGATTTAAGCAGGAGACTAAATCAGGACGTGAAGCTGTCCCTTTTCCATGTTGACTGTACCATGATGACTTTATCTTTTGTGTTCTTATTATCGTACAGTAAATCATAAAAAAATATATTAAAAAAATTAAAAAAAAATTAAATTGAAAAATGGTGTAGTAGGAGACCCTGGCTGTTTATCACTTTGCTTTTGTATAGCCACAGTAGGTGACACTGTGACTTGATATTGTTACTGAACATCAAGATTGACATCCTGCTGTAATATGCTGACAGAGGATTTGTCTTTTTGGGAGGGGGGGGGTTGGCCAATTGTTCAACTGTCCCATGTTTTTGGTGTTAAAAACACTGCAAGTCTATCTATCTATCTATCTATCTATCTATCTATCTATCTATCTGTCTGTCTATCTGTCTAGTTGTTTTGTATCACAGGACTACACCAAACATTAAAAAGGCAAGGAAAATCTCAAAAAACCCAGTGGGAGAAAAGAGAAACCTCGGGGAGAGCCACAGAAGGAGAGATCCACTCCCATGGACGGACAGGCTATAGAGACCCAGGGCTGATGGGTCCTGATAAATATGCAAAATACGGCAATTTTGCCACAATTTGAGGTGGAGAAAATGCAAACGATTTTGTTTAGCGAGCTCCGTCGTATTTATCACAACTGTGTGCAGAAATAAGTACGTTGGAACTGCAGGTATAAACAGTAAAGTGGATTTTGCACCAATGTGGCGTGCTTAGCATTTTCAAATGTTTGTATCTGGCTCATTTACAAAGATAATAAATAATAATGTGTTGTTTTGATGGTGTATGGAGTTATACAGAAAAAACTCTTGTTCGTGTAACATTGACTGGAGCGGTTCACAGCAGCTGTCCATCAAACGGCTTCAGGAGACTGTTCCATGTCCTGATGAAGTCCTTATGCATACCGGTGTACGGATTATACTAAAAGAGACAGACTCATACGTCCAGCTGTTCCTTCCATCCCGGGGCCACAGTGCCCTTTCCCGTTTCAGTCCATGGTCAAATCCTCATCATCTTCGGACACACATTCAGCAGCGCTGTTTACTTCACATCAATGTGTTCCATGACCGTGGACTGTGCACAGCACCGGAGAGATAATGCTCGAACTATCAGGCAATGGCGGAATGCACAGAGGGCATACAGAATTGTTTCATTTTGATCTATCGTAAGATTTAGGTAAGAAGACTAAAGACTAATTATAGTTCTTTATTTTTTAAATTAAAATCATCATTTTATTTATATATATATATATATATATATATATACACTCAACAAAAATATAAACGCAACACCTATATATCTCAGAGCCCTGTTCTCGCATCTCGCCCATTTCCTCCTTGTTCCAATAGCCCATTTTAAGCAATGACAGAGCTGGCCTGAAGGACAGCACAGAGGCACTCATCATGGCTGCACAGGAGCAGGCCTTGAGCACCAGAGCAATAGAGGCCCAGATCTATCACACCAGACAAGACCCCAGGTGTAGACTGTGCAAAGAGGCCAATGAGACAATCCAGCACATAACTGCAGGGTGTAAGATGCTGGCAGGGAAAGCTTACATGGAGCGCCATAACCAAGTGGCTGGCATAGTGTACAGGAACATCTGTGCAGAGTATGGGCTGGAAACCCCAAGGTCAAAGTGGGAAATGCCTCCAAAAGTGGTAGAGAATGACCGAGCCAAGATACAGACGGACAGAATGGTAATGAACCAACCGGACATTGTGGTGGTGGACAAAGAGCAGAGGAAAGCCGTGGTGGTTGACATAGCAATACCAAGCGACTTCAACATCAGGAAAAAGGAACACGAGAAACTAGAGAAATACCAGGGGCTCAGAGAAGAGCTAGAGAAGGCCTGGAGAGTGAAGGCATCAGTGGTGCCCGTGGTCGTTGGGGCACTCGGGGCAGTGACCCCAAAACTGGAGGAGTGGCTCCAGCAGATCCCAGGAAATACATCAGACATCTCGGTCCAGAAAAGTGCAGTTCTAGGAACTGCAAAGATACTGCGCAGAACCCTCAAGCTCCCAGACCTCTGGTAGAGGACCCGAGCTTGGAGGAAAAAGTGACCGCCCGCGGAGGGTGAGGACGTTTAAAAAAAATATATATATACAGTGCCTTGCGAAAGTACTAATACACCTTGAACTTTTGCATTTGTTGTGTTTTAAAGATGTTGTCTTATCTGTTTTTAATGTGAAGCACTTTGTGTCTGTGAAAAGCGCTATATAAATAAAGTTTACTTACTTACTTGACCGATACAGCTACTGTATCACCAGTTGTCATGTGGTATCGAGGCGCCACTTCTAAATAGGAAGCATGACAGCTGACTCGGTGGTTGCTGCGTCGCCGCTCGTCACTATGGAGCCACCAAGCAAAAAGAAACATTCTTCTGTGTGGGATCATTTTGATTTTACAGCGCCTGACAAAGTAATTGTTCTTCATTCCTGTTCCCACTGTAGAATAGTGTTTAGTTGTTTTGTTTGTTGATCATTTACAGGTTAAATGTTGTGTATGCTCCACGGAGTTATCGTACTCAACTAGAAACACATCGTCTATGCTACGGCATTACAGGGTGCGACACGAAAATAAAAGAAATGCTCCAGGAACGGACACCGGTAGGTCTGGATTTGTATGTTTTAGGGGGATCAGATTTACTTTATTTTTGACATTCTCCTTGTCAAACGGTGAGTGTAAAAGAGGTTATGCTAGGATATTCATCACATGTTGGATTGGGTTGTGCATTATCAAAAATAATTATGGTAATAAGAGCCATTATGAGATGAACTATTAATGTCATTATTTCCTGTAGTAATAAGCTTCTAGAAAGGAGGTGGTCAGTCAGTGCCTTGTAAACATCATTATCAAGGACTGACAGTCTTTGAGCATAGTTGAAGATAAGGACTTGCAGACACTTAAGCCCTCATACATTATACCAACTAGGAAGGTACTGTATGAAATGCAAGGTGCACATTCCATTAACAGTGTAGTAACTAAACAATATCTCTGTGTTTCATCTTTCCCTCATTTTTAGGCTCTCAAGGATATGGTGTGTCAAAAATATAAAGAGGAAAAACTTGTGAAAGAAAAAGTCCACTGCAGTCAGCCTCACGGCTGATATGTGGACATCCATAAACATGGAGGCTTACTTGGCTGTGACAGGCTACTTTGTTGATGACACAAATAAAATCTGCACCACTTTGGTGCCTGCCTCATCAGTTCAAAGGAGGTCCGAGGCAAAAGTAAAAATCCTTTATTGTTTGTATTTGTGTTTACAGATATATTACTTGTTTTTTGTTGCTTCTTGAACAATCTTGAACAAGCCTTGCAACAATGGTTTCACTGGAGCCTGAACCCAGTGCCTTCATTATGTAAAGCAGATGTGACGACCACTACACTATGAAATCATAGTCTGCTCCTATTTAGGCCATTTCCCATTTCCAAGTGTCCAAGTGTCGTAAAAGGCCTGAACATAAGATACAGTAAAAGGTGCACAGCCTAAGACTATGTACAACTGTAAGAGTTGCTTCACTGAGGATTCAATCCAGGGCCTTTTTACACAACATGAAGTTCACTCCACCATCAAATCTTTAATAAACACAGGTTAACTTGCTCTTGTCTGAGCCGATATTTATGATTACATAACTTGAAAAGTAACGAAAAGCTCCCACACACTCTTTTATTGCAAAAGAGGGAGACTTTGTTTATTTTTCCAAGTTAAGTATCCTCCTCTCCTACGCACCTGTCGCCTCCTTAGGTGTGCAGAGCTACAATTCATCTTAGGGTTTCTAGCATTTAAGTAACTTAACATTTTTAACCTGGAAAAGGACACAAACTTGCATGCTTTGTGGAAAAATTGCTGTAGTAAGTAGGACACCACAGGACGCTAAAACATCATTTAAAGGTTAAATGAACACTAACAAAACAAGCTTATTTACTAGTCAAAATCATACAAATGCAAAGTGCGGATGTGTTCTGTGAAAGCACATTATACAAACAAAACCTGTCCAAAGGGCTGCACATACACGCATGAAAAAGGTGGGTTAGGACATAGAGGTTATAATTTGATGGTTTCATATGCAGCCTATGTGTTCAATAAATGAAAGCCTTCGGTGATTGAAATGGGCTATATGCACAGTGTCCCCACGTGATTTCTTCCTGGACAATAAGATCGATGCTGTCCTTCCTCTCACCGATCTTTTACATTCACAATTAGCAGTCCCACACAAATGAAGGACAGAGTTACTGATGGACAGTCACTGTAGCGTGTTAAAAAACATAATGTTTGCTGTGAATCCTGCCCCAGAGGAAATGCCTGTGCTCATTAAGGAGCTTTTATTTAACACTAAAGGCTCGTGTTAAATAATGACAATATAACATGTTAACAACACAAAATGCCGAGGCTCGTTCAAAACTTTGCACTAGTTTTCATTTTCATTTTGTGTTAGCCGTTAGCCTCACCGTTATGAACACGGAGGTTTTCTTGTTACGTCTCACATAATTAACAAAGTCTGGGACGCCGCAGACCCCTTATCGAGCCGAAAATCTCTCGGGGCCCCCCATAATAATACATTTACTATATTACTATAATTAGGCCCGAGCCGGACGCAGTCCCGGCAAGGGACTATTGATTCTGTGTGGTTTCTTATTATTATATTTTTTCTCCGGAAACGATCGTACTTTTGACCCGCTCAACGTTGCCGAAAACTCACCAAATTTGGCGGAGTCATTCGGATGGCGTGAAAATTTATGTAAATAGATGAATTGGCCACGCCCAAAACAAAATGGCTCCACAGCGCCCCCTCAAAGTTGACCCCCATACAAATGAAAACACGCGTTTTTGGCCGTAGGCCCAAACCCTTGGGTACAGTGAAAGGGGACATCAGGACAAACCAAAAACGCAATTGGAGCGCCACGCCCGGATGCACAGGGAGTCGGCCGTTTTGACTTTCAATTGAAAAACTGGCTGGACTCAACTTATGTTTTAACGAACTAGTCCCTGGTTTTTCATCCAAATAAAATCATACTTGGCACAGTGCATCTAGACATGTTGAACTTCAAGAATCAGGCACGGTTTGTAAAACATTTCAACGGTCCCCTCATAACGCCACGGCGAAGAATGCTTACATTTCGTGTATTTTCGAAGACAGCTCACGCTCACAGGCATTGGCCAACAGAGCTCATATTCAAGTCACTAATGCACCACCCGAAACTGAACAGAACGCAGCCATTAACATATAGGCTGCTCCCAGGCCTACCTCATCTACACATGTTGGTCACTGCATACTCGACAGTGACCAATGACCCTGACAGTCACATGCGCCTCAGTCGGAGCTTTCCGAAAATGTATAACATGTGGGGGTCAAGTTAACCACTCCACTTATTATGCCTCAGCAAAGTGGCCGAACAGCGCCACCTGCTGGCTTAAGATGGCTTTTAAGTGGCTTGTAAGTGGCCCGCCCATCCTCCGTGAAAATAGCCAGAGTTCTTATTCTGGCAGCATGATGGCCTCTGTCAGAGTTTCTCCTGAAAATCGCCATTTTTCCCAAATTCCCCCTTTATTCACAACAGCCACACTTTTAGACTCATACATAGTTTTACTACCCCTCTGTTACAGAAAGAAGCTGTAATTTGAACGTTTTTGCCTCCAAAATCAGGTTTTTTGGAAAGTACAATCACAGGAAGTTCAGATAGGCTGTTTCCTGTCCGTCTCTCCGTTTATTCCTCGTACTATTTTGGTCTCACCAAAATATTCCGTCATCTATCGAGACTTTTGTGGGGCTGGAGCACCTTCTCAGATCTTTGGGCGCCCAGGGAATTAGCCCTAATTACAAAATGTTTCAATAAATATTGCCTGAACTGTAATTCCGTTTTCTGTGAACACGCGAGTGTAACTGTTTCATAAGATTAATATAAAATCCGCAGTGTTGTTGCTTAAGCTTGTATAGCTCCGTTAGTACAGTGCCGGGTTCCCATCCATTAGATTGCCGGTTCAAACCCCACAGTGACTTATTTTTTTTTCTTTTTATTTGTGACTCAGTACCTACTGGGAAGAACCTGAATCGGCGCCTATGGCCCCACCCTCACTAAAAACGGGGAAATGACCCACACATTGCCCAAGCCTAGACTACATGAGCGCAAGGCGTTTCATAAGATATTTGTCAGTTCGGTTGAAAAAGTGTCTGTGCTTGTCCAGCTCCGTTTATAGAGTGCAGGGTTTGCAACCATTAGATTGCCAGTTCAAACCCAACCATGACTTTTTTTTTTCTTTTTTTTTTATGAATATTTTATTAAATCCTCATTAATAACGAGGAAAGAACAGTTTCAAAATATGTGGAACTACACAGAAAGAAATGTGGGGACACTAGGGAAACACTTGAGGCAAAACTGGGGAGGGTGTCGAAAACAATCAAGAAATGGAGGGGGGTGGGGGAAAATGACCTGAAATTACCTCTCTCCTCCAGTGGCATGGTGGGATCTAATTTCGCCCTGGTCATTTAGAGAATAGTAGTAGCCCACATTAGGCATACCATTTCACGGAGCTATATCTCAGAGATAATGCACTGGTCTTTGGTGCAGGAGGTTGCTGGTTCAAACTCAACAATATTTTTTTTCTTTTTTTGGTTTGGACTGGGCATCTACTGGGAAGAACATAAATCGGCGCCTATGGTCCCAACCTTATTAAAAACGAAGAAAGAACAGTTCAGAAATATGCACAACTACACAGAAAGACATGGGGGGACAGTAGGAAAACAATAGAGGAACAACTGGGGGGAAATGTCGAAAACAATGGACAAAATGGAGGGGCAAAAATTACCTGAAATTACCTGAAATGACCTCTCTTCCCAAATGCCTTGCTTGGACATACTTTCACACCCGGGGATTTAGAAAAAAGTAGCCCGTATCAGGTTAACCTTGGGGTCATGTTATAGCTCAGTAATAATGTCCTTGTCTTTGATGCAGGAGGTTGCCAGTTCAAACATGGTATTGACACTTTTATAATGCTTTCTCTTTTCACATGGGCCAGATAAAGCTCTGAGCCAGATACAACTCCAGAATGAGCACCAAGTTATGTAGACACAATTATGTATTTAGCCACTTTTCTACCTTTCACTGCCATTTTCCTCTTTACTCGTGCAGATCACTGCTCTTTTTTCTGCAAATGCAAGAGTGCACCTCTGTCCAGATGCTGTTTTGCCTGCTGGCTTTTCCCGAGTATTGCAGTTCACTGGTCATAGAAGGTATTTCAACTATAGAACGAGTGAAAAGCACCGCTGTGGTGAACGTGAGGCCGGGGCGCTGAGGCTGAAGCAAGAGTGGGCTGGCATCATAGATACCTGGGGCAAGAGCAAGGTGTGACGAAGGCAAGACGAGAGTGGGCCGGAGCAAGAGTTAGCAGAGAGCACACAGGTTGTGTGTGAAGCCGAAGGGAGAGCAGGTTTGGGCGAGAGCGGGGGCGGTAGCAAGGGGGGGCGGTCGCAAGGGGGGCTGGGCCAGGGGCGAGGGCCTCCATCGCCGCTTGCGGCTTTAATTTGTATTATTTTGCAGAAAAAATAACATACAAAGCAACATGTAGCCATGATTTAGGCTAAATGCTTGTTTAAAGTAGTATAACAAGCCCCACTTCAGGAAGCTATAAAAACATTTTTAGTTTTTTTTGTTCAGGTGTAACATATTTGAGTTTGTACATGAGATCATTTCAACCTGAAAAGACTCAGACAGGCTGCATTTGAAAGTTTTATTGAACTTTATTGTGATTGGGGCTCAGACCCCGGCGGAAGATGGCCGAACGATATGGAATGCATGGTGATGATGATGATGGCCAGAATCTTTCCCCAAAAGAGGTAGCCGGGGTCTGAGCCGAACTGTATGCGATATGGGAGTGACCGCTGAACAGGTGCTGCGCGTGCGAGATAATCCCCTGCCGCTTGGGCAGAGATTGTGTGGACGTTGAAGTGGGGAGAATCGGAGGAGTCGAGCGGAGTTAAAAGGGGCCCGTGATAAGGTAGTTTAGGAGGAACCACCTGTAGGGGGAGTGAGAAGCGAGATTGAAGACTGAGATGGGAGACAGATTTATGTGCAGAATGAGGTGCTAAGAAGGTTGCGTTAGGTGATAAGATGATAGGTTAGATTGCGCCAGAGAGGCGAAGCCAGAAGGTCCCTCCGGCGAGGGAGCAGGACGGGCACGGGTGTCCCCTGTCCTTAGACTCTCCAGCACGTCAAGGAAAAACTCAAAAACCCGGTGGGAGAAACGAGAAACCTCGGGGAGAACCACAGAAGCTGGAGAGATCCACTCCCATGGACGGACAGGCTATAGAGACCTAGGGCTGATGGAGTCCCCTCAGCAGACGGGCCAGGATCGAGACCATCCAGTCCTTGTTGTCAATCCAGTAGGCAGGGTTCCTCCGTTCAGCCGGGTTCCTCCGTTCGATCTAGACAGGCACTCCCAACGGGGAGTGGGACATGAACACGGAGGTTTTCTTGTTACGTCTCACATAATTAACAAAGTCTGGGACGCCGCAGACCCCTTATCGAGCCGAAAATCTCTCGGGGCCCCCCATAATAATACATTTACTATATTACTATAATTTGTATTATTTTGCAGAAAAAATAACATACAAAGCAACATGTAGCCATGATTTAGGCTAAATGCTTGTTTAAAGTAGTATAATGTAGAAAAGAAATATACTTTTACTTTAAAAAAAATAATATTTTTTCCATGTACTTGTTTTGTAGACAAGCTTTGGGGCCCCCCTGCAAGTCCTCTGAGGCCCCGGACCCCACTTTGGGAACCACTGATGTAAAAGATAGGGCAGAGGAAGGACAGTGCCGATGCTACTGTCCAGGCAGAAATCACGTGGGATCACTGTGGGGTCACATAGCCCCACAGAAAGAAAAGAAAAAGCAATACATAAGAAAAGAGTTTCCAAACTTTTGATCAGTGCTGTATATCTCTTTAAAAAATGCATAATGAGAGATTAATTGATGACGGATAAATGACGGATTTTCTATGATGCTGTCTGTCAAAATGACGGAGTGAAATCAACAACAGCAGGAAAACTTCAAAGGATTCATAAAACTCATCATGGAATCAACAAACACCCGCATGGATACACAGTTAAAGGACATTCAAGAGCTAAAAACTAGCCTGCAATACACGCAAGATGAGGTAGACACTATAAAAGAAGAGAAAAGGAAACTCACTGAGCGCACGGACACAATACATAACGATTTCTATAAAGTATGTGACAATCTGCACGTCATCACGGATAAACTGGAGTATCTGGAGGGACAGAGCCGCAGAAAAAACCTGGTCTTTGAGGGAGTGTTGGAGTCGCCTGGGGAGACCTGGGCTGACGCTGAGGAAAAAATCAAACAACTGCTGAGGGAGAAACTGCAACTACAAAACCCGGTGGAAATGGAGAGAGCCCATCGCGTAGGGAAACCTGGCGGGAGAGACTGGCCGAGACCTATCGTCGCCAAACTACTGCGTTGGAAGGATCGAGAAGCAATCCTGCAGCGTGCTAAACAACTCAAAGGAACGAAAATCTACATAAACGAGGACTACACGGACTCCATTAAAAGGAAACGAAAAGATCTAATGCCGGAGCTGAGAGCTGCCAGGGAAAGGGGGACATAGCCTTCTTGAGATATGACAAACTCATTGTACGTCCGCGCACCAGTACTCCAAATCAAGCTTAATCACCGGGAAAACTTATGGATTTTGGTATGTAAAAAACATAATTTCACATGTCCTGTAATATATATACTCATACAATGATGTCCAATCATACCTCATATGCTACTGATGGAAGTGACCTAGGATTACAGCAAAGGATTTTGGACTGTGAGCTCTTGGAGCTGAAAGCTTCAGAGTACACTGAACATAATGCACTGGACTGGGAAGATCAGTTAGACCCAGATAACCTATTCTTAACATCTAACGCAATTAATTGCAAATACTATACTGAGAATGAATTTAACATCTCTGTTAAAACAGAAGGGAAATTCTCAATTATCCATTTCAATAGTAGAAGCATGTACGCGAATTTCGATGCAATCAAAGAATACTTAAAACAGTTTGAGAATCCATTTAGTATCATCGCATTATCAGAAACATGGTTTAATGAGGATAAAGGCATTGCATTTGAGTTAAACAATTATACATTAAACTACGTAAACAGAACCAATAAAGGGGGAGGAGGAGTTGCTATATATGTCCTCAACAAATTTAAATTCAAAATATTAAAAAACATGACTGCATCAATAAACAACTTGCTTGAATGCTTATCAATAGAAATTATCAATGAAAAAAGAAAAACATAATAGTTAGTTGTTTATACAGGTCACCAGGCTCATGCGTGGAAATATTTACAAATTGGGCAGAAAAAACATTCTCAGAACTGAGTAACAAGGTATTATTTATCTGTGGGGATTATAACATCGATTTGATAAATCCAAATAAACATAAGACAACTGATGAGTATATTAATAGGATGTACAGTATGAGTTTATACCCAACTATCACAAGACCTAGCAGAATAACAGCGAGCAGTGCTACCCTCATTGATAACATCTTCACTAATAATATGCAGTTCACAAATGTCAGCGGTCTAATGGTTTGTGATATAACGGATCATCTGCCCGTATTCACGGTGTATGATGATAATGAGTTAGATCAAAAATCACCTCAAAAATATTTTTATAAACGAGCAAGAACTGAGGATTCAATTTACTCACTTTATAGTGACTTAATAAAACAAGATTGGAACGAGGTATACAACAAGAATGATGTAGAAAATGCTTACGATACTTTCATGGAAATTTTTAGTACTGCATACAATAAGAACTGCCCTATTCAGCAATTCTGTAAAAACAGAAAAACGACAAAATGTCCGTGGCTAACCAAGGGTTTACAAAATGCTTGTAAGAAAAAAAACACTCTATATAGACAATTCATTAGATTAAGAACAGAGGATTCTGAAAGTAGATATAAAACATATAAAAATAAACTGACCAATATATTAAGGAAGGCTAAGAAACTATATTATACCAATCTATTATATACAAACAAGAACAACATGAAAGGGGTATGGGGAATACTAAACACTATAATCAAGGGTAATGCAAAAAATAATTCATATCCAAACTATTTCACTGATGGGATCAATGACAACCATAATATGAATGACATTGTGGAAAGTTTTAATAGTTTTTTTGTAAATGTTGGACCGGATCTGGCAGCAGAGATTCCGGAGTGTAGTAACAACGAAATGGAGTCATTGATAGACATTAATTCAAAAACTATGTTTTTGTCTGGAGTAACTGAAACAGAAATAATAGATGTCATTAACGGGTGTAAGAACAAATCGTCTACAGACTGTTTTGATATAGATATGACACTAGTTAAACAAATTATACATAGTATCGTGAAACCATTAACCTACATATGCAACCTATCGTTTCAAACAGGAACAGTTCCAAATAAAATGAAAATTGCAAAAGTTATACCTATACATAAAAATGGGAACAAACACATCTTCACTAACTACAGACCTGTCTCTCTGCTCCCCCAGTTCTCCAAAATCTTAGAGAAACTTTATAACAGTAGAATGGATAATTTCATAGATAAGCACAAACTAATTAATGAAGGTCAGTACGGGTTTCGAGCAGCAAGGTCAACTTCAATGGCCATCATTGATGCAATAGAAGAGATTACTAATAGCTTAGAGGGCAAGAAACATGCAGCTGGAATATTCATTGACTTAAAAAAAGCATTTGATACACTAAATCATTCTATATTATTAAAAAAATTAGACAGATATGGCATAAGGGGAGTGGCTTTGAGCTGGATTCAAAGCTATTTAACTGGGAGACAACAGTATGTGAAGATGGGGGAGTTTACATCAGGTTATTTGGACATTGGCTGTGGGGTCCCACAGGGATCTGTCTTAGGCCCAAAGTTGTTTAATTTATATATTAATGACATTTTTAATGTGTCTAAATTATTAAAATTAGTGATTTTCGCAGATGACACAAACGTCTTCTATTCCAATGACAATTATAGTAATTTAGTAACTAACATAAACTGTGAACTAAGTAAATTAAAAACATGGATGGACATTAATAAATTGTCCCTCAACCTAAATAAAACAAAAGTAATGTTTTTCGGTAATTATAATGGAAAACCAGACTCAGTAAACATAGAAGGTGTAGTTTTAGATACAGTCTCAGAAATTAAATTCTTAGGAGTCATCATTGACAGTAAATTAAGCTGGAAACCACACATAAGACACATACAAGGTAAAGTCTCCAAAAGTATCTCAATCATTAACAAAGCAAAGTTTTTCTTAAATTACAATGCATTATTTTTGTTATATAGTTCATTAGTTTTGCCATATCTAAACTACTGTGTAGAAGTCTGGGGCAATAACTATAAAAGCTCATTACACCCCCTTGTTATACTCCAAAAACGGGCTGTAAGAATTATACATAAAGTAGGATATTATGATCACACTAATATATTATTTCTGCAGTCTAAACTGTTAAAAATGCATGATTTAGTTGATTTCTCTACTGCCCAACTTCTGTTTAAAGCCAACAAAAATGTGCTACCTGCAAGGATACAAATGCTTTTTGCACGCACAGAAGGGGGATATAACCTGAGGGGGTGTGATAACTTTAAGACTCAAGCAGTGTCTTCCACTAGGAAAAGTATGTTTGTGTCTGTATGTGGAGTTAAACTCTGGAACAAATTGGGGGCAGAATATAAACAATGTCCAAATATTCATCATTTCAAATCAAGATATAAAAAAATGGTATGGTCAAAGTACCAGAAGGAGGAAATGGGTACTTGATTGCTAATGGGTGTCACAAAGTGCTGTATACTTTAAAGGTCAGATCTAACTAATAATGAAGTATATTGTGGTTGTTACTATTACACTATTGCAGTTGTTATTGCCATTGTTATTGCTATTGCTGTTGTGTTGTTATCATCACTATTTAAACTTTAAATGTAACAGTCTAGGATTAATACCTAACAATCTGTGGATTATTCTTAGAATCCAACTCAATCGATTCAGACAGCAGTACTGCTATTGATGCTGATGGTAATATAAAGGAAATAAACTCTTAGAAGTAAAACATGCACATATCTAGGTACTCCGCATTCAACATAACCCATAGTATAGGGCAGACATGTGGGGGCCGGCAGCTCGAGGAAACTCTCTTCTGGCAGCAGACTCCTAAAAATTGTCTCTTTTAATGCATAGTATAGGACACTTAACAAATGATGGTCCGGTTGCTCGGGGGCTGCTCCCCTCCGGCAGCTGGTCCAGTCACAGAAAAGAAGAAAAAGAAAGAAAAGCCCCGAATCCCTTTTAACACATATCAGTAAGACCATTCTTGTTATCATGAACATCAATCAGTCTGCGATTACTGTACCTTTCATGAATAAATGTGGAGTATTTTATGTACCATTCAAACACTTTGATACAGAGTAATGCTATATGGGTTGTAATGGTGATGGTGAACAACGATAATGCCAACATGGTAATGAATTCTGTATGGGAGACAGAAATAATACACTGGTTGTAGCGTGTGAGATACTGTGAATGTTGAGCGTGTGAGATACTGTGAATGTTGACCTGGTATAATGCAGTGTCGCATTTGTTAATATGTAACCAACTCGGTTGATAGTTGTTTGTAAAATGGTAAGAAATATGCACTGTTGTCAGTTATTGTTATAGTTATTGTTATTGAAGTTTATGAACAGGGGTGGGAGTCAATAAGCTTGTCTTCTTCCCACTCCTTTTCGAGCTGTAATGTAAATTATTTTTTCTTTTTTTCTTTTATTATGTATATATATATTTCTGTTTTTTCTTTTCTTCTTTAGCTCGAAATAAAATATTCAAATAAAAAAAAAAATCAAATCGAAATGATCCGTATAGCAAAACTACAGGTATGTACTTGGCTCAAGCTTCATACCTCCACAACCTGCCCAGCTAATCCTCCGCCTGCTCCTCCATCCCTCAGGGGCCTCCACACGTCAGCGGGCCCCTACACAAACCTGGAGACGCGGCTCTTCGGCCAAGTGCATCCATCCCCTCTTCGCCAGCCCCCCGCCGCTGCCACTGTTCTGCTTTCATCCCATCAATAATGCAGCGCCCGGACTCTCTCTCAAAGCCCGCTGTCCCCCGTAAGCAGACAGGCCCGGGCCCCGTGTGATTTATACCGGGGGCCCCATTATCATGCGGCCCGCCACATCTGCGCACATCACGGTGAGAGGTGCGGGGAGGCCCGGGGTCAGCTCCGCGGGGGGTGCCACGGCTGTCAACGGGACGGCCCCGGCTCGGCCCGGAGCGGTTGACGTCTGGAGAAAAGAGCCAGGGGCCGCTGTCGAACATGTGCGAAAACAAGTGAAGGGCAGGCGGCACAAAGAGAGGGACGCCTCCAGTGATTAAAAGGGTCGTCAAACTCTGAACTCCGCCGCAGACAGGCCGGGCCCCTCATCTCAGGGGCCCATATTGTGTTTGGATTTCTAATCATAACAGTGTCTTATTCAGCGATGTGACGTCCAGGACCGCATCAGATCTTTGACAGGAGTCTTTTTTTTTTTTTTTAACTATCTCATTTTTGTGGTACAAACATTTTTAAAAAATATCATGCTTTAAGTTAGAATTCAAATTGTATTTTTTATTTAATCATGGATAATATACAAAAGCATGAGTCAAGAAAAATATGTCATTGCCAGGTTTTAGCAAACAAAATCCGGCCAGGGTGATTTTTACTTACACAAGCCCCACTTCAGGAAGCTATAAAAACATTTTTAGTTTTTATTGTTCAGGTGTAACATATTTGAGTTTGTACATGAGATCATTTCAACCTGAAAAGACTCAGACAGGCTGCATTTGAAAGTTTTATTGAACTTTATTGTGATTGGGGCTCAGACCCCGGCGGAAGATGGCCGAACGATATGGAATGCATGGTGATGATGATGATGGCCAGAATCTTCCCCCAAAAGAGGTAGCCGGGGTCTGAGCCGAACTGTATGCGATATGGGAGTGACCGCTGAACAGGTGCTGCGCGTGCGAGATAATCCCCTGCCGCTTGGGCAGAGATTGTGTGGACGTTGAAGTGGGGAGAATCGGAGGAGTCGAGCGGAGTTAAAAGGGGCCCGTGATAAGGTAGTTTAGGAGGAACCACCTGTAGGGGGAGTGAGAAGCGAGATTGAAGACTGAGATGGGAGACAGATTTATGTGCAGAATGAGGTGCTAAGAAGGTTGCGTTAGGTGATAAGATGATAGGTTAGATTGCGCCAGAGAGGCGAAGCCAGAAGGTCCCTCCGGCGAGGGAGCAGGACGGGCACGGGTGTCCCCTGTCCTTAGACTCTCCAGCACGTCAAGGAAAAACTCAAAAACCCGGTGGGAGAAACGAGAAACCTCGGGGAGAACCACAGAAGCTGGAGAGATCCACTCCCATGGACGGACAGGCTATAGAGACCCAGGGCTGATGGAGTCCCCTCAGCAGACGGGCCAGGATCGAGACCATCCAGTCCTTGTTGTCAATCCAGTAGGCAGGGTTCCTCCGTTCAGCCGGGTTCCTCCGTTCGATCTAGACAGGCACTCCCAACGGGGAGTGGGACAGGAGACACCATGTGAATAGTAATGAACAGACTACAGATAAAATAAATATTGTATCATAATAAGACAAAGTTTGCAGTAAGAAGAAGAAGAGGATAGCGCTCAGTGTACCGTACTTCCCACAGCAGTGTTTCTTCTAAGGCAGCTTTACTTCAGGCTGTGGGTTAGAGCTTTACCTAACTGACCTGATCATAAGCTCATTCAAAGAGGTACGTTTTTAGTCTAGTCTTAAATGTAGGGACTGTGTCTGCTTCTTTAACGTGAGCTGGAAGTTTATTCCATAAAACCGGAGCTTGGTAGCTAAAGGCTCTTCCTCCTACAGTGATTTTGGAGACCCGAGGAATCACTAGTAGCCCTGAGTTTTGAGAGCGGAGTGCTCTGGTTGGCTGATATGGAACGATAGCGTCTTGGAGATAAAGCGGAGCCATACCCTTTATGGCTTTAAATGTGAGGAGCAGGATTTTAAATTTGATTCTAAATTCAACAGGAAGCCAATGGAGAGACTTTAGCACAGGTGTAATGTGTTCTCTTCTTTTTGTATGCGTTAACAATCTTGCAGCTGCATTTTGAACTAATTGAAAACTTTTTAGTGAACCTTTAGGACACGCTGCTAGCAGGGAGTTACAGTAGTCCAGCCTTGATGAAACAAAGGCATGGATACGTTTTTCTGCATCACTCTTAGGTAGGATATTTCGTATTTTCGCAATGTTGCGCAGGTGAAAGAACGTAATTTTACAAGCCTGGTTTATATGCGTTTTAAAAGAGAGGTCTTGGTCAAACAGAACTCCAAGGTTTTTACTGTAGAGCTCGTCGATACGCTAACATTATCCAGGGAGATGATCTGCTGAGATAGAGACTCTCTCAGTTTTTGAGGACCTAATATAATAACCTCGGTTTTATCAGGGTTATGGAGGAGGTAATTTACAGTCATCCAGGTCTTAATGGCTTTTACGCAGGAACTAAGCGTATCTAATTTATCTGTCTGACCTGGTTTCATTGATAAGTACAGCTGTGTGTCGTCCGCGTAACATTGAAAATCTAGTATATTGTAATTTCGGATTATGTTACCTAATGGAAGCATGTACAATATAAATAAAATTGGCCCGAGCACTGAACCCTGTGGCACTCCATAGCACACTTTGGAACACGGTGAAGACTGTTGGTTTACATTAACAAATTGGTGCCTATCAGATAAGTAAGATTTAAACCAAGAGAGGGCTGTTCCCCTGATGCCTACGTCAGTTTCTAACCTCTGCAGGAGAATATTGTGGTCGATTGTGTCAAAGGCGGCACTAAGGTCTAACAGAACTAGGATTGAAGCTAATCCGGCGTCAGCTGCTAATAACAGGTCGTTGGTAACTTTGACTAAGGCGGTCTCTGTGCTATGATAAGTTCTGTATCCTGACTGACATTTTTCAAATAAACTATTGTCCTGTAGGTGGCGGCAAAGCTGCTTAGCCACCACTTTTTCAAGGACTTTTGAAATGAAAGGCAAATTAGATATGGGCCTATAGTTTGCTAAAATATCAGGATCGAGATTGGGTTTTTTCAAAAGTGGTTTGATAACAGCATATTTAAAGGACGGCAGGTCCTTTAAATATGGCCCATGTTCACTGACGGCAGGTGAACATGGGCCTGTAGATACTCTCTGTCACTGCATCGAACAGATCAGTTTGTGGATGCAAAACAACTTTCTCCAACTAAACTCAGACAAAACTGAGATCATTGTCTTTGGCCCACAGACACAAAGACAAAGTGTTATCAGTCACCTTGAGTCTCTCGCTCTGAAACCAAAAAATCAGGTTAGAAATCTAGGAGTAATCATAGACTCAGACCTGAACTTAAACAGCCACATCAAAGCAATAACGTCATTAGCTTTTTACCATCTGAAAAACATTGCTAAGATCAGAGGAATAGTGTCAAAACCAGACTTAGAGAGACTCATCCATGCATTTGTCTCCAGCAGGTTAGACTACTGTAACGGCCTGCTCACTGGCCTTTCTAAACGAGCTGTTAGACAGCTACAGAACATCCAGAACGCTGCTGCTCGAGTCCTGACAAGAACAAGGAAATACGACCACATTAGTCCAGTGCTCCGGTCTCTGCACTGGCTTCCTGTCACTCAGAGAATAGAATTTAAAACAGCTCTGCTTGTGTACAAGTCTTTTCATGGTTTAGCACCAAAGTACATCTTTGACATGTTAGAGCCGTATGAACCATCTCGGGCCCTGAGAACTTCAGGGAGGGGTCTCCTGGTGGTTCCCAGAGTCAATAATAAACACGGTGAGGCTGCGTTTCAGTTTCATGCAGCTAAAATCTGGAACAGTCTTCATGAGGATGTGAGACAGGCCTCAACTCTAACAATGTTCAAATCCAGGCTGAAAACAGCTCTTTTTACCCGTGCATATGAAAACTGAAAGTATTTTATCTGCACTCTTGCCTTTTACTGTAATTGATTACCTTTATGTTGATGTTTTATTGATTGATTTTATCTGTTTTCTTGTAATTTCTCTTTCTGCAACTGTGAAGCACTTTGAATTGCCTTGTGTATGAATTGTGCTCTACAAATAAACTTGCCTTGCCTTGCCTTGCCTTTGGCACATACCCATTTTCTAAAGACGAGTTAATTATTTTCAATAAGGTATCTGAGATTTCAGGAGTAATTTCTTTGAGGAGTTTAATTGGAATTGTATCTAGAAGACAAGTTGACGGTTTTGAAGACATAATGATTGATAATACCTCAGCCTCATCTACAGTTATGAAGCTGTCTTCTTATGAAGACTTCAAAAGGAGACAATGATTCTACAGCTGGATTTAGATTAGAACAAGACAAGGGAAGCTTATCATTTATTTTATTTCTAATGGTTGTGATTTTATCATTAAAGAATTTAAGGAAGTCATTGCAGCTAAGGGTATCAGGAATGGAAGGCACTACTGCACTGTGACTGTTTGTTAGCCGGGCCACCGTGTTAAAAAGAAACCTAGGGTTATTTTTATTTACTTCAATTAATGAAGAGTAGTAATTAGTTTTTGCTTTCCTCATGGCTTGCTTATAGGCGAGTAGGCTATTTTTTCCAAGATCTAAGAGATTGCTCAGTGCTAGTAGTGCGCCATAACCGTTCTAATTTGCGAGTCTTTCGCTTAAGCGCGCGTGTTTCTGCGTTGTACCAGGGAGTGACGCACCTTGACCGAACAACTTTCTGTTTCAGTGGGGCCGCAACATCAAGGGCGGTTTTTAGTGTGCGCATAACGCTGTCGACAAACTGATCACTTTCATTTAAATCAATAAGCGAGCTATTCTCTATAGACATAGTATTAAAGACTGGCTGGATCATTTCTTTAAATTTTAACACAGCTTTTTCAGATAGGGTACGTTTTAATTGAATTTTATCCTGTGGATTAGTATAATCTTCGATTAGGAACTTGAATGTAATTAGAAAATGGTCAGAAAGCGCGGGATTCTGAGGGAGAATGTTTAGGTCGCTAATTTCAATCCCATATGTTAAAACCAGATCAAGAGTGTGTTTATGACAGTGAGTAGGTTGATTCACATTTTGTGTAAAGCCAACCCCATCTAGTAGGGCACTAAATGCCTTGCTCAGACAATCAGTATTATTATCGACATGAATGTTAAAATCACCTACTATTATAATTTTATTCCAATCCAACACTATACTGGCTAAAAACTCAGAGAACTCTGCTAAGAAGTTTGAATAGGGTCCAGGAGGTCGATAAATAATAGCAAGTAGTAAAGCTTTTTGATTTTTCCATTTGGGACAGGTAAGAGACAGTGTTAGACTTTCAAACGAATTAAACTTTAGGTTATTTTTGGGATTTAGAACAAGATTAGATTGTGATATCACTGCAACCCCACCACCTCGGCCTGTGGTTCTAGCAGCCTGAAAATTAACATAACTAGGAGGGGTAGATTCATTAAGCCTAACATAGTCATCCTGCTGAAGCCATGTTTCAGTTAGGGCAAGAAGGTCAAAGTGGTTATCGCAAATTAAGTCATTTACTAAAAAGGACTTTGATGAGATTGATCAAATATTCAACAACCCACATGGGGTCGACCCGTCATTCCGACACCCCACCATTCCGACACCCCGCCAATCCGACACACCGTCATTCCGACACCCCTCTATTGCGACATCCCGCCAATCCGACACTTTTTGGTACCGCTTTTCCGACAATCGTTTTGAGCGTATCTGTTTGCCCTCGGCTTTTGTCCGTGTTTGGTGAGAATAGCTGATAATGATGGAGGCTTATTAACGATCCTCATGGCGCTAGAGGAGTCAGCTCAGCGTCTCCTTCCCTGTTCATCTCCGCTCTGAGCGTCCCCGCTGTCGGCCCATCTATGCGCATTTCCCAGTCCCTCTACAGCGGCTCATGAGATAGTTTTGGGCAAAGGCAGTGACAGGTGCGGGCTAGTCTGTATTTCACAACAAAGCGCTGAAGTCCGCGGGAAAGACGCCGCGCACTGTCTCAAGGCTTTAAAGAGACTGAAAAGTGGATGCGCCGCTCACAGCGCTGACCACGCCACGCGCTCCCCTTCGTTCAAAACATTGTCCAAAAACAAGTCCTTCTCCAAGAAGCAGCGCGCATGGGGGTGTGTATGTGTGGGTCACTGTGCTTTACGCATAATGGACACGCATATGACGCGCCCCACAGTGCCGCGTAATTGTGCCATAAGCCCTGATTACTGGACCTGTTGGCATGTTTCCTTTGCTGCTCTTCCTAATCGTTCTCATTTAATATGGATCGTTTTTATGTCAACTGCATTAATAAAACAGCGGCACAAATACTGTTCAACATCATTCAATCACAGTGGCCTCAGTGGTGCCTCTTGGAGCATCAGACAGCCGACGCACAGTGCGTAATGAGCGCATGACAGGCGGCGGCACTGAGAGAGGAGTGATGCATGTGTTGCCCCATTCGTAAAAAGATTCCCAATTTAACGTGCATATGGCTGGATTGCAGCCGTCAGAAAAAAAAAACTTGCTGAGAGCTAGGAGCGGCTATGGCACGAGCCGCTGCCCTTGGCTCTCCGCACACCGCGTGATGGAGTACGGACTCCTCCAGCATCAGCTATTCTCAGGGTTTTGTTTTGTGCTCAGACAACATGGGAGCCGTGCGCTATTGCGCACGAGCGCGAGAGGGAACCGTGTAGAGACATAAAGAAAATAACACTGCATTATCTGGTCCTATAGGCTCTTGTGATCGTGACACTTCATTTTCAAAATCTTTTGTCTTGTGTGAGTGGATGTGAGCGTAAATAGTTAATTCTAGTAGGCCTACGTATTTTTGATAATTATCTTTTGTGTCGGAATGGCGGGATGTTGCACAAAAGATAAAAGTGTCACCACTCCGACAAAGGGGGGAAAAAATGTCGGAGTGCCGGGACGTTTAATAATAAATGGAAACACCGCCACTCCGACAATTAGACCTCAACGTCGGAGTAGCGGTGTGTCGGAATGGCGGGGTGTAACCAACCCACATGTTATGTGCTTAGCACTTTATTTATTGTTTTGTTTAATGTTAAGTTTACTCTTGGGTATTTGTATTAAGTTATTTGGTCGCACGCCAGCGTTTGTTATGTGAGCTTTTAATGTTTTAGTGCTTGGTATACGGGGGACTGACACAGTCTTTATTTGTTCTGGTATTTGTATTAAGTTATTTGGTCGCACGCCAGCGTTTGTTTTGTGAGCTTTTGATATTTTAGTTTTTGGTTTACGGGGGACAGACACAGTCTTTATTTGTTCTGAAGAATCTACACACTTGATGATTTGTGACAATCCGGGAGCAGGGTCGGTGGTTACAGAGGAGTGTTCTACACGACTGCTCTGCGCCCGGGGCTCATATCTGGACCGTCAATTTGGGCCGCGACTAAGGCTATCGGCCATATTCGTAGATAAAAGGGATGCACCATCAAAATTTGGATGTATGCCATCCCTGCGCATGAGCTTGGGCTTTCCCCAAAAGGCGCTCCAATTATTGACATATCCAACGTCATTTTGCTCGCACCATCTAGAGTCTAGATGAGTTAATGCTCCATTTGCACAAACTCATTCCAGCAAAGTCCAAAATATGTTTTGCGCGCAAAGAAAAGTTTGTGTGGCATCGGCTACACTCCGGACGCTACAGATCATATCGTCCATGTACTCACAACATTGACTCAAAAGAGTTGTTCAGGATATGTTTGATTGTAATTTTTGTGACGTGATAGTGACCTATAGGGCGGATCGCTGTTTGTAAACAAAGCGGCAAATCCCGCGCATGCGCGTTGCACTGGTGGGCAAAAGAGCGGTAGAAAACAATGGATCCTGAATTGTCAAAGTCAAACACGCAAGCAATAGACCCGTTATCTGACGATCTTAAATTGTCAGATTATGCTTCAAAGCTACCAGTCGATGCACGAAGGCGTTATGTTGTCAAATTATTGTATAATTTGGGTCAATGCATGCTTCCGGACCCATATCTACTTGGGTCTGAGTGGAGGAATGACGCTAGCCTGTGGCCAGAGATTGAGTATCCAGACATTTTTGCCTATCTCATCGAAAGTCCAGGACATTATACGAGGGAGACACTGAAAGCCTACAAGTCTCTTGATGCATACAGGTAATTGTAATACACAACTTATAAATAATGTTTTCTGGCGTTAGCCTGTGCTGCGTTTACTCGCCATGATTAGCCACATTAAGCTACATCCTGCTACTGATCAACAAGTTGTAATGTATATTATAGTGGTCATGAGAATTATTTATGAATTACTTGATTTTAAATGTTTTCATAATGTGGTATTGAATAATGCTATATTTTCAGGTTTGTCGTCAGTGGGCATGTCCAAATGGTAGAGTACCATCACATCAGCGAAACATCCCCATACTGCGCGTTAAGAGCCAAGGTGACTCCATCCCAGCGTGTGACAGAGAAACCGCATCAGCCATGGGTGTACCTCAACAAAAATACTGCTGCTGTGTTCTGTGCCCATTGTACTTGCATGGCTGGGTAAGGCAATATTAGTAACATTACTCCAATGTTGACATGCATTTAAATAAACAATAAAATTAGAAAACATAAAATTAATAGAATTTTTATAATCTTCTGTTTTTATTACTGTGTTGCTTTTCTGGTAGACATACTATTTAAACACTTATGCATTATGTTTATTTATTTTTTTAGCCTGGGAGAGGTCTGTAGTCATGTGGCAGCCTTGTTGTTCAAGATGGAAATAGCAGTCCGCCTTGGTTTGACATCACGATCCGTTACAGACGAGAGCTGCAAGTGGAACAACGCTTTTCGAAAAGAGGTAATAATTCATTATAAAAAGAAAATAGTTGATTCTTTGTGAATATGTATTTTTAAATTACATTGAATAATCAGTGTCATTGTATGATGTTGCATGGAATTGAGATACCATTACGCCTTTCGATTTAATAAAAAAAAGCTTTGACATTTGCAGCTGGAGCCCGTGACCATCACCAATCTCCAACACCTGATAAAGGGTAAGAGGACCAAGCCAGTACCCTCCATTGTTCCATCTGGTAAAGACAGTCTGCCTGACCTCAGCATTCTCCAGTCACTTCATGGTGTCTGCCCAGATGCAGTTTTCTTTACAACAATTCCTCGCCTGGATCCAGAAGAAACAGACACAGAATCAGAAACTGAACAACTCTATGAAATTGTCCGCCCCCTGAGAGACCTGTATCAGGAGCAGTCAGAGGAGATCAGTGACGACAAACTGAAGATCATCTGGGCCACTTACCGATGCACAGCTGAACAGGCAAAGGAGTTGGAGCTGGAAACAAAGGGGCAGGCTGTATGTCCATTGTGGTTTGAACAAAGAAAAGGACGAATCACTGCAAGCAAGGCCCATGATGTTCTTGTGAGAAAAGACAAAACAGACCCAGACAAACTTGTACAGCTAATATGTGGCAGCAAGTGTTACGACTTGTCAAATGTAAAGCAGGTCAAGTGGGGAGTGAACAATGAGGAAAAAGCTAAATCTGCGTATATCAATCATGCAAAAAACTGCCACAAGAACCTGAACGTACAGAATGTGGGTTTACTGGTGGACCACGAAAATCCATTCCTGGCAGCCTCCCCAGATGGCCTTGTGTCATGTGACTGCTGTGAGAAGCGACTGCTTGAAATTAAGTGCCCTTACAAACACAGGGACAAAGTCATCCAAGATATCACAGATAAGGACTTTTGTCTTCGTTCTGACTATAAGCTTAAAACCTCACACCGATACTTTACACAAATTCAGTTACAAATGTACATATTCAAACTGATGTTTTGTGACTTTGTTGTATACACAAACAAGGAGTTTATTGTGGTCTCTATTGGTTTTGATGTAGAATTTTCTGCATTGTTAGTGGAAACATGCAAAATATTTTTCTTAAAGTTTGTATTAAAAGAACTTGTAACCAGGAAACTAGAAAATTTAAACTCTGTGGATACACAAACTGAGGTTGTTGAGGCTGGTGGCACAAACGTGTGGTGTCTGTGCAAAGAACCGGAGTATGGACGCATGATTGAATGTGGAAACACTGACTGTCCCACACAATGGTTCCACTATGAATGTGTGAACATCAGAAGATGTCCAAAGGGAAAGTGGTTATGCCCAGAATGTGCATAGTAATATGTAGCAGTAATGTGTTTTTCTATTTTACTTAAGTTGATATTGTTAATATTTTCATAGAGTGATGATATATTCACATCTGACTAAATGTCAATGATCAGAAACCATAAACATTAAGACATAGCTTAGAAATGTGTGTGTACTTGTGTTACTAGTATACTTTCGAGGTTAATTTGATCATACTCTAGGATTAGAGATGTTGAACTCTTTTGCCTTTACATGTTTCAGCCACCATCTGCAGGCCTGCATCAGAAGTGATGACGGTTGAAACATGTAAAGGACAAAGATTTCAACATCTCTAATTCTAGTGTCTGACCAAATTAACCTTGAAAGTTATATTAAGACACAGGGATACTGTAGGTTTATTGATGTCAACTTCCTTTTATTTGCAATTGTCAATACAAACATGTATTGACATGTCAATACAAAAGTAATACATTTATTAAATTGTGATCCAAATGTATTCCCATTGGCATTACTCATTCTTTATCATTTCAAGTTATTTATTTTTTTAAATCATAGACTTAGCAAGACACAGGTTAAAGTTAAAACACTCTGGTAAATACAATGAATGAATGCTATTCTTAGAAGACTGGTAGACCTGGTAAACAGATTATTAACAGTAACAAGCACCAGTGTATTTAGAACATGCGAATAGACTTGGCTGAAAAATAAGTATAATACAATTATTAAGAATTATGCCTTTCAATTTAAAGACAAAAGTATAATATTGACACTG